>CAMGYJ010000011.1:6405722-7005722 GCA_946122785.1 Linum tenue | reverse complement strand
ATTATCATAGAGACATAAACAGATTCATGTGATTTGTTTTTTATATGTCCGTACAGGAAAATTGAACAGTTTGAAGAAGTGGAAAGTACTTCATGCTCATCAACATCTTCGAGTTCAGTTGTTGTGTTAGGAACATAATTCTCATCCTGCTGCTGCTGGAGAGAGCTTATGTGGTCGCCGCAAGATCGACAGATGGATAAGGAATCTTTGAGAGTTGAAACCAGGAGGAACTTGAATTTCTTTGATGGGTTTTGTGGGGGTGGCTCTTCCTGATAGAACACACCCATTTTGGATTCAGAGAGAGGAATTATGACAATACACAGAAAGCTAACACTTTGGTGGGGGAAATGATGCTTAACTTTGCTATAAAGAAGAAGGGATAAAAAGGGAGGAAGAGCAAGCACCATGGAATGTGGACTCAATCTTGGTTGATGTCCAAATTGACCTCAGAACTTGATGGTGACTTTGCAGTTGCTCACCTCAAAGATACTGCTAAGAGTGTTCTTGTTGTTGGCTTAAGTGTAAAGATAAAGTTTTTAAGGGCACAAATCAGAAATTACCCACTTGAGACAAGGTGCTTATTTCGTCACTTTCAATCCCCCACTTTGAAGATGAAGCCTTGTTATGGTGAAAAGGAGACAAGACATTACACCAAATTGTGTGTGACTGGTTTTCCTTTTTCTTTCATTGCACCCTCCTTTTTGAAGTCGTTCATTACTGGAAAATGATAACTGCCTTTGAACAATCAATGTGCAAAAGAAACCTGAAAATTAACTGGGGAAAGATGGTGATGGTGATGGTTCTTTAGCTCTGAATATTATGTATGTCGGTAAATGCATATTTTAAACTTATTTTTACTCTTTAATGCATACAATCAATGAAATTTGAATATTCTGTTAAATGAGGTAGGCATAAGCAATTAAGCACCATATTTCACGTTCAAATTTATCACAATTCAAAAGTGAAATCCTTCTACAGATTTGCAGTTTTCAAGCGTTCACGAATTGGGAAATAGGCTTGATCTCGTCGGGCATGATCTTATTGCAAGGTCAAGACCATTTATGGAGGGGGGAAAAGGAAAGGGATTTGGCAACACAACTTATCTTCCAAGTCTTGGAATAGGATTACATGGCAGGAAAATTGATCGACAAAGTTGATCGCAGACCTCTCATAGTAATCCTTCTTGTCACCTGTAACCAATTGGGAACTTCGTTATCCTCAGCATAATTAGAAATCACAAGAAGTATATTCATCAAAAAAAATTGTCCATTACCAACAAAACTATCAATATAAAGGGGTTCAACTTTCCCTGCTGCAGGTTCAACTTTCTGATCTCTTAACTTCATTTTAACAATCTTTATTCAAGAGGGTAAGGTGCACATGCCTTTTCCAATAGAAATTTATGTCAATGTTCCCCTTTATTGTTTGTAACAGTTTTTATTGAGAAGAAAGTCGATCCCGGCCAAAGATATCCACACAATAAAACCAGAGGGACGATAGAAACCAGAAGTAAAACACATACACACATTGACAACCAAGGATATCCAAATGCTTCACATAATTTCTGACCTCCAATATTTCATAATAATCCTAAGGATCATGTACTTACCCCATACAAGGAAGATCCAGCTTTAAATGTGTCTTTGAAAGAGAGCAGCTAAGGTGGTATAGCCCCCGACTGAGCCACCTATTATGCAAAGGCGATTCCCATCAACTAGGCCACTGTCCACCTATAGAAAAATGTACATAATTGGATGAGAAACGCAGAACTTGATACATTTCTCTCAAGCTGCAATAGAAAAGATAGAGTATATAGATTACCAAAAAATTTGCACAATTGCAACAGTCATTGACATCAACAGTCCCCCGATTTCCGCAGCAAGCGTTCGCTGTACTATCTGCCATAACTTACAAATTTGTGGACACGTAAACTTTATCTAGTGTTGTGAAAAAAGAAATTTAGAACTGTTGCAGGAAAAGTAAATGAAGTTGCCAAAGAATTGTCATTGAACTGTCTAGATACAAAAGCTGGCAGAGCTATGAACGCAATACAAAGCAAACATTTTCTGTGGAGAAAAAAAACATGATTTCAAGGGAAACACACGGCCTAAAGGTGGCATACAGATTCTAGCACACCAGTGAAGGACAGACACCAACTGGTGGTTCCACCGTAATTTACATCTACAAAAGCCCAGCCCCTGCTACTGCTAGTCCAATACTGCACGCTCAGGTTCAGTAGTGTTTCACCTGTAGTAACAGCCTTTCTTCAATTTCCATTAGAACAACATCATTTATCACACAATTCGCACACTTCAATTTATGTTGGACGAAGCAATTTATCAAACCGGTTATGTACACAAGCCGCAATTACTCACCCTCGTACATTTGGATGTGATTCGAGCAGGATCAGGCGTCCTTGGCCGTCGACAGCAGTTCCGCCGAGGCGATTAGAAGAACCGGCGACAATATCCGCCGTGATTGGCGACTTCCAGGAGCCGTAAAGAGCAGTTGCTCTCTCTTGTGCTGGCACCGAAGAAGCCATTGTTGCAAAGTAATGGTGATAATGACGCTTTGGCGGGATGGTGCAGACTGCGGAGAGGAGAATCTTGAGAAAAGGAATGACTGAAACTAGGCTTCTTGCAACATTGGGCCGACCCGCGATCTTTAATATTGGATCTGTCATAGTCGGGATTCCGGTGTAAACAAGGCCCAACAAAGATATTTCATGGGCTCAGAGCGGAAACCATAACAGAGTTCAGAAGCCGGTGGCTCTGTTTACTAGGGGTGTTCAAACGGTTTGGTTACCATGGTAACCGTTTTAACCAGTACTATTTGGATAATTTGGTTTGGTTAATTTGGATAATTGGTTTGGTTTGGTTAAAGTTTTTAGCTTGTTTGGTTTAGGTGGTTTGGTTTGGTTTCAGACACTCCTAACCACTCAAACCAAATTAACCAGTTAAGTAATTAGTCATATATCTAACATATATTATATGCACAAACTTAATACTTTGCATAACCACTCAAGAGTTAACGTTCATCCCTTTTAGACTCATAAAATATAAAGCTCAATATTGCTCATATAGTGTATATTTGTATATGTAAAATGTAGACCACAACATATGGACGCCTAATTTATAGATAAACTTCATACATTATGATGGATGAAAACTTGAACGGAAGGTCATTTCCAGCCTATGATAATTGCTAAGAGACTAAGTCAATTTATACAAACACAACAATTCATTAACTCATACCATTGTCATAAATTTTTGTTAGGTGAATACTTCTATACTAATTGTAAGATAATTGTCTTAGTTGCATGTATTTTTGTTAAGGGTCAACTATAACTACGTGTTGATTGTTATGTTTTATTCATTATATAAATTGCGGATTGTTGCATTCAGCGGAAAATTTTCATCGTCAATGATAATGTGATTTTATATTGGTTAATCTAGTTAACCAATTAACCAAACCGATTAAATTTTAATTTGGTTAATTCGGTTGTTGTATTAGTTTGGACGGTTTGGTTATGATATTGTATTCCATGGTTAATGGAATTTAGCCTTATATGGTTTGGTTATAACCATGGTAACCATTTGAACACCCCTACTGTTTACTCAACCAGCGTTGGCCCCGGCTAGTTGGTCGGAGGAAGGTGAGGTATGAAATTTGATAATGTAATGGGGTGTATAGCTTATTGTTGTATAGTTTTTTTTGGAAACACGTGATAAAAATAATGAATTTTAGCATGAAAGAGACATGAATGATGCAACGAATCAAAAATCGGCCTTATGAACCAAAATCAAGTACTTGTTACCTTGTGAAACAATATTGCTTATGGTAATATGATGAGGTGGAGTAAGTTATATAGAAACCGAATTCCAGAAAATCGAATAAAAATCGCCTATCTTGTCGGTTTTCGGGAAATGAGCATCTCACAATTGTTGCTAGCTTTTACTCGGCCCGTTGGCCGATTAGTTTGCTTTATAAAACTTTCATCTTGTAGTCATTGTGCTTTCTGGGTTTTTGTCAGACCATGATAAAATCTAAGAAAATCAAGAACGAATAACACGATTTGGGATAGGAACCGCCATTGTCGTATCCCTAGAAAATGGTGGTAAACACGGACTCATCTGCCAAACTGGTTTGGATTGAGATTTTTATCGAGTATCAGGGAACCATGTGATTATAAATTAGACTTGATTAAAATGGGCCAAAACTTGAAATTCAGCCTGTTTGACCGACACATGCCAAATTCTAATTATTCTTTACTTTGAAACTTTTTATTTGAAAATAAAAAATAGTGAAAGAAAAGAGATGACTGCAATTCGCCATTTTCACATCACTTATTCGGGAATAAAACCATAGAAATTCAAAAGGAACTGAAAATGTTTAGGATCGTTTTAATGTTTAAAATAACCAAATAGATCTTTCTGTTTAGTTTTTTACTAACAAATACCAAACGATTCCCTGTAAAATACACTATAATTTGATCATTATGATATCGAATAATTATATAATATAAATTTGAAATGATAAAAATTGGACTAATTGAATAACTTTAAAATACATTGTATTTTAGCCACTAAGATATAAAATAATAGCATAATATATATTATGGGAAAAAATCCCAAAGTACACACGTTCTTAAAAAAAATTCTCAAAATACATAAGTTATAAAAAATTTTCCAAAACTACACATGTTTGGGCATCACCGTGTTTGACAAAGGCGGTGAAGACTATCACCGCGTTTAATAAAAACGGTGAACATTTCACCGTTTTAAAATAAAACGGTGATGCCTTCACCGTCTTAGTCTAAAACGGTGAAGGCTTCACCGTTTTAAACTGAAACGGTGAAGCTATCACCGTTTTAGTTTAAAACGGTGAAGCCTTCACCGTTTTTATTAAACGCGGTGAAGGAGCTGACGTGGACAAACGCGGGGTATTCACCGCGTTAGACAAACACGGTGAATACCCCGTGTTTGTTTACGTCAGCGATCCGGGCCATTGTGCTTTCACCGTGGCCGTTGGATGCGGTGAGGCGCGGATCGTGGTTTTCTTCCCACGATCCGACGCCTCACAACACGCCACGTCCCCTCGAAATTGACCGCGTTTGTTTACAGCGATGAGTTCACCGCGTTTGACTAACGCGGTGAAGGCGCTCCAATTGAATGCTGCGCAGGCGCCTCCCCCCTTCCCCCAACTATAAATACCCCCTTCCCCTTTCACTTTCAACTCACCCCACAAACATTTCACTTCTTTCTCCCTCAATTTATCCGCTCTAGTCTCGTTCTAAGTATGCTCTGTGGTTGCGGCTAAGTCCGATCTTCCACATCAGAAAGAATTACTAGAGTTTGACCCTAAAGCCCCCGTCCCGCTAAGTTCCCGTCCCTTACACCTAAACTCGTCGAACCTCTGTCCGGCCTACGCCAAAAAATGGACGAAGAGGCTCTTCGTGTAGGTTTTTTGTTTATGAATTTTTTTTAATCAAAACAATCTGATTTTTTGTTTTTTTTATCAAAACAATCTCTGATTTCATTACTTTTTTATAGATGGGTGCCGAGATATACGATCCTCGATTGTATATCCATTATGGCCCAAGGGATGCGAGTCTCTTAACCGATCAAGAAGCTCATCGCTCCCGTGCTATTTGGGATAACAATCCGGTAATTTTTTGAGTATTCTTGCTTTATTTTATTATTTTCTAAGGTTTTATTTTGCTATATTTAATCTAATAAATTGTTGTTTTCCCTATTTTTTTTAGGAATCGCTTGTTCCCGTGGTTCATAAAGGGACCAATAACTTGCCCGCTTGGCATCCAAGGTTGGAGCCCTATATAGCGAGGACAGGTTTGGGAATGTTGCGCCATTTCTTGCGGATCGAAATCGACAACGATCTGCTTACGGCAATGGCGGAACGATGGCGTCCCGAAACCCATACGTTCCACCTTCCGGAGGGGGAAATGACGATCACCCTCAAAGACGTGGCGATCCTCACAGGGATGCCTATTTCTGGGGATGCCGTCATTGGTCCCCAGACCAAACCCGACGTAGGTTGGGGGCCGCTCATACGTGATCGTTTGGGCTTTGACATGCCGACCACCACTCCAATCCAAGGGCGGGGGCATCCACCGTTGAATGCGGGCCAAGTGTCGGTCCCGTGGCTGGTGTCTCACATCCAGCAAGAGGTTGTAATCAATGACGAGACACCGGAAGAACAAGTCGAGCGCTACGCCCGCATCTACCTCATCGGTTTGGTGGGTGGATTTTTGTTCCCCGACAAGTCCAACCGGTGGATTCAAGGCATATGGTTGGAGTTGCTCACGGGTGATTGGGATGCAATCGGGCAAAAGAGTTGGGGATCGGCCGTGCTAGCGGGCGTATACCGGGAGCTGTGTACTTGCTCGAAGGTTGGGGCAAAGCAAGCTGGTGCTGCGATGTTCATCCTACAACTGTGGGTATGAGAGCATCTTCCAATGTTCGCACCTCTCGACCCACGTCCATACCGGAGAAACGATGATGAGCTCACCTTTCTGCAAATCTCCCATACGGTGTCAAGTAAGTTTATTTCGTACTTAGCTCAATTTAAATTTTATTACATGCTTGAGCTACAAATAAATTGAATTTATCCCGTACTTAGCCCAATTTAAATTTTATTACATTAGCTAGATTTAATTTGAATTTATTCCGTACTTAGCCCAATTTAATTTTGATTACATGCTTAGCTAGATTTAAATTGAATTTATTCCGTACTTAGACCAATTTAATTTATTATATGCTTAGCTATATTTCAATTAAATTGATTCCGTACTTTTACTTACAAGGTGGATAGGAGCAAATACGAATGACCATCAACCTGAGCATTCGTTACTGTTTTATCGTTCTGAGTTAGATAAACCATGGTGGAATCAGGTAATCATGTTTTGTCCATATTTGAACAAGTTAAATTTTTTCAAAGTAAATGGTCGTTAATTCCAATTTTTTGAATGGATATAGGTTATATGGGATCCATATCCACGTGAAGTGGTTGAGCTGCACCATCTTAGGCACCCTCTGGATCAAGACACATGGTTGTGCAAGGTGTCATTAATCTGCTGGCACATGGTGGAATGGCACCTACCCGATCGATCCCTGAGGCAATATCGAATGGAGCAGCCAATTCCACAAGACCCGCCAGCAGGTTTCAGGGAGCTACATGCTATCGACCTCCGACATTCGTCAAAGAACTGGCAGCGAAAGCATGGATTCTATATCAACATCTGGGAGAATCGACACCAATGGGTGGTGCAAGGGATGCCGGAGACGAGACCGATGGGCTACCACGATGGGTACATGCAGTGGTATCGGAAGTTCACCATGAGATGGGTGTCAAAGCAAGGTGCTGTGATGGGTTCGTTGGTAAGTCATCCTAATCTCCCTCATTCTAAAATATATTTATTTTAAGGTAGTTAATTTTATACATTTTGTGCTTTCCTTAGGTTGATGGTTTGGAACACGCCAAGTACACTCTCGAAAGTGCTCCAACCATGGATGAGCGGAAGACTACTTGGTTGAGCCGACTTATGAACAACCTCCTGAGTTGCACCAGAGAGCAAAGGAGGGATGTCGTGGCATATCCTCCCGGTCCTGCCCCGGCACGACCCTCATTCCGTGATGATGCACCCATTGTGCCCCCGATTGAGCCCCCACGAAGGAGCAAACGCAGGCCTCTGCCTACGTTCGAAGAGGTGCGTACAACTCAAGCAACCGAGATCCCCGAACCGTTCGAGTACCAGTGGGCACCTGCAGCGGATGCCGGTGGAGGGTCATCGAGTCGTGGAGCATCTCAGGAATGGGACACTTTCTCTCATGGGTTCTCTCAATTCCAACATCAGCAACAGAGTTCGATGTATCAGACTCCGCAACAACAAACTCCGCAACCTCCGATCATTCGCCAAGCTACCGCTCCATCTCAACCACCACCACCACCATATGTAACCCCAGTTGGGGCTCGGGTCAAGAGAAATCCGCGACCAGCCGTTGAGCGAGCCCGCCAAGACATTTCCACGATGACAGAAATAGGCATCGCTCGAAGACCCTTGTACACATTATTTATACTTTCTCCATGGTTGGTAGTTGCAATGCCCCATCTGGCCCCGTTGTCCATATGGAACGTCCACATGGGCAACTCTTGACCTTCAGCCCATACTGCTCCAGCTCGGTGGGTCTGACGGATCGTTTTCATCTTCTCCTCGTACTTTTTTGGTTGATGTGCAACCGCTAAAAGGTGAACAAAAGACTAACTGGTCAATACATGATGAATAACATCAGCTTATCAGCTTAATAAACACAAACTTAAATCGCATAAGAAAAACATTAGTACCTGCATTCCAAAGTAGATTTTTGATGTCTTTCTTCTTCCCAAATTTGTGTTGGAAATTGGCGAGCCAGTGTCGAATACACCATCTCCATCTCCACCCCCACTCGTCGGGAAAACCACCAACAACATTCCTTATCCCCGCATGTCGATCGGATATAATCGTAATATCTTCCCACTGTGTCACATGCTCGTGCAGTTGGTCAAAGAACCAAGCCCAACTTAAGCTGTTCTCCCCTTCCACTAATGCAAATGCAAGCGGGAAAATCCGCCTATTTCCATCAACGCCAGTGGCAATTAGAAGACATCCTTTGTACTTCCTAGTAAGGAAAGTTCCGTCAACCTGAATAAAAATTTAGGATATAATTAGTATGATATATACTAAACAACAAATAATACAACATTTAAAACCGGGACTAGTTGGTAAAATACCTGAATAACCGGTATGCAGAACCCAAAACCGTCAATGCATGGTTTAAAAGCCCAAAAAAGACGATGGAACATCAGCTTATCCTGTACTCGAACTTGATCCTCAGTGTATACATTGTTGTATACTGGGACGAAAAACAGTCCCAGGATTGGACTCCTCCATTGCTCCCATAAGTCTAGGGAGTAAAGCATACGAATCCTCCCAATCACCATACACCTCAGCCATGGCTTTCTGCTTACCATGCCATGCTTTTTTATACCTTATCGTGTAAGAATGTCGATCCTTCACCTCTGCCATGATAGCTTTCACCTTGATATCTGGTTGTGCTTCTATAAGGTGCTTAATAGTTCTCCCAACCTTCTTTGCTTTTAGTTGCCTGTGATCTTGGGAAAGTATAGAAGAGGAGCATGTGTGGATCGTCTCAGCTTTGCGAATCACCCAAGCACTCCTTCTCTTCATATTTGCAGCCCGCAGTTGCCACGTACAACCCTCTGCATCATGCTTGCATATGACATGTAGTTGTTTACTGTCAGAATATTTTACCTTCCACTCGAAATTGCGCCTCAACGCCTCTTCTGTAAACGCATCCTGCACAGCGTCTTTCGATGGGAACGCCATACCCACCTCCAAATTGGCCGTCGGATTGTACACTGGCATAGGGACAAATTCGGGGGGATCATTCTGACTATGTAAAAATTGAGTTGGAACCTGTGTGTAATATGGCGTGGGTGCCTCACGAAATGCCGCCTCATCCTCGTTATCATCAGTATCTTCCTCCTCCTCGCTCACTGATCTCAAATCTTCCTCAGTATCCTCGTCGCTCGACTCGAATGGATAGCTCGGGCTAGAAGGATCAACATGACCACGATCACCAACATCGTCCTCTCGCTCATGTGAAGTACGCCCTGATCGAATGGTATTCTCGATTCCATACCACTCTGGCCCCCAAGCAAGCCATTGAACACCATCGGCCTCAACAAATGGGGTTGGTTTAGGAGGTTGCGAGTATTTGTCCCATCCTGCACTACTCGATCCACCATAGTTGATTGAACCACCACCCTCCCCATAACCTCCTGTATAACCACCGCCTTGGTAGTTGCTCGAACTACCACCCCATTCGTACCCTCCTGCAAAACCATCATCATAAGAATACTGGTGAGAATGAGATTCACCGACCGCCTCGGTCTCAACATACACCTCTGCAAGCCGGACTTGGTTATCGCTTAGGAACTGTAACATCATCGTAACCGCGTCATCATCGTTTATGACAACTTCTTGGAACACGACCCCGCCAGCACTCATGTCTGGATACCGGTAAGTAATTTTGCCAAGTCTCGTCTGTCCGCTCGTACAAACCCTTTCTGCACAAAGATCACAGAGTTCTTGAAAATTGAATCGGGAATCAATTTTCAGCATAATGGATTCGCCGTCCTCATAATCAATGCCTATGTCAGAGTTTGTCACCCTTCCATTCCACCGAATAGTAAGATGAAACTTCTTGAATTTACCCATATCTACAAATCGAGGATAAGTATCTATTAGCTTAAAGACAGTAAAATTAACCAAAATCATATTGTACAACTAATATTATCCATCTCATAACTAACGAACATAAATTCAACTAACTAACAACAACATAATACGAATTTTTTTTTTTTTTGGTAGAAAATAGGACGCTAAAGGGCGCCCTTGCCTTAAACTTAAATTAACCGGGTTTGGGAGATACCCAAAACGTCATACAAAATCCAGAAGGTCAGACCAGAGTCCGAACTCTCAAAAACATGGAAACCTATACTAACATAGTGGCCTTTATTAGCAAGGAAATCCGCCACTTTGTTTCCTTCTCTATAGATATGGGAAATTCTGACTTCCCAGTTCTGCTGGAGCAGTCTCTGAAACTGCAGAATCAGATTATGATACCTGTGCTCCGTCTGATCCTGTGATGTAAGGATGTTGATGGCTGTCGTGGAGTCCAACTAAAGTAAGACTTTCCTGTATCCGTACTCCCACGCCATCTGCAAGCCACGAATGGCCGCCATGATCTCTGCTCGGGTTATCGTGCACACTCCCAAGTTCTCCACAAAGGCTCCCATGCACTTCCCCGTCCAGTCCCGGATGATGCCCCCTCCAGCTGCTTCTGATCCTGGTTGCTTCACTGAGCCGTCGGTGTTAACGCACATCCAGTCTTGTGGTGGTGGTATCCAAACTAGCTGCTGTTCAGACCTCAAGGGCTTCTCTAACTGAAAAGCTGCGTCATTCTCCTGAGCTTGCCTGATAGTAGACGTCCAACAACCAATACGTTGCGCCAAAACGTGATCCTCTTGCATCAGGTTGTGGAAGACCTTCTCATTTCTTCTTTTCCACAGATACCAAGCCGCCACACCGAACAGGAGCCCTTCCTTATCCTTTTTGAGGTGTTCATCAAGCCAGGCTGCAAAACCAAGACCATAAGTTAGAGAGGTCTCTTGTATACCCAGCTTGTTCCATACCTGTAAAGAACTCGGGCACTGGCGCAGAATGTGTTCAGCCGTTTCCGGTCCCGCATTGCACATCGGGCAAGTATCGTCCGTTGTCAGTTTCCGCTTCTTTCGCTGCGCATTCGTCATCAGCCTGTCATGAAAAGTCAACCACAGAAAATGCTTAATGCGGTTCGGGCCCGCCCACTTCCAGAGACGCTTCCAGTGCTGGTGGTTGTTCGCCTGTTCCTCCACCCCCACCTCGTCGCTCAGCCACTCCACAGCCGCCGCATAAGCTGATTGAAGCTTAAACTTTCCATCTGGCTCCATTCCCCAAGCGGTGATGTCTTCACCCGCTCCCGGCACGGGAGGGTCTGTATCTGCAATCAAAGCCAACATATTCTCAAACATATGTGGTTCAATATCATGCCACTTCCACTCACCTGAACTCGTGGCCATCTCCGCAACGGTCGCATGCCAGTTAATTCCTTCACCAGCGTTAGTGATATGTTCACTCAAGACAGTACCCTCAGCAAGCCAAGGATCCGTCCAAAACTGAACATTATGGCCTTCACGGATGTCCCACACCACTCGCTGCTTAAGGATAGGCCAAGTATCCATAATTCCTTTCCATAGCCGAGAGTAGTTGCTCTTTTTCATCACCAAAGTCCCTGCCTCATTGCCTTTGAAATACTTGCTCTGCAGGACCCGGATCCAAAGCTCCTCCGACTTGTTCAGGAAGGCCCACCCAAGCTTCATAATGTAAGCCAGGTTCAAAGCTCTAGCAGAGCGCATGCCCAGACCACCAAACTCCTTTGGTTTACAAATGGTTTCCCATTTGACCAAGTGAGTTTTGGATACGCCGTCTTCTGCTCCCCAGATAAAGGCTCTGATTTTCCTGTCAATGGTGTCGCAAACAGAGACCGGGAGAACTGCCGTTTGCATGGCATAATTCGGAAGGGAGTTGAGCACCGAGGTAGCCAAGGTAACTCTCCCTGCCAGGGAAAGACTCCTCGCCTTCCAACCTGAGAGCCGGTGGTCGATCTTCTCCAAGATGAATTTATAGGTATCCTTGGTGACTCTGCCGTGGATGACCGGAACACCCAGATAGCGCCCCAGGTTACTGGTATGCTTGATCCCCAACATGTCGCTAATCCTTTTCTTCGGGTTCTCCCTGGTGTTTTTCGAGAAGAAGACACAAGACTTGTCCTTGCTGACTTGCTCCCCCGAGGCCTCACAGAACCGGTTAAGACAGCTCAAGACCTCTTCTCCTTGCTTCGGGTCAGCCTCCGCAAATAAGACCAAATCATCTGCAAAAAATAAATGAGTAAGTGCAGGGCCGTCCTTAGACAAAGTAATCGGTCTCCAAGCTTTCCTCTCAACAGAGTCCTTAATGCAGTGATTCAATCTTTCAATGCATAAGGTAAATAAATAAGGAGAGAGAGGACATCCCTGCCGAAGGCCCCTCGTCGGTTGGAAAGGTTCGGTGCAGCCACCATTCCAGAGCACCTGGAAACGGACAGTCGTCACACACGCCATGACCAGTCTAACAAAATCATCAGGTAGACCAGTCGCCTTCAGGGTGGATTCCAAGAACTTCCAATTTATCCTGTCATAGGCTTTGGCCAAGTCGATTTTCAAGATCATTTGCCCCCTGGTTCCCGTCTTGAGCGACATGGTGTGAACCACTTCCTGAAGAATGATAATGTTGTCTGTGATATGTCTCTTGGGGACGAAACTTGACTGGCTCGGGTCGATCAGCTGAGGCATGAAATTTTTGAGCCTGTTCGCCAAGCATTTGGCCACGACCTTGTAGCTCACATTGCAGAGTCCGATGGGCCTGAACTGTGCTACTTGCTTCGGAGAATCCACTTTGGGCATCAGTACCAGGAGGGTTTCATTGCATCTCTCGATCCGCTCCGGATTCCTGAAACAAGCAACAATGTGGTCATGGAAATCGACACCCACCCTGTCCCAACATTTCTGGTAGAAGGTAGCATGGAAGCCATCCTTCCCTGGTGCCTTTAGCCCTCCCGTCTCCTTGATAATATGGTACGTCTCCTCGGGAAGTGGGCTGACTGCAAGATGCGACGTCGTGGTCCCGGTCAAGATATTGAACAAGGCTGGGATATCTTGCTGCCCCGTTCTGTCATCCGAGTACAGCTGGACATAGAACTCCCTAGCCATATCCTTCAGCAACTCCGGGTCCACGATCCAAGTCCCATCCTCCCGCTGGAGCTTGGTTATTCTATTCTTCCGCCTTCTCGTGAGAGCCACAGTATGGAAATACCGAGTGTTCCTGTCCCCGTTCACAATCTGGTTTGCCCTGGCCTTCTGTAGCCACAAGAGCTCTTCCTGCCATAAAGTCTGCTCAAGCTCCTCCCGAACCTTCATTTCTCGTCTGAGGGATGCTTCACTCGATGCCGCCTCATTCTGAACCTCCAGACGGGCTAGCTGCTTAGATAGCTTAGCCTTCTTCCAAAATATGTTTCCAAACACCTCTTTGTTCCAACGACTGAGATGTACTTGAAGGTCCTGCAAAGACAACAAACAGTCCCTTCCTCGGTTCCACGAGGCCTCAAGCGTAGCATGGAAATCCTTATGCGCTAACCACGACACTAGAAACCGGAAGGGTCTTACCTGCCTCGGGGGAATATGGTCATTATTACTGCAGATAAGGATTGGCCTGTGATCTGAACGGAGTTTAGGCAGGTTCGTTGAAACAGTATCTGGGAAGAGCCTGATCCACTCCTGATTACATAGAGCTCTGTCAAGACGTTGGGATAACCTTCCATTACTCCAGGTAAATTTAGGTCCAGTGAAGCCGACATCTATAAGCCCACAATCACGAATGCACGCATTGAAACTGGCCGTTTTGCTTGGGTTGTAAGCCGCACCACCTTTGCGCTCCGAGGGACACGTAATGGAGTTGAAATCCCCCGCTAAAAGCCACGGCCTCTCACTGTGCTGCTCCAGTCTACGGATAGCCGCCCAAAGGGGTTGCCTGTCGTGGTCATTAGGCTTGGCATAGATCGCAGTCAAGAGAACTGAATCATTGTTCTGAACTGTACACAAAAGGTGAAGGAATTGTGAGTCTCGATCCAATTCAGTCATCGTCAGGTGAGTATCTTTCCAAAGCACCCAAATACCACCAGAAAAGCCAATAGCATCTACTACAATATGTTTATCAAACCCCATATTCTTAATAACATCTTCAGCATCCTTACCACTGATCCGTGGTTCGACAATAAAGACAATGTTAGGCCTATGGGTGAACACATACTCTTTAAAAGTTGCAAGAAACTTGGGGTGTTTTGCCCCCCGGCAATTCCAACTAAAAATATTAATCATAAGGAAAACTAAAAGAAAGGTTTGGTGACTTCCCTGACTAGCAGACACGGGGGAAAACCGCTCAAATTGCCGGCTTCGCCAGCGGGGGTTCATCTCCCATCGGGGCAGTCGTAATGGGAATTTGGTTTCCTTCAGTTCTCGTGGGCTGCTCGGCGATTTCTTCCATAGCGTCATTCTCCGCTTTGGGTCCCGAACAAGAGCTTCCAACAGGTGGCATGGATTGGATTTGGGCGAGGAGCTCCTCGACAGCTTTGCGATGGTTTGGATTATCTTGCTTTTTTGGTGCGCGCTTGCTGCTTCCCGTTCCACTCCACATTTCATGACTCTTCTTTGCTACCCGCAGGTTGGGATCTTTCTTCTTCTTCGGGGTGGACACAGCTTTCCCTCTGATATGTTCTCGAATGGATTCCAATTTTTGTGGACCAGCTTCTTTTCCCGGGGACAAAAATTTAGGGCCATTATCATTTCCCGGGGACACAAATTTTGGGCCATTATCATTTCCCAGGGACACCAATTCTGGCCCATTAACTTTTCCCAGAGACGCCACTTCATTGTCAAAGGGGAGGCCCGATTCCGCTGAGGATGCCTTGCGGATTGAGTTCATGTTGTTGTTGGGCTCATTTTCACTAGGATCCAGCATCTTCAAGTCAGCTTCTGATTCTTCAATGGGCTTCAGACTAGAGAAAGTGGAGACCTCCTTGGACTTCGGGCCCACCAAACGCCACACTTGAGACGGGCCTGGGGCCTGATACACCTTGCCTAGGTTATCTTCATCAACGATGGCCTTCCCATTTTGCATCGCCGCCTTACCCTTTCTCAAATCCCCTCTCGGATCCTCCTTCCCTTTCTTATCTTTCGAGATTTTAGGGATCCCTTGCTCTTGTCTTTGGTTCTTTCCCGATTTGCTAGCTGCTTTCCCGGTATCAACTTTTCTCTCCGTTGGAATACCTTGGGCGGATCCCTGGCTGACTTCCCCTTTCCTATTCTGGCTGCGTGATTTCCGAATCACCTGCATCCATGGTCCGTAGCCCGCCGGCGGTTCCGGCGGTTGTTCTTCCGGTGACCGGAGCTGATCTGCCGCGCCCGCCTGAGAGATAATCGCCTGGGAATTGTGAAGCTTGGGGCAGGCAACATCAGAGTGCCCGATTCGGCCACATTCAAAGCAGATTTCCGGTAAGTTTTCGTAAACCACCTGTTGCCAAAACCCTTCAAGTCTGATCCGCGTCTTCAGAGGCTTGGCCATATCGAGCTCCACGGCGATCCGAGCGAACTTCCCTCTTTCCATATGTTCCGTATGATAATCGAGTTTTACAGTTCTTCCCAGTAGGTTTCCCAACGCGAATAGCACTTCCCGATGGTAAAAATGAATCGGTAGCTCCGGCAGCTGAACCCAGGCTACCACAGATCGGTGAGGTTTGTCGGATGTTCGGAATGTGTGGGACCATTGGTGGACGATCAGATAATGATCAAGGATCACCCATGGGCCGCCGGTGAGGGCATTCAGATAGTCCTTTTCATTGCTAAAATTGATCAAGAATGTTGAGTTATTCAAGTCGAGGATTTCCATGTTCCCAGCAGGTTTCCATTTCCAACGGAGCTGTGAGCAGATGTACTGGTAAGAGACCGATTTTCCTAGGAGCCGCGCAACCAAAGTGCGCTTCCACGGTAAACAGAGGCGTTCCTTGAGTTGGGGCGATATCTTCAACTCGGGTTCGCCGTTGTAGAGCCCGACCTCCAAGTCATGCTCGCCAATGAAAGTCCATTGTTGGCCCTTAGCCGGAGTTGGAACCGGGGCTCCTGCCAGTGCCAATTTGTAGTTCAGCGGAGACGAGCTTGGCGAGCCTTGAGTCGTTGATGAGATGCGCGACAGAGTCGTAGAGGTGTGGTCCGGCGGCCTGCCCGAAAGAGCCATGTCGGCGTCCGTCGTGTTATCGGCAGTCGGAAAAACAGAGTACATTTTCAGAGCGTTTTTTTCAGAGCGTTTTTTTCAGAGCGTTGTTGTCACGACTATAATACGAAAATTAAATCATACTATAACTAACGAAAATAAATTCAACTAACTAACAACAACATAATACGAAAATTAAATCATACTATAACTAACTAACAACAACATAATACGAAAATTTAATCATACTATAACTACTAAAAACATAATTAGACTATAATACGAAAAGTCTCAACATACCGAAAAATGTATGTTCTGTGTATTATGCTCGATTTTTGTTGCTGAAATTTGAAGAAGGGGGGAGTGGTTATGTTTTTGCTTCTGCTGGTGGGTTGGTATTTATAGGAAAATCTGCCTATTATTCACCGTTTTTGTCAAAAACGGTGAACACCATCACCGCGTTTGTCTCAAACGGTGAATAATAGGTAGGTGTGACCTAATTTTGACCTACCAGGGGTGGGAAACGTGGGAATATATCACCGCTTTACCCAAAAACGGTGAATGTATTCACCGTTGTCGACCAAAACGGTGATGTATTCACCGTCTTTACCAAACGCGGTGAATACATCACCGTTTTAGATAAAGGCGGTGAATACGTCACCGTTTTGGTTTTAAACGGTAAAATATTCACCGTCTTTGACAAACGCGGTGATTACCTTCACTGCGTTTGTCAAACACGGTGAATGCCAAACATGTGTACTTTGGGAAATTTTTTTATAACTTATGTATTTTGGGAATTTTTTTTAAGAACGTGTGTACAGTGGGATTTTTTCCATATATTATGCCAGAGAAAATAGCTTGTTTTAGAATGGCAAACCAATGATGTTCATTTGTTTTACTTGATGGCCAAATTCCGTGTAGGTCAGGCTCATTCAACTCTTTTATTTTATGGTTAGCGGTTAGCCCATTAGATACCATGCATTAGTTTATTGTTAAATTTTTTATTTTTAGCAATAAAAAGGAGTATTGTTTTTGCCTTTTCATATATATTTTATCACCACGGAAAAATAAAAGAGCTTAAAGATAAAAATTGACACTCCTGGACCCGTTTAAATCTTCATGTGTACGGTAAGTTGGCTCGTTCCACAGAGGAAAGAGAAAAAATTGAAACTACCTATTCTACCCTTCCTATAAACGCTTTTAGAATGACAAACCAATGATGTTGATTTGTTTTACTTGATAGCCAAATCCTGTGTAGGTCAGACCTATTCAACTCTTTTATTTTATAGTTAGCCGTTAGCCCATTAGATACCATGCATTAGTTTATTGTTAAATTTTTTATTTTTATAAATAAAAAGGAGTATTGTTTTTGCCTTTTCATATATATTTTATCACCATGGAGAAATAAAAGAGCGTAAAGAAAATATTGGCACTCCATGACCCGTTTAAATCCGCATGTATAAGGTATAGTTGGCCCGTTCCACAGAGGAAAGAGAAAAAGATTGACACTCCATATTCTACCCTTCCTACAAACGCTCTTGGAGCAGGGAATTTGAAATGGGGGAAGAGCTTTTTCCTCCATGCTATTATATGTTTTTAATTTAAAAAGATACAACAAATCTACTTAGTGTGATTGGTTATGATCCTTGTTTTTCTTTAAAATGGTCATGGTTCAAACCCCAGTACGTGTTTTTTTAATGAATAAAAAAAAGTAATTGTGAAGACCAAAATGTCCTTCCTACTTTCACTGTCGTTGCAGGAAATTTGAAATGGGGCTCCCGTTTTTCCCTTCGGTGTATTATAATATGTGTAGAGATGTAGATTCCCCATTTTAATCGGAAAAATGTAAAAAGAGAACAGAGTAAGGAAGGAAATTGATGCTTTCAAGAACAAAAAAAGGAAAAGATTTGATCGTCTTCAGGAGGAAGATGGGGAAGATGGTGGCTCTCAGGTCTCTATATCGTGCAGCTTCTCGTAGATCTTCGATAAGCTTTGCAGCTATTGCCGGCAACCACCATCAATCAGCTCCTCGATCCTTATTCACTCTCACTCCCGCCACCGCTTCTGCGGATCGCATCCCTTCCGGTATGGCACTTTTCGACCCCATACTTCCGGTTGTGGTTTTGGGCGCTCTGCGTACTTATTTGGTTCTCAATTTGATCATCATCCTTGGGGATAATTACCTAAAACTTTGTTGAGGCCTTTTCAATTTTTGGGTGGATTTGGGAGCGAAGTTGGTGAACTAGGTTGAATGAATCTGCGCTAATAGGAAAAAGAAGCAGTAGCCTTTATCTGAAATTTTCTGTTCCCAATTATGTCATTCTGCTCATCTAATACACCATGACTTAAAACTTAGATGAAGTTCTTTCTCGGTCATTTGTTTCTCATCTCTAGTTGTTTGGCTTCTTTCCCATGTTTTATATTCAGAATTGTAGCCTTTGGAAATTGTGAGCACATACTATCAATAATTTAACATTACCGGATATGTGTGACATGAATTTTCATTGGTATATGTGCCTAGGTGTTAGAAGTGAACCAGCAATTGTCATCAATGTGAAACTCATTAAGGCTTATGTCAATTAGGTAGATATAATGATTGATTTTATCTGCCAACTCCTGTTTGTTTGAAGTTGATGCTACCTCGGAAATGATAGTTCATGCCTCTTTTAACTCGGTAGTTTCTTGGTCATTCTTGTTTTTAGGTTCCCAGACTCCTTTAGAGATCAGCATTGGTAGTAAAAGGTCTTATAGTGAGGATGTAGCACACTTGCCCGAGATTAAGGACCATGATGTCTTATGTGCTTTCAAGGACTTGATGGCTGCAAGCTGGGATGAAATTGATGCGACAGTTGTCCATGATGTAAAGAATGCTCTGTCTAAAAACTCTGATGACAAATCCGGTCAAGAGATCTTGAAGAATGTTTTCCGGTCATGTGAAGCTGTTGAGGAATTTGGTGGGATGATCATGACTCTGAAGATGGAGCTAGATGACAGCATTGGGATGAGTGGCGAGGTATGTTCATGGCTTTTTTATTTAAAAATTTCAGTTTTATATTTGTACTCTCAAATGGCTGTTGAAGATTAATACTATCTTGTAAAATATGTGACACAGGATGTAAAACCGCTAACAGATGATTATGCAAAGGCAATCCGCATGTTTTTTGAACGGTACTCTTCGTATTTGGAGTCATTTGGACCTGATGAGGCCTACCTGAGAAAGAAAGTAGAGATGGAATTGGGTTCAAAGATGATATTTTTGAAGATGAGATGCGCTGGACTTGGATCGGAGTGGGGCAAGGTATTAAGACTTGCTCAATTTTACAGAATGCTAATTAACTGAAATTCTCGATTTAAATTATTGTTTCTCCAAGCTGTCAACCTTCTGCATCTGGAGCTGTACTTGGCTGTTCTTTAATGCATATTTGGAAAGCAAGGTAGTTGATGTTGTGTGCCTAAATCACTTGGTCCTGTGTTTGCAGGTGACCTTGATTGGTACTTCTGGACTTGCTGGATCTTATGTTGAACAAAGAGCTTAAAGTCCTGGAACCTGGGATCTGATTTAGCTTAGTTGCTAGAGTTTTTCTAGCTTGGAATCTGTGTTTATTAATGGTTTTGATCAAGTTGCTCCTCTTAGAAACCTTTTAATTGGAGTGGCATTGCAGTTCAATAAAAGCTTAGCTATATCAAGATTTGCATTGATGATCCCATGATTTCAGTTCCATTTAGCTGTATTTCACTGGAAGCAATGATTTCTTCAAGCAAATAAGGCCCGCAACTTTCTTTCCTTGTGTTTGTGCAAAACCTAATATCATCTAAGTTGAAAAAGGATCGATGTTAAAAATAATGGGGGGAAAACGATCAGTAGTCCAATGGAGAGTCCATAAGTTTCCCCCTTCCTTGGCAGATCATAGAAAACTATTTTAATGAAGTAGAAAATTGATGTTCTTACAGAACCAGTGTTCAGAAGGATGCTTCTATATGAACTCAGGCTTACTGTGAATTTCTTAATTGATTGGGGACTGAACTTTTGATTTCCAATCTAGAATCTGATACATAGGAATAGACATGACAACATGACAAAACAATAAACTTCGCATCCTTCTGCAGCAGTCTATCTTATTCTAAAGCTGTTTCTTAGTTTTTCGTCTTTGTTGCAAGCTGCAAGAATTCAAGGCCGCCTGGCTGATCTACTACCTTTGTGCCATAGCCAGGACTCAGAGGGAGACTTAGGCAAAGGTGGTAGCAAAACAGCCTTCCTGCAGAGACCAAATGGCCACCCTTCATAGTGGCAGAGCTCCTGCAATATCGAACCCCGCCTGTGAAAACTTGGGAAGTCCATCTGACTCAAGCTCGAACACCTGGACAAGTTTGTCTTCACTGAGAAGAACTCTTCACCCCCCCCTTGCTCAAACTGCTCGAACAACGTGAAAGACAGCTCCCAGCTGAGTAGAAATCTTCCTCCTTTTCAACTTCTCCATCCTCCTGCTTCTCAGCACTAAAGAACAGTTCCCCTAAAAAGCTATTTGTGATCACAAACACCTTCTGCTTCGACTTCTCCAACGCTCTGCTCCTGATTTCTGACACGACAATCTGAAGAAACGAAACAACATAGTTATTGTCATAAACAAATTCATGTGCATTGTTTTTTGTATGTCTGTACAAGAAAATCGTAGCACAGTTTGAAGAAGTGGAAAGTACTTCCTGTTCATTATCTTTCAGTCCAGTTGTTGTGTTGGGAACATATTCCTCATCCTGGTGCTGCTTGAGAGGGCTTATGTGGCCGCCGCAAGATCGACAGATGGAGAAGGCATCTTTGAGTGTTGAAACGAGGAAGAACTTGCATTTCTTTGATGGGTTTTTTGGGGGTGGCTCTTCCTGATAGAAGACACCCATTATGGATTTAGAGAGAGGAATTAGACAATACACCAAAAGCTAAAAACTTTGGTGGGGAAATTGATGCTTAACTTGGCTATAAAGAAGAAAGGAAGAAAAGGGAGGAAGAGCAAGCACCATGGAATGTGATGGAAGGGTAAAAGTCTCAATCTTGAGTTGATGTCCAAATTGATTTCAGCTTGGTGTTGGCCTTGCAACTGCTCACCTCAGAGATAGTGTTAAGAGTGTTCTTTGTTGTTGGCTTAAGGGTAAAGATAAAGCTTTTAAGGGCACAAATCAGAAATTACTTTCTTGAGACACGGTGCATATTTCTTCACTTTCTAACACCCCCACACTTTGAAGATGAAGGCTAGTTATGGTGAAAAGGAGACATGACCATCCCACCAAACTGTGTGTGATTGGTTTCCCTTTTTCTTTCATTGCACCCTCCTTTTGAAGTTGTTCATTTGTAGAAAAATGCGAACCACCTTTGAACAATCAATGTGGCAAAAGAAACCTGAAAATTAATTGGGGAGATTGTGGTTGTTCTTTAACCCTAAAAATTATGTATGTTAATACCATCGGTAACTTCATATATTAGATTTGATTACCCTGTTAAATGAGGTAAAGCATAAGGATCATATAGCAGGTAGTCATGTTTTTTTTTTTTTTGGTATAATGAGACTTGTGATCGAATAATTGTGATGCACACGGGATTAAAAGAACACAAATGATAGAGTGATGCATTAACGTTTCACATATGTAGCCTTCGGATCTCGAATTTATAGAGCTAGTGAAGAGGAAAAGGAAACGCAGAACATAGTTGACACAAAGCGTACATAAAGATTGTCTTTAATTTTACCATCTTTGCATTTTTTCTGTGTTCTTTCTTGTTTTTTGATCTTAGAATCGTGGAAACAATAAATTTTCCTCGAATGGTTAAGGGAGAAGCTGAATCAACGTCATCATCTTCATCAAGGCACTTGCAGAAAAATTAGGCTTCCTGATGAATGTGCAGATGGGGAAGAAATACTGTTGAGAAATGAAGCTTCACATTTCACCTCTTTGGAACTTTGATACTTCAACTCCACCTACATGAAGTCACTTTAGCATGTTATAGTCATGATGTGGTTACTTTACTCTTCAGCTTTTACAAAAAAAAAGTTGCTACAGCTAGGTTTCGTCCATCAACATAATTTGAACAACCTTACAGTTCTCAATAAAGGATGTCCAGCTTTAGTAAGAACTCTTGCGTCTGGTAAACAACAGTTTGCAAATTTGGGAATGGGATGAATAGAACCTTTATTACGGAAGATATGGTGGACCTATCTTCCACCAAACACTGAAGGTGGATTCTTCACGTCTCACTTTAAGGCACTTTAACCAGATAAGTTTTAGGCAAGATTGTGGAAGATAAAAAGGGATTATCAGAGCAGTTGGCCTACTTATGAACAAGCAGCACTCTGCACAGTACTGACTGTAAAGGTACAGCAGCCGTGAAATTAAGAAAGTTGAATCAAGGATCAGTTAGTTGGTTCAGAGTTTTGAAAGTACACAAATAAGTTGAAATGGAAAGATTGTCAACATACATTGATCGGACGATTATCACAATACATCCTTGGAACAACTCCTATGGAATTCAAACTCCTATTTCATTGCTAAATAATAGATTCTTGTCACATGAACAAACCATCTCTGCACAATCCATCAATCAAACAACCAGAAGTCTAGCCCGGCATCAAAACACAAACAATCAAACATGTACATTGTACTGCTCAGTGGCCAGGCAAGCAACATTGAGAATCCACACACAAGAAAGATCCTAAGCATTATCATCAATGGAAGTCTTCAAAGTTCAAATTAAACGTCTTCAACTGTCACAGAAGGCGATTGGTGAAGCTGTTGAGAGGTCTGAGAAATGAGGGACTGAAGCTTGGCAACAGCAGAGGTCTTCTCAGGAGGACACTTGGAGAGAGAGACGGTCAACGACTGAAGAGCCTCATCAAGCTTCCCAACGGCAAAAGCTGCACAACCAGCTCGGTAAGCTTCATCTGCAATCCTGGCATCGTATTGAGAAGCTGCAGCAGTCGGCGGCTGGTCAAAGCCCTTAGTATTACTAGTATCATTCACGTTGAGCGGCGACAGAGAGTCGAGCCGAGCAGTGGATCGCTCACTCTCCAATTTAGTAATTGCAGCATCGATCTCAGCCATAAGCGCTTCTGGACTAGATGGGAATTTCTTGATCCTATCAAACACGCTCCACGATTGCACCGACCTACCTTCTTCAGAACCCATTTACTCCTTTTGGAAAAGGATTTTGGGAGATTTGGATTAGCAAGACCAAAGAACAAAGCGTTCCCCACCACAATTTCTGGGTACTTGAAAACCCACCTCCAAAAGCTGGAAAAGACTCCAACTTTAATCTTCCCCAAACACCATGAGCCGACCCTTTTCACGAAATCACGTCGCGGGACATTTTCCAAGTAAGAAAAAAGAGTTTTCTTGGTCGAATTCTTTCTGGGTGAAGAACAAGAACACAGGAGGTATAAAAGAGCGGCAAACGTTTACCTCCGCCTCGTGTTGTACTGAATTTCTGAAGGGAAAGTTCAGTTCTCCGGCCAATCTGGATGTATCAGCACAACAATTCAACGCGAACTGAACTCACGAATATCCTGGGATTTGGAAACTGACGAACTGAGAACTGGAATTTTCAAGTCTTCGAGTTCTCTCCCTCAAAAAAAAAAAAAAAAGTCTTCGAGTTCTCTATTTTGATCCATGCAACACTGATTATGGGCCTGGACCATTCTGTCACCAGGCCGTAGGCCCAGCTCCTATCAGTTACCTCTTACCTACTAAACGGTGAGGTGTTCTAGACTTCTAGTGGAGCGCTGGCACTGGCAACCAGTGCGGTTGCAGTTAATCGCACTGAAATTTGCGATTAACCGCAATCGAAATGGAGTCATACATGTCAATTGTAATCGCTCCGCAAACAATTAGCTATTAACCATAGTGCAAAACATTTTCACCACAACAAAGTGTCAGATTGAAGGTGCTGGCGTACTATGACCGACAGCTATGAAGGCGGTGTGTCATAGTCAATGGTGTCTTGCGGGGAGCCCTTGTATTTTGAAGAGTGGATTTCGAAGACGACAACATTCAGTTCAGGAGAGAACTGGAAGGACCTTTGTATCTCTTATTCAATTTGCAATTAAACATAAACCACGCGGTTAGTTCTTATTCGATTGCTATTGCAGTTAAAAAACTAACCACAAAACAACCAATATCATTAATCGCAAACCACACAAGAGCTTTCTTATTTAAATGTGCAATGCCATGGAACTCTGAGTCCCGTGTCAATCGTGAACCGGACTCCCAGAGAACAAGACTTGCAAGGCATCACAACCGAACCCAGCGTCATACAACGATCGTCGTCCGCGTCGTCTTCCTCCGCCTCCGGCGCCTCGAACCACACGCTGCCAAATCCCCTGCACAGTTTGTATCCCATCTTCGCCAAATCTGTGGAATCGATCGAGTAACAACTCTCACACAAACACGGATAAAGAAGCTCAATGACGTGTCTTCTTTTCACATCTACCATGAACCCCACATTCATCAGATTGATCTCTTCGATGACTCTGGCGTTCCGCCTCCGCCTCGCCGCCGGGAGCTCTTCGTCGTACTCGGCTCGCCACTGGGTGTCGCTCAGTACTTGAAATGCCTTTTGGACTGCTAGGGATTTCTCGTCGTCGTCATCGGCGGCGGAATCCGTGATCGTTGTGGCAGAAAGGTAGGCGGCGCAGATTTCTTCGTAGGTCGCGTTTGGTTCCACGGAGAGGATCTCGTAATGGGTTGCCTGCTTGACAGATCTCTTTCCGCGCGGCCGCTTGACGGGGTTCTTGCGGCGTGGCTGCTTGGCGGAGCTCTTGCGGGGAGGCATCGCGGGTTAGAAATGCTCTGATTGAATGAAGAAAAACCACTAGAAGAAGAAGAAGAAGTTTGAGAAGCAAGTAGGAACTAGGAAGGGAAAGGATAAGGAAACAGAAGATGAGAAATTGCTCTTTTTCTAGTCTTTTTCATGGTCTCAATTTTCAAAATTTTCCATGCTTTCCCGCTCATCCAGCTCCCGCTCAAATGTATTGAAAAGAAAAGGAAAGCTTTTGAAACGAACAGATTTAGCTTAAATGATGTGCCTGTCAGCCTGTGTATGTGGGTATGTGCTTCAAGCCACCGAAATATCATCACAGACAATAGAAAAGAGCTGAGATGTTCAGTTTAATGGGACTATGGGAGTGACCAACCTGATATGCAAAACTACCAACATGAACTACACCTGGCCTTAGCTTCGTTGGACTTACCAGGCGGCTTGCTGCCAAGCCCAAAGTCCTAATCAATCTCTACCATCCTTCTTCTTCAGTTCTTCTTCACAGGAGAAGCAGCAAGCAACCCCATTTTGCTGTCTCTGCTTCCTCCACTTCCTTTACATTCTCAATCTCCAACCTTTATTGGGTCTAATCCCCTCGATTCTGGTTCTGAGATTGAACATCAAATGCTACCAAATGGAACTTTAAGTCCGGTCTCAATCGACAACCGGACTCGCAGAGAACAAGACCCGCAAGATATGACAACCGACGCCGCCGCTGGCCTCGAAGCATCATCTCCGTCGTCCTCAAACCACACATTATCTCGATCCCTCGACAGTCTGTACCCCATCCTCTCCAAATCCGAAGAATCCACCGAGAAACAATCCCCACACCGGCAATCATAACAAAGCTCCACCACGCCACTTTCCTCAACCACCGTAACCCCCACATCCATCAAATCGATGTCCCCCGAAACGCTCGAATCCTGCCGCCGTCTCGACGCCCGCAGCTCGTTGTCGTACGCCGCTCGCGACCTGGAGTCGCTCAGGACTTCCCATGCCCTCTGGACTCTGAGGAATTTCTCGTCGGCGGCGGCAAAGGAATCCGAGGTGTTCTGCTGCGATCTGTCGGGGTGGGAGTTGAGGATTGCGGATCGGTAGCCGCTGCGGATTTCGTCGTAGCTGGCGCCTTCTTTTACGGAGAGGATCTCGTAATGGCTTCCCCACTGGGCCGAGCTCTCGCAGCGATTCATAGCCATTCGCCAGAAACCCAATATCCGATTCGATTGAAAAACAAGGAAACGAACAAGATTTCTGGCAAATTCTCGGATTATCTTTTCTCGGCAGCTAGCCGGAGCGAAAGAAATCAGGCGACGGGTGTGTCTTCTTCTCCGTCCGCCAGCCGATCTGCGGCGCTGCAACTCTTATTTTAGGGTTCCCGAGCCCAGACTTGAGAGTTCAGTGTGCAGCTCGTATAGTCGTATTGGTGGAATGGGGAAAATTACGCTTGTAGTCACCAAACTTTGCTGTGAATCCACACTTGGTCACTAGATCGTTAGAATTGGATAGTTTGAAAGCTTATAGAGTTTGAAATACATGGATTTCACGGAACACAGTATTTGACAGGCAACTAGCAGAAAGTGCTTAGTTGGAAGGAGTTTATGGCTGCACAGGCTATTAAAAGGAACCAAATTGGTTTCGAAAGGACAAAATCCCAAACTTCACGCGAACCAAACAAACACCAACTGTGATTTGTATAATGTTGTTTGTTTCCCGGTAGATTCTGCTACAGAGACAATGCCCCAGAAAACGACTATTTGTTCATTCCTTTCTAATGGGAAAACAGAGATGACTTTTGAGTTCCATTCTCGGGTACTTTTATAATTGACGAGACACTGGAGAAAAATAGTGGACAGAAAGCTATATTACAGTGCTGACGAATTCCCAACTTACAACTCAATCTAAACTCTGCTTCTGATTCATAAACAAGGTTCCTCTGTTCGTGTCTATACCCGTGTTATGTTTCTGGACTGGGGCAAAGAGAGTTTCCCCGATCTTTTTCCGAAGCTTAGTGGTAACATCAACCCCGTGTCATCTGCGCGAAAAATCGATTCTGATAATCCACCTGTAAATCACCCTTCTCTTTCTTCACCCCATAAAAACTAGAAAAGGCCCAAAAATGATTTCAAAGGAAAAGGGAAGACTGAGGGGGAAAAATAGAACAAAAAGAGTGCTATGAAGTTCATCATTTTAGAGCCTCAGCTTCACACCTTTGTCAAAGAATTTTGTCTATGGTAAGCGATGCGCCCAATTGGGTTTGGGATGAAGAACTGCTATCTGACGACCCCTGCAGCCCAGGGAACGACCACTGGAGCATTGGGGTGGGAGTTTCTGTACGCTTCGGAGTATCTGTCCTTGAAGTTCAGTTTGGGTTTCTCTGCCTGCAGATTAGAGGGAGGGCACAAAGGTTAGAGTCCAGGAGCTGAGTCGGGATTCTAATTAGATCACGGTAACAAACTTTATCAGATTACGTACGTATTTCAGCCAGCACTCCATATTCTTGTGTTCGTAAATATCAGGCGAGTAGCAACCATTCTCAGCTGGGCAGTAGACCCATATGTTGCACTGCAATTCACCCGGTTTGGCACGTTTTGCATGGTCCAAGCATGCTTGACAGCAATCAGCAGCACTTTCTTTACGATGGGTAAGCCCCCATCTGACAGCCACTCCATCATAATCTGTATGGAGCTCGGCGTGGCATTCTTGTGGAACGGGTGGACCAGGCAAAGTTTCTTCTTCTACAGAGCAGCACACTTGTATCAGCACATAAGTTACAAACTTCAACTTTCCAAATGAATTGCCACAAGAACGGTGATTTCATATAAAAATATTGAAATTCTATTTGCAACTAAATTCGTTCCCAACAGGCTGTAAAAGTGTAAGATCCCATAAAAGTAATTTCATATTGAACATAAATCAGATGTATTCTACCAAAAAAAATCAGATGGATGGAAAATTCTGAACCACAAATGTTCGATTTGCCTACCTTGCTCCTCTTGACCCTCTGGTCTATCATCCTGCTCTGGATTAGTGACTTCAGCAGGAATCCAAAGGCCTATGTTCTCCGAGAGCACTGCCCAATCGGATTCCAGGGCTTTTACCAGCAATCCTACAGAACACGCAGGTAAGTGAGTAAGCAAAATGACCCTAAAACAAAGAACACTTCCCATGTATCCTGTAGACTTCATGCAGGTAATTGTAAGGTTTTTGTTTTTCACTTAGAACAAACAACAGCCTTGCAAGGAGAGCGAGATACCAGCTTCTTCCTGAACAAAAGTTGAATTCCCTCCTCTATTAAGATTAATTGACTGCTTGACTTCTAGTAGCTTCTCATTGCGCCATTTTTCAACTGCTTCTGCTCCCAAAACAAGAAAGTAAGAAGCTAAACTAGTAAGATATAAATATTCCACAGTGTAGGAGCTCATTTCATATGCCACAGTTGACACATAAATACCATCACGGGAGAGAATAGTGTATTTAACTTCAAAGCTGAATGGCTTTTAACAGGCTATATAAGCAAATTGCTGTCATCAGGCAGTTAATATAAGAAAGTAAGAAGCTAAACTAGTAAGATATAAATATTCCACAGTGTAGGAGCTCATTTCATATGCCACAGTTGACACATAAATACCATCACGGGAGAGAATAGTGTATTTAACTTCAAAGCTGAATGGCTTTTAACAGGCTATATAAGCAAATTGCTGTCATCAGGCAGTTAATATAAGCCATATTAACATGGCTATACGTGGGCCTACTTAAAATTTAAGTGCATATCTAGAGTGAACTAATCCATGAGATGCAAGAACGTAACAGAAACCATAATTAGAGCATAGGGTAAGCGCACCAAAAGTGTACCCAATAAGTGGGGTGAACAGAATAAGTTAGATTGTCACAACCATCACCATTTGTAAAAGAAAAGGTTACCAGCTTTGCACATAAGAGGCCCAAAAAGTTCTAAATTCTTGGAACTAAACACCAATGCCACCACCACTCTCCTCCTTAGCAACCACACACTTCCAGGCAAGTTATATATCTAATACTTGCTCAGAAAGGAAATATTTGAGCTGTAGATTTGAGAAAGGAAAACTGGAACTTAGAGTGGAAGGTGAGGAGTTCATATTATTGTTTTAGCGAAAATTTAAGGAGCATTCTCCAAAGGATGGCAAAGAGGCAGATGACAAACTAAGAGCATCTAACCAACCATTGGTAGGCACATGAATGAGAGATTTTCTTCCACGTTTTCATGATGAAGATCAACACCTTTGAAACAAATGAAAACGCATGAACTCTTAGAACCTTAAATCTTAATAAAATGCATATGAAACCTCACTGTTCCTTAGCATCTCTTCCACCTACACCTCCGGGCGACCGAAAAAAGGTTCACAAACTACTAAGGAATACAGTTCAACCTACCGGTTCCAAGTAAGATAATAACCTATTTGTATCTACAGTGCAGCATTGTAAGAGGCTAAGGGCAACATCAATCCATCCTTTCACAATCTACAAATTCTCACTTCAGCTAATCCAATTGATGATACTTGATTCAATATCATAAGATCTGCAATTAGCAATTGTTGCTCCAAGGGAGGGTAACACAATGCATAGGAACTGCAGCCATTACTTACCTCGCTGCTCGTTGATACTGGCATCACCAGACAAACTTCTCAATCTCTGGAGAATCTCATTCGTTAGATTGTGTTTGACACCCGCCGGCAATTCCACTATGTCTCGTTCTCCAAACTCAAATTTCAGTTTTTTCACCTTCAAACCACAAAACAGAATTCCCCAAGCTCCATCAGCACAAACACTCACTCACACACACACGCAGTACCAGAGAGCAAGCCCTAGACCACTCACCAATTTCTTAAGCTTCGTCGGCTCACTGGCTCTCCGAATCCGAATTGACTCCTCCATCTTACTAATCTCATCTGGCGTGTACTTCACAGCTACAGATAGAACAAAAATCATTCACGCAAACGAGTTCTACGGAGAATCAAAATTCCAAGAGATCAACAAACAAGATTCTACTACGCAAATGGAAACGAGAAGAGAGGGGGAGCAGTGGTACCGTTAGCTAAATCATCGTTGGAGTAGAGGTACAGTGAGCCGTAGAGAGAGCGAAGAACGTAGAGAGCGATGACAATGTTGACGGAGCAAACGATGAGAGTCGTCTTCTTGTACGAACATCCCCATTTCACTCCTCTCGCCATCTCCAGCTCCCAGCTCTCCTCCTCCGCCACCTCATCCCACCACCATCGTTATCCAATTTCCCTCCGCCGGCAAACTCCCCAGCCTCCGTTCTCTCGGTGCTCGAGCACGGAAGATCCTTCCCGGTTTCCGGCGACGGAGCAGATAGATCGAATCGGCGGATCGAAGCAAAACGAGTGAGCGAGCGGGCTGACTGGCCGGACTGGGGATTTTTTGGTTCCGCGATTTGGGGGAAATTTCTTTTTTTCTTCTTCTTCCGGACGCGGCAGGGGAAGAGTAAAAGCGGTTGCCGTCGTTGGACGATCCCTTCTCTCTCTTTTTTAGTTTTTTCTCCTTTTCAATAAATGATGATCTGTTTTTCTGTTTTTTATTTATCTCCGTCAAATTGCTCGCGCTACAGAATAAGCAACCAGCACAGCACAGTAACGCTGTAACTCTGTAACTCTGTGAGTCTGTGACACATAAAAGTAAAACGCATCGTTGAAGGGAAGAGTTGCGTGGTGCCGTGGTCTATAGGGAAGACAGTGAAACCGGTTTATTGGTGTGATTCTCTGAGACTAAGGCATCGTTTGGAGAATGAGATTTACATACAGTTTGATATAAATGAATTTCATAAATTTTGATAAATTCATTTTGAAATGAAATATTTTTGTGTTTGGTATTTAAAATAATTCATTTTCAATTCTAAATTTTGAATTCTATAGAATTTGAACTAGTTATAGCAATTCTGAGGAATTGAGATGGAATTTCCAAATGAATTCCACAAGTATTTACTAATTATAATAGAATGACATAATTATCTTTTTTATTAACTAAATTAATTATATATATGACATACCAAACACAGGAATTCGACAATTCATTTTATTTCTAAAAATTTGAATATGACATACCAAACACAAGATTTCATTTGACAATGAATTCTACTCGGTAATTCATTTTACAATGAAATGAATTCTCGATTCATTTGGTACCAAACGGTATGTTAGAGCGTGGATTCATTGAATTCGTAGATTTTGTAGAAAGTTATGTTTTTTTGTTGCTTTTTGTATTGTGGATTTTATGTTTAGAGATTTCAAATCTCTAAAATCTACGAACAGAGGATTGGTCTAGTGGTAATACCACTAGCCATGAACCTGGAGGTACCAGGTTCGAATCCCTTCAGTAGTACCTCATAACAAAAAAAATAACCTATATCATCCTTATCTAAAAAAAATAAAATCTACGAATATCAAATCTCTCATAATCAGAGAGATTCTATATCTTGATTCGCGGGATTTTTTTTCTCCTACCTTTTCTCTTTCTTTTATTTATTTATCATATTAAATATATTTATCAACAAAGTTTTTAATATTTCTCGAACTACTCTAATTTTCTATTAAGGATAAACATGTTATTTAATATAATTTTTTATTTTATTTTCAATCACAGTTACCAAACAATAAACATTTTAAAATCTATTTTGAACAATCCGAAGAGTTAGAATCTTTTTTTTTTTTTGTCAATCTTCAGATGGTTGACAATCTATAGATTTAAACTCATATTCTCCAAACGACCCCTAAAGTAGTGATGGTAACGGGCCGGATTGGATCAGGTTTCTCGAAAGTCAAACTCAATTCAATGGGGTGCATCCGTAAAAAAATTGATAAAATACTTATTGGGTTTTGGAAAATAAAATCTCTCCAACCCAATGGGTAATGTCACGACCAAAATGAGTCTCGTCCCGTGATAGGTGCCACAGGTTCATTGATATCCATAGATTCGCGGGTATAATTGAAAATAATGTATCCAAATACCTACATCGTAAATTATAACAGTTGTAATATATCTCCAAAAAGACTAATAACATCCACAAATTATTTATATTATTGAGGTTAGATACAAAATGACATCATTTTACTCTTTGGATGTGTAAAAGGGATCGAGATGGGGAAAACTAGGGATTTCAGACGAAATGAGAAACGATGATTCTCAGTTGAAGAGGGTCTGGAAGATGGAAGAAGACAAACAAACGGACTATTGTTTTTTGTCTTGCAATTTTCGCTGGGCTTTAAGCAAACAGGTCCACACGAACACAAAACACAACAAGACTGAAGACAGAGGGCTAAGATGGATTATAACCAAAAAGCCCAGTCCACAGTTCAGAACCCAGTTATTTTCCCTTCTTCTTTGTTCGACTATTATTCAGTGAACCGAGCAATCTCGAAGAACAGGACAATTGCAAAAAACGAAATTGCAAAAACGAAACAGCAGAAATGTAACAGAGACATGATGTTTTTCAATGTGGTTCACCCGTGGTGCAATGGTTACGTCCACATCCTAGAGATCAGCATCTGTCGTTCTCTAGGAGAGTTTATTCTAGATAGAAGAAAAGATCAACAAGACACCCACAATCCTGATTCCAAATCCAGAATCACTCAGACTCGGTTACACCCTTGCTAAATGAGATCCTATACCTCTGATTTACACAAGCCCTTTGATCCCCAGAGCCCTATACCGCTTTAATTTCTAAACTGATCAAAGTGTTGATCCTTTGAACCCGTATCCCTTTAAATAGGTTGCAGTCGAGACTAGCCGTTGGAGGGAATCCTCTGATTCTGGAAATCCCGCACAGAAGACTTGACCGTTGAAGGTGATTCCTGAGATTGGGGACTTTCCATTTCTATCCTGAATCAATCGCTAATTTCCTCCAACAATCTCCCTCTAAATTGGTGATTGCAAGTGAGTGTACTTGCAGCAAGAATAACAATAATATCTCCAAGCATAATAGCTCACGTACAACACAAATATAACCACCAATCAAAGACAATCAACCCAAGTCGGAGCTTAATCAAGCAACCAGAAAACAAACCCTTTTTTTTTACAAAATATAATCTTCATTGATCGAAACAAAAGATAGTTACATCCTGGAGCGCAGCCAGGCCTAAAAATCAAATAAACGACTCGCAGTCGGGTACAAAGAGAGGGTCTTACGAGCCACCAAGTGGGCTACCCTATTGCTACGCCGACCTACAAATCTAACACTAAACCCTGAGCGAACCGCCAAGTGATGAATAATTTCCGCAAGAATAGCACCAATCCTACTATCACTAGCATCTGCATGGTTGATTTTGTCAATAATGACCTTAGCATCCCCCTCAAAACACACCTCCATGAAACCGCGATTCAGGCACCACATGATAGCTTCCCGGAGCACCAACACCTCTACTACCATGGGATCATCAATGCCTGGGAACTGAACCCCACCAGCCATAAGGACCCCTCTAGCCGGGGTCATGATAACAATCCCCCCAGCTGAGTGGGACCCCCTCCTCGTAGCCCCATCCCACATGCACACCAGCCTATCAGCCTCCACCGGAACCGGTTGAGGAGGGGGAAGGGCAGAAGAGCGAGAATTCTGATCCACAGGCAGCCCAACCCATTCCTCATACTGCTGGTTGTACTGACGCATCAGAGCAGGGATCCCAAACTGCTTGCCGTCGAAGACAACCCAGTTTCGAGACCGCCATATTCGCCAAAGGACAGCAACAACCGCCATGAGAATGGATTGCTGAGTAATCAGAGCCATTAACCGCTTCAGAAACAGGGAAAAGGTGTGTTGAGGCAACCCTTCTCCCAGGGAAGCCAGCCCCGAATAGTCCCAGAGCGCCCGAGCCACCGGGCAATAGAGGAATAAATGTTCCAAGGTTTCTGACTCGGCCCAACACAACGGAAACCTAGGTAAAACCGGAACATCCTTGACAATGAGGGCTTCCGTCGTAGGAAGCATGCGATTCAGCATCTGCCAAACAAAACCTTCAATTTAGGGGGCAGATTAGCCTCCCACAGCCTTATCCAACTAGCCTTATCCATCCAGCTAACCTCCGACCTCCAACTACCCTTCCTTTTATCAAGGGTGACAACTAAATGATAGGTCGACTTCACCGTGAAAATGCCTTCCGGAGTATTATGCCAAATCAGCTTATCCTCCACCGGCAATCGCGGAAGGGGGATGGCTTTAATGGCATTACAAGTCGGAGGGTCGAACCACTGAGTCAACTTCCAGTCACACCACCGGCCCCCTTCCGGGCTGATCACCTCTGCCACCATCGGTTCCCCCTCAACTGGCAGGATCTGGGGTTTATACCTAGGAGGATCAAGCTGTAATTGAGGAATCCAGCTAGAATGGAGTAGGGGAGCAGACTGCCCATTACCAATTTGCCAACGCAGCCCTGCTTCTAATAACTGACGGCCATACAGAATACTCTACCACCCCCACGAGGGACGAGATCGTGCCGTGGCCGATAGGAAGGACCCATTCGGAAAGTAATTCCCTTTATAGACTTGAGCTAGGAGGGACTGGGGTTCCTGAAGGAGGCGCCAACCAATTTTAGCCAAAAGAGATTGGTTGAAATGCTCAAAACGGCGAAACCCCATTCCTCCATCATGCTTACTCCGGCACATATTCCTCCATGACATCCATCGAATTTTCGACTGGTCCTCCTCAACGCCCCACCTCAAAATCACCAAAGACAAATATTCAACTGACACTACTCAAGCCAGAACCTTCTTCTCAAAATCCCTCAAGGAAAAACTCAAACTGGAATCTCTCTCTCAAAACTCACGCTAGACTCCCTCTCAACAGGTGACACACCCGACTTAATCAGAGTCTTCATCGAAGCTGTAATCCACCAACAAGCCTGCAACCGCAACATCAATCAAGGGAGCACCATCATCTGAAGCACCATCGTCTGAGTCATCGTCGTCGCTTTCTGCTGCAACCCCCCCCCCCTCAATTACAATCTCGAGTAAGTCAAGTACATGGTCCTTCAACATGAAAAATGTATGATACTTTGTGCGGAAAGGAGTGATAGAGACACCAAGATGCAACGCCAGACGAGTAATCATGAGACCAAGAGGGAGGGAATCGGGGGAAGGAAGAGTCTGCATAGGTGAGAAATATACCGAAGGCGAGAGAGGTGTAATCAAGGGGCACGCCGTGCACCACATGATTCATCACCCACAGATCGAGCGACAAGATACGATCAAGAGACTGAGTGCGAGGAAGGAAAATCCTGGTGATGGCAAAGTGTAACACCCGAAGCTGAGCAATGACCAAGTTGACATGCAAGGAGAAGTCTGGACCAGGATGAAGACCCGTGAGCTGAATAAACTCTTCGGCAATGTTGAATTTGAACATCCAAAGTTCAGCGGCATGAGCCAACGATTCCCCTTCTTTGAGAAACTCCAGAATATTGGCCAGATCAGCAACATGAATGGTAACAAGATGGCCGAAAAGGACAGTTGAAAAGCAGCGAGAGCTGAGGCCATAGAACTGATATTGGAATAGTAAAACCTGACAATTTCAGGGCAGATGAGAGCGGGAAGATCCACGAGAAGAAAGGTTCACCCAAGATTTTGAATGAAACCCCTTGTATCAAGCCCACAATCCACAAATTCAGGAAGAGGAACTTGGATTGGGATAGCAATATCACGATCAACAAAAGCCAAGGCATGGCGATTATGACTCCGAGCAACAGGCTCAAAGAACATAAAGCCAGTGAAGGAGTGGGCAAAGACTTGATTCATGGTGGAGAATAGAGAGGCTAGAGAAACGAGAGGTAGTGAGACACTAGGAGGCGAGAGGGCACACACTAAAAGAAGGAAAACAAACAATTAAGGAAACACAATCAATTAAGAAAATTAAACGTCAAGAAGAGGAAGCTAACTAGGACTACACGGGAAAAGAAATATCAGCAGTTAGGGGGGTAAGAGAATCCTCAATATTCTCAGATAATCACAATCCTATTTCACGACACAAAATAGTGAACCGTTCTGCAGACCGAGGCTTAGTAAAAAGATCAACTAATTGAAACTCAGTGGAAATGTAGTCAATAGAGATTACCTTGTCAAGCACTAATTCACAAATAAAATGATACTTAACCTCAATGTGCTTTGTCCGAGAGTGCTGAAATGGGTTCTTCGTCGTGCATATAGCGTTGGTGTTGTCGCAGAATAGAGGTATAGTAGGCATAGTCGTACCATAATCACCTAGTTGGTTTTTGAGCCAAAGTAACTAAGCATAGCAGCTGTCTGCTGCAATATACTCAGCTTCAGCAGTGGATAAGGCCACTGCTCCTTGTTTCTTGCAAGACCAAGATATTAAAGAAGTGCCTACAAATTGACACGTGCCACTTGTGCTTTTCCTATCAGTTAGACTTCCAGCGAATCAGAGTCGTTGTAGCCTACCAGATTGAAGGAGTCAGTCCTAGGGTACCAAATTCCAACATTTGAAGTCCCCTTTAGATACCTAAAGATACGCTAGACAGCAGTGGCGTAGCCAGGATTTTGTTTAAGATGGGTCCACTTAGAAAAAAATACACATGATAAAATAGTTTTTGTTAATATAATCTTCAATTGAAATTTTTTGGTAAATTAAAGTGCATTAGTAGTAAAAAATATCAAGAATATTATTCTGCGTACCAAACAATTATTGATTTAGTTAGTCGTACACTCGTACTGTTTCAAATGGTGTTCTTTGTCAAGAACCGTTAGTATCAATAAATCGAGTTGTTGATAGAGGTTTAATAATAAATCCTACACCAATCAATAATTCATGATTTAGCTTTCGAATAATGTTCTTTGTAAAAAAACATTTAGTATCAACAAATCGAGTTGTTGGAAGAGATTCGATAATATATATGATACCAAAACTAGCATGCTCCCTCATAAGAAAATCAACTTATACGAAATTAAAGTTTGCACAAATATGTATATCGTATTAGATTCAAACACAAAACTACTATGATCAATTAAATGTGACCTAATTTTCTATATCAATTAATTACCGTGCCTAATTTAACTATTTTCGTCCCGAACCAGGGTGGGTCCCGGGACCCACCCTGTTACCCTCTCCCTCCTCCACTGCTAGACAACATCAAAGACAGACACTATGTTGAATGTCTGGTCTGCTCGTAGTTAAGTAAAGCAAGGATCCTATCATGCCTCTATACTTTCGTTCATCTACTGCTATACCTTGTTCATCTCTATCTAGTTTCAAATTCACAGCCATGGGAGTAGGACTAGAATTCTCATTAGACAGGTCAAATTTCTGTAACATGGTGTAAATGTACTTTGACTGGCTGATAAAGATTTTGTGATAAGTTTGTTTAAACTAAAGTCCTAGGAAGAACTATAGTTCTCCCATGATGCTCATTTCAAAAACGGACTTCATAGAGTCACACAAGTCTGAGCACATTTTGGGATCAGTAGAGCCAAAGACAATATCATCGACATAAATTTGCACAATAAGCATGTGAGAAGAAGATTTTTTTTATGAATAAGGTCTTACCGACTGACCCTTGAGTGAAATTTTGCTCTTTGAGAAAACTGGTCAGTCTATCAAACCAGGATCTAGGTGTCTGTTTGAGACCGTAGAGAGCTTTAATCTAAAAACATGATCAGGGAATTGATTATCAATGAATCCAGGAGGTTGAGCAATATATACTTCCTCTTCGATTACGCCATTTAAAAAAGCTCTTTTGACATCCATCTGATATAAGGTAAACTTCATATGATTAGCAAAAGCACATAGAAGGCGAATAGATGTGATACGAGCAACGGGGCAAAAGTTTCGTCGTAGTCTATTCCTTCTTCTTAACAGTATACTTGAGCTACAAGTCTAGTATTATTTCTTAATTATACCATACTCTTTAGACTTGTTTCTATAGACCCACTTACTTCCTATAATAGTCTTTCTTATAGGTCTGGGAACAAGTTCCCAAACATTCAAGTATCTAAACTGAGTGAGTTCTTCTTGCATAGCAAGATTCCATTTCTCATCATTCAATGCTTCTTTAAAATTTCTAGGTTCAATCTTAGACACAAAGGCATACTGGCCAGGGGTATTCTTATCTCGATTTTTGCGTCCATCAGTTATATTTCCAATAATCTGATCTTCTGGATGTCGCCTCTGAATGTGAGGTGGTGTTGTCGACTTTTCTATTGATGGATCATGGTGAACAGTTTCTGGTTCTTTTCTCGCATTGTTCTGAACTATTGTTGATTCTGTAGAATGATCCACTTCGATGTTTGTATTTGCACTAGCTTCAGGAGGAGAAAGACTAATGACAGACCCTATGGGACTTACATCATGTAGGAGATCAGGCAGATCTACCATCATGTTTCTTGTCTTAGAATTATCAGTCAAAGGGTTAGTTTCATCAAACATAAAATGAACAGATTCCTCGACCTTTTTTGTTCTCTTGTTATAAAATATGTATGCTTGTCTTTTTAAAGAGTAACCTAAGAAGATGGATTCATCTGATTTAGCATCAAACTTACCAAGGTTATCCTTAGTATTCAAGGTAAAGCACTGACAACCAAAAGGATGGAAGTATGAGATGTTAGGTTTCTTTTCCTTCAAGATCTCATAAGGATTTTTGTTAAAAAACTTTCGAATTAAGACTCTATTTGTCACATAACACGCTGTTCTAACAACTTCACCCTAGAAAAACTTAGGAAGATCATAGTCCAAAAGCATCACTCTGGCTGTTTCTATGAGGATTCTAGCTGTTTCTTGCACAACATTTGACTTAGAGAGAATAGCTAATTTTTGTGCCACATACATGTTATTTATCCGTCTTCCTATAAACATGATTTGGTCGTCTTTCAGCCTTTCAACTAGGTAGTGAAAGCTTCAAAGATAACTCTATTTCCACTACTACATAGTTGACTAATTGAGAGTAAGTTATGCTTCAAACCCTTAACAAGAAGAACGTTTTTAAAAGAGGGAAGAGGTGTCTTTTCAACGGTTCCTCAACCAACTATTATACCACAGTTGTCATCACCAAAATACACTTTTCCCTCAGGTTTGAAAGTGAGAGTTGAAAATAGAGACTTGTTACCCGTCATGTGATGAGAACCTCCGCTGTCGAGATACCATTCGTGTTTATTTTCTTCAGCAGTTTTGGATGTGCTGGAATTTGCTCATGGGTTTTCTGATTCTACTTCCAGTTTGGCCATGTAAGCAAATTCAAGACGTCCTTCATCTTCAGAGTCACTGTCGTAGTCACTCCATGATGCTTTCATGGCTTTTTCTCTAGCTCTCAAGGTTTGGGCACAGTGGGCCGTAATGTGACCCATCTTCCCACATTTTGTAGCATGCCCGGGGCTCCTTTTCTCCACCATTCGTGTCTGAGTCTCTTTCCTGTGCAAAAAATCTTTCTGTAGGAACACTTTTGACACGATTAGTTCCGTTAGAATCAAAAGAGCGAGTGTTGGAATCATTGTAGCGATGATTTTGTTCCTGATTGCGATTGAAACCACTGGATAATTCATACCCTGTATCACGACTTGATGAACCAAGTATGTTACGATTATCCTGATGATTTCGTCTTTGGTCATTCTTATATTTCAGCATACGCTGATATCTTTTAATGACCAAGCCAAATTCCTTTTCAAATTCAACATCTACCTACCCATCAGATTCATACTCATAAGCACGAGATTTCAAAGCCAGACTATGCAATCTTCTATCATTTCTAGAGTTATAATCATTAACACGTTATTGAAAAGCTAAGTTCTTCCTACGTCAATCATTTTCCTTTCCAACTTGTCTAACCACATGTTCATGACTCATCAGAGATCCAATTAATTCATAGAAAACTATAGTATTTTAATTTTTTGTCCTCTTCTATGGCAGTTCTCTTAGGCAGCCACTCACTGGGTAAGGAACACAAAATTTTTCTGACTAGATCTTTATAAGCGAAAATCTTAAATAGACCTTTTAGCTTAATAATGAGCCCTGTAATCCTAGAGTACATTTCATGAATACTCTCACCTGGGATCATGTCGAACACTTCGTACTTATGGAGAAGCAGATCGATTCGAGTCTCCTTGATATTCGAAGTCCCTTCGTAAGTCGCTTCTAGTGTATCCCAGATCTCCTTCGCGGATTCGCACTGCTCAACTTTGTCGATTTCATCTTGTGACATAGCAGTTTGAAGGATATGCATTGATCTGATGTTTAGCTTAGCATTTTTCATTTGTGCATCGGTCCACTCGTCTTGCCGATTGATAGCGTCGTATTTGCACATGTTTTCACTCTTGTTCCCTGACCATTTTAGCTCGAAATCGTTGTTCCTTGGCCTATTTTACGCTAGGTTGTGTTGTTTTGTCGTATTTCAGGTCCTAGCAAGTAAAGAGGTGTATGGGCGCAAGTTTCGGGTCATTTGGAGGTCATTTGGCGGTTCAAGACGAGAATTACGAGCAGACCCTGACCAATTACGGTCATAATTGCTCCTGTCTTGCCCGTAAATGCAATGCCGAGCCTAATTCCCCAGAATCCCTGTCGCAGAGAAAATTACGGGCAAGAGTCACAGTAACCACAGTCGTAATTCCATAATTACTGGCAGTAATTTGGAAATTACGGCCGTAATTCCCCTCGTCAGAGCTAAGTAAAACGCGCGTTTTGGGCATTTTACGAGCGTTTACGGGCAGACCATGATTACGACCGTAATTCAGCCCGTAATTCGCCCAGAATCGGGGTTTTGAGGCAGATTCGAGCCAAAGGAGAGGGAGTCGACTTTTTGGAGCAAAAACAGAGTTTTAGAGAGAGAAAGTGTGAAGAACAAACCCTATGAGCGATTTGGAGTGGATTTCTCACCATTGAAGCCCAGATTGCATCCCCAGGAGTGAAGATTGACATCCCAGAGCAGATTCTTCCCATTGTTATGAGTATGACTGCTTTGTATTTTGTGCCCCCGATCACATTTGAGGCGATTCCACGAGCTCATCGATGGATCAAGATAAATGGGGTCCCAGCCGATGCCATCCAGCTGAGGTACTTCCCATTACTCTGGAGGGGCAGGCAAAGGAGTGGCTAGACACTCGACCTCCAGGCTCGATCATCACGTTCACCAACCTGGCGGACAAGTTCCTCACTCGCTACCATCCCCAGTCCAAGACGGCGGACCTGCAGAAGCAAATTACCCACTTTGCTCAGGATGAAGATGAGACCATCCGGGATGCTTGGGAAAGATACACTAGTCTTTTCCTCAAATACCCCAACCATGGTTTTACCGACGCCTTCAAGGTGGGCACATTCTACCATGCCCTCTTCCCGCAAGACAAGCAGCTGATTGACTCGGTCTGTGGCGGGAATATGCTCACCAAAACACCGGCACAGCTGAATCAACTCTTTGAAGAGATGGCAGAGCAGGGCTATGACTGGGGAACTGCGAGGAGATCGAGACGAGCACCAGGGCGGGGTGTGCATGCTGTAGCCACCCAGTCATCTGATTTGGTGCAGGTGGTATCGAAGCTGATTTCAGCCATTGATCGATCTGGGATGATTGCAGGTACAGGACAGCAGCAAGCGATGCACTGCCAGTAGTGTGAGAGCTCCCATCACACCGTGGAGGACTGTCAGGCGCTGAGGGAGTCGTCTACTCCCTAGGAGCAGGTGGACTTCATCGGCAATGCCAGACGCTTCGACCCCTACAACAACACTTACAACGAGGGGTGGCGCCAGCATCCCAACTTCTCCTGGGCTGGGGCCAATTCTAGACCACCAGTCCCCCAGGGACCACCAGGCTTACAGAGGCCTCCTTACCAGCCCAGACAAGGGCAATTTCAGCAGCCGCAACAGCCTCTCTACCCGCCCAGACAGGGGCCAGTTCCACCGCAGTCACAGGTGCGACCATTTCATCAGACAGGGGCAGCACCTGGAGCCCCAGTACAGAGTGACCCGATGGCGGAATTGCGAGATCTGGTGGGTTCTCTGGCCACCTCTGGTGCAAACAAGTTCAATAACATTGAGCAGTTCATGGAGAAAGTTTCAGGTAAATTCTTGGAGCTAGAAGCTGGTCAGAGAAACACACGGGTCGTGCTGCGGGATATCCAGACCCAGCTTGGGAGTGTTGCCCAGGCTGTAGCTCAGAGGACTCCTGGTACTTTACCCGGTCAGACCATCCCTCATCCGCAGTACCCAAATGAGCACTGCAAGGCCATTACTACTAGGAGTGGCAAGATGACTGGTGATCCACCTGTGCGGGCACAGGAGAGAGAGACCCCTGCTTCAGCACTTCCAGCTAATGAGGAGGAAATTGAGAAGGAGGTTGAGGTGCCTGCTCCTAAACCGCAACCAGTGGTGAAGGAGTATGTACCGCAGCTTCCCTTTCCTACTCGGTTGCACAAAGACCGACTGGAGACTGAGTTTGCCAAATTCATGGCAATGCTGAAGCAGGTAAACATAAGCATGCCCTTCGTGGAGGAATTATCGAAGATGCCCAAGTATGGCAAGTTCATGAAGGATCTCCTCACCAACAAGAGGAAGCTTGGGGAGCGGGCAAGAGTGATGCTCAACGAGGAGTGTTCTGCCATCTTGCAGAACAAACTACCAGAGAAGCGAAAAGACCTAGGGAGTTTTACTATCCCTTGCATGATTGGTAGTTTGCATATAGGGAAATCCTTGGAGAATTTAGGCCTAGGTGAACCCAGTGATACTAGGATGAGCATTCAACTTGCTGATAGAGCCATTGTGCATCCTAGGGGCATTGCAGAGGACTTGATTGTCGCAGTAGGGCCATTCTCATATCCTGTTGATTTTGTGATTTTGGACATAAATGAGGATGTGGATGTGCCATTAATATTGGGTAGACCTTTTCTCGCCAACGCCAAGGCGCTCATTGATGTGAATTATGGGAAATTGATTTTGCGAGCTGGGGGTGAACAAATCACCTTCTCTGTTTCTGATAATATGAAACACCCCCATCTCCATTTTGATCTAGACTACTAAGATGTTGTTGCTGATTTTGAGACCACACTCGCCATCACGAGTGCGGTACTAACGATTTCCTCGAGCGTTGTCTTTTGCTAGGGGAACAGGCATCACGGGATGTGCAGCTGGAGGAGCAGCTCGCGGAGCTAGACGAGGTCGCGATCGAGCGGCGAGAGATACCATTTAAGTTGATCCCTATCTCGCCCCGGATCACTACATCATTGGAGGAGCCGCCAGAGCTGGAGCTTAAGCCCCTCCCCTCTCACCTGGAGTATGCATTTCTCCGGGAGGGGAATAAGCTTCTGGTCATTATCAGCTCGGACCTGACATCCGAGCAGAAGAGCAGGCTGGTGGCTCTGCTGCAGAAGTATGCCCGGGCCATGGCTTGGAAGATCACAGATATCAGAGGCATTAGCCCATCCTTCTGCTCCCACAAAATTCTGATGAAGGATGAGGTTAAGCCAGTCAGGCAGCCACAACGGAGATTGTCTCCCAACTTGGAGGCAGTGGTTCGGGCAGAGATTGTGAAGCTCATGGATGCAGGGATCATCTTTGCTATATCTGATAGCAAGTGGGTCAGCCCCACTCAGTTGGTCCCGAAGAAATGCGGGATGACTGTGGTCCCGAATGAGAAGAAAGAGCTGATCCCGATGCGGACTGTGACCGGCTGGAGAGTCTGCATCGATTACCGGCGTCTGAACGACGCCACCAGGAAAGATCATTTTCCCCTATTTTTCATTGATCAGATGCTGGAGAGGTTGGCTGGCCATGAGTTCTATTTCTTCCTGGATGGCATGTCTGGTTATTTCCAAATTCCTATCACACTGGAGGATCAGGCGAAGACCACATTCACTTGCCCTTTCGGTACCTTTGCTTACCGGAGGATTCCATTTGGGTTGTGTATGCACCGACGACCTTCCAGAGATGCATGCTGGCGATCTTCGACCGACTGGTTGGAGAGATCATGGAAGTCTTCATGGATGACTTCTCGGTGTATGGAGACTCCTTCACTCATTATCTCCATAACCTGGAACTCGTTCTGAAGAGGTGCGAGGAGACTAATCTGGCACTCAGCTGGGAGAAGTGCCATTTTATGGTCCGTGAGGGGATTGTGCTCGGGCACAAGATCTCCAAGCAAGGGATTGAGGTGGATCGTGCGAAGATTGAGACGATCAGTCAGATACCTCCTCCCATTTCTGTGAAGGGGATTCGCAGCTTTCTGGGTCATGCAGGCTTCTACCGGCGCTTCATTAAAGATTTCTCGAAGATTGCCCTGCCTCTGACCAAGCTGCTGGAGAAGGATGCACCATTTCAGTTCACTCCTCAGTGCACAGCGTCATTCGAGACTTTGAAAGAGAAGCTCACCCATGCTCCCATCATGGTGACTCCTGACTAGTCTCTTCCCTTTGAGCTGATGTGCGATGCGAGTGACTATGCAGTCGGAGTCGTTCTGGGTCAGAGACGCGGGAAGCACTTCCAGCCCATCTACTACGCGTCGAACACCTTGAACGATGCACAGGAGAATTACACCACCACTGAGAAGAAGCTCCTCGCTGTGATGTATGCATTTGAAAAGTTCCGACCATATCTGGTGCTCTCCCATGTGGTGGTCTACACAGACCACTCGGCGATTCGCTACCTGATGAGCAAGGCTGATGCAAAGCCTAGGCTCATCCGCTGGATCCTGCTTCTGCAGGAATTTGACATAGAGATCCGGGACAAGAAGGGAGCCGAGAATGTTGTTGCAGATCATCTTTCACGGTTGGAAGCCCCTCCGGTGGACAACTTCGTGGAAGAGATCGATGACTCCTTCCTGGGTGAGAGATTGTTGGCGATGACACTGGTGGACAGCGTGGCCCCTTGGTATTCTGACTTTGCCAATTATCTGGTGGGAAAGTAGCTACCAAAGTGGATGGCCACTCATGCAAAGTGCAAGTTCTTCTCCGACCTAAAGCATTACTTCTGGGAGGATCCGTACCTCTTCAGGATCGGAGCAGATGGCGTGATCCGACGCTGCATCATGGAGCACGAGATGGGAGACATCCTGTCTCAATGCCACGAGGGACCTACTGGAGGTCACCATGGAGGCAACCGCACGGCGCGGAAGGTGCTACAGTCGGGCTTCTATTGGCCCTCGCTCTTCAAGGATGCAGACACCTTCGCATGACAGTGCGACCGCTGCCAAAGGTCAGGTAACATTTCTTCCCGGGATGAGATGCCCCAACATATTTCTGTCATTTGCGAAATTTTTGATGTTTGGGGTATCGATTTCATGGGCCCATTCCCTCCATCTTTTGGCAATCTGTACATACTGGTTGCAGTGGACTACGTCTCGAGGTGGGCAGAAGCTCAAGCCATGCCCACCTATGATGCAAGACGGGTCTGCTCATTTCTGAAGCAGCTGTTCACCCGGTTCGGGACACCTCGCGCCATCATTAATGATAGAGGAACACATTTTCAAGGGCAATTCACTAAAGTCCTCTCTCGCTATGGTGTTAAGCATCAGGTGTCAGTGGCTTACCATCCCCAGTCAAATGGGCAAGCCGAGCTGACGAATCAGGAGTTAAAACGAATAATTGAAAAGATGGTGGATCAATCCCGCAAGGATTGGTCCACCAAGCTCGATGATGCTCTTTGGGCATATAGGACGACCTATAAAAACCCGATTGGCACTTCTCCCTATAAGCTTGTCTATGGGAAGGCGTGTCATTTTCCAGTAGAGCTAGAGCACAAGGCCTTCTGGGCCATTAAGCTGCTAAACCGGAATTTGAGTGTTGCATGTACTGAACGTAAGCTGCAGCTGCTGGAGTTGGAGGAATGGCGTTACCACGCCTACGAGAACACCCTGCTCTACAAAGAGCGAACCAAGCGTCTCCATGACGCTCGGTTGAGGGGCCCGAAGGAGTTTCAGGCAGGTGATCATGTTCTGCTCTTCAATGCACGCCTGAAACTCTTCCCGGGCAAGCTACGTTCGAGGTGGTCGGCACCCTTCACGGTCACCCAAGTTTTCCCGCACGGGGCGGTGGAGATCAGCAATCCTCAAATCGAGCCATTCAAGGTGAATGGCCACCTCCTAAAATTGTACTTGGGAGGTGGTGTCGAGCGCGCAGAGCTGCTGATCAAGCTCGAGGACCCTTAGTTCCTCTACTGGCGTCCAGCTAAAAGACGGTAAAGAAGCGCTGGTGGGGAGGCAACCCCACCACGGTTTGCATTTCTGTCTTTTTTTCCCTTTTTGTTTTTTCAGTTTTTGAGTCTTTGAGTCTGTCGGGAGTCTTTCTAGAATGTTTTTCCTGCCCCGGATGGTCTGTTTTTGTCTATGGTGGTGTCTATTTTCGAGCAGGGGCACGAATGGTTTTGCCTGTTCGAAATTGCGGTTTAAATTTTGGAGAAAAGGGCTCTCGGCAATGTAATTACGGGCAAGGGGTGGACCAATTATGGTCGTAATTTGTCATACCCCTGCCCGTAATTAAGCCAGAAGAAGAGATTGGTCTCGGCAGTGAAATTACGGGCAGGATCAGACTGTCGTAATTCTGCCCGTAATTAGCACAATGGGCAGTTGGCTCGCGGCGCTGCAATTACGGGCTGAATTGGGGCAATTACGGTCATAATTCTGCCCGTAATTGCCCCCTGACTTTTAAATTTCGGGCGAAGCCCGTAATCTCTCTCTCTCCTCATTTTTCTGGTCTCCCTCTCTCTCTCCTTCACCGGAAAATCGCCCCCCTTTCCTTCTCAGGTGGTTCTCCGGCCATAACTCCCTCACCAGAGCTCCAAATTAAAATCTGAAACCACTCCCGTGCTCCTCTCGTCGGCGCGCACAAGCCTATACCAGTGGGGTCGAGTTTGGCGGTGGTTTGGGTCGCCGGAAAACCGCGAGTCTTCGGTATTCTTCCGGCCCGATCTCCCTCCTCCGACCTCCAATCGGAAAACCGCGACCACCACTGCGTTCTTGGCATCCGGGCCCTCATTCCCCAAAGTTTTGGGTCAGTTTGGCGGTTGTGAAGTCTCCGACGACGAAACTCCGGCGAGCCTCCCGGCGAGTTTCCCGGCGATTGTCGTTGAGTCCCCATCTTCCCTCACCTTCCCCGCGATATCTTCTTGTGCCTCCAGGTGTGCTTCTCTATTTTTACTTGTGATTTGTGGAGGATTGATATTCAGGTTTAAGTGAGGGAATTCGGGGATTGGGTTGTGCTTGAATGAATTCGGTAGGCCTACGGTATTGCATGCTTGGTTTGTTCCTTCTTTAGTTGGCCTACCGAGCAGCATGTGTTTGTGATTGTGCCGCTTGGAGCCTAATTTGCTGTCCGGGTTTATTATCCAAGGGCTCCAAGTGAGTTTAATCTTGTGTGGATGGTGAATGGTCTTGAATGTTTTTCCTCCCCTGGGGCCTAGTCCACTGTCCGAATTTTATGTTTCAAGGGCCCCGAGTGCGGATGATTGCACCATTGAAAAATTTCTATGTATGTTGTTGTGTTTTATTGCTTTTTGGCTGCAGGACCATGAACACTTACCTGAACATGCTCGACGCCGACCAGAGGAAGACTCTGCGGGACATCTGATGCCGCAAAATCGTTGAGCACCATTACCTCGATTTTGCGGACTTCGAGGAGCTGGGTGCTCGCGAGGCAATGGAGGCTGCCATCCGTGCTTACTCTTGGCGCCGTCTCCTCTGCCTCGCTGAGCCGATCTATCAGGAGCTCCTTTGGGAGTTCTATGCCACCTTCGTGCACTTCCGGACCCACGCGGGCGAGCACAGCAACGCCATTCAGTTCCGACTTGGCAGGGAGTCTTATTCCCTCAGTTATGATGACTTCGGCCGGGTACTGGGGCTCCTTCCACCATTCGCCTGCCACCTGGCCATCGAACAGAATGACTGTCCCATCTTTCGGGACCAGCAATTCTTCGAGAGGATCTGCCTCCCGGAGTTCACAGGCGCTGTGTTCACACCAGGCTACACCACGGCTACTCAGTTGCGCCCAGAGTGGCGCATCCTCAACCAGCTGTTGGGGAAATCTTACACCCCCAGCGGTGGCTCCACCAGTCATCTTCAGCTTCGCACCTTACACTGTCTGCACTCCATCATCCAGGAGGAAGACAACCTCCATTTGGCCTCTCTCATCGCCAGGACCGTCGCCAAGGCTTCTTGGTGTGTTCGTGCTCTGGCTTGTGGGCCGGTGGTCACTGCCCTGGCACGGTACTTCAACATCGACCTCTCCGGGTTCACTGTCATCCTGCCGCCAACACCCTTCTCCGGGTTCACTGTCATCCCACGGCGCCAGCTTATACTGCAGCGCGACGGGGACGTGACCTGGATCCGGGGACTTCCTCACCCTGTTCCTCGTGCACCAGAGGGCGAGGATCCCCCGAGGCGAGCGATGCTGCGGCTCGTCGGACCATTCGTCGGACCAGACCTTCTGCACCTGGCGCCTCCACTTCCGCTGCCGGCCCATTTGCTGCTGCGCCCACCTCCTACATTGCTGAGCAGCTGGAAGCCATTTCTCGCCAGAACGAGCAGATCCTTGCTGGCCAGGAGCACATCAACGCCCGTCTCGACCGTGAGCGCGAAGGTCGCCGCCGCATCATTTCGGCTCAGCATTACATGATGAGCTACTGGGACATGGACCCTGTTGCTGTTAGCTACCTTTGGGAGGCCTCCCCAAGGCATGAGGATTTCTACCCGCCTCGAGCTGGCGACGGAGGCGATGAGAACTGAGCTGGCTCTGCCTGCTACCCATCGAGTTGGGCTCTTTCTTTGTCTTTCTTTCCAGACTAAGACTCCGTATTGTGTTCCCTTTTCTCTTGTCCTGTCTGTTTGGATTGTAGACTTGGAACTATGGTTTCTTTCACCCTATGTGTGTGTGTTTTGCTGACTCTAGCTCTGTACCCGTTGGATTGGTCCTTGTCCAGTCCTCTTCTATTGACTGGTCCGCCCTCCAGTCCCCGTTCCTGACCACTATTTCACGGTAACATCGTTCCCTTTCCCTCTGCTCCATTGAGGACACTGTCGCATTTAAGTGTGGGGGGTTCTTTGTATTCATTGGAACATATATATGTGTGCTTGGAGCCTGGTCCGCTGTCCAAATCTCGAGATTTAAGGGCTCCAAGCACTGCTGTTTGCTTGATCATATTGGCACTGTGGTTTTAATTGGTGAATTGAATGGCTTTCGACTTGATGCATGACAACTGAAGTGTAACTAGGACAACCTATAATGATGACTGAGACGTGCAGTAGAATTGTGTAGGGGTTCAGTTTTTCAACTGTTTGCTTACCAACTGTGACTTGGATTGATCACTTGTTCTTGACAGTCGTTTATGCATCTAGTTCAGGGAATCAGAATGAGAGATTGAGCATATAGGTAGCCATGTGAGATTTGAGCCTGCTCGTTTCTTTCTTGTGCGATAGTTCCCACTTCCATGATGTGTAGCATTCACGTTGACATTAGCTAAGATGATGGAGGCATAGGAATAGCCCACGACCCAATTGACTGTCCTGATGTGTCATATCCCCTAGTCAGCCCTTTGAGCTGTGTTATCCTTTCTTTCGGTCTACAATGGAAAATCACCCTTTTGCATCTCTTAGAAGGTTCCACATAGTGGTTTTTACATGTTCTCTGCTGTTTCTGCTAAATAAAATGTGAGGGTTGGAGGTAGTTCTTAAAAAGTTGGGCATGTGTTTGAAAAATGTGCATAGGTGGTGGTTCTCTCAAGAAATGAAAAAAAAAATGAATGAAAGCAACAACAAAAAAAAGAGCCACCACCACTATTCTGAATAGTGCCCATTAAGTAGTGTTTCTTAGCAGTCTGGCTTGGAAATGCTAACATTTATATGACCTCCTTCGCTCTTGTGCTCTAAAGAATGTGAGTAATGCAGAATGGCAGAAAGGAAGTAAGTGGTTTGATTGACTGTGATTGTGTTGGGTTGGGAAATGTGGAACCTTGTGCTATGAATATTTCCACCACCTAAATGGCATTTTCCCATGTCCAAGACCCTTGCCAGTCATTTGAACCTGTGTCTAAGACCTCCGGATTAGTTAGTGGTGACACCCTAGATGTGAACTCTAGCATTTAGAGGTTGTCTTCATGGTGAAGAGACGTTAGGGATTGAGAGAATAAGCATGCGTATTTTCGCATCAAATTGTCCTGATCCCACTGGTCGAGAGTGAGCGATTCATTTTCTCATATTATCTATACTCTTTACCCCGGTGAGGACCTAGATTGCTCGGTCTCAACTCTGATATCTTGAGTTTTGTGCATGAGGTGACTGTCTTGAGTAAGTGGTTGAATCGAGTCTATGTTGGTTGATGAACAGAAGGGAGACTCCTCCTTTACTCGATTTTGCTGCACTCGCATGTCCTCTGTGGTGGTTGTCCAGGTTGCGGTTGAAGTTGTTCATGTGTTGATGTTTGAAAGCAGTGTGATTCCCATGTTTCGTGCCTATGTGATATGTCCCCAAGGGTTGCATGATTGAGATGTTTCGAGCCTACCTTGTATCTGACTTGGTTTGCTTGGGGACAAGCAAACGGTTAAGTGTGGGGGAATTTGATAGCGTCGTATTTGCACATGTTTTCACTCTTGTTCCCTGACCATTTTAGCTCTAAATTGTTGTTCCTTGGCCTATTTTACGCTAGGTTGTGTTGTTTTGTCGTATTTCAGGTCCTAGCAAGTAAAGAGGTGTATGGGCGCAAGTTTCGAGTCATTTGGAGGTCATTTGGCGGTTCAAGATGAGAATTACGGTCAGACCCTGACCAATTACGGTCGTAATTGCTCCTGTCTTGCCCGTAAATGCAATGTCGAGTCTAATTCCCCAGAATTCCTGTTGCAGAGAAAATTACGGGCAAGAGTCACAGTAACCACAGTGGTAATTCCATAATTACTGGCAGTAATTTGGAAATTACGGCCGTAATTCCCTTCCTCAGAGCTAAGTAAAACGCGCGTTTTGGGAGTTTTACGGGCAGACCATGATTACGACCGTAATTCAGCCCGTAATTCGCCAAAATCAGGTTTTTTAGGCAGATTCGAGCCAAAGGAGAGGGAGTCGACTTTTTGGAGCAAAAACAGAGTTTTAGAGAGAGAAAGTGCGAAGAACAAACCCTAGGAGCTATTTGGAGTGGATTTCTCACCATTAAAGCCCAGATTGCATCCCCAAGAGTGAAGATTGACATCCCAGAGCAGATTCTTCCCATTGTTATGAGTATGACTGCTTTGTATTCTGTTTCCCTCTCTCTCTATGGAGTAGAACTTTCTCTCACTTGGGTATGAAGAACCCTAGTTCCATGTGTTAGGAATCTTGATTGTAATTACGTTTGGATTGTGATATTGCTCGATTATAATCGATTGAAGTGTTCTGATTGAGTCAATTGAAGTCTGATCACCTTTTATTGATTTCTGCTGCAACCTGAGATAGATAGAATCTGATTAGGTTGTTAGAGCTTCTTCAATCGGTAGTAGTGAATCGATTATACGAGAGTTAGTCGATTCACTGCTTTGTACTGGAATCTAATTCCAGTAGTGGAGTTCTGTGTTCATTGCCTCAGCGTTCTATCCCGGTGAAGACTAGTCGTCTGCCGGGAACTTTGACTGAGAGGGCTTGGTCAGCTTAAGAGATTCCAAGCTACTGTCGGATCTTCCGCAGTATAATCAACAGTAAAGCAACCAAAAGTAATTACAACTGAGACCTAACTAAGGAACTAGGGGGACTCATTCCCGAGTGACTCTTCCTTTGCTTTAGAAAACCGAACCATTTCCTGCTTTCTTACTGCTTTTACTTAAATCAACAATCACTTGACTTAGTTGGCTAGATAATAAATATTCACGGAGTAGGCAGTAAATCTAGACCCCGGGTTGACATTAGAACTTACCTGTTACTGCATTTTCGGACTGCGATTACACTTGGTCGCAGTTTGGTGTTGTGTTTTAGCGTGTCACCGATCCATATCCATTTCTCCTGGTCCGTCCCGAACAATTTTCCACAATTCCGCATCGATTCCCCACAAATAGGTTTTTATGCGCTTTTTCTAGGCGTTGTGATTTGACCCAGAGAACCATGGAGGATTGTTGTGAGAGGTAGGACCAAAAGTAGACTGAGAATGTGTCTCCACTCGCCATGGATCGATCTACCCTTGGTAGTGATGAACCTCCTCAAGGGCATGCTCTGATACCAATTGTAAAAGGGATTGTGATGGGAAAACTAGGGATTTTAGATGAAATGAGAAATGATGATTCTCAGTCGAAGAGGGACTGGCAGATGGAAGAAGACAGACAAACAGACTATTGTTTTCTGTCTTGCAACTTTCGTTGGGCTTTAAGAAAACAAGGCCACACGAACACAAAACACAACAAGACTGAAGACAGAGGCCTAAGATGGATTATAACCAAAAAGCCCAGTCCATAGTTCAGAACCCAGTTATTTTCCGTTCTTCTTTCTTTGGTTGTTCTTCAGCGAACCGAGAAATCTCGAAGAACAGGACAATTGAAGAAAACAAAATTGAAGAAATGAAACAGCAGAAATGTAACAGAGACATGATTTTTTTTAATGTGGTTCGCCCGTGGTGCAATGGTAACGTCCACATCCCAAAGATCTGCATCTGCCGTTCTCTAGGAGAGTTTATTCGAGATAGAAGAGAAGAAGAAAAGATCAACAAGACACCCACAACCGTGATTCCAAATCCAGAATCAATCAGACTCAGTAACACCCTTGCTAAATCATATCCTATACCTCTGATTTACGCAAGCCCTTTGATCGCCAAAGTCCTATACCGCTTCAATTTCTAAACCGATCGAAGTCTGATCCTTTGAACTTGTATCCCTTTAAATAGGTTGTAGTCGAGACTAGCTGTTGGAGGGAATCCTATGATTCTGGAAATCCCACGCATAAGACTTGACCGTTAAAGCTAATTCTGGAGATTGGGGACTTTCCATTTCTATCGTGAATCAATCGCCAATTTCCTCCAACAGGATGCGGGTCAGGTGGAAAGCGAGTAGTATTTTGACAAACTCACGCCTAATTTGCTAACTTCAAAGATGGGTAAAATCTGCACCCGATCCAAAATCCATCAACATTGAGTTTTATCTGCTTTGATCAGGTTGGGTCGGATTTGGGTTCGCTGACATCCCTACTCTAAAGTCTAAATCATCTCAAATCTCATCATCATCCCCATTTTCACAACCGCAAACTCAAACACGCTTCATACTCATATGCGAAAAGGTTTTGCAGCTTCATAATCTACACAATATGAATAAAAGCCAAATGAGAAAACTTGAAGCCACATTTCAAATTTCCTGCATCCAGAGTGAAAGTAGGCAGGGTAGATTCGTCTTTAAAGTCATTTATTATTTTCTTATTTACTAAAAAATATATCAATAATGAGATTTTAACCGTTGTATCTTCAAACAAAGATAAGAAATATAACAAGTTACAACAAACACACTTGTGTGACCTTTTTCAATTAAAAACATACAGGAAGCTTAAATCTGAAAAAATCCTAGGACTTTTCCATCACGGTTTGCAACCGAAATATCATTGCTTCAAATATTGCATATCGAATTGCACTCTTGAATGTGTAGAAGCGATGTAGAATTCTTAACATAGACTTAATTGTTATAACTACCATAAAGTAACGATATTTTTAAACACGAAACTTTTGAGTGAATATGGAGCACATGTGTCTTTAAGAGGGGTAAATATAGAAAGGTTGAGTGATGTTGGTTTACCAAATGCATATGCAAAAGAGACAACTGATGTAAACGGGCCCAAATAGTGCCCCGACCCACTAAACGGTCAACCATCGTCGTCTCTCTAAACTTCCCATCAGACTCAACAACCGGCTAACCTCCTCTACATCTATTGTTACGCTAGAGCAATTTTTGGAGAGATAAATATGGAAAGATTGAGTGTTGTTGGTTTGCCCAACGCGAATGGAAAGGGAGCTACTAATGTAAACGGGTCCAAACAGTGTCTGACCGACTAAACGCTCAACCACCCAGTTTACTTTTGCTATACCTAATATAATAGTGAAATGGGAAAGGTGCTTCTCCCATTACAAAATCCTTGCATCAAAAACAAAAGTAGGAAGGGTAGATTCGTCTTCACTGTCATTTATTATTTTCTTATTTACAAGAAAAATACATAAGTGATAGGATTTTAATTGTGATCTCTTTGAGAAAAGACAAGAAACATAACCAGTTACACTAAACAAATTTGTTTAACTTTTTAAATTAAAAACAAACAGTAAGCTCAAATCTGAAAAATTATAAGAATTTTCCATCACAGTTAGCTAAGCCACTAACTCTCCCTTAAATATTTTTTTTGGTATTTGATACTTCTATTTTCATACTTTGATTATTTTAATTCGAGTTTAATAATGAATTCTATTTCTATTTATCTTATAAAAGAAGAATAATTTTAAAATCGCAAGTCTAATGTCATTGGTGCAAATATTACACATCGAATTGCAGTATTGAATGTGTAGAAGCGATGCAGAATTCTTAACATAGACTAATATAATTACCATAAAACAACAATATTTTTGAACATAGAAGTTTTGAGTGAATATGGGCACAAGTGTCTTTAAGAGAGGGGTAAATATGGAAAGGTTGAGTGATGTTGGTTTGCCGAACGCGGATGTAAAAGACACTACTAATGTAAACGGACCCAAATAGTGCCACGACCCACTAAACGCTCAACCATCACCGTCTCTCTAAACTTCTCATCAGACTCAACAACCGGCTAACTTACTCTACCTCTATTGTTACGCTAGAGCAATTTTTGCAGGGGTAAATATGGAAAGATTGAATGTTGTTGGTTTGCCCAACGCGGATGGAAAAGGCGCTACTAAAGTAAACGCACCCAAATAGTGTCTGACTGACTAAACGCTCAACCACCCAGATTACTTCCGCTACACCTAATATAATAGCGAAATGGGAAAGGTGCTTCCCCCATTACAAAATCCTTGCATCCATAGCAAAAGCAGGAAGGGTAGATTCGTCTTCACTGACATTTATTATTTTCTTATTTACAAGAAACATACATAAGTGATGGGATTTGAATTGTGATCTCTTTGAGAAAAGACAAGAAACATAACCAGTTACACTAAACAAAAAAAATTAAATTTTTTAAATTAAAAACATACAGGAAGTTTAAATTTGAAAATAATAGAAATTTTCCACCACAGTTAGCTAAGCCACTAACTCTCCCCTAAATATTTTTTTGGTATTTGATACTTCTATTTATATACTTTGATTATTTTAATTTGAGTTTAATACTGAATTCTATTTCTATTTAAATTATAAAAGGAGAATAATTTAAAAATCGCAAGCCTAATGTCATTGGTGCACATATTACACATCGAATTGCAATATTGAATGTGTAGAAGAGATGCAGAATTATTGACATAGACTTAAATAATACAACTACCATAAAACAACAATATTTTTGAACATAGACGTTTTGAGTGAATATGGGGCACATGTGTCTTTAATAGAGGTGGCAAATGGATTGGATCCATGGATTGGTGGATTGGATTGATGAATCCATGGATCAAGAGGATTGGATCCAATGAATTGGTGGATTCATGGATTGGATCAAGTGGATTGGTGGATTATCCATGAATCCAAATGACATCATCAACCCAGGACCAATATATAAAATGTGAAAAGTTTAGGTACTAAAATGTCTAATGAAAAATTTTAGGTACCAAAACGTAATTTTCCAATGATATTTTTCGTATAAATATTAAATTTTGGGTACCAAAATGTAAAATATAAAAAATATAGCTACCAAATCGTAATTTGCCATTTGGATCCATGGATTGACTCATGAATCCACCAATCCAAGTGGATTGGATTTAAATGGATTGGATTTGGTGGATATTTTTAATGGATTGGTGGATTGGATTGAGAATGGCCACCTCTAGTCTTTAAGAGAGGGGTAAATATGAAAAGGTTGAGTGATGTTGGTTTGTCGAAAGCGGATTGTAAAGGCACAACTAATGTAAACGGGTCTAAATGGTGTACAAACCTACTAAACGGTCAACCATCACCGTCTCTCCAAACCTTCCCACCGAACTCGACAACCACCTAACCTCCTTCACCTATATTGTTACGCAAACCAATTTTTGAAGGGGTAAATATGGAAAGGTTGAGTGTTCTTGCTTGGAGAGCTGACTGGTGGGTTATGTAGCTTTTTTCACAGTAATGTGTGATCTCTTAACATTAGTTCATTTGGTTGATATTCTAGGTTGACTTTTGAGTTGATTAAGGATAAACATGTCTCGCGCTCCCGACCTACTAAACGCTCAACTATCGCCGTTTCTCCAAACCTTCCCACCGGACTCGATAACCGCCTAATCTCCTCCACCTAAATATGGAAAGGTTGAGAGTTCTTGCTTGGAGAGCTGACTGATGGGTTATTTAGTTTCTTTGACAGTAATGTGTGATCTATTAACATCAGTTCATTTGGTTGATCTTCTAGGTTGACTATTGAGCTAATTAAAGATAAATAACTATACTATTTTTTGCTTTTGTTATGATACTACTTTTCAGTATCATCATTTTTCTGATTGAAATATTTTTGTGGTTACTTTCCAGTAAACAAAGACTATTCTAATTAGTGTTAACATAGGAATAGCTTCAATCATACCACTTTTACACAAAATTTATATGGAAGAGGTGAGATCATTGTTGAATTGAACTATTCAAGCTATAATGTTGATCTTCAACATATAAAACATGGTTTCTTTTGAGTGAAATAACCTCATCATTGATAAGTTTTTACAATATGATGTTTTGTGATAGTGGTCACTTGCTTCCATATTTAAAAGTGGGGTTCTAATTACTACAATATAAAAAGTACGAGTGAGAGCAATAATTGGAGCAGATACAAGTTGGTTTGATATCCTTCTCTCTGCAAGGAATAAATACATGGTGAGCATATGCTGTCATGGGAAGGACAAACCAAACTCTATGTGTTTGTAGTATAGCATGTTGATACATACGTGTGTCTAGACCCGGTCGATTGGAAATCTCCACCTGAAATTTCTTGACGCTATTTTTGCTCATCAAAACGCATGCCAAGTAAGCTCCATCCTTAATCCTTATAGGAAACATGTACAGAATTGTAATTTGGGTGCTTCATTACTGTTGTTTTCATAAGATTGTATTATCTGAGGTGGTTGTTCTAGAATTGTGAATCGTGATTGTATCTCCTCTAAGAAATTATCAAGCTAAGCTATAAAAGAGGCTAACCTGAGCTTCCTCTTTAATTTAGATGGTAAGAGAGCAATGACCCATGTCAAATTGATTGGGGGTTGATAATGCCTGAGAAACGGTTTAGCCTTCTTCAAAGTATCAGAAGATCCTAATAGTATCTCAACTAAAGCAATTTTTGTTTACATGTATGATGTTATTACAAGTTGTTTACCTAGAGGAGAGCCCCAACAAGTTAGCTCTTGGAGTTACGATATGAAACTGAGTAAGGCAGAAATGGTTTATATAAAAGGTCATACTATGATCATATAGAATGCGTTGGCAGAGATAGTCATCAATCTCATTTTATTGACGAAGCCACCGAGGAGAAGAGAGGAATCACCATTGGTACTCTAAATTTTACAAGGCTATTATAATGATCATTCCTTTCATTTCATGTAAATTTGTATTATGACTGAAGTGATATTACTCCAAGTCATAAATTGCAGCAAGGAATGGTCGTTTGAATTAATGTGCACTGATGCAAAATGTCATTTAGCTACCACGAAGAAGGAGTAAGAGTAGCGATGGCAGAATGAACCCGCCCCGACGGGTTTTCCCCGACCCGACCCGTGTTGGGGAGGGTAGAACCCGACCCGTCCTAGAACGGGGCGGGTCTCGACCCGACCCGCGATCAGAACAGGGCAGCAATGGGTAGGCCGCCTCGCCCGCCCCGTCCCGCCCCGCCCCGCCCCGCCATCTCTCTATGCATACGACCTGTGACCTTTCAATCCCTAAAATTCAATCCTCCCCAAAATCCGATCGTTTCCATACCTACGCTTCCTTTCCACCTTTTTCCGCCGAAACAACCGAGGCCATCAATGCAAACGACTCCTCGTATCCCTGAAATTTCGAGTTTTATGTCGATTCCGTATCCTCTTCCCAATCAATACCCTCTTCCCAGTCTGCCATCACTAATCATAGACGCGTACGACGATCAATATAGTCTTCTCATCTTTCTCTTTTTCCTATCATCTTCTTCCTCTAGAGCCTTTAGATCTAAAGCCTCAACCCTCTGTGATTCCTACTTGTCGGCTACCGCTGAACTGCCAGCTTCCGCAGTCCCATATCCAGCTCTTTCCTGTCAAGGTTTGACCTATAGCTTATCAGGTATATTCAAAAGCTCTTTCTCCTGGTATCTAATTGTGTGCATGCGTAATTGTGTGGTGTTATTGGTTCGTGCTGGTATTTTACTATATTACTTGGTGGAATGGTTTAATGGCTTCCTTGCTGCTTCGTGAAAGCAATTGCTTAATCAATTGAGTTAAACATAATTTCCTCTAACATGCAGTGATTGATAGCAACCTGTGTTATTTTTAATTGTAAAAAGAACATGAGGTAGCATAGTTTGGATCATTCCAGGGAGAGATAAGAGGTGAAAGGATACCCCCTTGTCCCTTTGTTTTGCTTTGTCGGTTCAGTATGTAAGTGATGGTATTCTTGATTCAATGATTATTAAACGAGTACGAAAGTTGGTTACTATTGTAACTGTTTGATTTCATCTTAATGATGATCGTTAATTAACCAATTCCATGGGTTTTACTGAGTATTATACATGGTAGCTAGCAACACATAAATCCCAATGGTATGTCTTTCCAACGATGGTTTCTTCTGTGAAGTAGCTAAGCAATTCAATTGAAGTAGACAAGTGCCAGAGCATGAAATAATAATGATTATTTAAACCCACCATCATGATTACTTAACTTTAATTGTTTAAATCCATCAGCATCGTGTTCTATAAGCACATAGCCTGTAAAATTGGATTTCAAACTTAAGATCATTTTGTGATTTGTTTATTGGCTGCAGAATATGGATGAGGGGCAAGTCGAACAAACTAAAGCTGCTGCTCCAAATATGGATCCAAATATCCCTCAACCATCACCCACTATTAATCAGGTTATCGCTGAGGTTCAAGCTGAACCTGCTCTTCCTCAACCAACCGGCCAGAAGCGCATAGGAGGAACGGCTGGAAAAGTTTACTCAAAGTGGTGGGCTCATTACAACAAAATAACAGTTGATGGTGAGTTAAAAGCCGAGTGAAAGTATTGCAAGAAGAGGCTTATCGGAGACCCAAAGCAAGGAACTAACCATCTGAAGAATCACTATGGAAGATGTCCTAAAGTGCAGCGGCCTATGGATATAAGACAACAAGTTTTACATGGCAATGCAAGCAAAGAAAAGTTCCAGCTGACGCCATTCAACTTCAATCAAGATGCTTCTCGAAAAGAATTGGCTAAAGTAATAATCAAGCATGAATATCCTCTAAGGATTGTTGATCATGAAGGTTTCAGGAGTTTTTGCATGAGTTTGAACCCCTGTTTCAAGATGGTGACAAGAAACACCATTAGGAAGGATTGCCTTCTCATATATGATGTTGAAAAGCAAGCAGTAAAGAAAATTTTTGAGAGGAATGAAGGTCGTATTGCAGTTACTACCGACATGTGGACGTCTTCTCAGAAGATGGGTTTCATGGCTATCACAGCACATTACATTGATAATAACTGGAATTTGGAAAGTCGAATTATCAGGTATTTTCCTAATGACCTAAACTCTGTTCGTGCTTAGAAGTTTATCTACTTTTTTTTGGAAACGTATGCATATAAGTTCAGCCAAGATACTTTCTAATATAACATTATGAATTTCAACAACCAAATAGTAGAATTAAGTTAAATCAGTACCCCATACCGTTTGATTGCTAATGCATAATTTAGTCTTCTTTTTCCTTCTTCTTTTGATATTATAGGCTGCAAATTTGTCTGTTACTTAATTGGCTGCAACTTTTGAGATAATAGGTTAGTTTAAATAAGTTAGATAAGATAAATTTTGTCGAGGCTGTAAATTTTGTCCATTGCATATTCTGTCCATTCTTTCACAGTGGCAGTAGGAACAAATTTATGTTTCCAAGTAAGAACAAGTTGTTTGCTTTCTACTCATTACCTTTACTTAAACATGACAGGTTTATTTATGTACCTGCCCCTCATACAAGTGAGGTTCTTGCTGAAGCTTTGATGAAATGCTTGCTGGATTGGAACATCGACCGCAAGCTATCAGCCATCACCGTTGATAACTGCTCAACAAATGATTCGATGTTGAATCGAATGATGGAGAAGCTTCCAACGCAGTCTCTTCTACATAATGGGAGTATGATTCATATGCGTTGCTGCGCGCATATTCTGAATCTAATAGTGAAAGAAGGGCTGAAAATCATTGGGGAAGGCATAGAGAAGATACGGGATAGTGTTCAGTTTTGGACACACTCGCAAAAGAGATGGGAAACATTTGAGGAAACAGCTCACCAACTAAAAAAGCCCACTGGTAAGAAACTCCAACTTGACTGTGAAACACGTTGGAATTCAACCTTTCTTATGTTGAACACCGCTTTGAAGTATAAGGAAGTTTTTGGTCGCTTAAAGAGTTGTGAGCGCAAATACAAATGCTCGCCTAGTGACCTTGATTGGCGTATGACAGAGGAGATCGGTACTAGACTAGAGTCTTTTTACGAGACCACTAAACTTTTTTCTGGAACCAACTATCCTACTGTAAATTTGTGTTTTGCTGAGATTTGTGAGATTAAGGTGGCCATAAAGAAGTGGGTTACTTGCGGGATTGAGAAGATAGAGCATATGGCCACTGAAATGTTGGAAAAATATGAGAAATATTGGTCAGATGTGCATGTTTTGATGGCGGTGGCAGCCATACTCGATCCTCGGTACAAGATGGATGTTCTTGATTGTTATTTCCCTGACATATATGGCACGGATAGTGAATTTGAGATGGAGAGGATTCATGGAATATGTCGTAATTTGGTGGAAGAATATGAAGAGAAGGAAAGGGAGAAAGAACAAGAGAATGATGGTCGTGGTCAATTGAGCAGTCAGCAGAAGGGTGCAAGTGTTGTGGGGTCATTAGCCAGCAAATTTGACTTGTATGCTTCCCGAAAGAAAAGAAAACCTGTGAGGTCAGATCTGGACAGTTATTTAGATGATGAAGTTGTGCCAAGTCTCTCGACTTTGATGTTTTATGCTGGTGGAAGTCAAACAAGGGTAAGTATCCTATATTGCACAAGCTTGCAAGAGATATTCTGGCTATTCCTGTCTCTACGGTGGCCTCTGAGTCTGCCTTTAGCACTAGTGGACGCGTCATTTCTCCTCATCGAAGTAGGCTTAAACCAAATACCATAGAAGCTTTGATGTGCGCCCAAAGTTGGTTGCGTGCTAATTCAAAAGGTAAACTAACTTATTCTATTTGCATATGTTCTTATTTATGTAAACAAAGTTAGTAGCATTTCTAATTTTTTATTGTTTTCAATGTTATGTTATTAGTGGAGAGCGAGCATGATACAGTCCTTCATGATTCTGATGAAACAAAGGTACTGTTGGTTTTTGTTTTGTTATAGAGTTGTTGTTTGTGTTTTGTTCTTTTGTTGTTGGTGCGACCACAAGTTGTCTTTTGTTATGGAAGTATTGCCCATTTATTTAGTTGTCTTTTGTTGTTGTTGCTGCTGCCTCAGGATGTTGATAATGGAAATAAAGATTAGATGAAGAGGTATGCATGCTGTTTGAGGGATGCTTGCAGGCTGAGGAGATGTAATCTGTCCAGGAGATAGTGGAAGAACAAATCTATGGAAGAGGGTGTTTTCATTTCATTAAGTTTGAAACTTAGTTAATCAAATTTGAACGATTGAGATTGTGTTGGCAGATTTTTATTTCTTTTTGTTGGGATTACTCATGTGAAACTTTGGTTATAACTTCATTTGGAGAATGTTTATGTTATGAATTTTAGTTGATTACTTCTTACATCAGGTGTCATTCATGGGTTAGTGTGGGTGTTAATCTTGGTTTAGAACATAATTTGCAGATATGGGTCAGGGCGGGTTTTACCCGCCCCGCGCGGGGCACAACATGGGTCAGATTGTGCCGACCCGTCGCGGGGCACGGGGCAGGGCGGGGCATTGTTCAAGGTGACGGGGCAGGGCGTGGGATTAGTGGTACCCGCCCCAATCTGACCCGTTGCCATCACTAAGTAAGAGTGGACCAATCAATGTGTTTGCTGCCGAGAAGGATAAGAATCATGATAATGGGGAGGGTTCATGCCGATTGACATATACAGATTGAAGAGATAGAAAGTACAGAGCTGTAAGTCACCTGTGTGTTTAGTGTAGCAGAGTGGTTAGAAGTGATTTGGTAGGATTTCACAGTGGTAGGGATATTGACAAAACTTATTATGTGTTGGTGATCCAGGGATATATTGTTTGCCCTGTTTTTTGTTTGTATATGAGATTTCTACAGCAAAATGCATGCTTTGTATTTCTTTTTTCCTGACATTTTAATTAACAAAACTATTTATTAGAAAAAATTGGCCGACACATTCCATCGACTTGATTTAGACATTGCTGGTTTTTGTTTTCTCAGCCAGGGATCCATCGCCTTTGGTGTCACTGTGGTTTTTGGTCTAAGGCAATCCAAATTGGGGTTTCTTATGAAATCTCTTGGTGGCTTCCATTTTTACCATCGATAATTGGAGCCAGGTAAGCGTTCTTTGGTTTTTTCATGTTCACTCTAGTGGCATCATGTTGCATGGCAATAGTGGCTATATTTAAGGCTAATGGCTTGGTTTGGATTGTCCATTATAGTGTTTATGTTTTACTGTTTCTTTTGTAATGCAATGGGATAATGACTTTTCATCATATTATTGTATATGGTGTTGTTGACCTACATCTGGCCATCGCCGCATACATGTTAACGGGTAATATAAGTTAGAATCAAAGAGTAAATTTCCGATACTACATCCAGCCAAGGGATCGGGTAAAAAGCTAGTATGAATTATAGTGAGAGCTTTAGTCTTTGATTCTCTATTTGATAGAGTTTATTAATGTAGAATGAGAGCATAAAGATTGATTGATTCGTTTACTGAGTATCTACATGATAAACACAAGAAGATACACAATCATGCTGATGGAGCTATGCTATGTACTTCAGAAATTGCTTGGGAGGCTAAACATGAGACTATTGCATTTCATCTGGATTTTCACGATTGTTTGGATAAGTTATCGACACAAATTATTTTTATCACGATGTGCAGAACTGAAGATTGAGGATTGAAGAATGAAGAAGAATAAGTCGAGCAGAGGTGGCTGATCTGAGCTTGTGTAAACAGAGTCGTTTTACTCAGAAGAACTGGAGGATCTGAGCCAAGGCGACGTACCATTTCCATTATTACTGTAGATAGCCAAATATCTTCTTATTATTGGTTGTAGTTTTTATTTTTGGTTTGTTACCGTTAAACAGAGATTAGGAACTGTACAACCTGTTTGATTGGAGTATATATACAAGACCTTTGAGGAACCAAAACCCTCGTGGGTTTTCATCCAATTCTTATCATTTACCAAGATTTCACATGGTATCATAGTCTGGTTAAGGTCTCTAGGGTTTCTGTACCAATACCATACCCGCATTCTTGATTCTAGGTAGTCTTTAATCATAATGGCTACTATTCCTTCTTCCAGTTCTTCTTCTTCTTCTACTACTACTTCTGGTGCTCTTTCTACTGTGAGCACCGTTACCAATCCCTACTATATCAACCCAAATGAGTCATTGGTGTTTCCAATCAAGCTCACAGGGACGACAAACTACAATCTATGGAGCAGAACAGTTCGTGTTGCTCTTAAAAGCAATAACAAGCTGGGTTTTATCAATGGGTCGATTTCAGCTCCAAATCCATCTTTTGAAGGCTATGAAGTTTGGGAACAAAGCAATACGGCGGTTTACTTCATGATTCTGGGTTCCCTGGATCCAAGCTTGGTTGACAGTGTTTCTTCACAGGATAATGCGAGGCTGCTTTGGGAAGATCTCAGGCAGCATTTTGGACAGACAGACAACATCAGAATCACTGATTTGCAGAAAACCCTTTATACCCTGAAGCAAGGTAACAAATCTGTCAATCAATACTTCCCTATACCTAATTGTGAGTGCGCCAGTCAAGCACGAAACTCAGCTATTCCTTGTGTTACTAAGACCATAGTTAGAAAGTATAGGGAGAATGAGTTTGTCACTCGTTTTATCACTGGTTTGAATGATGCTTATGGTGGTGTTTGGACCAATCTGTTTATGATGCAACCACTTCCTTCCATGGATGTTGCTTTCCACTATGCCATACAACATGAGAGGCAGATTGCCAAAACCAATCCCTGAATCTCAAGTGGATTCTATAGCCCTGATTGCTGTAATCCAAGCTAAAAGGAAAGAGAATGTGAAAGGAGGATTGTTCTATCGATACTGTAAAAAGGACAACCATGTAACTGCTGATTGTTATAGACTGAAAAGGAAGAACAAGGAGCCAGGATGATCTCCTGGGGTTTGCTGGACACAACTACAAGGGCTGGATACCTCAGGGACTAGGATCTTACCAAAGCCTGAAACTAAGAGTATGCCTGAATGCAATGATGGATACACCAATATCAGGCTCACCAACGATGATCTCAGTCGACTGTAGAGACTCCTAGGTCAGTATAGTCCCCCAGCTTCACCAACTTCACCTATTGCTCCAGGAAGTTCTAATTTGGGTCCTGTCAATCAACAGCAATCTCCCATGGTGAACTCCACCGGTAAACATCTCTCTATGAATCCCAACTTTACAAGTAAATTCACCTTAACTACATCCTTCCTCAAGCATCCAATGGAATTTTTCAGTGTTTGGTTTCTAGATACAGGTGCCATTGATCATGTCACCTGTTCTATTTCTAACTTTATAATATATAGAACCGTTCAAGGGATACTTATAACCTTACCTGATGGTTCCAAAACTCCTGCTACACATAGTGGAAGTGTCAAACTCTCTTATGGATTAGTCATTCATGACGTTTTGTTGGTTCCAGCCTTTTCTTTCAATCTAGTCTCAATAAGTAAACTCACTAAGTCTATGCCAATCTCTCTTACCTTTGAATCCAACATTTGTCACATTCAGAACCTTCAAACCGGGAAGAGGATTGGTTTTGCCTAAGAGACTAGAGGACTTTACCAACTTACTATACATCCAGAAGCCACTACTACCCTTGTTAATTCCATCAAGACTCAGAACCTTACACCACAATCCTTTGATTTATGACACTGGAGACTTGGCCATCCTTCCATTTTTCGAACCAAAGAGTTACAGAAGACTATACCAAACATTACTATAGAATCTTTCTCTCATTGTAATGTTTGTCATCTTTCCAAACAGAAACATTTATCTTTTTCTTCAAGCCAGTCTGTGGCAAAGAGCAATATTGAGCTCATTCATGTCGACATTTGGGGGCCTTTGGCCACTATTAGTTACAATGGTTATCAGTTTTTCCTTACTCTTGTTGATGATCGATTTAGGTGTGTTTGGGTTTATCATATGAAGCATAAGAGTGAAGCTAGAAATTTATTGCAAAATTTCTGTGTTATTGTTCAAACACAGTACAACAAACACATCAAAATCATTAGATCAGATCAGGGAGTTGAGTTCCACATGCCAGAGTTTTATTCTCAATATGGCATCATTCACCAAATGTCATGTGTTGCAACTCCACAACAGAACTCTAGAGTAGAAAGGAAACATCAGCATATCTTGAATATGGCCAGGGCACTTAAATTTCAATATTGCCTTCCTTTGAAATTCTGGTCATATTGTGTGCTTCATGGAGTTTATCTCATCAATAGATTACCTACATTAGCTCTAAAGAATCAAACAGCCTATGAGTTGTTGTATGATTCACCACCTAATCTATCTGACCTAAATGTATTTGGTTGCCTTTGCTATGCTAGCACACCAGAACATAACATAACCAAATTTTCACCACAAGCAAAACCCTATGTTTTTTTAGGATATCCACCTGGCATTAAAGGTTATAGACTTTATGATCTAACAGATCAAAAAGTATTCTTTTCCACATATGTGCTCTTTCATGAGCATATTATTCCTTGCCCCCCCCCCCTTGCCAATCCTACGGCAGAAAATTCTGCTTCTTCACATCCTATGCAAACAATCTTTCCCATTCCACCAACTTATCCAATTCCTCCCCTTGTACCACATGATTCAGAACCGACACCAGAACCTGTGTATCCTTCACAACCTACCACTCCTTTTGCACCATGCATCTCTTCTCCTACTCATCTCATCCACCACCGACCATACATTCTCCTACTTCTCAATACCTACCTATTGCTCTTCATAAGCAACCAAGACATGTTGGACCTCCTGTTAAATATCAAGATTATGTCTTGAATCTAAATACCAACGCTGACAAACGCTCATATCCATTGGTTGCATGCATTTCCTATGATCAACTGTCTGTGGAATATAGGAAGTATGTATGCGATGCGGATTCTACTTTGTTGCCTCAATCTTTTGAAGAGGCTATGCAGGATGAAAGATGGGGGAATGCTATGAATGAAGAGATAAAAACTCTAGTAGCTAATAGAACTTGGGATGTGGTTCATTGTCCTACTGGGAAAAGACCTATTAGCTGCATATGGGTGTTTACTATCAAGTATAATCCTGATGGATCAGTTGAGAGGTATAAAGTCAGGCTTGTAGCCAAAGGCTTTACTCAGATACATGGAGTGGATTTCCTTGACACTTACTCTCCAGTTGCCAAATTGAACACAATCAAGACCCTTTTAGCCATTGCAGTTGCCAAGGACTGGTCTATGTATCAACTTGATGTAAGCAATGCATTCTTACATGGGGATCTAGATGAAGAAGTATACATGGACTTACCACCTAGTCTCTCTCAAACAGGTGATGTTTGTCATCTAAGGAAGTCTTTGTATGGTTTAAAACAAGCTTCCCATCAATGGTCCTCTAAATTGACTTCAGCCTTACTCAGTTTTGGGTATATTCAGTCACACAGTGACTATTCTCTGTTCATTCATCATAGTGATCAAGGAACTTCTGTCTTATTGGTTTATGTCGATGACATCATTATTGCTGGCAATGATGCTCAAGGCATGGCTGCTCTGAAGACTTTTCTTCACTCACAGTTTAAAATTCGTGATCTGGGCAGTCTTCATTATTTCCTTGGCTTAGAGATTGCCAGATCAAAGGGGGGGGGGTCTACATATATGCCAACAAAAATATTGCACTGATCTTTTACATGATACTGGTTTTGCAGACAGTAAACCAGTAGTCACCCCAATTGACATGAAGACCTATTTAACTGCTGGTGATGGTCCTTTACTTGAAGATCATACCTTGTACAGGAAGATTGTTGGGACACTTCACTACCTAACCATAACTCGTCTTCAAATTACCTTTGCAGTACAACAACTCTGTCAATATCAAGTTGCACCAACTGCTTCTCACCTTTAGCTTGCTCACAGAGTTCTTACATATTTAAAGAATGAACCAGGACAAGGTTTACTATATCCATCTCATTCAAGTCTTCTCTTACAAGGATACTGTGATTCAGATTGGGCATCATGCCCAGATACAAGGCGATCCACAACAAGGTATTGCATTACATTTGGAAAATCTTTGATAATTTGGAAGTTAAAGAAACAAGGAACAATTTCAAGGTCATCTTCTGAAGCTGAGTATAGAGCTCTTGCTCAGCTTACATGTGCATTTGTTTGGGTTAAGAGACTGATATATGAGTTGAGTATTGATCATCCACAACCTGTTTCAGATCTTCTGTGATGTTCGATCTGCTATTTACATTGCAGAAATCCGGTCTTTCGAGGACCAAACATATAGAGATCGATTGTCACGTTGTTCGACAATTTCTTCAATCCAAGCTTATCAGTCTAAGTCATCTGGATACAGAGAATCAAATTGTTGATTTGTTTACAAAAGGACTTAGCAGGTTTCGACTCCAGTTCTTGATGTCCAAGCTGAACATACATAATCTGTATGCGTCAGCTTGAGGGAGGCTATCACGATGTGCAAAATAAGAGATTGAAGATTGAAGAATGAAGAAGAAGAAGTCGAGCAGAGGTGGTTGTTGTGAGCTTGTGTAAACGTAGTCGTTTTCCTCAGAAGCACTCAGCGGAGGATCCAGGGGGCCGCCCCGGTCCACGGCCCAACCCTCCTTTGGATGCGAAGCAAGTATAACACTTATAAAATTTCGATTTTAGGTGTTAGTTTCAGTATTCGTTGGGTTATGGCCCACCCCTTTTCTCCTATTTTTAAATGTGGCCCAGTGCTCAACCCTATCCTGGATCCGCCGCTGGAAGCACTGGAGGAGCTGAGCCAAGGCGACGTCGTTGCATTAAGCAACTACCATTTCCATTATTACTGTAGATAGCCAACTGTCTTCTTATTATTGGTTGTAGTTTTGATTTTTGGTTTGTTACCGTTAAACAGAGATTAGGAACTGTACAGCCTGTTTGATTGGAGTATATATACAAGCCCTTTGGGGCACGAAAACCCTCACGGGTTTTCATTCAATTCTTATCCTTTACCAAGATTTCACAGTTTTAACTCCACATTTTTGGGTAAATTGCAAGGTTGGTCACCGAGATTACTAAAAATGTTCACGTTTAGTCACTAAAAATATTTAAATCCATTCGTGGTCACTAAAATTAATTGAATACTTCAAGTTCGGTCACTCTCCGTCCAACTCTGTTAACTTTTGCTTATGTGGCGGTCAACTCTTATAGTTCACCGTTAAATATATGACAAGACAATTAAAAAAGGAAAAAATAAAATAATTTAATCTTTTAAAGTTTCCACCTCGTTATCACTTTTATTAAAAATTAAAAAAATCTAATTATCTAATTTCTTCTAATCCCCAATACCCTTACCAGGGACCGGTTACTATAACAACACTCATTGTGTTGTTATTGTAACAACACTAGTCCCCAACCAATAGGAAGCTAGGATTGTGATGACTTTTTATTAGATGAGTTGACCTAGTGTAAAATCAAAGCAGGGGTATAATTGTCATTATGAAAAAATCGATTTAAATAAAAAAATAAATAAATAAAATAAATTTTTTTTTTATTTTCTGCCCAAAAATTTGGTCGCCGGAATTCTGCCACCGGTCGCCGGAAAATGGTCGCCGGTCACCGGAATATGTTTTTTGTCGCCGGAATATGCTATGTTGTGGCCGGAATATGCTTACCGGCGTCGGAATCTAGTCATCGGGACCGGAATATGCCTATCGGTGTCGGAATCTGCTCACTGACGGTCACCGGAGTTCGGTCAACGAAGTTTGTTGACCGGTCAACGGTCTTCATTGACCGGTCAACGGTCAACGATCACCGGATATAATGGTCTGCATTGTGAGATTTATGGTTTGGTTTCTCATATTTTTTTATGCCTTTTATGGTTTGCTTTATCGTATTTGTGGTTTGCATTGAGAAGTTTCTGGTTTGCTTTCAAAAATTTTGTGGTTTGCATTGAGGGGTTTGTGGTTTGTTTTAATATATTTGTGGTCTGCATTAGGACGTTTCTGGTTTGCTTTTTTGTGGTTTGATTTACTGTGTTTGTGGTTTGCATTAGGAGGTTTCTGGTGTGCTTTCGCAAATGTTGTGGTTTGCTTTGTGATGTTTGTGGTTTGTTTTAGGAGATCTGTGGTATGCATTAGGAGGTTTCTGGTTTGCACTAAGAAGTTTCTGGTGTGCTTTCGAAACTTTTGTGGTTTGCTTTGCGAGGTTTCTGGTTTGTTTTAATATATTTGTGGTCTGCATTAGGACGTTTCTGGTTTGTTTTGTGTGGTTTGCTTTACCGTGTTTGTGGTTTGCATTAAGGGGTTTCTGGTGTGCTTTTCAAAATATTTATGGTTTGATTTGTGAGATTTCTTGTTTGTTTTAGGGAATTTGTGGTATGCGTTGGTAGGTTTTTGGTACGCTTTTTGTGGGTTGCTTTATCGCGTTTTTTGTTTGCATTAAGAGATTTATGGTGTACTTGTAAAATATTCGTGATTTGCTTTGTGAAGTTTCTAATATGGTTTAAGAGATTTGTGGTCTGAATTAGGAGGTTTCTCTTATGTTTTTTAAGTTTGTTTTACCGTATTCATGATTTGTATTAACAAGTTTCTGATTTGCTTAAAACATCAAAATTTCAATAATATTCCGGAAATCCGAAACCCAATTTTCTTTCAATCCTTAGTATCTTCCCAAAAGTCCAATTTTAATAATAACCTCATTTCTTCTCTCCCTATTCTGTTACGGTGTCCTATTACCAAAAAGAAAAAGAAAAAAGGTAACTGTAACTCAATTTCTTCCTTCCTTCTCTTTCTCACCACTTTCTGGAGAAAGAAACGAATCACAAATGAAGAGAGGGGACGCACGTCGTCGGGGATTCAGAGCCGTCCCACCAGCCTGCAAACGTTGAAGAAGAGTGATGACGATCCGAGCAACGCCAGAGATTTGTCGTCGAAAGGGGCAATTGGGTTTCTGCAGCTGCTAGATTCGGTGGATTGACGAAGCGGACAGAACGGCGGCGGCCGCGCAAGGAACATGCAAGGCAAATCGGAGCGAAGGAAATCTCCTCCGGCTGTCTCCGGCGACAATGAAGCCTATGCCGCTTCCCACTCTCCCCGCCTTCTCCGTTCTCCCGGCACCATCACTTCTTTCTGTCGCTACCGTCGCGAACTCCATCTATCTCCTATCTTTGGCCGCTGCTGCTGTCGCCGGTTGTCGGGAAGCTCTGGACGGAAAAAGAATGGTAGAATCATTCCGGTCGCTGCAAGGAGATCCAGCCCAGATCGAAGTCGTTGGAGAAGAATCGGCCCTGTAAGTGATGGAGGTCCAGTCCAGATCAAAGCCGTTGGAGAAGAATCGTCCTCTGTGTACTGACCTTTATCGGCGCCGGAGTAGGGTTTCTCCGCCGGAGGAGAGTTGGAATTTTGGGGATCTCATAGATTGCAGTCGGAGGAGAACGATTGCGATGGAGAACAGAGCAGAGGGGAATTGAAATTTGGGGATCTCATTAATTTTTATTTTTATTACTTTTATTGTAAGTTTCCAGTTTTGCCCTTAATGAATCATGTTGTTACCCTAACAACAGATAGGGTGTTGTTATTGTATCCCGTCCCCCCTTACCATATCCTTCATCGTCGAGACACTCCCAGCCGGCGCGACCGCTTCCATCGTGGGGCTTCCTTCCAACATGACATTTTGGACATCCCCACCATCTCTGCCATCTTCCTTCCCTTTCCTTTCCTACTCCCCTTCTGCAGCTAAAATCGTTGAATCCACGGAGAAATCCCCAGCAGCCCCATCCTAGTCGTCGTCTACCCCGACTCCCGCCTTTCCGAGTTCATTTCCTCATCTAATCCGTGCGCCACAACTGCAACCGCACCTCCGATGCCGCCATCATCAAGAAGCTCTTGGACGAGGGCAAATATGAGTTGCGGGAGGGAGAGGACTAAATCTCGAGAGGGAAGGGCCGTTCGTTGTGGGCGCGCTGGAGGGGTTCGTCGAAATCGGCAAGGGGCTGTTGATCTTCTTCTTCTTCGACGGAGCTGGAGCAGGATAGTCCGATGATGGTGATGGGGTGGGTGGCGGTGATTTCCCCTTCTTTCCCCAGAGCTGGAATTTGTAAAATTTGCAGAAGCTAAGAGAAGAACAAGACGAGATTTACGTGGTTTCCCCGATATCGGGACTAGTCCACGGGAGAGCTCAACTCTCCGGCTGATTTCTTATTGATCAGTTTGTTGAGGCGGCCATTGGCCTTACATTGGGTTTTATACCCTTACATTCATCAACAGAGGGAAAACAGCTAGGGCAAGTAAATGAGACTTGTGATGCAGTGGGCTCTTGCTCGGCTAGCTGAAGTGCGGACGAGCCCATGATGGGCTGGAGGCCCATGTCCGCTAATACGCCCCCGCAAGCTGGAGCGTGAAGATTACGAACCTGCAGCTTGGACAAGAGGAAGTGAAAACGCTCGGCACCTAAACCTTTAGTAAACATGTCAGCAACCTGCAGATGTGAATTGATCTTCATGGGAGTAATCTCGCCAGATTGAACACGTTCACGAACAAAGTAGCAGTCCATCTCGACATGTTTGGTGCGCTCATGAAACACCGGGTTAGCAGCTATATGAAGAGCTGCTTGGTTGTCACAGTGAAGAGGAGTTGGGCCGTGTGAAGAGACACCGAGCTCCTTGAGAAGCCACCGTAACCAGATTACCTCACTAACTGTGCTGGCCATGGCGCGGTATTCTGCTTCAGTAGAGGAACGGGCAACAACCTGTTGTTTCTTGGTGCGCCAAGAAACAGGCACACCCCCAAGAGTGATGACATAGCCTGTAGTGGAGCGCCGAGTAGACTGACAACCTCCCCAATCGGCATCACAATAGGCCACAAGATCAAGAGTGTTAGTCGCAGGAAAGAACAGTCCTTGTCCAGGAGCGGCTTTCAAGTAGCGAAGAAGCCTATTACCAGCATCCATATGTGCTTGAGTGGGGGCACGGACGAACTGACTGAGGATGTTAACGGCATACGTGATGTCAGGCCGAGTAACAGTCAAGTAAAGTAAACGGCCAACCAATCGACGATATGATGCAGGGTCCGGGTGGTCGGCAGGAGCAAGCTGGGTGAGGCGATGGTTTTGCTCGACCGGAAAAGCACTGGGGCGACTAGCCATGACGCCAGAGTCATGAAGGATATCAAGGGTATACTTTCTCTGACTGAGAACCATCCCTTCTGGTGACCGGGCAACTTCAATGCCCAAGAAATATCTCAAATCACCTAGATCCTTGATGGTGAAGCGAGAATGTAGAAAACTCTTAACACGAGAGATGAATGCGAGATCATTCCCAGTCAGCACAACGTCATCAACGTAAATAAGTGCTACGACGTGAGTACTCCCCCGGTGAAAAACAAACATAGAATGATCTGCAGGTGACGAACGGAACCCCAATTCACAAAGAGCAGTTGTGAATTTGTGATACCAATTTCGTGAAGCTTGTTTGAGCCCATAAATGGACTTATGAAGCCGACAAACACGTGTGTCGCCAGGAGCAGCAAAACCCTCGGGAATGCGCATATAAACTTCTTCATCCAAATCACCGTGAAGAAATGCGTTGTTCACGTCGAGCTGATGAATGTACCATCCTTTGCTGACAGCAACGGCTAGAAGGCATCGAACAGTAACCAGTTTAGCGACTGGCGCAAAAGTATCATGAAAATCCACCCCTTCTATCTGCGTGTAACCCTTGGCGACAAGTCGGGCCTTGTAACGCTCCACAGTGCCATCGGGATAGAACTTAATTTTGTAAACCCACTTCGCTCCAATCACACGCTTTCCGGGCGGTAGCATTACTAGGCTCCACGTGCCATTTTCTTCAAGGGCCAGCACCTCGGCTGCCATGGCACGTCGCCAACATTCATGCAAGAAGGCCTCACGAAATGTGCGAGGTTCTGGATTATGGGCAACTGCAGCAAGAAAAGCACAGTAAGAGGAAGACAACTTGGCATATGAGAGATGGTTCGAAATAGGATGACGCACAGAATGAGCATCATGACCTGTGTAGTAATCATCCAGGCGCTTCGGGGGAACACGAACTTTGTCACCTCGTCGCAACTGCGGAGGTGAGGGAGGTGAAGGTGAATTCGGGCGAGCTGGAGTGGGAGATGGACTGGGTTCAGCGGGGGGAGGAGTCCCACGTGAGGAGGACGAATGATCAGGCCCGAGAGAGGGCGCCTCCTGATGAAGCCCAGCTGGGCAGCCCGTGAGCGACGGCAGTGCTGGATTAGGATCAGCCATTACTAGTTCATCTTCCAAATCTGCAGTCTGCCGAGGAAAATCACTACCGGGAACCCAATGAATCTGCTGTGAGGTGCCAGATTGAAAGGGGAAAGTAGATTCATGAAAGATCACATCACGACTTGTGATAATTTTCTTGCTCGCCAAATCATAGACACGATAACCTTTCTGACTAGCCGCATAGCCCATGAAAACACATGCCCGACCTCGTTCAGCAAATTTATCCAGATGTGAGTGAGTATCCTTGCTGTATACGAGGCACCCAAAGACTCGCAAGTGAGAGTAACTAGCCGGCTTACCAAAAACAACCTCGTAAGGAGTGCGGCCCGTAGCTGTGGTGGGGAGTCGGTTGATCAAGTATGCTGCAGTAAGTATGCACTCACCCCAAAATCGAATAGGTAAGGAGGCCTGAAACCTCAATGCACGCGCTGTCTCTAGAAGATGGCGATGCTTGCGCTCGACCACCCCATTCTGTTGGGGCGTGTCGGTGCAAGAAGTTTGCAATAGAATCCCTTCCTTTTCATAGAAATCACGCAGCAGCAGAGTTCCAAACTCAGAACCATTATCAGTTTGAATCTTCTTCACCTGTTTACCAAACTGAGTGCGAACTAAATTGCAAAACAATTGGATGTACCTCCCAACATCAGATTTGAACTTTATAAGATAAATCCATACTCCACGACTGAAATCATCAACGATTGTCAAAAAATAATAAGCACCACTGTAAGAGGGAGTGTTATACCCTCCCCAAATATCCATGTGCAACATCTCAAAACAAGAGGTAGTCCGAATGCCACTAACAGGAAAACTGGTCCTAACTTGCTTAGCACGAGAGCAAGGATGACAAATACTAGGGGCCGAAACTGCAGAAGCAGGAAGCTGATCTCGAAGCTTGGTCATAACCTCCAATGAAGGGTGTCCCAACCTTTCGTGCCAAGGTAGTGCAGGAGCCTTGTCGACAGCATTAACTCGAGCACCACGACAACCAAACAACTGCAGAAAATAGAGTCCATCACGAATCTCCCCCTTCCCAATCACGTTCCTGGAGTGTAAGTCCTGTATAATGCAAAAATCATCGAGGAAGATTACGGCAACACGATGTTCTTGACAAAGTCTGCTAACTGATAAGAGGTTGCAACGAAATTCCGGAACATGTAAAACACGACCCAGTGTCATCCCATCACTCAATTTAACTGAACCAATGCGTTTAACCGGAATACTAGCGCCATTCGGAATGCGCACAGGTTGAGTAGATAAAATATGATGATCCGAAGTAAGAATATCACCATCCATAGTGATATGTTCATTGCACCCGGAATCTATAATCCATTCACTGTGATCAGAGAAAGAAAACGTACCGGCCATGTGACTTGCGGGATCTGTGGCCGAGGAGAAATGTGAGCCAAAAAAGCGTTTCAGCTGCTCAAGCTGCTGGGCGCTAAAACCAGAAACAGGGCTCGATTCCTGCTCCACTTGAGATGCCCGTGGCTCACGACTGCGCCCGCGAGCAGCTCCACCATCTCGGCCTGCATCCCTTCCAGAATCACGACCCTTACGACGATTTTGTCCATCTCCTTGTTTGTCGCGGGAAGGGTAGCCGATTAGCTGATAACATGTCTCACGCAGATGCCCAGGTTTGAGGCAGTGAGTACAAATTCGGGTGTCCTTGTCGGCAGATCCTCGATCACGTGTATTGCGGGCGCCATTAGCGCCGCGATCTGATGATCCTTGGGTCACGAACGCTGCTGCTTCTGGGAGAGGCTTGCGGTTCTGAGTCAACGTTCGTTGTTGTTCATCATTATAAACAATCCGGAAGGCCTCGGGTAATGATGGAGGGACCGGCATGGAAAGGATCTGACTGCGGACAGTTGCAAAAGAATCATCGAGCCCCAACAAAAAATCAAAGAGTCTCAAACTCTCATTCTGATCGCGGCATTGACGTCCACAAGAGCAGATGGGAGGCGGCAGGATGGACTGTGTCTCTTCCCAAGCCTTGCGAAGCTTTGTATAAAAGCTAGAAACAGATTGCTTTTCTTGCTGGAGAAAACTTACATGTCGACGTAATTCATACGCACGGGTCAGATTGCCTCTGCTAAAACGATCTCGAAGGTCCTCCCATATCTCTTGAGCCGTTTTAGCGTGCATGACACTACTCCGTAATTCCGGATCCATTGCAGTGCGCAACCAACCCTTGACCAGGGCGTCACACCGCATCCAAGCCAGCAACGAGGCACCAGTGCCCTGCGGACGAGAGAGAGTACCATCAACAAAGACGACTTTGTTCTTGGTGACGAGAGCATCAGTCATCTCAAGAACCCACTCCCCATAATTGGTCGGAGTTAATACGCTGCTGACATGCAGGTGTCCAGTAGAATCAGAATTTGGAATGAAAAAGGGGCTTTGAGCATCAAGCTCTTTGTCGCCACCAGAATCAGAAGCAATCGACTTGCCCGAGTTTGGCGTCTCAAGGGTAGAGTCGTTGCCTGACATGTTGCAAACGCTGTGTACGGATCACAGCTCTGATACCATGTAAAATTTGCAGAAGCTAAGAGAAGAACAAGACGAGATTTACGTGGTTTCCCCGATATCGGGACTAGTCCACGGGAGAGCTCAACTCTCCGGCTGATTTCTTATTGATCAGTTTGTTGAGGCGGCCATTGGCCTTACATTGGGTTTTATACCCTTACATTCATCAACAGAGGGAAAACAGCTAGGGCAAGTAAATGAGACTTGTGATGCAGTGGGCTCTTGCTCGGCTAGCTGAAGTGCGGACGAGCCCATGATGGGCTGGAGGCCCATGTCCGCTAATATTGATGATTTTGACGAATTGATAGTGGCTAAACTTCATTAGATTAATAAGAACACGGAGAAGCAAGTAAATGACTGAAAAGGAATGAGCACATCATAAGGTGATGCAAGTTGCTAATTTACCCACTATTAATTTTCTCATTGATCAATCACTTTCTCTCACATATCAGCACGTTCGGACCCAAGCTCAAATTACCTCCCAATAAATTGGCTCGCCAGAGCTCATATCCAGGAACCCACACAACAACACCGACGAGATACCGTCTTAGCTCGGCCGCCTCCAGGAGCCGTGGTCCAAACTCCATCTCCGGCACGATCCCTGCAAACCTCTCCGCCTGTTCGAATCTCACCATGTTGCAAGTCGATCACAATGACTTGACTGGCAAAATCCCAATCGAGCTCTGCCATCTCTTGAACCTCCATCTGCTTTCAATCCATTTCAATAAAAAATAAATAAATTTTGATGATGATGATGCGGGGGAGTGACGAATCGTTCCCCGCTCGGATTCTTCTCCAGCTCGGCTTATTTGTTATCATTCCCCGTCACTACCGCAAACGAATTGTAGCACCCTGCAGACCAATCGTCACCGACTTTTGATCCACCACCGAACCACTTCTTCACCTCGTCGGCTCGTCGATCATCTCCTTCAACACCTACAAATCCATGTCGCATTTCTCCAGCGCTCCTAGCAGCTTCCACCGCTGCTCCGCCGCCACCACGTCGCCCGTCCTCTCTCCATTGCATTTATGGAAGATTAATCTTATGTTTATTTTTTAGGACTTTGCTACGGTGACATGCATGTCACGGTGACATGCACTTTTCGGTCGACCTCATATAGGATCAGGTCGACCTAATCAGTTGTTTCAGTGTACAAACAGTTTCATGGTGCCTACTTTGAAGATTCATATCTTACAATTGGCTAGATGGAAATTGGAGATTAAAGGCTTGTTTTGAAGCTGAAGTGTCCCTCTACACATTAAAGTACTTGGGAGCTCAATAGAAAGTCCAGAAGACCATTTTTGAACCTGACCAAAAGGCTATGCCAAAACTGGGAAACGGCCTGAAAATGGCCAAGTCTGGCAACGTGTTTGTCAAGCCTACTTTGGAGCTCAATTTGACAAGCATGGATGCGAGTCAAGTTCAGGGGCCTTTACCACGTTAAATTACGTATTTTTTTATACAAAGTCAAGACATCGAATGAAAGATTGAATATCTTTAAGACTTCAAACAAAAGGCTCGAAGTTGCTACGAAGGCTGTTTTCTGGCAGCTTGCTTGTGCTCGAAGTCTGCCAGAAAAACAGCCTTCGTAGCAACTTCGACCCTTTTGTTTGAAGCCTTAAATATATCCAATCTTTCATCCAATTCCTTGAATTTGTATAAAAACATAACTAATTTAACGTGGCAGAGGCTCCTGGACTCGACTCGCATTCATGCTTCTCGAATTGAGCTCAAAAATAGGCTTCACAAACACGTTTCCAGACTTAGCCATTTCTAGGCAGTTTCCCAGTTTTGGCATAGCCTTTTGATGAGGTTCAAAAATGGTCTTCTGGACTTCCTATCGAGCTCTCAATCACTTCAATATGTAGAGGGACACTCCAGCTTCAAAACAAGTCATTAGTCTTCAATTTCCATCTAGCCAATTGTATGATATGAATATCCAAAGTAGGCACCATGAACTGTTTTTACACTGAAACAACATATTAGGTCGACCGGATCCTATATGAGGTCGACCGAATCCTAAATGAGGTCGACCGGATCCTATATGAGGTCGACCGAATCCTATGTGAGGTCGACCTAATCCTAACTGAGGTCGACCGGAAAGTGCAAGTCACCGTGACATGCATGTCACCGTAGGCACACCCTATTTTTTAATGGTTGTAAAATGAGGTGTAAATTGTAAAAGACTAAATTTTATATTTTTTTTTATTTTTGAATTGTCACATCATTTATTTAACGGTCAATTATTAGAGTTGACTGCTACATCAGCTAAATTTAATAAAGATTAACAGAGAGTGATCAAACTTTAACTATTGACTAATCTCAGTAATTGACCAAAGATGAACAAAAGTAAGGGAACAAGCTTGCAATTAACCCCCACATTTTTTGAAGACGAGTTATTTCATGTTTTTTTTTTTTGGAATAAAACAAGTAACACTGACCACTGTCCGGTGTGCAGTAAAGTTTAAACTTTGCTTCCACGTCACATCTGCTGAGCACAATTCACCAAGGTTCGGTTTGTCCAACTCAACAAATATTCAATCCAATCAAATCCTGCCACCTCAAATGTGTTGGGGGTATTTTAGTCCTTAGACGGGGGAGATGTTTTTTTTTTTTTTTTTTTGACAAATAAATCCATCTTTTATTCCACCAAGAGATAAAAACAAGCAAACAGGCTATTACATTCTTAAAGGAGACCAGAAATTAGATCAAGACTATTAATCCAGTCATCTGGCAGTAAAGATCTAGCTTTTGATCGTGCAACCCAATCAGCTCTGACGTTCAACGCCCTCGGAATCTCTTCCACTGAAATGGAGGGATTGTTCCTAAGGATATTGACAATTGTCCTAATCCAAGCTGCACATCTCCATGGCCATCGTGACTGATCATGCTTGAGGGCCTTCACCAGAATTTGGCAGTCAGTTTGCACTGAACATACCGATCCATATTCTTGTGCTAATTTAATTCCTTCTAAGAGAGCCTTTGCTTCCGCTTCAATCGGGGTGGAACAAAGAAGATTATCAGCTCTCCCATCATACACTTGTCCATGGTGGTTAACAACAACAACACCATAAGCCGCCGACTGGGGGTCGCTAAAGAACGACCCATCACACTGAATCACTATTGAGTGATTGTTTGGCGGGGGATTCGTAGTAGGGTGGGTTCCCCTGAGCTGATTGGGACCATCTGAACCTTGAGGTGGGGGCCTCGGGCAAGCCAACCATTCCGTCAGATCTCTGTACGCTTGTAGACACACGTTTGGGGGCCAGGGAACTCTATTTTTAAACGTGCACTCGTTTCGAGCCTTCCAAATGTTCCAACACAGGAAGATAATATGAGTCAATGAATTAGGAGGGCTGGTATCTTTGAGGGAGTAGAGCCAATCCAAGAAAGAGGTGCCCTGAGGAGGAATCGGAAGGGATGGGAAAATGTTGTTCCATGATTCTCTCGCATGAGGGCAGTCGAACAGGCAGTGGTTAATGGACTCGAATGGGTTATGACACACTTGGCAGCTTGGGTTAGGGGCACATTTTCTTTGGAATAGTCTTGCTTTTGTTGCCAAACCATTTCTGGAGCATCTCCAAATAAAAAACTTAAGCTTCGGCGGGATATTTAGTCCCCAAATCCATTTCCACCTCTCTTCGCTTCCTGTCGTCTGGAAATTATTGTTGGCTTTGTGAACAGCGTGGTAAGCCGTTTTGACAGAGAACTCTCCCTCTCGAGTTAGGCTCCAAGCCCAAAAGTCATCAGATCCCTCTTCCCCAGTTGGAACTTTAAGAATAGCCTCAACTTCTTCCCTCGTCACATGACCTTGGAGTAACTCCGTGTTCCAGCTTCTACTAATTGGGTCGATCCATTCCTTGACCCTCAGGTTCTGCTGGGGGCCGCTTCCGATAACAAAATTCTGCATGCCTGGAATCCAGGGATCTTGGCCACTCCAGGTATCCTCCCCTGACCCGATTACTCTAATTGCTCCCATGTTGATAACCTTCTTAGCCTCCCAAAGACTTGCCCAGATCCAGGAGGATCTATTTCCTTTCTTCGATTGCATGAATCCTCCTCTTGGGAAGTACAGACCCTTAAGGAGCCGACACCAAAGGGCATCCGGGGAAATAAGAATTCTCCAAGCTTGTTTTGCCAACAGCGCCATGTTAAAATCTTTGAAGCTCCTGAAACCCAACCCCCCTTCTGACTTTGGCGCGCAAAGAATTTCCTTCCTACACCAGTGTAAAGTGCTTTTCTGCATTGACCCTGACCAGAAGAAGTTGGTGAGGAGTGAATCCATCTTCTTGGTGAGGTTCACAGGGAGGTTAAAAAGGTACATGATGTAGGAAGGGATAGCTTGGATGACTGCTTTAAGCAGAACTTCTTTCCCACCATGAGACAGGAGTAGGCTTTTCCAAGCTTCCCCCATCTTCTCCATTCTTTGAATCAGGAATTGAAAAGTTTCCTTCTTTGAATTACCCCATTCCGTCGGCACCCCCAAGTACTTGGTATGACAGTTGGAAGAGGCAAACCCGATGTGAGCAATGATTGCCGCTTTGTCCGCCTCAGGGACATTCGCACTGAAGAACACGGATGACTTGTTGATATTAACTTCTTGCCCTGTGATGGTTCCATACTCTCCAATCAGGTCAATGATTCTCTCCGCTTCTTGTTGGTCCGCCTTTCCAAAAATCACTGTATCATCAGCAAACAGACAGTGGGTGAGAGTCGGGCATCTCGGGTTCAATCTAATTCCTTTTAACTGTTCCTGGGACACAGCTTTATCAATCAGGAAGGAAAGTGCATTAGACATTAAAATGAAAAGGAAAGGGGAAAGTGGGTCTCCCTGTCTGATCCCCCTGGACGGTTTGAACTCCTCAGTTGCTTCACCATTGAAAAGGATGGAGAAATTGACTGTTATGATGCACGAGCTTACCCATCTGCACCATCTCTCATCGAAACCATACTTTCCCAACAGTGTTTCCAGGCACTCCCAATCCACCATATCATATGCCTTCTTCATGTCCAACTTGAGCATCATGTCCCTTCTCCTTCCCCGTTTATGGATTTTGAAATGGTGGAGGGCCTCGTGAACAATAATGATATTGTCTTGAATAAGACGGCCTCCTGTAAACGCCGTCTGAAGCTCCGAGATCAAGTCCGACGTCCAGATCTTCAATCGGGATGCCATAATTTTCGATATAATTTTATATCTAAAATTGCGGCAACTGATTGGTCGAAACTGGCTAATCAACTCTGGGTGGTCCACCTTCGGAATCATGACGATATGAGTATCATTCCATCCATCCGGCATAACTGCCGTCCCAAAAAACTCCTTAACTTCTCTACAAACCGTTTCCCCAATAATCTCCCAGAATCTTCGGTAGAATCTACCCGAGAAGCCATCTGGGCCTGGGGCCTTCTTTGCCCCCAGAGAAAAAACCGCTTTCCTAATTTCCTCACTGGTGACGGGGGCACAAAGCGCTTCATTCATCTCAGTTGTGACCTTTGATGGGAAACCATCCAGAAGGTGGTTAAAGGGAGTAGGGTCTCTAGCCTTAAAAAGGTCTTTGTGAAAATCCTGGGCCAGACCTTTAAGCCTATTCTCATCCTCAACCCAATTTCCTCTATCATCCTTAAGTCTAAGAATTCTATTCCTATGCTTTCTATGGATCGTGCTGGAATGGAAAAAGGAGTTGTTCTGATCACCTTTCTGCAGCCATTTCACTCTTGAACACTGATTCCAGAAGGCCTCTTCATCCCTCCACATTTTAGCCAATTCCTCCAACAAGCTTTTTTCTTCTTCAACTCTCTCCTGAGATCTGGGAGGGCGATGGAGAATGTGAAGACGGTCAAGAATTTCCTTCTCCCTTTGTAAACTATTCCTATGGAAATCCTTAGACCAATCTTTAAGGTCTTGTTCACACTTGGCCAACTGATTAGAGGATTGCCCTCCCGGGTCCCAAGCTCGAACCACAATCTCCTTGCATTCTTCCTTCTCCAACCATCTTTCATCCACTCTGAATGGAGTTTTCCTCCTCCTATTACCTCTGTAACTGAGTTCCAGCCTGATTGGACAATGGTCCGATTCAACCATCTTTTCATGGAAAACAGTTGCCTCCCCGAATAATACTCTCCAAGAAGTCGAGCACAACACTCGATCCAATCTGACTCTTGTTGTGTTTTCGCCAATACGCTTATTGGTCCACGTGAAGGGTTCTCCTTTAAACCCTAGATCAATAAGAGCATTGTTGAAAATAAACCTTTTAAACGGTTCCACATTCTCGTATCTAAGAGGACATCTACCCTCCTTTTCACTTTCATAGATAGCTGCGTTAAAGTCTCCTACAATCACCCAGTTATCTTCCCTACTACTCCGCAGAGAGCTCAGATGCTCCCAAAATTCCCTTCTACTAGCCGCGGTAGAAGGTGCATGAACAAAAGTACAAAAAAACTTCCTACCCATATCAATACTACAATCCATATAGAAACTATCACTACTAATAACATTAATACTAATACCCGATTTCCACCAAAGCGCAAAACCCCTAGAAGAGTTGACCGGTTCCACATACTCTTTATTGGGGAAAACTTTGAGACTTCTTCTTTGCTCCTCCATGAATGTCTCATTTTTGCTCGTCTCCATGAGGAATACAATCGAAGGGCCTAAACGTCTACAAAGACGTTTCGCATAACTTCTTGTAAGGGTTGGGCCAAAACCCCTACAATTCCAACTTACAATGCTCATTTTTGAAGAGGTGGCTTCTGGCGAACCACCGCTGCCTTGTTCTTCTTCCCTCGACCCTCCTGATCATTTTCATGATTTTTGTCCTTTGAACTGCCCGGGTGCAGATGCTTTCCCTTCAAGATTTTTTTCCTTGTGCCTTCCCCACACCCTCCCCTTTCAAACTCCCCAACAGGCCCTAAGTATAAGCCCTCCTCTTGACTTTTTTCGGCCCTGAGCCTGTCCCCACCCGCTAGGCCCATTCCTTTTCTTTTTTTCTGGGCTCGGCCTGCCTCTTCTTCCCTTCCCTCTTGTATGTGTTGATAGTTGGCCACATCAACTAGGCCTGCTTGGACATGGGTATGGGCTGGGAGGGTTTGTTGGGTAGGCCCAAGAGACAAGTTAGTCTCCACTTCTGCTGTTGGCCGCCCCCATTCACCGGCCGCCCTTTCTTCCTCCAGCCTCATTCCCAACTCCATCGCCGCCGCCGCCCTTTCCATCTCATCATTCAGATTCGTAGCTCCCATCTCATCACGATACCTCCCTCTCCATCTCCCCTGAGACACCTGCTCCTCCTCTCCCTGTACTTCCTGCTGCACCCTTCTAACCGTAAAACCAGGCGGGATTTGTTGGTTCCCTTCAGAAAACCTTCCCCCCTCAATCGACAGTGCCCTTCCCGCTTCCTCCCCCAATCTGCTCTGGGCTCCCGATCTCGCCGCCTCTCTTCCCGCCGACGAACTGTGTGAGCCTTCCCCCTCCCTGTTACTTCTGTAATTTGCCGACGAACTGTGTGAGCCCTCCCCCTCCCTGCTGCTTCTGTAATTTGCCGCCTGGTGCCTGTGGGGAGATTCGATTCCTGCCTTGAGTGACGAGTTGTATATGTCTGAGAGGTGAGCTACTCCATTCCTCCTCCTCTCCTCGTTCATTCTCCAACACGTTGGCCAGTTGTGGCCTATTCTTCCACAATAGTAGCATAACTCAACAAGCCTTTCGTACTTGAAGTCTATCACGTCACAGTGATCGACTCCGGTGCTTTCGTCTGTAAACGGGAAGTCAAAACCGATCGGGACTGGCTCATTGAGATTGACCTCTACCAGAATCCGAAGGAACTTTCTGTATCCCGAGAATTCCAAACTTGTTCTATCCAGGTCTAAGAGCCCCTGAAAGTAGTGAGTGCCAATCGCCACCATATTCTGCTCGCTCCTCTGGTTTTGGTGCATCCCGTGAATTTGCACCCACATGGCCACCTTCTCGATGGGAACTTCTTCCGGTTTCCCCCTTCCGTTGTATTTCTCCATGGCTGTTAGCGTATTCGACAAGCTCCAAGGTCTGTCCCTCCATATTCTTTCTCTGATTTCTTCATTGGTGAAGGTGAATATGAAGAGGTTTTGTGTTTCTGTAGGTTGCACGTTTACCTCTCCATATCCCCCCAGGCGTATCTTGCCGCTCCTGCCGCCTTCGCCAAAGCAACCCTGCTCTCGGTCAGCATTTTCCCCAGCATCATGGAGATGCCTCTGCCTCCTGTGGAAGTGAGCACCGGGCGATCGCCTCTGATTCTTGAGGATGAAGAGGTGAGTCTGTTCTCTTCTCTGGTCCTGCTTGGGCCTCTGTTGTTGTTGATGTCCATGTTGCTTGAGGGTTTTTTGCTTTGGGTGTTTGTAGAGGAAAACAGAGGGCTTTTGTTGGTTTCAGGGTATAACAGAAGGTTATTGGTTGCAGGGGAAAATTGAGGTTTCTCTGAGAATTGGATACTTTTTGGTTTGGGATTTCTTTGGAAAGCTGATACCCTTCTTCTTTCCTTCCCACCCTCTTTAAAGCCATTTCCTGGAGGACTCTCTTTACTTTTTCCCTGCTGAAGGTGGTTCTGTTTCTTGTCAAAGCATTCAATATTCCCCTGCTGATTGATACTAACCCTTCTCTGTTTTCCTATCTCTGTCTTGGCAGCTCTTGGCTCAATGCTTTCGGCTCTCCTTACCCTATTGATGGCGTCTGTTTTCGGTAGTTCTACTCTAGCCCCTCTGCCCCTTCGTACCTCTCTTCTCTTCTTCTTTCTTATCTGACATTGAAGGCAAGATTTCCACCAGTCTGGAGGCTTCCATATCCCCCTTCCCTTTATTCTTTTTCCAGTTCTTCCTCTGCCTTGTCCCCTCTCCATCCACTTTTCCCCTGTTGTTGATGTGCTTCGGCATCCTTCTTCTTTCTTGTCGAGCAGATCTTTGTGATCTTCTCTTGGTGATTGGGTAAAGGCTAAAATGCTCTCAGAACGAGCTGGAACAGTCCCAAGGAAGGGGACGGAAGATTGATCGGGAACAGTCCCAAGGAAGGGGACGGAAAAGGAACCGTTTGGTTCAGAGGAACTTCCCGTTAGAGAGGGAGAGGAGAGAGAGAACATTTTTCTTTTCCCCCAAAGCCTTAGACGGGGGAGATAGAGTGTGGCCACGGCTTGCTGTGGATTTTTTTTTTTTTTTTTTTGAAAGGTACCTTCATTCAATTAATTAAACCGACAATCCAAATTGTTCCACAGGATCCTCTCTTAACAGAGGTACAATAAAATAAGGTGGGCTCTCGGCCCAGATCTCTTCACCCCCCCAAACACAATCCATATGTGCCATAACATGAGCAGGCTTATTTCTCTCTCGGCCCACATAATGCCAAGCCACTGACCCCAACTCACGGGCCCGTTTCTTTATTTCTCCACAGACGAGCCCAACTTCAGTCTCTCCATCCTCTTCCTTCCGCAACTGTTGAATCACCCCCAAACAATCCGAGACTATCGCCATTTCCCTGATCCCCAATCTTTCTGCAAGCTCTAAGCCAAAACCAATAGCCATGGCTTCCGCCTCCTCTGGGTTCCATTGAACCCTCGATCTTTTCACCGCTGCGAGCCTGAAACCCCCCTCCTTCTCTCGAATCACCACTCCCCATCCAGTTCCCCTCCCTGCCATACATGCAGCATCGACCGAGATCGTCACAGGCGCATTAATCGGTGACTGCCCTTGCCGATTTCCAGGCAGATCCATCGCTGGCTGCTGCTCCTGTTTCTCCAGGTAATCTTTTAACCATTCCTCTGCTCGCCTCGTTATCTCCCACTCCTCTAATTTCTTTTTGTTCCACAGTTGGCAGTTCCTCTGATCCCACATAAACCACAGCGCTACCAGGAACGCCCCCATTTGCTCATCAGATTCTGTCTCCTGAAGCTCGCAGAACCATTCCTCAGAGGTAAGAGCTTCCCCCCTCTCGATATAGGAGTTCATAGGACTATACCTCCACACTCTTCGAGCCCAATCACAGTGGTGGAAAATGTGTTCTTGTGTCTCTCTTAGGTCGCAGAAAGGGCATCCCTCACTTCCCTTTTGCATTCGATCCCAAATTCGTGCCCCTGTAGGGAGTATATTTCTCAATAATCTCCAAGCAAAAACCTTTACCTTCGGCGGGATTTTAAGGTACGGCTTGCTGTGGATTGACGTGGCACTTCATCATAATCACCAAAAAATTGGTATATCCCGTTTACAGAAGGAATTTAAATATTTAATTGACTAATAACAATTTGTTTAGTAATTTCCCCGTTCGAGAAAATCACATCATCACTCGTCAAAAATAAATAGCCAGAAAAAGCGTTAAAAAAATAAAAAAAAAAGTAATAAAAAAAATCAGAATAGAGACAAAGTGCCAGAAGAAGCAGAAGGAGAAGAAACATATATCAGGATTGATAATGATGACCTCGTCTCATCTGCTACGGGAGATTTGAAAAAAAAACCTCGCATCCTTCTGCAGCTCCCTAATCTCCGCATATATCATCTTCCTGCGAGCTTGTCGGAATCGTTGGCCGGCGTAGGCGAAGGCGGCGGAATTGAATTGAGGCGGGGAAAGATCAAAGAAGCAGAGATGTTGGGATTTGGGGGAAGGTACTATTGGGGGAGGAGGGGAGGGGTTAAGAGGGAAGGGATAGTGGTGGTTTTTGCTTGGATGTCCAGTCAAGACAGGCACGTGAACAGCTATGTCGACCTCTACTCCTCTCTAGGTTGGGATTCTCTCGTTTGCCACTCGCAATTCCTGAACATGTGAGTTGAGCTTCTCTGTTATCAATCCTTCCTTTCCCTCAGAATTCTCCTCAATTTTGATAGTGGCTCCCTCATCTGCGATGGCGGCGATGATGTTGCTTCTGGGTCTTGCTGATTGATGTTTTTGACTAGTAGATGTTTGCTGCTGAATTGACTTGCTCTATTGTTGGACGGGGGTTCTGGTTGCTGGCTTGAATGACCCCTTTGTTTACCTCTGATGCCTACGATTTCTCGTGGGGTGGTTGAAAGGCTGGGTGAATGCTTTACTTTTGTGGCCTTTTATATCATGGTCCATGATCTTGGCCATCTGAATTGACGGTGCTTTTATTGTTCATTAGCAGTGCAATAACTTGTTAGTTGTCTCTGGGCTAGATGATTCTTCTTTGTTTTGTGAAGCTGGCAGTACTAAAAGGTCCGGTTGTAGTTTATGAGTATGCAGCGTGGTGCCTGATATAGACTCAACACATTCAGGAATACTGATGACCTGCTATTCTCGTTCTGTGCAGGTTCTTCCCTGACAAGGCTGAAAGTTTAGCATTTGAACTTCTAAATGAACTAATTGAGGTAAGCTCTATGCTGGGTTTTGGCATTAACTGTGTTTTTTCTGAGTCTTTAAGAGGGGGGGGGGGGTTAGTATTTTCATTAACTATTGTAACTAAATTTTTAATGGATATACCATGTCTATATGAGGTGGTGGAACTTGATTTTAAGTTGGCGAGCAGGGTCATAGGTCTTCAAGTAGTCCTATTTGTTGATACTACTCCATCTGCTATCCAAAAGATTTGCGTGCAGTGTACTTAATTAGCTTCTGAAATCAACTAGGAATTATTCGTAGTTTGGAAATGGATAATAACAATCGCTCTGTTTCTTGTTCCAATTCACAGGAGCTTAAGACTGGACCATGCCCTTTGGTCTTAGCACCTTTCTCCGGTGGTCCGAAAGCTTGCATGTACAAGGTTCTTCAGGCAAGCTCTGAGACTTTTGCTCAATTAAGAATGGCAAAGACATTCTAATTTCTTATGCTCTTCATGAATGAGCACACTTCTTCTGTACATTATGACAATAATGTTCTGTTTCTTTGTGCAGATTCTTGAGGCAAAGAGTGATTCACAATTGAATCCAGTAAGATAGTCATTTCAAGCACTTCTGTTTTTGTTTCTTTTCTTTTTCTAGCTGATTCTGTTTTTATTTTTCTTTTCCAACACTACGGTTCCTTTCCATTTCCATGTGATACCCCTTTGATGTCTATAGTAGATATCTCTTATTGGCCAATGGTCCTGAGTTGATCTGAAACTAATAGTTGTATTGATATCTAGTCATGAGCTGCCACATTATGACCCCTAGTGCATTAGTTTCTGATTGTGCTCTGATATTCATGTGAAGGATGACTGTCGGCTGGTTAGAGACTGTCTGTCGGGCCATATCTATGATTCATGTCCTGTGGATTTTACTAGTGATTTGGGGAGACGATTTGTTGTTCACCCATCTGTCTTGAAAACATCAAATCCTCCTCGGATGCTCACATGGATTGCAAGTGGTATTAGTAATAGTCTAGATGCTCTCTTCCTCAGCAGGTTTGAAGCTCATCGAGCCGAGTATTGGCAGACCTTGTACTCCTCTGTAGTAAGTAAACATATTTATCGCTCATCTGTCATGTTTCCTCTAGTTCTCTTCACTACTAATTCAGATTATCATTTTATTTCAGAATATTGGGGCTCCATATCTTTTGTTTTGCTCAGAAAAAGACGACCTTGCTCCCTACACTGTTATTCGAAATTTTGCCGGTAGACTACAGGAGCTTGGCGGTGATGTGAAGCTTGTGACAATGAATGGCTCTCCTCACGTAGGTCTGTTTCTAAACTTTGAACGATCTTACGACTCTGCACTGTATGAGTAAATCTATATGAAGTCGCCTTGAAAACTGTATTTGCTTGATTGCTTCTGCTTAGTAGAAACTTGAGGGATCTTTCCAATACTGTGATCTGATAATTTTTAACTTATTCATTTCTTTCCATCTTGATGGGACTGGAGAAATTGTGGTTCACTTCCATCTCTCTTTTATTCTTCAGGGTAAAAAAGAAGTGCGGGAGTGGAAACCCCTAAGACAGTTTAAAATTTATGATTGCAGTTATTCTGGTATGGCTCGGTTCAGAATAAGACCGAATCGAAAATAAAGGGAAATGAGGATGAGAGTCGGATTATAAGCGCATTGGATAGGCTTTGATTTGGTCCTCTTTTCTCTTTGTATTCAGAAGGAGATATGACCCATAAAAAAGGTTATGGATTTGAGTATCATAACTGAATCCATTTATATTTGGTCTACTCTATTCCGATCCAAATGACTACTTTGTCTGGCGCCTAATTCCGCCCACCTATGGAAATTGTTATGGCTCATCCTTTGTCATTTGCACATAGCTTCTGGGATTAGTTTTGATAGACTACCTATAAACCTCAAATCAGTATCAGTTGACTCGATGATCTGTTGTATTGATTGACATGCTTCCTAATCCTAAGTATCATCATTCGCTTGCTTTGCAGGTCATTATCGGCTTCATCCAGTTGACTACAAGAATGCTATAACCGAGCTTCTCGGGAAAGCAGCTGCAGTTTACTCCAAAAGAATCCGACGACTCGAGGGTGAAAGAATGGGCTTAGATGGTACCCACGAAGACATAAATGACCCAATGTCCGACCTAAGGAAAGCAGCAGCAGGGAGCTCAACGAACCAAAGCTCTCGAGGAGCAAACATTGCCCCACTGGCCGATCATATGTTGATGCAAACCTCGGAAGAGTATTACGACCAAGGTAGAGATGTTGGGTCGACAATGCAAGATCAACGCAAAGAAGGGTTGATACGCGTACGTGGTGGACCTCCGACAATCAATGCTCATGGAGTCCTCGGCCAAGTACTGTTCGACGTTTGCGTTCCTAAGTACGTGGAAGACTGGGACATAAAGTCGTCGTCTGCTTCCTTGAGCAAACATCCCTATACTTCGACTCGGCGACACACAACATTTAATCCCATGAAATGCATGCGACGGTCGAGACTGTGAGCCTACTAAAAAAAACAAATGATGGCTAACAATGAGCAGTTGCTGACTTGCTGTACCATGTTGTGAAGGGAGAGGTATAGCTGTAATCCAGAACTGGCATGAATCCAGAGGAGGAATAAGTACCCAGGGAGCCCAGGGTGTTGAGAATATTTATGCCTGTTTATAGATTGGTGCCTGCTGTTTGCTTGAGCAGGTCTCCTGTGTACAGTAGAGAAAGAAAACTGGCGTAGAGAGTTGTTTTCATGAGATCGGACTTGATCAGAATAAACTGATGGTGTCTGAAAGCCATTTCCTGGTGAGAATAAACTAGCCTAAGAGACAGTGAAAAGTCTGGCATCTGCTGGTGCTGGTTAAAGTAAACTGCAGTTTATTTCATGATTCTATATGTAACAATTTTCCACAAACTTGCTACTGCTTCTATTCTATGCAACACCTTGTTCTGTTACTGTATAAGCATGCATCTTTAGTTTGAATTTTCAGTATGACTGTCACCGTTCTCGATACAAAGTACGGTAACCATTCTTATAAAGAGCTTTGAAGCTCTCGAATAGTTAACAGTAGCTTACTTTCGAATTACAGGGCAATTTCATCTTATAACCCTTTTGGGATTGATACAGTAACGAAAATTAGTACCAAATTGATAAAACTAGAGAAAATAAGGGAGCCAATTCGACATTTCACCAACCTTTTTTCTTCTTGAAAACGAAATCGACGACTCGGGACCGGGCGCAATCGGAATTGGAAAGTGGAACGTGGAAAGAGCTCTCTGTTTCTTTTCGGCCCCGACGACTACGACCGACTAGCTAAGCCGCCGCCCACCCGGCCCTATATAATGAAGGTACTCGTCACCGGCGCCTCTGGTTACCTCGGCGGCCGGCTCTGCCACGTCCTTCTGCGACGAGGCCACTCCGTCCGCGCCTTGGTCCGTCGCACCAGCGACCTTTCCTCCCTCCCCGATCCCGCCGGTGTTGACTTCGAATTCGCCTACGGTGATGTCACTGATTACCGCTCGCTCGTTGACGCCTTCAGCGGCTGTACCGTCATCTTCCACGCCGCCGCCGTCGTTGAGCCGTGGCTCCCGGATCCGTCCAAGTTCTTCTCGGTGAGGTTCCGTTGAACTCTGAACTCGATAACAAAAACATTGCGATTGGCACTGGTAATTGTGAATTTCCTGATGATTTCTCAGTAGGTCAACGTAGAAGGATTGAAGAATGTGCTGCGAGTTGCCGGAGAAACAGAATCGGTGCAGAGGATCATCTACACGTCGTCGTTCTTCGCTCTCGGGCCGACCGACGGTCATACAGCGGATGAGAACCAGGTAGTTGAATTGAATCGGAAGCGGTTCGTGTCCACTCGATCTTCCTTCTCTCCGTCCGATTTCAATTCGACGCGTTCCTGATTTTGAATTTGTTGTTTGCGATTTTTTTTGCAGCGCCATCCCGAGGAATTCTTCTGCACCGAGTATGAGAGATCGAAAGCCGCCGCGGATAAGGTTGCTTTGAAGGCTGCTTCCGACGGTGTCCCGATTGTCTTGTGCTATCCCGGTGTGGTGTATGGCCCCGGAAAGCTCACTACGGGCAATGTCGTGGCTAGATTGGTAAGTTCTGGTAGCTGAATTCCTGTGGTGATTAGTACGTTGCGGTTAGAATTTGCGTGAAATTAGGGTTTGGAATTGAAATTGGATTCAACTGGAAATGTGGTCTAGCCTAGTCAATGTATGTCAATGCCGCCTCTTCTGAGGCTCTCTGCTAGTCAAGAACATCCTTTTCTGTAGAAGAACTAAGTCGAATCCAAATTAGAGCTAGGTATGGATGGGTGGCAATGGCATGCTGGGACAATTGATTTGAGAATGATGGCCAATGTGATTTCTGTGGACATTTCCTCCCTTGGAGGCCACAATCCAGCATCCAAACCCCTTAGTAAAACTGAAGCTTTTCTCCTATATTTAGCAAGTATTAGAGTGGCTCGAATCAAATTGGAGTCAACTGGCAATGTTGTTTAGCCTAGTCAATGTGGTCTAGCATAGTCAATGAATGTCAATGCCGCCTCTTCTGAGTTTCTCTACTAGTCAAGAACATCCTCTTCTGAGGAAGAACTAAGTCGAAGAGCTCGTATGAATGGGTGGTATGCTGCCAAGGTTATTTCTGTGGACATTTCCTCCCTTGGAGGCCACAATCAATGAACTAAACCCCTTAATAAAATTGAAGGTGTTCTCGTGTATTTAGCATGCACTAGAATGGTGTGGATCAAATTACATGCACTTGTGTCGATGAGCAAATCAGGATCAGTCGATGATTCAGTTTATGGTATACCTTTTCGTTTCTGAACCTGGCAAACATTTCTGTTTCAGCTTATTGAGCGCTTCCAGGGGCGTTTACCTGGATACATAGGTTCTGGGCAAGATAGATGTTCTTTCAGTCACGTTGATGATGTAGTGCAAGGTCACATAGCAGCAATGGAGAAAGGCCAGCTTGGCGAAAGATACTTGCTAACGGGAGAAAATGCATCGTTCAAGCAAGTTTTCGATATGGCTGCAGTCATCACAGGAACAAGCAAGCCAAAGATAAACATTCCTCTATGGGCCATCGAAGTCTATGGATGGGTGTCGGTTCTGGTCTCTCGGATCACAGGAAAGCTGCCTCTAATCAGCCCCCCGGTATGATGCCAGCAGCCTTGTAATGCCTACTTCAAATAACGTTTTGAACCTGTTCTAATGTCTGTTCCTTTGTTCTGTTTTCTGCAGACTGTGCGTGTTCTGAGACACCAATGGGCATATTCCTGTGAAAAGGCAAGAAACGATCTGGGTTACAATCCTCGAAGCTTGAAGGACGGATTACTGGAGGTGCTTCCCTGGCTGAAGAGCTTGGGGGTGATTAAGTACTGACTGTTATTAAACTCCCATAGAAGTGAAATCCTGAGCTCGGGTAAATGATCTCCCGCTAAAATAAGCTGAATAGAACTAATGCATTCAGATTATAAAAAATGCAGTTGATGTCTAACCACTTTTACGTAAACAGAATAAATATGTTGGTTAAAATGTATTTTTAGTTATATGTGGATGAAATTATATAAAAACTTCAGGTTAGTATTTTGCCTCTCAGAAAAATTAACCATGACTGCAATTTTAGAAAGACGTGAAAGCGATTCTATGAATTATGGTTGTTTGGTACCGGATTATGAGATATGATGAAAATTCTTTAAAAAATCCTTCGAGTTGGTGAATGTCATATCTATTCTTTGGTTCAATATGTGGATGATAGTTAATTTTATTTATTTATTACGGATGTGACTTTATGATAAGTGTTGAAATTTAGAAACAATTACTATGATTGCTAGAGAGTAATGTGACAATTTTAAGTCGATGTTGGAGTTCCGAAAGACTTCATTTTTAGAGTAAGTTACAATTTTAATTTGAGTACAAGATGTAATGAAACTATATATACAATTGGAGGGTAAAATTAGTCATGTTTAGTCACTGGAAAAAATTAATATCAATTTTGGACACTCAAATTCTTAAAACGGTCCACGTTTAGTCACTCTCCGTTAACTCTATCTGATGTGGCAGTCAAACTTAACAGTTGACCGTTAAATGTCTGACGTGGCCATTAAAAAATTAATAAAAAATAAATTTAATTCTTTTTTAATATTTCCACATCATTGAAATAGTAAACTAAAATAAATAAAAAAATCCTTCCGCTGCTGCCGCACCTGCACAGATTTAAGAGTGTCACCCTCGGTTGACAACTTGACGTCCACCTGCATCCGGCACGGCTCAGGCGAGATATTGAAGGCCACTACTAGCTCCGGCGAAATCAGATGATGAGATAAGGGGGGTAGGTCATCGGGGCACGACAATCCCATCTCCCACTCCGTCCCCCTCGCCTCCACCGTCTCCAAACCATTACGACGAAATGAATAGAGAAGCCACGCAAGGACTGAAGTCGAAGTACCAGTAGAAAGAAGTACCGAATCGCTGAGGTTTCTGGTGGGTGGGTCGACGACGAAGGACAGTCGAACCAGGGGAGGGAGACTCTGCCACGTTCTCGATCTTATCCTTCTCGTCGGTCGCCAGAGGCAGGGGTGCGCAGGATAAGAGGAGCGGCGGGGGTTGGGGATTAGACTGCAACCCTGGGATGCTTTGCTGGAGAAGAGGAGCGGCGAGGTTGGACTCTTGTTCGAATTGTCGATTAGGGATTTTACCGGATTAGGGGACATCAATTTGGTTTCATTTTTTTATTTTTTCATTTCATCTCTCAAAATGCTTCCATTGCTTCCCGGTCCCTCTCTCTGCCCCCGCTCTCCGTCCTCTGCCGCAGCTGGCAGAGCCGAATCAACCGCAGAATATGCCTCCCCACCTTTAGTAGCAGCAGAAGTCGGTCAAGTTCGCTGCCGATTATGACGATGAGGATGATTTTGATGATGACGAATTTGATGACGAGATGGACGTCGTTCCTCTCAATAAGCCCACGCCAATGATGGGAAATGGTGGTATGATCGAACGCCGCCGACGGCGGAATGCTTTCGCCTCATCTAGCTGCCGCCGTCGCGAAGAAAGGTGGAAAGAAAGGCCGGAGGGTTTTATTTATTTTAGTTTATTATTATTATTATTTTTTTGTCGAGAACAGGGCGCTTAAAGGGCGCCCCAACCTTTATGCATTAAACCAACCGGAGTGTTTGAACCCCAATCCGATCAAAGTACAGCCACTACAGCAACATAGTACTAGGAACATCAAAGACATGCATCCCTACAGCAAGGGAATGCCCCAGAGAGGCTAAATAATCAGCAACAAAGTTCGCCTCACGATATACATGTTCAATCTTAACCTGCCAAGGTCTCTCTAACCAGCGACGAATCTCAGCAACAGTCGTATAATGTGGGTGGTTGGTCGTTGCAGAAGTAATCAGAGTGACTGCCGTGTTGGAGTCTGTCTGAAGAATCACCTTCCTAGCCCCTTCTTCCCAGGCGAGCTTCAACCCATGCACAATTCCAGCCAGCTCTGCTCGGGTAATAGAACCCCCTCCAAGGTTCGCTGAAAACGCTTTAACGAAGCGACCATCGTCCCCTCGCACGATTCCTCCACAAGTTGTGCTCTCGTTTGCCTGTATAACCAAGCCATCGGTATTCACACATAGCCAACCCACTTGCGGTGGTTGCCAGCTAATGAGGCGGCGTTCCCGGAGTCCCCCGGCTCCGAAAATGCGCGACTCCTGATCAAAGGCGTTGTGAATCCGATGCTTGAGCTGCTTTGCGTCAAACTGAATTTGTACATGGGTCTTCTGCTCGCCTTCGAATAGGAGGCTATTCCGATTTTTCCACAGTAGCCAACACGTACCTGCAAACAAGGTAGGGTCAACCACATTACTACGACTAGAAAGGTAGTAAAGAGACCATCGCTTCATATCCGGCTCGAAAAATCTGTTGTCGGGCTCGCCATCCAGTAAGTCCGCCCACACTGCTCTCGCAAATGGGCATTCTCGCACGACGTGCATGGCAGTCTCGCTGGGTCCGCCGCAAATCTTGCAGCTGCTATCTTCCGTCAGGTGTCGTCGGTGGCGCTCCGCATTAGTCAGCAACCTGTCATGAACCATCAGCCACATGAACGATCGGACGCGCTGCATCGTAGGAGTTTTCCAAATCGTGCGCCAGAATGGGTGTCTATCGCTGCTTCCAACTTCACTGTCTAGCAGTTCGTACGCCGTCTTCAATGTAAAGCCGCCAGACTGAGACAAACGCCAGACTCGGACATCATCTTCCAGCTCCATCGGGATAGGATGTAGTGTAACCTGCGAAACAATATGGGGGGTAAGAATACATTTTAGTTTATTATTTTAATGATGTGGAAATATTAATAGAATTAAATTTATTTTTTTATTAATTTTCTAATTGCCTCGTCAGATATTTAACGGTCAACTATTAAGGTTGACTGTCACATCAGATAGAGTTAACAGAGAGTGACTAAACGTGGACCGTTTTAAAAATTTGAGTGATCAAAATTTATATTAATTTTTTCCAGTGACTAAACATGACGCATTTTAGTAAACCCAGTGACCAAACTTGGCATTAACCCTACAATTGGATAATAGTATTTTGTACCTCTCAATTTTTGCAAATCAACAAACGTACCCTTCTACTAAATTTTTTCACAAACATATCATTCTATTATTAAAACTTAACAATTTTACCCTTTCATCTAATTATCTATTAAGTGGCCGTTAAATGAGTTGAAAATTACCCAATTATCCCTCATTTTGTTTTAATTATTTTGTATCCCAAATTAATTAAAAATTAGGTTAATACCTTAATATGACCCGAACTGTACTCAAATAATCAACTTTGGTCCGTGATTTCAGAAATTGCTATCCTAGCCTCAATTTTACACCATATAGATTCAATTGGCCGGATGTGTGGTTTGATCATCAATTTGGATGGTCAACGGTCCAGCTCACCGCCATGTCATCACCAAAATAAAAAAAATATAAACATTCAAATTACTTTCTTATTTTCTTAATTTTGTTTGATTTATTATTTTTTACCATTATTTATATCTTATTAGATAAAGGAAATAAGAAATAATTTGTACTTTTTTATAATTTTGGTGATGACATGGCAGTGAGCTGGATTGTTAACCGTTAGTCAACGGTGTTGACCAGACGGTCAAACTACGCGTCCGGCCAATCGAGTATATATGATGCCTGGTTGAAGTCAGAATACCAATTTCTGAAACTACGAGACAGAATTAGTTATTTGTGTATAGTCGGGCCTAACCCTAAAAATTAAAACAAACCCCTATATTAATTCCATCCGTTCGACAGGAAACATTCTCTCTCCTTCAAAACCCCAACTCCTGAACCTGCAGTCTCCCTGAAGTTCCCCGACTCAGCGTTGTAGTTCCCTTCGCCTGAAGTCTCCCCTGAACTCTTCGCTTTCTTTCTTCCCCCCTCTCGTTGTTGTAGTTCCCTTCGCCGCCAGGCATCGGCGGATCTAGGGCTAGGCCAACCCGACTCTTCGTTTTCTTTCTAGCCCGAATGATTTTCATTTGAAAAAAAACAATAAAACCTAAAAGTCTAAAATGTAAAAGAGTATATAAAGTTTCATTGAAATAAGAAAACCCTCTAAACAAATTGATTTGTGGGTTGATTCGTCTAGTCTTGACCTTGCCCGTTTCAGCGACTACCATGGAGAGAACATTTTAAGCAATGAAATATGTGAAAACTAATTTTGAGTAAATACAATTTATTAGTCAAACCTTTTAGACTCTCCAAATTATTAGCCAAACCTTTCGAAATACAAAATATTAGCTAAATCTTTTGTAACGCATCAAAATATTAGTCACTTGTATGTTATCTTTGGTAATTTGGTAATTATTTTTTTATTTGAAATACTAAAATTTAAAAATATTGATTATTTTTGTTTACGGTATATAATATTATATTGAAATGCGGCCCAGTGCTCTACTGTGTTCTGGATTCGCCGTTGCCGCCATGGCACACCGTACGAATCGACGACATCGAAGTTGTTCAGAAACAAACCCTTCCCCGGTCAGCAAACTCGGAGACGACCTCCTCGCCGGGATTCTGATCCGCCTCCCGAACCCGAGATCCCCTGCCGCTGTAAGCCCGTCTCCAAGTTGTGGAACTCTCTGATCTCCAACCCTTGCTTCAATCGTCGTTTCGTTTCTCATCATCAGAGCAGGAGCAACGTCGTCCAACAACCACTTGTTCACACGGACGACCTGCAACAACAATCCGTCTTGACGATGAGCTTCATCCCGCCCATGTCTGAAAGAGTCAGAGCCTGTGTTCAAAGTCTTGGATTGCATCAAGGACTTGCTCTTATGTGACTTCATGGCGAAACAATTATCTCGTATCTCGGGTTTCCGGATAAGAAGTACATCAAGCTAGGCAGAACATACGTGGTCTGCAATCCGTTCTCGAAGCAATGGGTAGCCCTTCCTCTAGCTCCTAAGAAGTTGATGGGTTATGGAGCGCTGGTTACAAGGTTAGTTTATGAACCCCGTAGCAGTAGCAGCAGTAGTAGTAGTACTGGTAATGATCCGAGTTGTAATCTTGATCTCGAAGATGGGCAAGCATTCGTTTATTCAGAGTATCGATTCTGGGTGGTGCGTATATCTCAGCAGAAGGCGGCGGGTGTTAAACTGGAGAAGGAGGCTCTTGTTTTCCATGGTTATCAGAAACTCCCCAGTAAAAATGTGTGCTCCTGCAATGGGGGTTTGTCAGGAACTAGTAGGAAAGAATCAATTGAAGGCGTGATTAGATCACTCTCCTTAGAGTGTTATTTGCCCCCACTACAAAATTGCTGGTAGGCTCGAGCAAACCACCCCCAGGAGTCCCTTCAATTCAAAGTCTGGAAGCAGCAATCTTGCAGAATTTTTTGTTTATGAACTAGAGAAGGAAAACGGGAAGAAGAAGTAATCTCACGTTCATTTTAAAATGAGTTATGACAGTCCTCTATTTATACTTGTGAAAATTGTAAGTTACCTTCAGAAGAGACACATCCTTTCATACAAAAAAGGTAATTAACTTTCCCGAAAGGACACATCCTTTCACAAAAAAAAGGTAGTTACCTTTCCCGTAAAGACACATCCTTTCAGAGAAAAAGAGAAGTTACATTTCTGAAATGATATCTCTTTTCACAATATTCAAACGTTAATTAATTAATATAAAAATTAATTAATTAAACCACCAAAAGACTCAATTCTTATATTTTCCTTCTCCCATCAATATGGTATTACAACTCTATTGACTAACTCTAACAATCGCCCACTTAGTCAACAAGAGTTGAGAATACCTGCCTCGAACAAGTAATTCATACATAAAGGTATCTTTTTTATTTGAACCTTTACCTAGTGTAAGCAACTCAAAGTTGATAGAGAATCAGTGACAGGCTTAAGCCTAGGAGTCACGATCCAAAGTTATAACCGAAGATGCCATACACGTACTTGTCTCTTCTCTAAACCACAACCACCAACAAGGGTAGCACTATTATGGCCATGTGATGATCCTGTTTCATGAGCATACACAAAAGTTGACCTCTACTTTTGTTAGAGCGGCACCACTCTTAATGCTCACATAGATGACATTCCAAATGAATTCATTAAAAGTTCTATAACTCACCCTTCTTCGGACTAATTTACTTGTACAATAAATTAGTACCTCAGTTAGAGTAACTTGTTATTACCACATTAAACCTTTTAATTAGTGAATACCTAAAGAAAAGGTTGGGTTCCCATTATTTCTAACTACACAAAAGGTCTCAATCCCATCTCTTAGGATGTCTCATAGATCATTCCTCTTGGCAATCCCTTGGTAAGAGGATCTGCCAAAATTTTGATTGATCTTACATACACAATAGAAATGATTACATTAGTAATCAAATGTCTAACATATTCATGTCTTAGGCTAACATTTCTAGACTTACCATTGTAAATCTTGTTATAAGCTCTAGACAAAGTAGCCTCACTATCACAAAAGACAGAAATGGTTGGCATCAGTTGTGGCTACAACTATATATCTAACAAAGTAGCCTAGACAAAGTAGCCTCACTATCTCATAGTGAAGAGTGTGCAATACACGTTTGTTTCTTCGAAACTAAGAAACAACTTCATCACCTAGTGTAAAAATTCGCCTGTTGTAGATTTATTATCACTAGCACTTGTTATCCAACTAGCATCAAAAGTCAAAACCATCTACCCCACAATTCTACCACTTGCCAAACCATCATGGAATAATTCCATTTTCTTTTCCATGATTTTACTTATTGAACTTTCAACCACTACATTGATCTAATTGTTTAACAATGGTATGAACTAATTGAATTAGAATACCACAAACAATTCAAATATTATTAGAAATATCATCTAATTACTTACCAATGGAATTGATCAAGGTAACTTGAGATGCCACAAGTAATTCAATTGCATTTCCAGATTGTATTGGAAATACTATCTAATTACTTACCAATGACATTTCATCAAGGTAACTTGACATACCACAAGCAATTCAAATGGATATTCTAAGTCAATCGTCTAATTATTTGCCAATGGTATATATTTCATAAATATACCATAAATAATTCAGACTTTAAGTTCAATAAGATCATCTCAATTGAGCTCTCATGCCAAATTATTTGCCAATGGTATATGTCCTTTATATACCATAAACAATTCTGACAAACAGCTTCACACTATGATCATAAGTCAAATTGTTTTCCAACGGTATAGCGTACATAAATCATAAACAATTCCGGCGATGATTATTTTGATGATCACCATTCTTTGGCAAGCTTATCAATCCTTATAGGGATCCATCTTAGTTTCATTTTCCTTGCTCTCGTGGCATATACATGATAAACAAATTATCATGTCGGGGAACGCATTTCATCACCATTATTTCAATTTACTTCAAGATCACAATTCAAACAATTTTGTTACATAAACCAAATTGTTGCATAGCATCAAAATTGAAACTCATACAAATTTTGATGACAAAAATTTGTTTCAAGAAATCAACATGATTTCTTTCAAATTCAAATACAATTGAATTTTCTTGAACTCTACTCATAATATGAATTATGAGTTTGTTCTCAACTCAAATACTATTAAAATATTTGATATCACTTGATCAAATCGATCATTATTCTTTTTCTTTCAGACACATGTTGCGCCAGAACATGGATCTCATCAAACCATACACGAGTGAACACCAATACACCATCGTTTGGCACTTATATGGCTCCAATATTCATGGCAATTATCATGGACAACAGAAATGGCAAGCTTTCTTATGCATCATGAAAATTATTACTGGCCAATGCACTGCTCATAGGTATACACATATATGCGACCAATTATTGAACAAGCACATAATATCTCTAACAGAATCATCCATTCTCGACAACCAATCCACCTCTGATACAAAAATGGACTAATTAAATGCTATGCAAAGAGGAACACATATATGACTTTGTCAAATTTATAGAAATCGCTTTCTAATCCACTTTTAGTTTTCTCTCTGCCGATTTTGGATGTCACTATTAATCAAATCTCCTTTGCTCTTTTAAATTCTTTTCTCCAGGTACAAATCATATGAGTTCTCAAACAAGTGTTGAAAAAGTTGAAGTGCCATGTATTGGTATGAAGTTCGATGTGGATGATAAATCTTATGAATTTTATAAAGTATATGCCCATAGTGTTGATTTCAGTGTAAGGAAGGACTATATAAAGCGAAATTAACAAGCAAGGCAAGTGAAGAGAAGAATATTTTGTTGCTCCAACGCTGCACTACATATAGGGTAGTTATTCTCCCTAAAAGTATCAACCACGTAATAGTTGAGTTCTTTAGGATTCCCCTTTTGTTTGTTTCTATAATATGCAACTATCATACTATTTCCTTATATACTATTTATTAGATTTCATTATATGCAAGGTAAGCAAGTAGAAAGTAATATTGAACTACACATACAAAATAATAAGGTTTTACTTTGTCTCGTTCATGATAGTATTTTTATAATGAGATATAAGTGAAATTATCCTATGAATCATATCTTAACAATTGGTTAGTTTTAGATGACGAACGAACATCAATTCCAAAGTTCGATTATTAGTTTATTAGTTCAGCTGGAGATAAGTTTGATTCTACACCTTCTGTAAGCAATATATCATTCACACAATTATTACAGGTATGAAATCGATTTGATTATGTATCTATTTAGTTTGATTCTATTAAAAGTCTTTAGACTAATATAATTCGATCTTAATTCATTTTGCAGGATGTCATAACAAATCCACACAGACACGGTCCTGAATAGTGGCAAATTTGTTTTTCTTAATACTTTAGTAGGATTATTTTTATGTGGGAAGAGATATTTTGACATAATTTTCTTTGGCATTCGTCGTTGATGAATTTCCTATTAGCATTTTTTGGTTCAATTCATTGGGATGCCTTGTGTTACTCTACTAGCTAGACTTAATTTATTTGATATTATGCTCCGGAAATTTCCTAGAATAAGTGACTTAATTCATTGGGATGCCTTGTCCTGAATAGTGACTTAAAGTTGTGGTAATTTCTGTGTAGAGTAATAACAAAATTATCAAATGTCAAAGGAAAGCGATCATGTTGAGTACGCAGGCAAACAACCTAAATGAAAAATACCTTTTTAATAATTTCCCCACTTTAATTGATAACAAAAATGTAAATAAAACAAAACATAAAGGCAAGGAATTAACCTGAAAATGGATTTTGTTTTCTCTCCAGTCAACAGCTAGCATACATCTTTTGGCCGCTACGCCCTTCCCTTCCCCGGCAATCGCCCGCCGTCCGCGTTGCTACCCCTTCGAGATGCTTCTCGTCGCCGTCCAGGACGTCGTCTACTGCAACTACTCCGGCATCGAATCCCTGGCGCTGGCGCCGTTCCCGTCCTCGCAAAAGTAAGAAGATTCTAATTAATTAAGCAGCACAACACCTGGCGCATCTGTCCTTCCCACCCCATCTCCCTCCGGCGAGCTCGTAATCAACGTCGTTATCTCCACCAACCCGGCCGTTCGACAGTCTCCATGTGGCCATACCCTGCTTCCTGTTGGCGTGGCTGGACTTGGCAGTTCTCTGCCTTGACGATGGAAACACCGGACCATCGTGCATCATCTATTATCGCGGTTCTCCGGCGATGTATCTGCTCTCCGTTGTACTGTTTGGTCATGATGGAGCAGGAAGCACTAGTGGCGGCGTGTGCTTCAGATGGGTGCATCCCCTTCAGCGCGCTGCTGCCTGTCGTCTCCTGCATCTCTCCGCCAGCTGCCGGTATGCATGACGTGGTTATAGCTCCCTGACACGTGTCGGCCTTGCTTTCTTTTGCTCTTATCCTAACTCTCTGAAGGTAAGCGACTAAGCGGTAAGTTGGCTCGTCTGTATTATTTTATTTTGTTTTACTTATTGCTTTTTATTAATTAGGCTAATTTGGATATGGGTGCTTGGTGTGGACAAGCATTCTAATCTTTTTTTTTTTTTTTTTACGAAACCTGATTTCATTACGAAAAAAGGAAAATGATACAGAGTTTGGACCGAAATCCAGGAAGGATGGAAGGCTAGTCCTAGAGAACATGGAGCCACCAAACACAATAGGCCAACAAATCAAACGAAGAAAAAAACTAAAAATCCCAAAGCCCCCACCAAACCCAACGAAAAGAAAACCAAGCCCAATCCAAAACAACAACAATGAAAACAGATCATACACAAACCCTAAGCCCACAAAAGTCCCAACGTCACTAGTCACCACACGAACATGTCACCCAGATGCCGCCGCTTACCATCCCCAACAGGCAACACCACCACATCTCCATCAGAAACACCACCACCACATCTCAAGCACATCACATCAACACAAAGTAGGAGGACAAAACAAACCCCAAGAAGCGCCGCCGACAACCCAGACCACTTCCGAACCCCACCACCGATCGCCACCAACAGACCCCCACCACCGATCGCCACCATCAGTTGCGCACCAGCACAAAGCGGCAACGGAAGAGAGAGACCAAACACCTCCAAGAACAAAGAGAAGCCACACCGCCAAAGCCAGCCCGCAAAACACACACACAGCTCAACGGCCACCAGCACAACCTCAACAAAACCAAAGCCACACACAAAAGAACAAAACAAAAAAAAAAACAGAGCAGCAAGCACTCAAAGAATAACCAACATCCCTACATCCAACCAATTGACACAGGAGCACTAGGCATCAAGCCATTTCCACCGAATCACCACGTCATTTTGGGTGAAGCAAGGAGGATAGCTCCATAAGTCAAAAGGAAAGCTGTAAACTGCAAAAGCAATTCCCTCTGCACACTGAAAACGAACTCAAGATCTAACTACATATCTGAGTTGTGGAGGAGGAACCATCTCTAAGGAGAAGTTCATGGCAAAATCCACTTAGGGAGGAGCAAAATGGAACTGGAGAAGAAACCCACAAGGAGCTAGAAAATGACTCAAACAAAATGAAAAACTATAGGAAAGGCATATGGGTTGCCGCCGGTCACCCGGAGGTGAAGCCGGCGACCCCCTTTGAGATTGGCAAGAGGAAAGTAAGAGATGGCAGAGGATTTGAACTAGAGAGAGAGTGATTATTGATATAATGATATTCTAATCCTATTCCCGATGGATAAGTGAGAAGTTTTATTATTATTATTATTATTATTAGGTGCAACTATTTATCTTTTTAATGTGTTCATAATTGGCATTGCTTTGGGCCGCTTTACTCGGACAAGGTACGTGGGCTCTCGTTAGTTTTGGCTAGGGCCGGTACTCGCCCATTAGTTTGTTCATTTTGTAAGCGTTTACCTTTTGATGAGTCCTTTTTTTACCCATGTCGTTCAGCTGCTTATACGGAGCGTGAGTCGCTCTGTCAGATCTACAAGATTTGGCTTTCTTTTGTGGCTTTCGGGCCTCTTTGTTTGTTCATTTTGCAGGTTAAGATGCTCATTGGGAGTGTCAATCTTCATAATACAAGGATTTGCTTTCCTGCTTCAATTTTCAGCATGGTTAGTTTATGATTTTGATCCTTTAAGGAAAGAAATCATGATATTGCCCATGCCGTTCAGGTATCATAGGGCAGCCCATATCGTGGCAGGAAAGCCCTATTTTGTCAGACCTGCAAAGGTCTTCTCATTTTTCATTTGTGATTTGACCTGCAAAGGTCATGTATATTGTTATATACTTCGTATCTATTGTTCCCCTTTGGGGATATCTATGGCAAAAAAAAAATTTAACCTGACGTCGGGCAGCTCCTCCATCCGTGTCCCGTCAAAGTAAACGTATCCAAACCCACTTTCCGTTCCGTTCAAATTCAGCATTCATCTAATAATTAATTAATCATAACGAACCAATCACATAGTGCCACATGACTGGGTAGCAGCGGAGGGCTACAAACCAGCCAGCAGCCAAATTTTGCCAAAAAAAAAACCCACCTAAATCCTAACAATACTATATGAAGGTCCCTGGCCGGAACCCCCTTAGTTCCCCTTTCCTAGCTCTCTGCGCAATCCACGGCAGGAGATTTTGGTAAATTACTTGTGCATTTATTGAATAAATTGGGCTAGGCCCATTCTTCCTTTCCTTGCATACTTGGGACACGAAAATAATTGAAGGGCACTATATGTATTGTTAGGATATGGGACTTTAAGTCCTCTACTTATTCCAAGCAGGCGGCCAAGCAAGCGGCTAATTATTGTTAATTGTTATTATAAATTTTAGGCCTGTGGGTGTGGCTATGTTACACACATGAATCAACTAAAGCTATGTTACACGTAGGGAGGAAAAAAAAAAGAGAAATATGCATATGAATATTGAATAGGATGGTTAGTCAATTAAGGGCATTTAAAAATTGTTGAATGTTAAATAGATTTATCATGATGACTATATATTTTGGTATGAAAATAAGAATATGATAGGTAGCTAATTAACTTTTCAAGATTAAGGGTGGTTAGTTAATCAAAGGTGCATATAATTTTTAACTTTTCAAGATAGGATATCAAGCTGCTATATGATTAACCATATTATCATGGCTAGGATTAGGAGCATTTTATTATCAGTATTTTTGCTACTGTATTGTTATAGTTTAGTTAGGGAAAATGGTTTTCTGAAATTTTTGCAGAGCGTGTAAGGCTTGTGTGCTTATTCATTATGATTTTTCTACATATTATTAATTTAGACATGTAACTCACTACGCCAAGAGAATAAAATGTTCACCAAAATTCCATAAACTTACCTTTTGGAAATATAGATCGAAATACGGTGAAATCAAATTTAAATAGCCAATATATAACGCTTTCAGATTTCAATAGATTTTTTTTACTTTATTATTACGTTAATTGAACATTTCGAGTTATACGATTAATTTACTATTTTATTTAAGGGCTATCAAGTATTTGTTTATATATATTGACAATTATGAAGACAAAGCAATGGCGACTCTGAAATCTTAATAGGTGGTAATGGAAAACAACCTCAAAACCAAGGAAATTCTTTCATAACTTTTGTTTATATTGATGAGATTAAAGCATTTCTAGATTGTCGCTACATAACATCAGGTGAAGCATGCTCAAGAATTTGCTAAGTTTGATGTTAGATGTAGTTCATCTTAAGTGTTGTATATGTCATGTGTCAAATATACTTTGTGGAGTTCTCTCAATGTTTCATTTGGACCAATAATTGAGAAGGTGGTTAATGAGGAAGAACAAAGTGTGTATTGGAAGATTATATAAGTGTCCTCCATCAGACAAAGAAAGAATTTATCTTCGCATGTAGTCAAAAGTTGTCATTCTTATGAAGAAATTAGAACAGTTAATGGTGTAGTTTATGATTCATTTCAATAACCATGTAATGTTCTTGGGTTATTGCCGGATGATGAGTGGAGTGACATCTTGGAAGAAGTTTCCTTTCGGGGTTCTGGATATAAAGTAAGGAATTTGTTTGCCGCAATTCTTATCCACTATCAAGTGTCTAACGTGCAATCTTTTAGGGGGGAAATTTAGAAAAGTATTGAGTGAATGATATCATATTCAATTGAAGAAGGGAGTTGGATGCCCTGAAATTTTATTGAGAAATATGGATCAAAGTAAATATCTTTGCAATGACACAATGATTATTATCAAGAGACTATATATACACATGGTTTATTAAAGTGGAGATTATAATAGGTACTCATATTGATGAAAAAGGTCTTCCTACCTCAAATTAAATTATTTTCTTATCACGAAAGTTTGGATTTCACATTTGTTAGGGGACAATTTCCTATCGCAGTTTGCTTTGCTATGATGTTCATAATTCATTTACTTTCCAAAAAATTGAAATTTATTTTTTATCATAAATTGTAATTTGTTTTGATTGTGGTACTCTCTGTTGGATTTAGAGTATATTTGGAATATGCATCATCTTATTATTATTTAATTAACATGCATACCATGTCAAACTTCACATATATTGATTTTGTTATGCAATTAATTTTTTCTATTATCCACTAATTAAACAGCTATCAAGGGTAAATTATAAGTATATTTTCAAGTGTACTGTGTATATACCTTTAGTTTTTAAACCTATCAATTTTTAAACCATGCAATGATACTTAGTTGTATTCTTTAATATCTAGAGACATGCATTGAATTATATAACTTAAACTCAAGTGGAACTTTTTTTCCGCAAGTATGCATGCAATTGTATACTTGGTTGTATAATCAAGTGTATAAGCCTTCGCTTTTAATACCTTCATAAATATATGCCTTCAATTTTTAATCCATGCATAAATTACACTTAGCCTCGGGCAAAAAAAAAAAATTACACTTAGCCATATTCTTTAATTTATACACAAAAGCATGTCATTTATATCTTAAAATTCCAGTGGAACTTTGGTTCATATCGTACTAACATGCAATCAATTGTATCCGGCTACAACTTTTACTCCAACATATATTAAAGACTTACGATTCGATAAAACCGCATCATATGTTGTGCTTTGGAATGTCAATAATTTAAATTCATAATGCTAATGCAAGAGAACAATAATGAAAAAGATTATGTGTATTTGTAAATAACTAAATATTTTACCAATATATTTGTATGCTCAAAGAAATGCAGGAGAAAAAGGAAGAGAGAATTGAAATGCAAGAAAAGAAGCAAGAGGCAATTGATAATGGAGATCAATGTATCACTAATGGAGACAAAGATATTACTACTGGTGAAGATGATGATGTTGCTCATGAAGGAGGCAATGCGAACAAGTAAAAAAGAAAACATATAGTACGTAATTTATAACTGTGATGAGTAGATAGAAAGGTGTTTTGAAAATGTTTTTAGGAGTAATTTCTCTTTCATGGAGTTTTGTCTTTCATTTTTCATAAAAGCATTTTAGTCAATTAATCGGTTAGAGTGTCGGAAAATACTATTATGTTGCTCCTTTTGAATGGTTGAATTATTTTAATAATTTGTATTATCTTATACTACCAAACAATTTGAATGTTTCGACGTACTTGAATAAGTTATAATTTCTCATACAACCAAAGAAACGCATATCTCGCATACAAATTGTTTACGAGATTGGCAATCCGGCCAACTGGCCGGGCCCGTGACTAGTATGATATATATATATATATATATATATATATGGTGGCGTATTCGGTGCACCTACTTTTTTGGGTGCACTAAACGCACTCACTTTCTTGTTTAATCTTAACCATTGATTACATCTAATGGTTATGATAATTTGATTTATTTATAATTAATTATTAACTAATAAAATATATTATATATATTAAAGTAGTTTAAAATTATTAATAATTGCAATTAGACCCCAAATCCTCTTCTTCCGCGATTGTTTTCCCCTCTTCCCCGTTGATACTTTTCCCAAGCGTCAACTAAATTCCAGTGGCTTGCATCCTCATCCTCCGCCACCAGCGTACCAATCCGACTGTTGCTTGCATCGTCGTTGCCCTGGAGACAGTAATACCACCACAACTACTTCTCCGATTTCAACTCTTTCCCCCGTAGGAATCTCCGGCAATAACTTCTCGTCTGAATTTCTAGCGGCCTCTCAACATTAGCAACAACAACGCTATGGGTTCCCGTTGCTTCAACAATTGAGGCCCAGCCTACAAAGTATAAATACACGGAACAATAGAATAATCCCCAATTCAAACTATGCAGAGAGTTCAGTTTGCGAACTCGGTCCATTCGACTCAGCCTATTTAGATGAGGCAGAATAACAGGGGAATTGGTGTTACACCTGCTGCTCCGTAGGCGGAGGCGGGTGGTGGACAGGAGTCGGAGAAGAAGAAGATGAATCGGCTCCATGAGTTGGATAAGCACCTTCTAGACAAAGATGACGACAACGACGACGAGGAAGGATCCGGCGGGGACACTGTTTTCGTTATCCCCAATACCAACAGCAACTGGTCGGAGACGATTCAAAATCTCATCTCAGGTGTGCTTTTGGATGAGGCTGCAAATAATTCGCGAACTGATAAATTATGGAGCTCTAATTAATTAATGAAGGAGCACGAATTATTACAAGCAGAATTCCACTATCATATTTTGTTGCCTTCTTGTACTGGTTGGTGGGCGGAGGGATCTGGGTTTTTTGTTGCTTTCTCATATTGCTTGGTGAGGCCAATTATATTGACACAATTCAATGATTACTTTATTACTTTGAAGTTTCACATTGCTCTATCCTCATGATTCATCGTCAACACCGTATGTCCATTGTTGCTTACATGCTCTGTTCTCTTCGGCCGGCCGCAATTGACCGCCGATTGTAGCTTGATAAAGTTCTTTCGGCGCAAACAATTCGCCAGCCGCACAATTCTTCAAATTGGAAGAAGAAATGAAAAATAGTGACCTCCTGTTGTGTAATTAATTTGATAGAGGAAGTCTAATTGGGAAGCTTGACAGAGGTTGGGAAGAAGAATAATCTGATTGTCTTTTTGATGTGAGGGAGAAATATGTTTATGTTGGTGAGAGGAAGAAGAGGGGAAAAGAAACGGGGGAGACGAGGGTTAAAGTTGAGGGTTCATTTGCAATTATCAATAAGTTCAAATTATTTTAATCAATATAATATAGTTTATTAGCTAATAATTATTTATAAACAAATCAAATTATAGTAATCGTTAGATGTATCTAACGGTCAAGATTAAAAAAAAAGTGGGTGCGTTCAGTGCACCCAAAATAGTGAGTGCACCGAAGTAGCCACTATATATATATATATATATGGGTTACACTCGTATGCGTCAGGCACATACTATGTGACAGGATTTATACACCGTAGATCTAATCTAACGGTGTTTATTAATTGGAATTAAATTATTTAATTTTTACAATTTTTAAATGATTAGTTGGTCCTATTACTTTTTTATGCGTACCCTTTAACCCCTAAACAAACTTTTCAACATATTTTCGAATTATAGTACCAAATTTTATTCTAATTATGTCTCCAATCCATTAAGTTATATTTACTTACAATTTTAGTTCGGTGATTTATTCCTTTTGCCACTCATGTAAACGCTCAAACCCCCTTTCCAATTGTTGTCTGTAGTGGCTGACGAACCCTCTCCTCTCATCCTGGCTATCGATTGAAGCAATTGGGTTTTGCGCTTCCCATCGATGTTTAATCCCTCTATGGATTAAGAGAGTGATATGTTCGAGGCATGATGGATTGAATCTTGTGCTCGAGAGGCGGATGAGGAAGGATCAGAGAAGTGAAGAGTGCTGACTCGAGAGGTGGGCCAAAATGCGGATCGCCGATAGCGGTGGGTAGGTACGCTGACGTACGCTGCCGTCAATTGACGGTGAACGACTATGACCTTTACGTCCTGTAAACAATGAGTAAGGCTGAAATGGAGAGAGGGGATTGGGTCTCGTCAAGGGAATTCTCTTGGTCGGAGTCCAGAATCGTAACGGAGTGAGAAAGTTTGGACGATGAAGAGAGACGGCCGTCGGATTACGGTGGCGACGGCGGCAACTGGATAATTGGGAATTTGGGGGGCTAGGGAAGACGACGATACATGAAAAAACGGCATCGTTTTGTGCTCGTATCTGAATCGAAAGTGGCCTGGAGAACGGCGTCGTTCTATAGGTGTAGATGAAAACAAAAAAATTTTGTAATGGTATGAGGGTTGAACCAGCGTCCTGGTCATTACCATGGGCAATCTTCACCATTCATGCTGAACAAGGATTTTGATTCAATATACTTCCACTGTTTTATTTATAACTATAAAATGAGCTCTTGTAAAATTAAAAGGGTAAATACAATATAATATCCATAACTATTAAGCAGCGGGGAATTATAGCCACAACTATCGAAATACAAATTATTAGCCATAACTATTGTTGTGGGTCAAGATTTGGCTAACAACCCATTACTGTTTTCATTTTTAACGTAGAATGCCATGTCAGCATCGTAAAAAATATGATATGATGACTGCCACGTGGGAGCCAGCTCACCATCGTAAAAGCTTAGTCATCATTACTAACAGAAGTGTTAACGAAAACTTAACGATTGGCTAATAATTTGTATTTCGATAGTTGTGGCTATAATTCCCCGCCGCTTAATAGTTATGGATAATATATTGTATTTGCCCAAATTAAAACATAAAACTAAACTAAGCAGGCCTTTTGTACCAGGCCCAATAGGTGATGTTGGATCTTCTCGCTTGGGAAATTTCCTTCAGTCGAGCCTCCTCTTTGTTTGTCTTGCTTGCTTCTCTTAGCTGAACTTGCATATAATTTTCAGGTTCTTGATTAGATATGCCGATTGATTGATGATAAATTCAGAGACTCGGTGTTGTTAAGCGTTTGCCGAGCATCGTTGGTAGGTCTTCAAATTCTCTTTTGTACTTTGAATTCGCAAACCTTCCATTAAAGCTTGTATATAATTTGTACACATTATCTTGCTACAGTAGGGATATGTTTGGGTCTTGCTTAACTGAGGCCCCTCTCGTGCATTCTCTGATTTAGATGTTGTTATGATGGAAGAAGACTTCGATATCTTGAAGGTCTATCATTTCCTCTGTCTCTCTCTCTCTCTCTCTCTCTCCAATGCATATGTGATATGTGTAATTACGTCTGTGTTCGGGGCATAAATAGTGATGGCCGAAATTTTTTTTGGTCCAGTGGAGATGGCCTCCCTCATTCGGTGGTGGAGCCAAACGCAATAGAGGAATATGCTTGTAAATAGGCTTGTCATTGGTGGGGATTTAATCTCTACTCCTTGTTAATAGGCTTGCTTTCCTTAGTTGGATCAGTTTAGGTGTCAATAGAGGAATTCTTTTTTTGGACGTAATGGTATTAATAAATTAGGTTTGTTTGGCGGTCTATATAAAGGGACGCCAAGCCTAGAGTTTACCTTGTAAAAAATAACTCCTGCCGTTTTCCCTGGTGACTTTAGCAAAAGTAAGGCTTTTCTTCTGTGCTGGCGGGGAGATAAACTAATTGCAATGGAGAAATCTCGGTACAGTGCAACAACTAAAATAGCTCTTTCTTTTGGTCGTTTGTGCTGTTCCTTTCTTACAACCCTTTTCCTTTCATGTATGTTCTTTATTCGCTCCTTAAGCCGCTTTGACTTTTGTTTGTTTATGACTTTTGTTTGTTTCATGTATGTTATTTCTTTTGTTTTGTTGTTTAGCATGTCGAGGCATGATACTAAGAAATATGTTGGATCCATAACGACTACCTTTGGAGCCATGGAGACGACGTTCAATGAGTTGTACGATAAGATTAAATCTTTGACTGCAATGATAATGAAAACTGATACTGAATTTCAAGTGCTAAAGAGGCTGTCGAAACGCATTCTTGATGAAGCATCTGGAAGTTCACCTCCCACTGATGTTCCTGTCACGCCTACCGTAAAAAGAGTTTATTATATTGATTCAAACCCAGACTCAGATCACGATGGCGATGGTTCACACAAGAGGCAAAAATATGCGGTCACGGAAGATCTAAATGAGTCAGTGAAGGTATATAGAATTTATTTAAACAATTTGCACTTGTGTCATTTTAAAGTGTTTATGATGTACCTATGTATTGTAATTTTTGTTAAATTCAAATCGTAGATGGAATTTCCGGTGACTGCATCTGGAAGTTCAGCTCCCACTGTTGTTCCTTTGACACCTAGCGTAAACGCAATTATTTATATAGATTCCGACTCAGACGCAGATGGCGATGATTCACACAAGAGGCCAAAAAATGCGGCTGTGGAATATATAAATGTATCGGGGAAGGTATATAGAATTTATTTAAAGAAATTACACCTGTGTGATTTTAAAATGTTTATGATGTACCTATGTATTGTAAGTTTTGGTAAATTCAAATCGTAGGTGGAATTTCCGGTGACTGCAATAATGGAGTTAGATAATGATGAGGATCGTTCCATTGCGTGTTTCATCTTTGGTGATGGTCTAAAAGATGATAAATGGCTTGTTGAGAATTTTGGCCATAGTTTAAGTCGTCTAGAACTGAAGGACTTGCTTCCAGAAACGTGGCTTCATGGTTATGTAAGTATTTTGTAGTTCTGTTTTGGTAAGGCATACTTGACCACATATTAGCTATACTAATCTTTGGTTTTGCTTATTTTAGATTTTGACTGCTGTAGCTTGTAAATTAGCTGTTGATGTTAGGGCTTGGGGGAAAAATGGACCTTGGTACCTTCCATCCAATTTTGAGGTAAGCAACAATTATGGAAAACTCTTTACAGTAAGTTTACTTTTTTCTTTCTCCCAAAGTTGAATAGTGAATGTGAACTGCTACCCAGGATTTGGTTGTGAAAATGGGTTGGACTCCAAAAAAAGCCGTGGAAAATTATAAGAACCTATATCTTTGCGGCACCTTTGAATGCACCAAGGTATGGTGTAATAATATTAGCAATTTTTCCAGGGTACTATATTCTCTTAATGTTTTGCCCTTTACTGTATAGTCCATTCATTCTTTCGTCATCATTTACTTGTTTATTTATTTCAGATATATTTGCCAATGAATGATGAGAACCGCCATTGGTTTCTTATTGTGGTTTTCATGGACCAAAAGGTAGTGCATGTAGTGGACTCTTTGCGTACTGATTTGGGTTTGCTGGAAAATCGTAAGAAAAGGGTGCAAGGAATGGTGGGTGATCAAACTATTCCCTTCGTGTAAATTTAGTAAGTCAATTTTCTTTTCTTTTTTTAAATTTTGTACTGTAATAGTTACGTGGTTAAGTTTGTTGTTACAGTTGAAATTCTTTTACAAGATGCTTCAAGAATTTCCAGACAAGCCATCAACCTATGAAGTGCCCAAAGTGCATAAGTTCCAAATCATAATTCCTCCATACGTTTCTAAGCAAATTGATGAGTTAGTATTTCTTTGAGTATTTTGATTATTTCATTTCGATTCACAATCTTATTTTCAATAATAAATGCTATTTTTCCACGTAGCTATGAGTGCGGGTTTTACGTCTGTCAGTGGATGTTGCACGGAGAGGCTGATGATAATTCGTATACGGCGGTATAATACAATCTTGTCCTTCTAAATATGATTCCATCCACGTGAGATTCTACATTATCAAATCGAAATCAACATGTTAAGAGTAATGTTATAAATTTGCTGCAGGTTTGTAGTAATAGAGGTCGACTAGCCTTGGCCATAATTTTAGTCAAAGATCTCTCAAATACAAGGCGCTCTCAAATTATTGATGAAGCAAGGGCCGTTTATGAAAGACATTTCAAGGGGAAAATCAGCTCAAAATGCCAAAAGAGTTTATTTGATTCATTTTAGAAAAGTAGTTTTTGTTTTGTTTTATTGGTAGTCGGTCGGATTTATACTTTTATTGGTAGTCGGTCGGTTTTACTATCAATTTGATCCCAATTGAATTCATTTTAGATTGGTTTTGGTGTTTACCTTCATTTTTTGTTAAATCCGAATGTTGGTTCTCGTTTTTGTCGCTTTGTTCCTGATGCTTGTTCATCTGAGATAAGGCTTAAAGAAGGCGCCTAGGCATGAGCCTTAACTGCCGTGATTTCATTATGGGATTGAAGGGACTGGTATTGTATATAAGAAGGCGACTTTGACCTTTCGTCTGTTCAGTGGGCTTTTTTGTTTATCTTTATTTCGTCCCAAAACACGCGCCAATTCTTGGCTTTGCCCTTTGGATATCTCATATCTTGCCACCGGAGGACGCCGGAGATGTATGCGTTCATCGGAGCAAATCTAACCATGTTGGATCCAACAAATAGCTTCAATAACAAAATTTTAACCCAATAACAAGTGTTTTTAGTTGCTCAGAGCTGGATCGTATCGAGATAGTGGTAGAGATAGTGGTAGATTGATAATGTATATATAGTATGTTCTCCAACTAGACCCTGTAACTTAAAGTCAGTTACAACTAATTTGTCTTTAAATCATAGCAGGACAACTAAATATCGTCAGAAAGTCAAAGAGGTTCAAGGGTATTGTTTTGGTTCTCAACGAACATGAAAAGGGAACGAGACAAGCAGACAATTCAAACAATTCAAGGGTATTGTTTTGGTTCTCAACGAAAATGAAAAGGGAAACAAAACTAGAGTACTGGCAGGACAACTAATCAACCAAAAAATTCATAAACGTTTGCAGGAACCAATATCCAGAATATACTAGTGCAGGAGAAATGAACCACTATCTCCCTATGAATCTTCTAGTTCTGGATTACGCTCTTTTGGCTTTCTTCCTTGTACCTACGAGTCTGGGCAACAAATCTCGATGCATTCCTATTTGATTCCTCGATGACGACATGTCTTATGTAATTTGTAGGCTGTTGGACCAGATATAAAGCTATTTGCATTCTCCTTATATCTCCGCATGGCTGCAACAGTTTGACAATGACAATGAGGCTTAGTAGCTGTCTCGAAAGGTTGTTTTCCTTCAAGGCCAAGTAGGAGAATTCTTGCTTACCCATATATTATAAGAAGAATCCCAAGATGCACCCATCATCCATGAGCACACCCAAACGCCACTATCAGACCTACATAAAATAAGATGCAGCATATGAGTTGTGGGTATCTAAGTATGTTTCTAATTTATTCACAACGAACAATTCTTACTCGTGACGTTGTTCGGGAATTGAAGGAATTGTCAAAGAAAATTTTTCCAGCACAGGTGGATCAAGTGTTGGTTCCACTTGCCGATAAAGATCCTCAAACAAGCCATCAAGAAATTCGATCTGCATAAGCAGTAATCAATTTATTCGAAATAGATGAAAACACAAATTATTCGGATCAGGAGGTCAAACCATACCATAGTTACTACTTGCGTTTCTACGAGATCTTTGGCGCTTTTTAGAAGGATACGAATCCAAAATATGGACTTGTTTGTCATCCAGCATAATGACAGCTAAATACCAGTGAACTGCATCACCGTCCATTGCATCTTTCATGGGCAGACACACCTAAATAACGACGAGAAAGACCAAACTCAGCTGAGCATTGTAAAATACAATTTACAGAAATATCAAAAGCTTGATGGAGCATCTAATTTATTCGCATATCCAATTCAAACAGTAGCTAGAAACAATAATTGAGGAATATTTCAATGCAACAAGAAAGGACTTGTTAAGAAGAAACCTTTCTGCACGTGTGAGCTCTTGCCAAGAACTTTGGACCATAACACTCTAGAGCTTTTTTTGATGTCATGCCATAGTTAATCACCATTTCCTGATCATGGTTCATTTAAAAGCCTAAGATAACACATTTAATAGGAGAAACAGAATATTGCACCTAAAATAAATATATAAAGTAAATGGGACTATACTTGTAGTTCAGCAGGTAGATAACAGACTACTCTTCCATCTCCAACATCCCTCCAAACTTCCGCCAGGCTCAATTGGCAAGCCATGGCTGTAATTACATCATCAGCGACATTAGACTTAGGGCAGAGGGACCACAACACCTGTCGTGTATAGGATTGCATCATGGTTTCGACCAGGACTTCCTTTTCTGGAAGATCCTTAGCAAATATGTAGTGGGCAAGGTTCACTTCCTCTCTAGTGTACTTGAGAACTGTTGGAAGTGTAAACTTTGTTTCACCCTACAATAGAAGAAGAAACATAAGGATAAAAACAATTGATTTTGTTCTAAGCGGGGAAAATTGGAAGGCTAGATTATCATACCTTCTTGGCGAATTGCAAGTAAGAAAATCTGGTACGGCCTTTCCTAACTAAGTCATTCCAATCTGCCTGCAAATCACCATCAATCTGGATCACACCATCTTCAGTTCTACCTTTCTTTCCTCGAGATTCATCCTTCTCCGGCAAAGAATTCATCGTAATAAAAACACAATGCCTTAATTCAGTTCTGCCAACGATGGAGAAAAGGGGAAAAAAAGAATGCAAATTGACGAACCATTAATTTGGAAGAACTTCTGGTTTTGCGTTTTGTCATCATCCTGCCGTCCTTATCGTTCTGCATATTGCTCCTGGTTTCTGCCCCCTGACCGAGCTCCTGTACTGCTGTCCTGAACGAGCTCATGGTGAATGCAGAAAAGGAGTTAGCAATCTTGGAAGCTTGAGAGGGAAGGAGCACGACAAGGAAGGAAGCAAGAGGTCGACGACAAAGGAAATCAGCCGGTGTACAGCGTGAACGGGTTGAAAGCAGGTTTCCGACCTTCTTATTCTTTCTTGCTCGACGGCGAGAGTGACAGGCTTCTTCCACGATGTAGAGAGGAGACGACGCAGGTGGGTTTGGGCTTCCTTCTTCTGCTTCTACCTTTTCCAGCTTGGCTGGCGGCGACTGGCGGAGCAGAGATCGGAAGTCGCAAAAGCAGCAGAGCGATGGTCACCAATTTTTTAGTGATTGGGGTAAAATCGACATTTCACTGGGGTTTAGGGCGTAATATTTAAAAACCTAGGGCGATAAATAGAAATTCAGATCTTAAAATAGGGCCAACCGCCAACGGGTGAGTGTTTTTCTCTATAAGGATACTGGAAACTTTATCTTCCTCATTAACCTCCACATGGAAAAGGAAAATAATATTGTATACGGGTAATAATTAACATGGAAACAATCCGCATCCCCTATTTGGGAGTTGAATCTTCCATATATAACACACAAGCATTCTTCAGTAATTTTTTTTTCCGGTAATTCAAGCATTCTTTATTAGTTGCATTCTTTATCCAACTAATTAGCTGCATTCTTTATCCAACTATTAAAATCCGCCACTTGTCAATCTGCAACAATTAATTAATTGCTTAATTCTTTCCTCAATTTATCTATTCCCAATTACCATCTTTGATACATCTCTCCAACTAATAATATAATAATACTAATTACTAACTAATTAACCCCTCTTTCTCTCTCGTGCTCCTTTTTCTTCTCCATCTCTACGTGCGGCCGGCGAGTAAAACTACGGCCATTAAAATTTTCAAAGTTACAACAACAGCAAAAAGACCTCTGCTTTGTGCCCGATACAGCCCCTCCCCACAAAGTCACAAACAACAAAAAGACGGCACACCAATGGAGGAAGAGGGAGATAATATCAACAACAATGAAGACAGCGATGTTGAAATCATACCAGAATCAATGAACTCTGACAGCGATGGTCCTACTGTACAGGAGGATGACACAAACGTTATTCAAAATTCTCCTTTTATCGGTCAGGAATTCAATGATTTTGAGGATGCATATGCGTTCTACAACAACTATGCTAAGAGTTGGGGGTTTTCTGTCCGTCGCTCAAGGAAGGTTAAGAACGTCAAGGGAGAGGTAACAAGTGCAGCCTTCGTGTGTTCTTGTCAGGGAGTTCGAGAAAAGCATAAAGGTGCACAAAAGCGGGAGTCGCCTATGGAGATCAGATTTCAGTGCATGGCTATGTTTCGTGTGAGCTTGAACAAGACAAGCAATAAGTGGGTGGCTGATATATTTAACTCACAGCACACTCATGACCCAGTTAGGCAGAATCAGGTACATTACTTGAGGTCGCATCGAGGATTAACAGAAGCAGACAAGGCAGACCTCCGATTTAAAAAGGATGCCGGAATGAAACCTTCTCAGGCCATTAAGCTTGCTGTGCATTGTGCTAGAGGGCATGACAAACTTGGGTATACAGTTAAAGATGGGTTAAATTTCAGCACCAAAGACCGCGCTGAGAGAATCAGCGAGGGTGATGCAGCAACTGCACTAGCCTATCTAGAATCAAAGAAAAGCACAGACCCACACTTCCTCCTCCGATACACTACTGATGAGGAAAAAAGGCTCCATTTTTTATTTTGGGCTGACAGCATTTGCAGAGCCGACATTTCGTGTTTTTGAGAGTTGCTCGCATTTGACACAACGTACCAAAAAAACATTTACAATATGCCACTGGTCATTTTTACAGGTACGCCATCCTAGTATGCCCTCTAAGTATTATGCTTTGCTTTGTTGTTTGAATACACATTATGGCATCTAGAAAACAGCAAGTTTCTGATTATATGAACTCTACCATTATTTACATATTCCTACACAGTTTTAGCTTTTCTCCTGCTAGTTCAAAAGATTCTGATTTTTCCGAGTTTTTGTTTGACATTGTAGGTATCAACCATCACTTCAAAACTTGCTTATTCGGGAGTGCACTGTTGCCCAATGAGACTGACGAAACCTATATTTGGGCGTTGAAGATAGTGAAGGAAATGTTGGGGGACATTCCGCTACGTACAGTTGTCACGGATGGGGATAAAGCAATGAGGAAAGCTATTGCTAATGTGTTTCCAAATGCAACACATCGGCTATGTGCATGGCATTTGTCCAAGAATATCACTGGCAGGGTGAAGAATCGACCCGACTTTGAACCCCGGTGGAAGAAGTTAGTAACTGCTGAGTACGAGCCAGAAGAATTTGAGGAGAAATGGAATGCATTGGTAGAGGAATGCGAACTCCAGAACAACCAATGGGTTTCGAAAAAACTATTTGGGAGACGCAACGAATGGGCGGACACATACTTGCGCTCACATTTCTTTGCTGGGTTGACAACCACATCAAGATGTGAAAGCATAAATGCGGTTGTTGCAAGGTATGAAAATCAGAGGTTCTGTTTGCTTGACTTTTTCACTCAATACGACCGGTGGCTCAGAGACATGAGAGAGACAGAGATTAGATTAGATTTTGAGTCTAATTATGGTGTAGTTCCTATAAAGAATTCAATCCTAAAGCCCCTCGAGCAAAGTGCAGCAAAGCTTTTCTCAAAGGCTGCATTTCTTTTGTTCAAAAATGAGTTGGAGGAGGTTATTGGAGTCATTAAGGGTAACCAAACTGAAGAGGAGAACCTACACACTTACACCGTTACCATGTTCAACAAAGAGAAGGTCATAGAGGTGAAATACAACATTGAAAACAAGCGATATGGAGTGCAGTTGTCAAAAGTTTAAGAGTATTGGGATACCCTGCGTTCATATGCTTTTTGTTCTCAAAGAAGAAAAAGTGAAGACTATTCCTGAAAAACTGGTACTCAGACGTTGCTCGAAGAACCCAAAGTCCCTACAAACTCTGCCAGAACCAAGTACATTGGGGGATGACAGCTGTTTCAGCATTAGGTACGGGTCGCTACAGTTCATGTCTCAACGATTCTGCTTATTAGGAGCAGACACTCCTCTCTCTTATCGAATGGCTCAAGATGAGTTGACAGCAGCGTGTAACAAGTTGGAGATGGTAAAGAAAACCCCCGCCGAGAGAGAAAGGATTGTCATACCAGACCAGTTCAAAGATGTATTGAACCCAAATCAAGTGAGGTTTAAGGGTTGTAGGAAAGGAAAAGGGATAAAACAACTTAAGAAAAAAAGAAGAAAGTGTGGGAACTGCGGGCTAAGGGATGGGCATTATAGGAGCACTTGTAAAAACCCCCCAGCCGACGTGGTAGAATCTCAATCTGATGAGGAGGATAACGACGATGACATGGACGATGATGGGGATGATGATGTGGACGATGATGGGGACGACGGAGAAGATGGAGACGACGATGATGGAGATGATGACCAAGGTGGTCAGCCCCCAAAGGTAATTAGCATCTCTGGTTAGGTGTTCTTGATATAGTTATTAGTTAATAACCTACAGTTGTTATTTTGTTTTTACCAGAAGCAACGAACGAGCAGACATAATACTACTGGAGAGCCCATAGGAAAAAGTCAGCCACAACAGAAGGTTATATATCATTTGTTTATTCACTAAATTATCGATTTGTTAGAAATGGCTATTAGCTTAAGAGTTTATTTGCCCTCAAACAGATCGGGGCACGTACTAGGAGCAATACTAGTCAACAAGAGAAGGGAGCTAAGAAGCATACAGGACATAGTGCTGGGAGTACTAGTCGGCATGATGATCGTCCAAGCGATGAACATGAACTGGTAATTTTCCAATCACACTAATGATTTAACCAGCAAGATTAGATGATTCTTTGTGTTGGAATGTACATGTTTAATATTATTTTTTTCTTATTTTGGTCTGCTACAGAAACAACATCAGACTAGAACCCGTGGTGCAAAGAACAGAAGCATCAATAAAAACAAATGAAGTTCACTAGCACTTCCAGAGCAAGAAGTTGAAACGCCCATGGAAAGCAATGACCACTTTTTATTGAGTTTACAATTTTATTATTAATTTTAGGCGACAAAATCTTTTATCTTGGTATATTTCACAAAAGTAAACTCCATCGACACTTCATATTTTTGTTGGACGAAGGGTACATTGCGGGACATGAACTGTTTGCAATTGAAAGGACATACCTGGCTTTTCTTCTTTGTTCTGTTGTTTTTTTTTTAAACGTTTGTGTGTGTGTGAAGCAGACCTGGCTAGCTAATGCCTCACGGGTTGCTCCTCAATAAACTGTCAGCATAAGAACAGGTAGATCTTTGAATCAGATGTTGAAGCCAAATATATGGAAACCCATTCATGTGTCTAACCAGTATAGCCGCCTAAAATTGTAACAGTTACATTGGAAATGCGTAATTTACCTCCAGTCTGAAGTGCTTTATCACGCCATAGAGGGTTCTCCTCAAGAAACTTCTCAAATGCAAGTATCTTCTGTGGTATTCCCTTAATCATATCGAGACGATCAACCCCTAGCATCACCTATTAAAGAGTAGGACGTTTACATTCAAGAATGAAGAAACTAAGCCAGTGACTTTTAATCAGTAGGTTGCTTTCTCTTAAGCAAGTAAAACAGCATATGTAGTTTAAATTCAGGTTAAACCTTACGGCCACGAAACCTTTCCATCAGTTCTTTTATGTGCTCCAGCACCTTAGGGAGCTTAAGCGCTGATATAACCCTTTCTGAATCTATCCCTATTGGAAACTGAACATACAGGAGAGTGCTACAATACTTGGTCTAGTAAGGGCTTACCCTACTAAATCTGCCGCGAGAACTGAACGAAGTAGCTCTGATCTATTTAGATGACTTTTATGTTCTATTTAGATTATTTTTATGTTCTGTTTAGAACCCATCTATCAACAAAGGCCAGATCTGTCAACAAACACTCGAGGCTTAGATACCTGTTTTCGATCCCCATTACCTTGCTTGTGCTGCTCCCATTCATGGCCTCCTCGAAGCACCTTAGGGGGCCTTTTTAATCCGAGGGAATGAGACCATAGCTGCCGCTCTTACCAATCCAGATTTGTTTTGTATGCATCTCGTGCCAAACAAAGAGGAAATCAATTTCTACCAAACAAAAAAAAAGAGCAAATCAAAGAACTGAAAACGAAAACCAAAAATTCGGGGAAGGAAAAGGAGAAGGAAACGCGAGATATCACTAACTCTTTATCTTACAGTTGGAGCATATTCGCCTAACACAACCGATAGGAACATCCCCAAATCCACCAGGTTTCATCAACCGCGCAACTCATCGGCAGCTACGCGGAACCGCCGTCGCCAGTCGATGGAATGATTGGAATCGTCAACTCTCTCTTCTCGTCGGCAGAAACGCGGAACCGCCATCGCCTCTCTCTCTCTCTCTCTCTCTCTCTCTCTCAGATTGACGACATGCAAGATAGAATGAGAATGGGGGTCAGAATGAAGGAAACGTTTCTGGGGGACGAATTCAAAAGACACGCAAATTTTTGGCGGAAAAAAAAAAGCGCTATTCTGAGAAGGTAAAAGCCAAATTTTAACAATTTTGAATTTTCTTTTTACGTTGCATTTTGCCGCTACCATGTACACTTTTTCTTACTCATTTTTGTAATGAAAAATTAGAGAATGGATGGTTATTACTTTTTTCAATTCACCACAAATAAAATTTATCATAGTTTCAATATTAAAATATGAAATTAATTTCGTATATAACTGATAGACCCAATATCAGGGACGGAGCCAGGATTTAAAATTAGGGGGGCTGACAAATATTTTTTCCGTTTTCCCATGATATACTGAAGAAGTTGACGAATTTTTTCTCCTTTAACAACGGAAAAAAATACATGATTAATAATTCATGGATAAGATTCCATCTTTTATTGCAATCAAAAACAATTACGGTCACAAGGACATTCATTGAAATCAAAATTGAAATCAATTTGGCACAACATTCTGTAAGTTAATGGTGTTGGTATCTACTATTGGTTAAAACATTGGGTTTGGGTGCTCTCCCCTCCAAAATAACCCCATCAAACCAAATTACATCCATGGAATGGTTTCTTAAAGCTAAACCCATGTGGATGGCGATTTCTATTTGCTTACCTCCAACCAAATGATGTATTAACACATTACACATCATCACCTGCCATTTTCCATGTGTACGAATTATTATGAGCAATTAGTTGATGGATGGTAATGGACCCCTTACCTGTCAACACCAACGTGGCCTTAAGCAAAAATGAGGTGGAAATTCTACCGCCCACCATTTACCACATACACATGAATTAAAAAGATCACTTTCCCATGCCTCCACATACAAAAGGCAAGGTGGATGGGTGTGTTATTTACTCTCAATTAGTTGGAATTTAGCAAGAGAATTGGCCACAAAAAGAATCTCAATTCATCACTACCTACACTACTACACGTGCCCTGATGAGAAGAGATGTGGAGCAGGCAATTTTGATTATTGCCATCACAATAACATTTCCCCATCTTCCACATACTTATATACATGGGTTCTAGAGTCTAGAGATTAATTAATGCTGGAGTTTTACAATCTTTTCTTCATTCAAAAAATGCTGCTCTCCCCTTAATTTTCGTCAAGGATAATGTAGTCATTTTATTCCCTTGATTCCCCCACTTCCCGCCCAAAATCATTAGTGCAACTGCGCCATAATACTAATAATAGACAGTTTCAAGGCCTCCTCATTCAGCCTTATCTTAGGCCCATTAATAAAGCCCATTTATATATTATCTCGGCCCATTATCGCATAAGGGATGGTGCATAACTCTTGATAAGAGAGCAATTTCAGAAACCACATCCTAAAATAGAAAGTTTGAATGTAATTCTGACAAAAATAAGGTATTAACCATTTTATAATTTAGTTACAATGTCATGATCCAAATTATATTTAAGAATATTTTATTTCTCTTTTGCAGGTTTTATTAACGAGGAAAGCTAAAACCACTTTGGCAGTTTTATTAAAACAACATTGTATAACTTTCATGGTTTCCATTTCTATCACTAGCTTTGCTTTGTGTACCATTCTTATCATTAGTTGTGAAGTAAATTACCTTAGGGAAATAGCGGTGATTGTGTTTGACAGTTTGTAAAATTATAGATAGCTTCGAACGACAACAATATAGGTTAAATTTTGGTTATACATAAATTTTTGTTGAGGTTATGAGTTTTCGACGAATTTAAGTGATATGATGAATTGACAATAATTTTCCAACATCTTAAATTCTAAATATTTATTGTAAAAAAAAAAGTAAACCATCTCTTCATGTGTGGTCAACCTTTGTCTCAATTACAATTTACAACCACAATAAGCAAAAGTGATAAATCTTGAATTTTTCGGCCAACGGGCCGACTCCAAGCTAGTTGTAGAAAGACACTAGGTAAATCAATTTATTTTATTTCTAATTTTATTTTGATATGTGTTTGATTGTAGCCATCCACCCATTGCACTCGGGTTGTCTGGGAGGTAACGTATTATTTTTATTTTATTACGAGCACACCATCTACGCCAAAAGCAGGAGACACCTATAAATAAGACGTTCATAGTGACATGTATATTTGTCAGAAATAATGTCAATTGTGGTAATATTTATGACACAAATACACTTTTCGATGTCTAGTTGTCACAAATAATTACATGCTTGCACTACAAGAAAAAAGAGTTTCAGCTACCATTTTCTTGGCAACCATAGAAAAATGGTTGCTTATAACCAAGTTTCGACAACCATTCACAAAATAGTTGGTAATGCCAAACTCTAGTGCAACCATTAATAAAATAGTCGCTGGTAATGGCCAGTTGATGCCTCAGGAAACCCAAACACTAACGACACAAATCAAACGTACCCCGCGGCAGAGCGCGGACTAATTCCTAGTATATATCAATAGTCATAAAAGCATAGGATCGTTTTACTTTGTATGATTGTATCCCTTGATAATAACAAAATGGATAATATACAAAACCCACCACTAAAACAACATATCTATAACTATCAGTGTTGTCAAGTCAAAATTGATTATTGTCTATTTTTTCCTCAGTTTATGATAATATCTCAAAATTAAAATTTGAAACATAAGTGGCAGCTAAGCAGTAGAAAGGGATATAAAGGGATGGGGTTTTGGAAGAGAAACGGAGGGGTTTTGGAAGAGAACCTCTTTATTATATGTTTGTTACTTTGTTAGGATATAAATGGATGTGCTAGAGTTTTAATTTGAGAAGGAAACTTATTAATTTGTTAAGTAAATAAGAGATAAAATTTGGTGCAACTAAAATCACGGCATATCTTTTCTCCTTCCCAATGTTGTTACACGGTTTAGTTGAAATTTGGGTTCATCTCTTTTTAATTCTTTAATATATTATTTTATTAATTATATATTATAATGATTATTTTTTGCAACACAATTTGGTAAAATGTTGGGTAAACTGTACTCATCTTGATCTTTGTGGGTTCATACGCAACCCTTGTGATTTATGTTGGGTTCACCCTTGATCTTTGTTCTTCTTTGTTAATTTTGTTAACTACAACAAATCAAAAGTTGGTTATTTGAATGAAATTTGTCAACCTATTACTAAAATTTTGTTAACTATTTTATTGAGTAATAACATAGCAACTAAATTAAGTGATAAATTTAGTAACTAAATTAACTCCTCTCAATTCCTACATCATTATTAACTACCTCAGCAAAAAAGATAAACTCATTTTAGTTTTGAGTTTGTTGGACCAAAGTAACAACAAAACACACGAGAATGGAATAAATTAAAAAAAAAATAGAAGAATTTTCTCACTAACCAGTCGTATAATCATAGAGCTCCATTTAAATTGAACTTCCTCTTCTGTTTGGAATTAATAAAAAACGGAGGAAACGTTTTTGGTACCCGCGCTTTCTGTCCCCTTTTTCCTTCCCCTCCCCTTTCCGCCCTTACTGTCAAAAAAAAAAAAACAAGTTGCTCAATAAAGTAGCGAGGGAACCAAGGTACATGCAATCCTTTGCTGAGAAGATTAGTCGAACAGAGTCTTGTCTTTTCCAATTCTGTGCTTTCTGTCCCCTTTTTCCTTCCCCTCCCCTTTCCGCTATATATTAATTCTCAAAACCATTCTTTGTTGAAGAGTCGACCCATTCCCTTTTTCTTTGTGGTTCAAAACTCTCAAAAATTCTCAAAATCCCCCCGCTTCCATCCGTGTTTTCACCTGCAACTCTGCAAATGTCGACGGCGAAACCATCTTCTTCGTGGATGGCCCAATTCAAATCGGGCGAGCGGGTCGAGGTCAGCTCCAACGACCGCGGGTTCCGCGGCTCCTGGTACGCCGGCACCGTCGTCCGCCGCGAGGCGAAGAACACCAATCGTTACGTAGTCGAGTACGACCAGCTCTACGCGGACGAATCTGGGGAGAAGCTGCTGCAAGAAACCCTCGATTGGGTTCAATTGCGTCCGCCGCCGCCGCCTCCCGAGAAGAAGGTCCAGTTCAAGGTCGAAGACGAAGTGGAGGCCTTCTACAGCGACGGCTGGTGGGAAGGGGCTATTATTGCGGAGCACTCCGGCGGGAAATTCGCGGTGTTCCTCAGAGGCTTTGACGAGGAGATTGTGTTGGAAGAGAAAGATTTGAGGTTGCCTGTTCAGTGGGTTAAAGGGAAGTGGGAGCCGCGATTCGAACAGGTTCAGCGGGAGAAAGAGGTGAGCTAATTCGATTTTATGACTTTTCCTGCTCCGTTGCTTGGTATAACAATTTTAGGGAATTTTGAATCTCGATCTAGTTAGGTTGAGGAAAGTAGAGAATGTTGGGTATTAGCGGAATTTTTGGCTCTTGTTGCTTACAAACACAGAGATACAGAGACTTCTTTCTGTTTTTTATGTCTCTTCCCCATTGCACTATGACACACCCCATGCATACATATATAATACACAATTGAAGGTGATTAGGGGCTGTAATTTTTGACCTTTTGACTGTGGGTTTCAGGTTGCTTTCTTGTGCTGGCTTGTGAACCGCTTCTTGTTTTGTTTGGTTCCAGCCTCCCACTTTTGACATGGTTTTTTTCTTTTGGTGTGGGTGCGCAGGGGCTTTTCGGTTCGCCTAGCCCCCTTGTTCTTTTTGTTCTTTGGGTTTGTTTTTACTTAGCACGTCTTGTGCTGCTGGTCCCTTTTGTTTCTTGTACAGACTCTTTCTTTTTCTTGTTTTAATGCAATCATCACCATTATTAAAAAAAAAAATAATACACAATTGAAGAAGAAAGATACTAATAGATTTACCCCATATACTCAATGCAAGTGAGCCCTCTTCCATCGTCATCTTCTCTTCCACGATACAACACAACACATGCATGAGTTAATACCAAATCCAATCATGTTCTCATGCATTGATATAGCCTTATCAATTTTGTCTTCAACTTCCAATCCACTTGCTGCAACTTGCTTGAATTAGTTTGATGATGTCTCTTACATGTGCTCTTGTTCTTCACGTCAACATTGGGGTAGATATTGATAATTGATCAATCAATAATATTAGGCCTACCATGTGAAGTGTTTTGGGGTAAATTTATTGCAAATTACCTTTTAACAGAGAATTGGGTGATCAGAGATGGCATTTGTTCTTTTTCACAATGTCTGAACCTCGTTGAATCGCTTCATAAACATGCAGATGTGGCTAAACTCAAACTTTTCCAAGGAAGTGATGAAGTTCACTCAAGGAATGCAAGTCGAGGTGCTAACTGACGAAGACGGTTTGAAAGGTGCTTGGTTTGCTGCAACAATTATTGAACCTTCGGGTGAAGACAAGTACCTTATTGAGTACAAAACCCTGAGGAATGATGATGATACTGAGTTTCTCAGAGAAGTCATTCGTGCTTGCAACATAAGGCCTTGTCCGCCGGAGATCATTGTTGTGGATGGATTCAAGGTGTGGGATGCAGTAGATGCTTACTACAACGAGGGCTGGTGGGTTGGCGTGATTGCAAAGGTCTTGATCAACTCCAATTACGAGGTTAACTTTATAGAGTATGATGAGAAGACAACGTTCAATCTGGCTGATTTGAGGCCACATCAGGACTGGCTAAACGGCAAATGGGTTGTTCCTTAAGATGTCTGAATTTTATGCTCTCAATTCTCAAAACAGTACTAGCTTTTCTAGTAAATGATATTAGTTGTAGGGGCCTGCACTCAATGCATCTCTTTCTATTGTGTTTCTTTTGTATGGGATTATGTTGGAATGAATCTTATCTTTTGATGTTGAATGCTCCTATTGCTTGTTCAAAATGATTTGTGTACGGACTCTCATCTCATGTGAGAGATCACCATTGTTTCTCACTAGCTTTAATGGCGGCCCGTTGGCCCGATTGAATATTGTCCACTCAAATGACAAACAATTACTCATTTTTAATTGTCAAAGATTAGCCAGAGTTATCAATCAAACATGCCAAACTTCCGATAAAAAAAAGTTTCATACATAGCAAACTGGATGTGTTCTGTACTTCGAATAGTTGAGAACTCGTCTCTCTGGCTTCAATTTGGCAATATCCATAAATCCTATTTCGGGAAGGATTTGACATGACATTTCTGTGTTGGCCTATTTGGGGCAGTCTGTGAAGCACGACAACTTAACTCATAGAGGAAAGTCTAGAATCTTGGATGAAAGTGCAGCACCAGAAAGCTTCATGTTTGCATTTAAAAGTTGTTCTCAAATGGAAGACAGTAAATTAGCGCTTTCCTATTGTGGAAATGCCAAATATATTAGTTATAAGTTTATGCGGTGCCATGCTTCATCAATACCTAGAACTCTAAAAGTTACAAAAAATTAATAGAAAAACAACAGTGTTGGGGTGCCCATGTTTCCAATATCACTACCCGGACCTCTTAAGTTACAAAAACTTAATAGAAAAACAACAATGTTAAATTAAAAGGAACTAGTTGCAGCATATACATGATCCTCTACTTCCTGAATGGATTTAGATCGTATGATGTTGGTTCAATAAAAAACTAAATACGAAAATCTAATTAAGGCATGCCCAAATACTACATTAAACCCAATAAACACAGAGCAGTAGAGCCTTCAAATTACTTGAATATTAATTTATTACTCGATTTGAATAATACGATATTCCGATTAATTACTTGAATATTAATTAATTACTGTTTGACAATTTTTTCCAAACCTCTGTGATGGATGAACCTTGAAATTGGAGTGGCACAAAAAGTGTTAAGTACTAATTAACTAATACCAGTCGAAGAGTACCGCTAATTATTTATGCTCAAGTTTTATCCTCCTTCCAGAACCAATGCGCGTGCCGCGTGGGAGAGAAGGGCTGTGAATGGGCTGGGATTGAGAACACATGGCTAACATGCATTGTTTCCTTTTTTTCCTACTAACATAACTAGCACTGAATCCGGCCCGTTGACCGGGAGAGATTAGACCAAAAATAAAGATACAATAATAGATTTAATAGATCCTCGAAAATGCTATTAGTTATCTTTCTATACATAATGTACTTAGAATATAACTAACAATGTAACCTATAATTAGACTCATCAAGCGGTCAATGCACAATTAATTAAATACTGTGATCTGAAAATTTGAGGAAAAAGAACTAACAATCAACATTTTATACATCAACTTATCTATTGCAAATTTGTATCATATTGCTACCTTTTAAATTTTGATAAGTGAAAATTGTAAGGTTAGTAGAGGTGGCCAAGGAATATATTTTACAACTATGTGTAACTCATACAAATATGAAGAAAAATAATGTACGGCAACATTATTTTCTTACATTAGTTAGTATTATATTCTAGCAACACATCCTTGAAATAACATTTTTCTTACATAAATTATCAAAATTCATTCATTTATCCTTTATATACAACATATATTATAATTTTCACGTTGATGTGAATGTGATTGTTTTTCCTTCATATGAAAACCACCTGTCATCCCAAATTACCAAAAGCCTACAAAAGTACAAATTAAAATGGAAAAAGAATGATCAAAGAAAAAAGATAGTAGAGGTAGCCAAGTGGCATCCTTCCTCTTCAACGTGTACAACATGCATATATTTAATTTACTGCATCCCCTGGTTATAGTATGGAAGGTCCTTCAAATTCTCACTCTCTCTCCAGCCCTCATTATCTAGCTTCTCTTCTCACCCATCCTCGGCCTTATTCACTCATTCAAAATGCTGAAGGGGGGAAGGGAAACCCGAGATGGGATGCGGGAGGTGATGGTGTAGAGAGGAAGGCCCAGTTCGGGCCCAAATTGGCGGGGTGGATAGCCCAGCTGACACAACAACAGAAGGTCTGCATATTAAAACGCACAACATCTGTAAGTTTGGGATGGAATTGTCACAAATACCCTTCCGTGAAACGCTCTCCTGCCACCAAATTCAAAATACTGAAAAATGAAACCTTGTTTTGCCTTTATATAGTTTGTAGAGATAGATAGATAGATGTAGACTCGTTTTTAAACAAAAAACAGTGAGGGAAAATGGGCCAATGGGGGATGGTTAGTTGGTCCCTATGTAAACAATGGGAGTTTCTTTAATCAATTTAATTTCCTATAGTTTAACACGTTGTAAACAATGAGAATACCAAGATCTGTTGAAAACGCTGTATGTCGTAAATTAATCTTGTATTACTAACCACGTTGTGTTAGAATTAAGCGTTGAAATGTTGCATTTTACAATTGTTGAATACGTAAACACCCTATGGGCAGTGGCTGAGCCACCTCTTGAGGAGAGGGGTCATAGGACTCAGTTGGGAAAAAACAGGGCAACAAAATTCTTCAGATATGTAAGGTTTAATATGATCCTTTGAATTTAGGACCTCATACTTTCGTTCATGTTAGCTCATCTAAGGACACCAATTAACTCAAACTTCATTAGATAAACGGAATTTTGCATTTTGAAAATAAAAAGGAGCCCAGTCAATTTAATGTATGGCTACCACACTCCCTACGACATACAACTCTACCAATGTTAGTATGACAACAACCATAAAACACAATGCTTGCTTTCGTACACAATAATTCAATTCTATTCAACAACTTATTTGGGCGACAAATGATCCCCAATTCGCATTACACTACATATCTAGGATCCCAAACCAGCCTTCTTGAAATTTGAGCTAACCTTGCTTCGAGTAGGAAGACATATCCATTGCATTGATTTTCATATTATCAACCCTCTTGCCTAAACTACCTTGGATATGTTTCTAAGTTCTATTTATTTGAACTTGGTTAAGTGTTAATTTGTGTTCTTTTCATTTATGAAATACCATTTGTTGCCTTTGTGAATTATCCATTTCTGTTTTTTGATTTGTGTTAAATTGGTTTGGCAATTGGCAGTCTCACTACATTATCTCATATAATGAATGGAAGAGATTTGGGACTAGAATACATTAATAGTAGCACTGTTATGTAATTCTTACGTTGTAATAATTCAATGGAATTAAATAAATACTTTTGTAATAATAATAGAGGGGAAAATGAAAAAGGACTAATTTGTTCAAAGTACCATAACTAAATTAAATTCATATTTTACATCAAGTACCACCTCAAAAGGATAATAAACTTACAAAGGATAGTTGCGTTCACATATCCATTACGCTTACATATCCAAATAAAATCACATACCCTATAAAACATATTAATGGAATTCCAACATTTTATCCCTGATTTTAAACGTACCCTAAAGACAAACCAAGTTATGTAGCCAGCCTTAATTGACAAATGTGTGGCATTTTCTAAATCAATATAGTGTAACAAGCATTAAGAACACAACTACATTAAGAACACAAATACCAATTGCTTCTACACAACATTTAGGATGACAATTACGTTTACAGAAACCTTTTGCTTCTCATACCAATGTCGATTAATTTCCTACCATATAATAACGTGATGCAACATAAGAATAACCAATATTAGGTTCAGTACGACAATCACTATCAATAAAGCTCGAATTACATGGATTTCATGATTAACTCTCCTTCCTTCAGCTAGCATAATTTCATGTGCCTTCATCCATCTTGATAGCTCTTCAGCCAAAAGTTTCTTCTCCTTCTTCCTCCTTTCCGCCTTACACTCAGCTAGCCTCAAACTTTCTTCAATATTCAAAGTCGAACACCCAATTTCAGAGTCATGGTGCTTATCTTCATCGACATTCATTCACACCCACCTAAAAAAACGACAGTTCTTCTTCTCGTCCTGCACCATACGAGCATTTAACTTAGAACCCACATCAATGACAATTTCAAAACCCATATCTAAACACCTTACCATCCAAAATGGACACCCATAGAACTGTCTTCCTGGGTTCGCTTCGGTTCCAGATTTATTCACCACACATGGCTTCTTGTGCCAACAGAGTACCGCCCCTCGGCTATTGATGCTAGTCGAAGTTGAGGAAGATGCTCGCTTGGACATGGCTGACATTCGCGTGAAGTTCCGGCCAGGAGAAATCGCGATTTCGGGGTCGCGAATCGGCCGAGCAGAAGTGGGATTTGGGGAAGAAGGAAGAAGCGCCGAGTCGTTCAGAAACTAGAAGAAGATTTGGGGAAGAGGAGTAAGCATCGATCAGCTTCGTGTATCTCCTTCGTGGGGAAGAGGAAATTTGGGAAGAACCCTAATTTCGTTTTCTAGAAAGAGATGGAGAAGAAGGAAGCCCTAATTTCGTTTTCTGGAAATAGATGGGGATTTTTGGTAGCCTCGTGCGATCAGGTAGATGGGGAAAGTTTTAAATTTTTTTAATAATAAATAAATTATTAAGATGACGTGTCAATTTTTGCTTTGTTGTCGCTGACGTGGTTGATGATTTGGCGCCTCTTCAGCGAACCGTCAAATAAGTTGACGGAGTTATTAACGCCGTCATAATTTCTAACGAAAATGGCTATATCTGCCACGCAACATTAGGGGTGAACAAACATACCCGCAAACCGACCCACCCGTCCAAACTGACCCAACCCACCCGTATTTATCGCTAAAACAAAGATTTTGGGTTGGGTGAGGGTTTTGTTTTGTACAACCCGCCTCTTTTGGGTTGGGTTTGGATTTTGGATTACACAACCCGTAGAACCCGACCCAACCCGGGTTTAGGGTTTTAGGGATTAGTGGTTTAGGGTTTAGGGTTTAGGGTTCAGGGTTCAGGGTTTAGGGTTTAGGTTTGATTTTTTCCAAACCGTAGTGCATGGGTTGGGTGATAAAATGGCTAAACCCGGACCACCCGACCCATGTACACCCCTACGCAACATCTTTCAAAAGTGGCTATTAGTGGTATTTCGCCAAATGTGGCTATAAGTGGCACAAAGTTGGAAGTTTTGGCTATGCAAGTGTATTTTGCCTATAATTTATAATGACCGTTAGATTAGATCTACGGTAGAGAATCATACACGTATTCATTCCATAGCCTAACTCCGATTTAAAACTAGATCGTCTAACTGAAGCATGCCCTCACTATCAAATTGTATCGATTAAGATTTGCTATTGCTAATCTCAATAATCCAAATTGTACCAAATAAGATTTGCTATTGCTAATCTTATTCAGTTATGATAACCAATACATTTCCCAAACACTACAAATAGGTTTTAGTTAGAAGGCCATTAAAGATTTGCTATTGCAAACCTTAAATTGAAACTAATTAACATTTTATTAACAATGTTTTAACCAGGACAAAAACTGGTGTCTACAAGTAGTATGGAAGGTTTATTGTCCAAATGCATGGTATGCACATGTAGATAGCTTTTTTATATAATAGTCACGGTAAAGCCATTGACTTCTATACAAAAATTGTCGTCGTCTTCATTTATTTTGCTTTACTTCCTTAATTATTTTTGTTGTTATGTTTAATTGTTACAACATATGTATAGAAAACGTGTACACTTAAACTATCAAAATACCTTTACAGCATTGATGGTTAAGATTTGCTATTATCATCGCAAGGTTGCCTGTTCGATTCTCCATATTGTCTTATTTGTTTTACCCACATCCATGACTCCATGTACTCATGTTTCAGCTACGCTTGTGGAACGACGTCGTCCTGGGGACACTCTCGCTTTAGCAGCAATCACAAACGACGACGTTTGTCATGTCTCATCGTCTTCCCTGGGCAGTAATTGGAGATAACCATGGTTTTGATGGTTGTTGGGTTTTGATGGCTGTTGGTGAGATAAATGGTTAGCTATGGGGTAGCTTGGGTGAACAGATAATGGCATTTTGGATAGTCGAATTGGGGTGTGGTATGTTGATGATACAGTAATTTGAACCAAATTAACCTGAATTTTTTACGTTACTTTTCATTAGGCAACTGATCCCGTTTATAAGTAATTGAGAAATGTTTCGATAAGTCTAGAAAGATACAACCAACAATTCATTAAGAAGGGCAGAACCCGTACAAAAAAGCATTGTGTTCACACATTAATAAACTTTCATAACAAGAGAAATAATATTAAGGCGAACACTAAGCAACTTTAGTAGATTCTATTTACATTGCTGAAATGGCATTCAGTTTCCAGGAGGAAAAAATAATTTTACCAATAACAGCTCAAAATAACTCGACACATTGTTCCAAGGACCCAATGCGATCATAAACTCATAAGAGTTTCCACCAAGCAAGTTGATAAGGGTAACGAAATCGGCATTGGCCATATCTTTATCACTTACTACATCTGAAACGATTTTGCGCAAGTTTGTCGATGGGAAAACAACCTCAAGATCCAAATAATCATCCTCGATAGTTAGGTGGATCAAATGAACTCTACATTCAGCACACCAGGATGTCTTCACCTCCCCGACACGTCCGGAGATGAGGTAAGTAGTGCCCTGTATTTAAAACAAGAAAAAGGAATTAAAAAAAAATAACAAGCATTAACAAACACAATAACTGCAAACGCGATCGAGAAGGATGAATGACAAAAACCTCATCGTCACCATTCTCTTGCACCAATGTAAGCTCGATTGAATCCGACAAACTAGACATAGATACTGCTTCCTCATACTTCAGTTTTTCAACGAAACCAGGCTCAACCAGAAAGTCGCTATAAATAAAACTGTTAGTAATGGCTGACAAAAGGAATAGGAAGCGGAGTAGACTGTCGTAACGATTAGTTGGTAAAAACAATACTTACGGGTACCATTGCGATATATAATCCATTGTCAGAAAATTACAGCACGAAACCCTACTCAATTTCTGTTCTTGCACATACTGTGGATGTTCAACAGGAGTATAAGAGCACATTATGATCAACTATTCTAATAGAACGTACCAAATAGTTAACAATCAATTAAAGAAAATTACCTGCGGCGGTGGAAACGTGGCCGGCGACACCGCGTGGTTAGTCGAGCAGATCGGGAACGAATCAGCTAGAGCGAATCAGCGACGGAGGTGGAAAGCGACGATGGTGGCCCGCTCTTCTTCCCACAACGGACGTGTTTAACCCTGACGACTTTCCTCCGCACTTCTTCCCACAAACGCTAGAGCGAATCAGCGGCGGAGGTGGCAGGCGACGATGGTGGCCCGCTCTTCTTCCCACAACCGATGTGGTTAGTCCGGGCGACTTTCCTCTGCTCTTCTTCCCACAACCGCTACAGCGAATCAGCGGCGGAGGCGGCAGGCGACGATGGTGGCCCAGAGGAGGAGACCGCTACTGAGCGACCAGCGGTTGATTGATCGACGGAGGCGGAGACGTGCAAGCAACAGAGGCGAAGACATGCAACGAAGGCGGAGGGAGAAGGATGGCGGTTGAGTATGTGTCTGAAGGAAAACAGAGAAGGCAGCGCATGGGGAGGGGAGAAAAAGCAGAAGATGAATCGTTTGCTAGATTTGGTAGGTAAGTAGTCTTCCAATTTTCAACTTTGCCATTATTGTTCTCTGTTTTTTTTTTACAATTCATTATTGTTAAAGAGACAAAAGGAGGATTGCCGCCGATCGGCTCGACTAACCCTAATGGGCCTGGTACAAAAGGCCTGCTTAGTTTAGTTTTATGTTTTAATTTTACTAGAACTGATTTTACAATTATAAATATAACAGTGGAAGTATATGGAATCAAAATGCTTGTTCAGGAGCAATGGTGAAAAATGCCCATGGTAATGACCGTGACGCTGGTTCGAACCTCACACCATCTCAATTTTTTTTTGTTTTCAGCTACACCTATAGAACGACCCCGTTCCAAGCCACTTTCGATTCATAGACGAGCACAAAACGATGGCGTTTTTTCATGTACCGTTGTCTTCCCTGCCCCCCCCCCCCCCCCCACAAATTCCCAATTATCCAGTCGCCGCCGTCACCACTCACCACCGTAATCCGACGGCCGTCTCTCTTCATCGTCCAAACTTTCTCACTCCGTTGCGATTCTGGACTCCGACCAAGAGAATTCCCTTGACGAGACCCAATACCCTCTCTGCATTTCAGCCTTACTCATTGTTTACACGACGTAAATGTCATAGTCGTTCACCGTCAATTGCTTCGGATTCGTCGCGAAAGGGTAGCTGACATCTGTGACATTAAAAACAGATGATGAGCCAAAGTCAATGTAGGTCGGAAGCAGGGACGATGATGATGATGGTAAAATTAGGGTTTTGCAATTGGGGTATCTAGAAAAATAGTAATGACGATGATGGTGGTTTAGGATTGTCGAATTGGGGCAACATTTTAATGGAACTTTATTTCATCAATTGTATAATTTTTGGGTGTTCATTAAAAGATCTTGAAGAAATAAGGTATCATCTGAGTTCTCAAAAAAACGAATAGGTATCATGTGAGAAAATAGAACGATAATTATTATTGGGGGGCTTCATAGCACATATAATTATTTAAGGGGTGCATGTAGTAATCATTATTACTAATTTTAATCTAATTTATAATGACCGTTAGATTAGATCTACGGTAGAGAATCTTGTCGCATAGTATGTGTCTGACGCATACGAGTCGTTTCCATATATATATATATATATATATATGCAAAAACCCTTTTAATGGCGGTCACAATACTGGTTTGAGCTGAGGATATATGTTGAATGACAAGGTGAATTAATAGTTGGTAAAAATTTGTCTATACCGATATAGCATTCATATATGTGGTCAATACGCGTAAACTCTCATTTGCATAACATTGTAGAACTCTCTCATTTCTCTCATTTGCTTGATTCTTCACGTGCTAACCATGTATAGCAAGTTTACTACTTGATCCTAATAAATTGATAATTTGCTAATTATTTATAGGCTTAATACCCTAGTTTGGCCCGAAGTTTGGCCACAGTGATAATTTTGGCATGAACTTTTCAATAAGACAGTTATGGCCAACTTATTAAAGTAATGGACAAATTTGGTCCAAAATTTTCTTTGACCGTTAATACTGACGGTCAAACACTTCTTCCGTTAGTGACTCAGCAAAAAATGCTGATGTGGCTTATGCATGGGTGCCACGTCATTATATAATATTATTTTAAATTTTGTAATTCAATTGGAATTAAAAAAATGAACAAATTAAAAGAATCCCTATTATTATCCCAAACCCTTCATTGTCGCACCGCGCTATCATCTTCCCCAAATCCAAGCCCTGCAATCATGAGTCCTGCTCCGCCACAGCGCCGCCATCACTTTACCTACCACCGCACAAATGCCGTCACCGGGTTCTGCGCCGCCTACCTCTGCGAGCGCCTCGCCCTCTAGCTCCACCGCTCCAAACCATTCTCCGGCAACCCCAACCCCAATGACTCCTAGTCCACCACTTCCACCTCCGCCATCACCACCACCACAATCTCCGAGCCACGCCGTCGGTTAAGTGATTGCTTCCAGAGACGACTTCCTCTCTCCCTCGGGCCCCGACCTTGCCTACGTTTTGGTCCCACCGTCTGCGGCGTCGGATGACCTATTCTGCTTCTTTTTCTCTCCCGACGGCGGCCCCTGTTGGAGGAAGAAACAACCTCCATTCCACCGTGCCGCCGTGGTGGACCCAGAGATCAACGCCCGGGTCTCCTCTGATCTCCTCCTCCCTGACCAACCATTTGACGATAACAATTTTGCAGGGAAGAGATCGGGTGGGAGACGCCATTTGACGATGATGTTGATTTAGATTAGGGTTTGAATTTGGGGATTTTGGGATAAGAGGGATTCTTTCTATTTGTTAATTTTTTTTTACTTCAATTGAATTACAAAAATTAAAATTTTATTATATAATGACATGACACACATCATCATTTTTTGCTAGTCACTAACAGAAGAAGTGTTTGACCGTCAATATTAACGGTCAAAGAAAATTTCGGGCTAAATCTGTCCATTAATTTGAAAGGTTGGTCATAATTGTGTTATTGAAAAATTCGGGCCAAAATTGTCACTGTGGTCAAATTTAGGGCCAAACTAGGGTATTAAGCCTTATTTAGACTATACTAAGTTTTAGGTTGTAAATTTTCAATATTTTTATAGTTACTGTTATGTAATATAAGAGGGATTCTTTCTATTTGTTAATTTTTTTTATTTCAATTTTCAATATTTTTGTGCTTTTCTTTTTGTTCCCCTCGATGCTTGTCTCTTCTCCTCCCTGCATATTGTTTCAGAATACATACATCAGATAGGATCGGGGTTGGTGCCACCAAATACATGCCACTTTACTAAATTCCCTCGCCGCCGGACCGGGGGAAGGTTCTTGGGGACGACGGCGGCAGAGCAGCAATGGTTTGCATTGCGTGAAGAGGGAGAGAGGGGAGAAGAGAGCAGCCTCTGCCGCGCCATCGAAGCGGCAACAATGAAGATGCGATGGCTCGATCCGACGATGGCCAAAAAGAAAGACGCTTCCACCAGCGAGGAGGGGTCCCGATTTCAGACTTTTGGGAGAGCAGTGAAAACTGAAAAGAGTCAGCTGGCGGAAAAGCAGAGACACCGCATGCCCAAGCGGTGCACCAGGAAGCGACAACAACTGTTCAACTTCTCTCATCTTCTATTCTGTTAGAAGGTCCGAACTCCGACGAATGAAGGACTAATTAACCATACACTCGCTGCCAGTGGTTGATCCTCGTAGAAACGATGGTTTTTCCTTGCCGGCGGTTTCATGGGCTCGACCCAAGAAAGTCTCCGATGAGACGTTACATAATGACAAGTTTGTCATTAAAGTGGCCTATTTATGGCGCTATAGGAACTTCAATGTTCCGTTTCAAAACTCTGTTTTGGGATACGAGGATTATTAAAGAGATAGTTAGTGAGCTATTATTTTTTATTAATTACCATTAGAATCACGTTGACAAAATAAAATGAGCATTATTGTCCGTTACCCATCATATGGAAATTGGTAATCCAATCCCCTTTCATTAACTTAGTTATTCCTTTTTTTGGTAGAACTTAGTTATTCCCTAATCGTAGCTCTAGGCTGCTAAATTTATTGCCTTACGTTAATACCAAGATTTCATCAATTTGGTTGCAACTTCAAGTTCCCCCAATTTAATTACCATTTGGTGACCATTTTAACGTTGCTTTCCTTTATTTTGATTGCAAATAATTTTGAGCAAGTTGATGTTGGTAAAATTTTTCTTTTAAGCTGAAGTTAGGTCAATATGGAAGAAGCCGCTAGCCGAAAACCTCTGGTCCAAATCATTGATCCGCCTATCTGGAAGAAAATATGGGATATTCTAACCCCTCTGAAGCTGAAATTCTTTATCTGGCAGTGCCTTAGAGTGATATTACCAACAGTAGTAGCACTCAAGTCTAGAGGAGTAAATTGTCATGTCCGTTGCCCTGTTTGTTGGAGAAGTCCGGAAAGTATTGAACATCTGTTCTTCAAATGCCCCTTGGCCACAAGAATGTGGTCGCTTATGGGCCTAAATGACTTCATTTCCTCGGCCCCGACTGTGAACTTCAGTCTCTGGTGGCGACATGTTATGCACTCTGAGCACCCCCAAACCCATATCCTCCTATACGTTTGTGTATTGTGGAGGATCTGGAAGTCTAGAAATAAGGTGGTCTTTGAGCATGTCCAACCTCATGCCCAGTCTCTCGCTCGTCAATGTTTTTTCCAAGTTCGTGAACTGTCATCCTCCCTACCTTTGGTCCTTGCTCCCCCACCCCAGCCCTCCTGCTCTCGCCGCTCTCCCTGATCCCCTCCTCCTGATGGATTTCTGAAGATCAACTTTGATGCTGCTGTTCGACCTTCCGGGTGCTCGTCTGGTCTAGTGGTGCGGAGTTCAGACAGGCATGTGGTTCTGGCAGTAGGGTTTCTTCACCCCGGTATTGCTGATCCTTACCTCGCAGAACTCCTTGCTGCTAGAGACGCCATCTTCCTTTTGGTATCCAAATCTCTACCTCGGGTCATCATAGAAGGAGATTCAGAGGTGGTGATTCGTCAGCTTCGTCAAGGTGTTTCCTCAGACTCCCTTGGAGGTCCGGTGCTTCGGGATTGCTTCCTTCTCATGTCCTCTGTTTCTGTATCCTTAGAGTTTAGGGCAGTTCCCCGGACTGCTAACAGGGCTGCCCATAGAGTGGCGCAGAAAGCCCTGTTACTCTCCCCTCTAGAGTTGTGCGCCTTTGACTTTGTTGGTTGGCTTCACTGATGTATTGGATTGGGCGGGTCTTGGTAGGTTGTATAGGTTCTCTCTTGACATTTCTTGGAAAAAAAAAACTGTATTTTACCAACAAGAATAATTGAATAAAAAATCTGGTGAAATTTCAAAATTTGGAGTTTGTCGCAGAAGTGGGAAATCAACGGTCGTCGGCACAGTTTCCTATTCAGCAATCAGCCCCGTCTCCATGCTCTCCACTCTTCAATCACACACTCACTCAAACGCCCCCTTCTCGTTCCTCCTCCGATCGTTCGCAGAGACAGAAGAGAATCAGAAAAATGGTGGCGAAGCAATCGAAATACGAGCAAATCCGGCTCAGCAGAATGGAAGAGAACAAGAAAAGAATGGAAGCCCTCAATCTCCCTCTGCTCTCTCAATCCCTCCGCACCACCTCTCCCAACCCTTCTCCGGTACTATTTCCCAACATTCTCCTACATTCAATGGCTTTTAATTATGACGGTGATTTTCATCTGAACCCTAATGCTGCAGATGAAGCAGTCAGCGCCTCGGCCTCGTGTGGTGAAGAAGGAAGTGGTGGTCGTTAGGAGGTCCAGCCGCGTCGCCAACAAACCTTCTCCTGTATATGCTGAAGTGGGTGAATCCCTTGTCCCTTTTCGAGTTATTGAATACTATCTAACTTTCTAACCCTAGGTCTGCTTCTACAGCTGGGTTTAAGCCATTTGAATCAGGGCATTTAAGAGAGTTTTAGTTGTGCTTTTATGTCGCAGAATCGTGGCTTTTGTGATTGATTGATTGAGGTGTTTCGTTTCTTTGGGCAGGTTGTTGTGGATCGAGTGATGATACCAAGAAGGTACAGATATGAGGATATGATCCCCATCCAAATTTCTTGGAGCCTAGCTATATGAAATGAATGTTCATCTGGGGCTAAAGTGGTTAAGAGGAATGTATGGATCTTTTGTTTGCAGGGTGTCAAGTGGAAGGTCAAGGGATTTGTCGAATAGGGTTTATGCAAGTGATGAAGCAAGGGCAGAAGCTTTGGAGAAAGCAGAGAATTTGCATGCTAATTTAGAAACCCATTACCCTTCTTTTGTCAAGTCCATGCTTATATCCCATGTTACTGGTGGATTCTGGCTGGTGAGTTTTGTCTCCCTACCTATAAATCTTTTGACTTTCCCCTCCTTCCCAACTGCTCTTCAATACGTTTTTCATCTTTCAACTGCTTCCAGTCGAGATTTTCTTCCGAACCCATGTGATATATCCCAAGCATATGATATGATCATAGAAGCTGTGACTTTTTTTTGTCTCCCTTGAGTTTTCAGCCAAGATCTCTTCCAACCGTATGCCTTATGGGGATGAATTGGTTATTGACGATTTATGGTTACTCTTTAGTTAGAATGGACTAGAACTGTATAACTATACTTGATAATTCAAGTTCAACTGATGAACATCACAGGGACTTCCGAAAAGTTTCTGCAAGATGAACCTTCCAAAACGTGACGAAGTGATGACCCTAATAGACGAGGAAGGAAATGAGCACCCAACAATCTATCTTCCAAGGAAGACGGGACTGAGTGGTGGATGGAAAGGGTTTGCAGTTAATCACAACTTGGCAGATGGGGATGCTTTAATTTTCCAATTGATCAGGCCTACAGCATTCAAGGTTGTATCCATCTTCCTGTCCACCCCCCACTAATCTGCATTAAAACAAAGAAGGCCAGCAAAGTGGCCAACTCTGCTTATTTAAGATCACAATCCATTTCCTTACGCAAATTTGGCCCCTCTTTTCTCATTGCTGCAGGTCTACATCACAAGGGCTAAAGTTAATATCTGAATCTTGGTGGGTTTTCATTTTACCAGGACAGCTAGATCATCAGTTAGGTAAAATCCAATCCATCCTCCCATTTTATTCTTAAACTAGTACATGTTGCGTGAAGAGTGGTGAACATGGTCAAGTGCTGTTCATTCCAATATCAGATTGATTGGTATAAGGATCGGATCAAATACAAAAGAAAACAGTTGATCATAAGCATATAAAAATATATAGATTCAATCTAATTTTCAATCCATGTTCTATTCCCTTCGAAATGAAATCAAAACCAAGTTGTAAATTTGAGAATCGAAACCGGGATAAATCATACTTGAATCCCCTCCAATTCGAATTTAATCTGCAGCAATGTGTCTGTGGTCTGGACTAGCTAGCTGCTATTCTATTCTGATGAAATGTGCAGTGAGAAAAGGTTGGGAAAAATGAAGTCTTTTTGTGTTTTTTTTCTTTCTTTTTCCCACACGTTTGCTTTACATAGTCGGCTGAATCTGTATTGTTTTCTCTATGAAATCCTTTGAGGCCAACTGTCAGACCTACTTTAAGAGCATCAAATGCCCTGAATATATAAATCTTTTCTCCTTTTGCTGTATGACTTTTGAAGAGAGACATCCATCCAACTTGTGTTGCACTTCCTCCACTCACGTTGTTGCCTTAGCTTAGCTTAACTTGGCACATGGACTGCATCCATTATAAGAGTTTATTAAAACACCCTTTTGATCTCACATTGCTTAATCCCTCCCTCCCTGGGGTTCCTTTTTGTTTTCATTTCCCATTTTCAGTTTGCTTGGAATCACAAAACTTAACAATTGGGGGAGTCCCACTGATTTTGATGGCAATCATACATGTATATCAGATTGGGAAGGATCAATAGATCCTCATACCATGTTACCCTAATTTCAATGCGTCCTTATAAACTCATCTTACAAAACTGAATTAGACAAATACAAGTTTGTAAAAAGTCGGATTCATGTAGTCCTCGATTCGTCGGTTTTACATCTCCTTGAATCGTGTTAGCTTAAATTTAAAGATGGTAAGAAGATTTGCTTGATTCCTCTTTGATGAGTTTCCATAGCAATCATATATCAAGGTGACTTTAGTTTTGGCTTTGTTTATTTGGTCCCTTAGTGCATAACACTGATCACAACTATTCCACTTGTGATATTCAGGAGCTTCTTGTTATTAAACAAAGCTTTATGGAGGCAGCACATCAGGTTGTAGAAGTCGAAGACTTTTTGGTGTATAGATAACGGTAATGGTGAAGGTGAGGGATGGTGGTGGTGGGGATTGTAAGTAATCATGCTCCCACCATCATATTTTTGGGGGGATGATTTTGCAATTTACCCTTGATTATGACCTGATCTCTATTATTGCGTTGTTAGATTAACTCGATTCTCTAATTATGATTTCCAGAAAACATGTAATATCCCCTTCTCTTTCGCCCTTTGCCTCTCTTTTTCTCTTCAATGTGCGGATTATGCTAAGTGATAGGTTAATGAATAGCAATAGGGTACAAGTTTATACTTTTCTAGTTAATTAGTTATTAAACTGTCAATTGAACGATCGTAAGACGCAAAAGATGAATAAGAACGACGTATTTGCATTGTGTTCCATGTACAATTTAACAATTGACCGAGCAAGATCGAAGCACACATACTTTCAACCTCCCTCTCCTCTCATTAACCTGTTAACCCAAAGCGGTAAGAGGAAAGAGCGCGTTTTTCCTATTCTATGCCGTCATTGGCGCCAAGCGGAGCTGAACTGGACGAAGGCACAGAGTTTTGACACAATCTTAACGTTGTTACTTTCTTGTAACTTAATAATTTTTAATTAGTAATAAAAAAATAAAACGGTCCCCGGTTCATGAATTAAACAACGCTGATTTCACTGCAACGCACCATTTTTTCGCGTCTTTGCTTCTTGTTATACCTTGGCCAGCTAAGCAACAGCCAACAGGTGGGATAACTGGCGCCGGGATTTTCGGGCGGTCTTTGTTTCCCCGGCGGAAGTCAAATGGTTAGGTAGTGGGCCGGGCTTGGCCCGCAAACCACAATCAATCCGCCCTGCCCTGAGCGATGAAGGAAAGGAAGAGAGGATTTATCAACTCTACTGTGACATTGTATTGACCCGACCGAATTAACAGCTAATTGTCTTGTCCCCATGGCCATGCATGTTGGAAGAAAAGAATGGTTTTGATTACCTCATCAGTCATCATGATCATCAAAGAGTTGCTGAACCAATAAAAAAATCTGAGCACGCATTTTTGTACAATCAAATATGTAGTCGGCTAGTCGTTGTTTATCAAAACAATTAGTAAAATACGGTATAAATATAAGTACGGTATGGGCTTCAAGTGATTTGAGTACGGTAAGAATGTGGTAAGGTCTGTAAGGATCTTGAAATGGGCTAGGCAATTCGTAACATATCATTTTGACGAGTTTCTAATTAATAAATTGAAATCGAAGAATAACATAGATGCTAACTCTAGAAAGGACTGGATTGGAATTCACAAAAATCTCCTTACCCTTATATATTTTGGAAATGAACTATTATGTAATATGATTGCAATATCAAATTAATAGTTAATAATTTTGTATTGAAATTAATTCCTTATTGCTTGTTAACTTAGAAACGTACAGGTTGTCGAAAACTAAATATCCTTCACAAATATTCTGACATAATATCCCTTCACTATACCGCAGCTGGAAATATCAAAACAAATGCTGAATGTAAAAATTAGTAAACTACCATTCAACACTAATTTTTTAAGAACTAATTGAGAAATCTGATGTTTGAAATTATAATGAGCCTAAATATAGCCAATATCATTTCTGTCAACAATGTTTTCCGTAGATGAATAGCTACAGTATTTATGTGTAGTTTTTCAATGTGAAAATTATTGTGTTCAAACTCGAATGATATTTTTATCTTTTAAATAGGTTATCCGTTCAAATTTTGTTTGGTGCAATGTAAGTAATATTTCTATAGTGCTTATAACTGTGCGATTGTGTTCTAACTACTTCATAAGGACGCAATGTGATAGACCATTGATTACACATGTTTTTACCCCTATCATTGAGCCGTTTGAGATGTCAATTCTCGCATTTTAGGCCGATTTCACGCTAGGTTGTTCTTGTTTGTGATATTTCAGGTCCTAGTACGTGAATGAAGGTTTAGGAACGAGTTCGGGGTCGATTGGACGAAGTTTGGACGTTTGGCGAGAAGCTGAGAAGCCACACGGGCATGCCTAAAAGCCACACGGTCGTGTAGGGGACTCCTTGTGGCCGTGTGGAAATTCCAGGGAACTCACACGGGCACCCTGGAAGTCCACACGGCCTTGTGGGTCGTGACCGTGTAGGAAGCCTGAAGCCACTTATCGAAACTCCGCGTTTTGACACTCACACGGGCAGCCTGGGAGAGTCACACGGGCGTGTGAGTCGGGAAATTCTGGGTTTTAACCCAAATTCGAGCCAAAGGAGAGGGAGAGCTGGGTTTTGGATCCCAAACACCCAAGGGACGAACCAAAGAGAGAGAGAGGGCGATTTGAGGGCATTCTAAGAGTGAAATTGGAGGATTTATTCGCCTTGGAAGCTCGAGGAACAAGCCCGGACTTGAAGGCTGATCATCTGAAGATTCTTACTACAGTCTCTCTCTTCTCTATGGAGTAACTTCCCTTGACTTAGATTTTGAGGAACCATAGCCATGTTTGTTTGATTGGATGATTGTATGAGTACTCTAACTTCATAACCTTGAGTTCATATTCAATCTATGCATGTTTTCACGATTCAATTCTGCTTTAGTCGAGATTATTGATTCTGCTTTGATCCTATGAGAGCGAATACCTGATTAGGTCAATAGAGCACCATAGATTGATAGCATTGGATCGATTGCTTTAGTCGAGGGTTGATTCACTGCTTTGTATCGATTGAGAACCTCTTTCGATAGAGGGAGTCTAGTTCAGAACGCCTTGATCGGTTGTTCTAGAGAAGGATACGTCCCTCTAGGCAATTGACTCAAGAGGGTCTTGTTCCTGTAGTCGAGACTCAAGGTCTAGTCAAGGATTCTCGGCATTGTGAATGAAAGTGAAACAAGTTAGAGATCATCAATCGTTAATCTGCCTAGTGGCTAGGGGGAATCATACCTAAGCGAGTTTCCAACCTGTAATTAGATTAACTTTAACTGTAGTTTGCTAGAGTAGTTTTAGTTCTTTTATTTTAATATGGTTTGCTAGATAATGAACTGAAGCTGAGTAATAGTAACTCTAGAGACCCGTGGATTCGATATTTATTACTTGAGCCACTATACTGCAGTCCCCTTCATTGGTTACACTTGGCCATTGTTTTTTTTATATAACGAGAAACACCCTCCACGGTCACCACATTTTGTGGTGCCGTAGTCGGGCTAAACCCCGGGACCTCCGCCGGCGGTCCGGGTGATAGCGGGATGCCTCCGGGAACACCATGGTGGCGGTGAGGATCGAACCTGGGACCTTATGGTCACTAGTCCTCCTCCCTTACCACCAGGCTATGTGACCTTTGGCCACTTGGCCATTGTTAGGTGTTGTTTCATAGCGAGTCACAATGATAATTTTATAAATAAGATATCATGCGTTTATCCAACAAGTATGAGGTATACAACTTCCATCAAACAGTTAAGCGTGTTATACGAGCGCACTTGCAGATTGTATTATTGGAAGTATCGTAATTAATTGTATCTAAAATTGGGTAGAAATTTTGAGATCATTTCAACGTCGCACATAAAATTTCTACCGCAAGATATACGAGGATGGCTCCCGCAGGACTGGCAAGTCCAAATTGTGCATGTCTATAAAGAGGCGAACGTCGTTGCTGATTACCTTGCTAATTTAGAATACTCTTGCCCGATGGGGCCTCAGATTATTGCAACACCTGGTACTGCTCTCTTATATTGATTGTACCATGACATTATTAAGGTTCAAGCAACTCGTTCCGTTATTGAATAAAAGTTGGGCTCTGTTTGAGAGCCCCATTTCTCTAAAAAGAAAAAGAAAATCTACTTTACGAAAATATTTGGAAGCAAAAAGAAAAAAAATGGAAATCGTTGTTATTTTCAGTGGGTCCCACCAAAATTGCCAGCACAGAGAAGCGAAACCGTTTTCCAAAATGACGAAATCACTAATCAGACGGAGGTGATTTAGCGCGCCCCAACGCCTCACTCGCGCGCCGAACGGAGGATTAATACGGCGCGTTTAATCCACCACGTCAGCTCCAAGCCTCCAACAACACCAGCGCATATAAACAAAAAAAAACGAAAAAACAGATTAAGAAAAAAATTAAATAAGGAAGAAGAAACAGAGAGGAAAAAGAGAGCAAGAAAGAACAGCTCCAATTGCGCTCATATTATTGTTTTGTTGTTAAATGTAACGATCTCTCTCTCTTCCCTCCCCTCTCTCTCTCTCTGTCAATTGCGTTTCTTCGTTTCAACAATGGAATTTCTGCAGAACGCTGGGATCCGCGTTTCTCGATCGCAGCAGCAGCAATATCTTCACCAAATTCTCCTCCATATGCTCTAACAACCTCTCTTCCGCCATAGCCAGCCACCATTACTTCTCTTCCCCTTCCATTCCTTTCCACCGCCCTTCAGCAATCGCTGCTGAAGCTATACGCTCGTTCCTGATTCCTTCCCGCTTCTCTCGCCGCTGCGCCGTCTGCCGGATTCCAAAACCCTCAGGTCCGGCTCCGGTTTGAGGAGCATTCTCCTCCAGATTCGGCATCGGTTCTCTGTAAGTGCCTTGAGATTTGCTCTACATTGATCTGAAATGCAACGCTTCTCTTCTCTTCTCCGTTTCCTCCTTCGAATCGCTGTTTTCTTAACAGTCTCTCGTTTCCAATTGTATCTCCGTTTTAATTATTCGCTTGTACGGAAGATCTCCGGCGTTTTTTTTTTTGTCGTTGTATGAGCCGGCCGCGGCCAAGATATGGCATCTCGTTGTTGCAAACGTTTTATGTTTTTCCCCTTTCCCTCTCCCTCTTTTTGATCGTTCTACGTGGCTTTTTGCGATTAGGAGGCTGAAATGCGGAATCGGTTTTTCCCTTTGTTGATTTTAGTTTTCTTGGTGTCTTCGTTTGCAGTGGAGAGAAACAATTGAGATTGTCGGCCGTCGAGGATTTTCGTCGTTGTTTTGTTCTTCGGAGTTTCTGAAATGTCAACCACGAGGGAGCATCACACGGTGCCGCTCTCGGTGCTTCTAAAGCGGGAATTGGCTACCGAGAAGGTAGAGAAGCCTGAGCTTGTCCATGGACAGGCCAACCAGAGCAAGAAAGGGGAAGATTTCACGTTCGTCAAAACTGAATGCCAGAGGATCCTTGGCGATGGCGTTACTACTTACTCAGTTTTTGGGGTAAATTTCTTTTGCTTTCATGATCCAGCTTTACTTGGGTGCAGCTTTTGATCGATCTCAAGCTTTGTTATCAAGTCTTCCCTACTGAATCCTATTTTGTTGTTTGCAGTTATTTGATGGTCACAATGGCTGTGCAGCAGCGATTTACACTAAGGAGAATCTTCTAAACAACGTTATATCCGCTATTCCTCAAGACCTTAACCGAGAGGAATGGCTAGCGGCACTTCCCAGGGCATTGGTTGCAGGATTTGTCAAAACAGATAAAGAGTTTCAAGTTCGAGGTATGAATATGCTGAATCCTGTTGTCCGATTGACGTTTAAAGCCTGTCACTCTATCCTATTTAGGACTGAAATGCAATTTTCGGTTTGGAATGTCTAGCCTGTATGGTCAACTATGGATGTTGTGATCGATATCCATGCTCATGGTGATCTCATTTATAATGGAGTTGGTAGCTGATAAATTTTTTGGTCTCCCACTTTTCAGGACAACCATCTGGTACTACTGTCACATTTGTGATTATTGAAGGATGGGTTGTAACTGTAGCATCGGTCGGAGATTCGCGTTGTATACTTGAATCTGCTGAAGGTGATCTCTACTACTTGTCAGCAGATCACAGGCTTGATTGCAATGAAGAGGAGTATGTGTGACTTGTTTATTTGGGTTTTTTTTATCCCACAGCCTTATGGATCAATCACCCTTCTAAGTTCTAACAATTGTTTTCTTCTCACTTTTCCTTTCTTAGGAGGAATCGTATTACAGCAAGTGGTGGTGAGGTTGGGCGCCTGAATACTGGTGGTGGTGCAGAGGTATCTTTTTCTTTTTCCCTCTTTGCAACTCTTCTTCCTGTCATACTTTTTGCTCTATTGTTTAACGAGAATACTTTGATGGTTTAATCCTGTGTTGATTATTGCTCGTTTGGTGGCGTATTCGGCGCACCCACTTTTTTGGGTGCACTCAGTGCACCCGCCTCATAATCATCATTCTGAGCATGCGATTCATGTCAAAACGGGATCAATTGTTGCTTATGATATTATGAACAAGAAGCACGTGAATTTGAAAAATTAAATTTTACTTTAATTTGTAGGATTTAGGATTTAGGGGTTTAGGGTTAGGGTTTAGGTTTACAGTTTGGGATTTGTCATTGGGATTCAAATTGAAGGTTAAAGGGTTAGAGTAATAGATTGATTTGTTATGATTCTATGGCATATCATCATATTAGATTGAGAGTACTCATTAAAGTTCAAAATTTGATGTATTATGGACACTTTTAGAGATGAGTGCACCAAAAAAATTGAGTGCACCGAAGTAGCCACCTTGCTTGTTTACATCAATTGCCACTCTAAGATAAGATGCCCATTATCACTTAAAAATGGAAAGTGGATATCGTTTTGGATGGATATGAATTGATACTATATGTGCCTGTATCAAATTGTACTTGACTGGACTGTTTGCTCCAAACTGATCTAACTTGTATAACACTGCTTGCTGTAGATTGGCCCGTTGAGATGTTGGCCTGGTGGCTTGTGTCTCTCACGGTCCATTGGAGATCTGGACGTTGGCGAGTATATTGTTCCTGTTCCTTACGTGAAGCAAGTCAAGGTTTGTGCCTCTTCTTCTTTTCCATCTTCAGTTAATTTTCTTATGCATCTCTCTGATTCACTATCTATGAATTTTACCCTCTACTATGGGCCTCAGCCTTCAGCATTTCTGGCAAGCGTTTTACCACCTTTATCATAACACCATCTGTGTACTTGTATTCAGCGTATCCTGTAGAAGAGTTAAGTAAGATGGACTTGGTGATTTTTATATCGGAAATATTGATGAAGCTACTACTATGGATGGTCCAATTCTCTGTTATAATACAACTTGACCAATGATAGTTCAGTGGAGGAATGGGCTGAATGTGCATGAGATTTGTCTCCTTCTAAAGAATCTTTTGGTTGTTTCTCTGCAGTTGTCTACTGGTGGTGGTAGGCTTATCATCGCAAGTGATGGAGTTTGGGATGCTGTGTCTGCCGAAACGGCTCTTGACTGTTGCCGTGGAATGCCCCCAGATGCTGCAGCATCACAAATCGTTAAAGTATGTGGAAAATTTTACATTTTGCTGTCTGCTGTTTTATTCTAGGTTTATGACATGCTTCGATAATGCCTGGAATATATCCGTGTTCTTCCACTAATAACCGGATCATTCCATTTTGTTTTAATTTTGCAGGAAGCCGTGCATCCCAAGGGTATCAGAGATGACACTACCTGCATTGTTGTTGACATGCTTCCAGTGGAGAAGCCAGCCGTCCCTCACCCAGTGCCTAGGAAACAACAAGTCAAAGGAGTGTTGAGATCTATGTTCAGAAAGAAGTCTTCTGAATCATCTTCTCATCCCGACAAAGGATACGTTGAGCCGGATGTCGTTGAGGAGATGTTCGAGGAAGGCTCTGCTATGCTTTCAGAAAGGTTTGTTCTCTCTGTCAGATAATCATCACTCTTGGGCTCACTATGGTAATTTCAGAGACTCTGGTATGCTGACTCCTGAGTTGTTGGTTTAATGTCGGTCGGTGAATGCAGGTTAGACACAAAGTACCCGCTGTGCAACATGTTCAAGTTGTTCATGTGTGCGGTGTGTCAGGTAGAGATTAGACCTGATGAAGGAGTATCGATACATGCCGGGTCAGGTAACATGAGAAGGCTACGTCCCTGGGATGGCCCTTTCCTTTGTGTCAGTTGCCAAGAGAAGAAAGAAGCAATGGAAGGGAAAAGATCATCTGGAGGTTTGCTTTACTTTCCACCCCTGTTCAAGTGTGAATTGGTTTAACAGGCTCGGTTTTACCAACTCAGTATATCTTTGAACTTGTACAGATAGACACAGTAGCGAAAGTGACTGAGCGAGCCAGTCAGGCTCCTTCAACTATAGACGACGATGATGATGCATCTCAGCGAGCACTAACAATTGTTTCAGAAGTTTAATGTAAATGAAAAAAGACAACTTATCTTGGGACGTTACTTCAATTAAAATCCGACGGCAGAATCTTTTGGAACCCCATGCTTTGCTCTGAAGACAAGGACGATGAAAGAAGATGAGAAGAACTTGTTATAGCTGCTGCTGCTGCTGCTGCTGCTTACCAGTGACATACGTATGTTTATCTAACTTGAAGACTTGATGGTTGATCCTCTTAGTTTGTGCTCGCCCTCCCTCCAAGACTCCGAACGAAAAAGCTTGATCGTGCCAAATGCTTAGCAGCAGCAGGGATGCATCAAAGAGCGGTCAGTCGTCGTTTTCCCCCTTCTACGATCATTATTTTCATTATTTCTTTCTTTTTTTCTTTCTTTCTTCTGTACTTGAATCCACAATATTCTTCTCCAAAAGTCACAAAGCTAACATCGGAACAACAACGGTAGCAGCAATGTCCAAATATTAATAATTTCTTAGGCACTTAATGACAACTAGTCTTCTTCTTCGTCCACATTAGACGGTAAGAGAGAGAGAGAGAGAGAGAGAGAGAGAGAGAGAGAGAGAGAGACAGAGAGAGAGAGAGAGACAATTGGCAATGGAGGAATGAGAGAAACAATGTGTAGCTGTGATCTTGTTACAAGAGCGGAACGAATTCTTTGATGTAGTTGTAGCTGTAATCAATCTTGTTCCATATATGTCCATAGAAAGATACTTGCTCAGTTAAATTCCTTTATATATTATTTCTAAAATAGCAAGGTCAATAAGCATCAAGGAATATTGTATTTGCTTTAACATGATCGTACTTCAAGATAACGGTTAATTTTGAGGGTCGTGAGGATTTGAACATGTAATTTACAAACTAGTTTTGATACCATGTTATAAATCAATTAGTCTCAATAACTAGAGTTGTTGGAAGAAGTCGATGGACAATTGAGAACAGTGAATGATGATTGGAATAATAATGGTATAATGATGATGATGATGAAAAGTCATCAGTGTTCTACATTTTGGATTGGATAGAGTTGGGGGTAAAGGGCAAAAGTGAATTGAGAGTTGGAGATTGCGAAAGAGGGTGAGGAAGTTGGAAGTCATTCCCGCACATGGTTGGTTGGGACCATGACGATGACAAATGCAGGCTGGCTGGCTGGCTGGGATGTTCGTTTGTGGCCGAATTACGCGTTTGTTGTTTACATGTGCTCTTCTGCTGAGAGATAGATCTCTCATCTCCCTCCCTAGGAAGAGAACAAAAGGAACAGAGATATCCGTCGCACAAAGCAATGGATCAATCAAGCATGTGGACTGGACTCATTAGCTGTTCAAGCTTTCATGTTTTCTCCGAGTCGCAGAGATCAATCCGAACTAACTCTGCTTCGCCTTGCGCAATTTCCACGCCATTTAATAAGAATGATACTAATAGGCCGACTCGTTAGGTAATTTGATTTGATTTGTCATATGATCTATGAAAACTCGAACGAACAAGCACGTGAAAGCATTAAAGAGATTGATTCGGTGTTTATATGGTATCCCCTATTGATCTGGACTGGTTCATATGAGAGATCAGCCTCTCCAGCTTCTTATCTTATTGACACCTAGCCGAATGGCAGTACATGATTACATTTATATCTTGCACTGGTAGCTAGAACTTGGGCTGTGGATGAGATGGGCTCGGACTTGGGCTCAACGGGTGATCGTCTCGGTCCAATAATCCATATGAGTATTGGGTTAGTCCAAATTGACTCATATGTATTTTTAATGATTTTGAGTTTGAGTTGGATTTGAGTTGAGTTCAATTTAAATAAATCCTTTTGGGTCCGACTCAAATGCATCTATTTATGCCTACAATTGTACATACAAAGATGATGTAGACCATCTCAATAACTATCTTCAAACCAATTACACTTTTAATATTGGTGTTCTCACCTTTTCATTTGTTCCGCATTCCGCAACAACAAAAAGACAAAAGTTGCATTAAAATTTGGTAATGAGTACCATATTTTTTTAATACCCAACACTACGAGTCAAATTTAAACTCAAACTGAAATTTATTTTTCCTAAAAAAAAAACTCAATCTGAAAAGTTGGATACAGATATATACCTCAAAAGAAAAATTAGCAAGACCTTTAAATCATATAAAATGAATTTGGACATTACTCAAATGAATGTTTTTTGCGCACTTGTGATTACTATCACAACAGATGATAGAGCTTAATGCGAGAGCGGTCCAAGTTAGCGATTTCTAGCTGTGGCTTTGCGGGGGAGGATTAATTTGTATGCGTCTCCATCTTTCCCAATCAGATCTACTGATCTTGCCTGCCTCTAATTGAAATGCTATGGCATGGGAAAGTCGCAATAATGTTGTTTTCCTTCCCCATGCACACTATACCATCGTCAATTTTCATCGTTAATTTCAGTCACACCTTGCGGATCATCAAATAGCGGTTCAACCTCACCTAGTGGCTCCGACTCCAACACAGCGGCCACTCCGTACTACTTACTTGAATTCCGGGTTTCGGATTGCAGTCGATGGAGCTACGTCCAACCCGACTCATGGTGCGGTGGGCCTTGTTGGGTTTTTTGGAGGACATGCTATTTTTGGTTTTGGGTGCTCTCTCCTAGGGATGGTGGATGCCACTACAGTGGAGCTTTTGGAGGTCTCTTATGCTTTGCTACTTCTTTGCCGTTGGTAATGGCATGATCGGCCAGTTCTTCTTACCGGCGATGCTCAAATAATGTTGGAGAGGTGGGGATCCCGCAATCCTCATGATGCTCGGTGTGGCGCCATTTTTCGTGAAGTGCTAGATATCATTAGTCATCTTCCCTTGGTTGATTTTGCTTACACACATCGAGAAGCGAATCGGGCTGCCCATTATGTGGCATGTAATGTCCTATGCTATCCTAGTATTCATAATGTCTTATATAACTATTCGTACATGGTCTGTCATTGAGTCCGTGTAGGGGCCGTAATTATTGTGGTTCCACACACTTATCTGGTTAATCTGCAAGAATTTCTATAGATTTTTTTCTTTCTATGGCATGGGACCGAATTAGGGATAAAAAAGAATAAAAAAAGTGGATTATGATAAATGGACAACTTGGGTCTGGGGAGGCCCATTTAAACAGAAGGTGTGGGGAAGGGAAACATGCAAAACGCTGTGGCCACGGGTTGTAACTTGTTATTTGGCCTATATATAGTCGGCAGCTTGGCCGACTGGATGAGAGGCGAGAACCAAAGATAGCGAGAAGAGAGGCTTGAAATATGGTTGTGACAATCGGGTTCAATTGGTATTGGGAGCGGTAATCAAATTCGATACAAAATATAATTAACATTGAAAAATAGTGTTATCGATTAGATTTTTTTTTATCTCTAAACAAAATGGCATCGCTTTGATGGAATTAAATAACAAAAAGAGAGAAATCTGTCGGATTCAAGTATGAATATTTAGATGTTGATGTTGTCAATTGGATTCAAAGATAAATGTTTGGAATTTTACATTAAAAGTGGCATTTAAATATGATGATGTCATTTTGTTTGTAATGTAGTGTTTTATTTATATATGGCTGGAGACTAAATGCTAGTTCACAATTTCTTTGGTGTTAATGGTTTTTTGTTTCCTCATATATTTTGTTAAGAAAGGCATAAACTAATATATAAATTTATTGTACCTCAATTAAACCATACAACTTGTTAAACCGTAGTAAAAAAACAGGTTTAACACCCTTGCTTCGTGGGAAGAAAACCCGTCCAGTGTGAGTTTTCGTTGTCAAGCACACCAGCATCACACTGTGGGGCTACGAGAGCAAAATAAGTCGGAATCCTTCCCCAAATGATAAGCCAAGCACGCAAAAGTGCTTACATTTTTAACAAATTTTTAGTAGGGTGGTATTCTCACTTCACCACATCCTATTGATGGAACTGCAATTCTTCCACGGATGGAATTGTCCAAGTCTACAATAGAAACAAAATAGAGTATTTGTCAAGTTCACCAATAGAGAGTGGAAGCACAAATCCATCAATTGTATACCATCTCTGAATGCCTCCTAAATCCGCGGTCTCGTTACATTGTTTTGAGTAATAATCATCATTCATCAGTTGGACATAAATTATGTTGAGTCTTGTCGAGCAGTCGATTAAGAAAGTTACTTACCATTAGCTCTAAACGATTTTCAGATGTCAGAAAGTTAATTTAGTTAGTTAAGTCCATTTCTTTACCGTGGATGCTGTCAAATTAATTTGATGATTTTTAGAGTTTGAAAGGAAGAATAAAAGGGGAAGGGGGGTATAGACGAGGAAATAATGCCTCCATGATTGTGAATTTATGATGTTGACTTTAACAAATCCAAACAAAAATTCCTCTTCGTTCCTTGCCGTGTCACTTTGCTGTTACACGTGCGTCTGGGCCTACCCCAAACCAGAAAATTAAGGAGCCCAGCCCATCCCCACCTCTCTCTCCCAATTACCCTCATAAATTCACAACATATAAGTTTTTTTTTTTTTAAAAAAAAAACTAAAACTACAGGATGGCAATGGGTCGGGTTTTGTCAAATCCAGACTCAAACCCAATCCAACCTGCTAGGTACCCGCCGGTTCATAGGTACCCATGGATTTTTGTCGTAAAAAAATTACAATAACAAGTTCATATCAAAATAAAAGTCAAATATCAATCTCTCAATACAAATTATCCATATATAAAACACCATTCTAGAAAATTCAAGCAAATCACAAATTAACCATACAAATTGTTCAACACTAATCTAGAAAACTCAAGAAGATTGAAGCAAATCACAAATTATCCATAAAAAATATGATTAATTGAAAGCTTCTTCCTCCTTGTCAATTAATCTTCTTCACTCTCCACACGATAATATCAACTTCATTCTACACAATTAGAACGAAAAAATTAGACATGTCTCCACAAACATAAAGAAGATTAGTTGTTTAGAATATTAAGTATACCGGGAAAATTAATTATATGGGTGTGGGCGGGTACCCATGGGGCGGGTTTACCTAAACCCAAACCCAACCCGGTGAATAGTGAACCGGTTTAAACCCAAACCCGACCCAAAACCCGTCAACACGAGTTTTACCCGCGTTGACCGGGTTGGGTTTGATAGGGTACCCGTGAGTTCGGGTTTTGTTGCCATCCCTAACTACATGTACATATTGATAGAAAATGATAAGCTTAAAATTAGGAATGGCAATGGGGCAGGTCCGGGGCGGGTTTCTTGGTACCCAGACCCGCCCCGTGGCAGGTCGGGTCCAGGTCGGGTAATTGATCACGGGTCGCGGGTCGGGGCAGGTCGACCCAATGGGTATGCAATTTATATGAAAAACATTAGAAATATTCGTTATTTTTATTATAAGACTAAGAAAACAAACAATATTATGACAATTGTAGTTAAATTATTGGAGAAATTGAAGTTTTTACTAATTTACAACTTTATTATAGCTAAAATATGATGCAATAAAAGGAAAATTCTAAGTAATTTGACTAAGATTACATGTAAATTAGACAAGAACGGGTCGAGAATGGGGCGGGTCAGGGCAGGTCGGGTCGATGAGACTACCCATGTCCGCCCCGCCCCGCCTACGGGGCGGGTCGACCCGCCCCAAAACAGGTCAAACAGGTCGGGTAAAATGGGTCAGGTCGAAATTGCCATCCCTACTTAAAATGCATCGCAATCGTTATACTTTCATGAAACGAGGTAATTAAATCTGAATTTTTTCAAAGTGCAACAAAGTGAATGAAATATGTATTCTTCCAACGATAATGAGTGTCTTGATGAGACTAGATAATTAACCACAAAATTGATATCTCTATAAACATGTCCCTATATGATAGGGCAAAGTTGTGTCATAAGTTGTCAAACCTTTGTGATATCTGCATAATGGGATGGTTGGATGTGGCATTCATTCTCAATGATGTGTTTGGCTAGTTAGTAAACTTTCCTAACACCTAGCTCCAAGGGAGGAAGATTGATGAAAGTAGCCATAACAAGGAGGAAGAAGAGGAAAGAAATAGCAAGGCTTGGGAAAAAGCTTAAGGCGAGGACTATATAACTCAAAATTAGTGCAGAGCCCATCGAGAAGCAAATATGGTGGCTCATAACTACGGCTGGCTATTTGGGGTATTGAAAACTCAAATACAAGAAAACAAAAGGGTGAAAACAAACTAGGATGAGAGAAGCTCTCCCCTCTCTCCTGCGCCTTGGGCGTTCAATTGGGAGCATGTTGATCGCGCTGGTGTTGACGATCATCCAAACCTGCTTGGTTAATCAATCGCAAAGCTGGTGGAAATACAAGTTTGCTCGGCCCCGACCTAAAGGGGTGCAAGTGTCGGCGAAGAACGTTGAATTCTTAGAGCCGGCTCATCGTCGGCGCTCATCGTCGGCTCCATCGCGTCGATCGCTGTATTCACGGTGGTGGCGATAATACTAATGGCTTTCCCCTGCGAGGGACTAGCAAAAGGAAGCTCGGGCATGTCCTGGCTGCTAAAGATGGTTTTTGTCTTACGACGGCTACCCAAGGGAGTTGTCTGGCGATTCCAAATTCCTTCATCGGAGGATTTGATGATGGACGAGTCGATTCAAATACGTCCGCTTTTAATAGCACAATTCCTGGCGCATGGTATTCTGGTGCAGAAGGTGGTGAAAAAGATCACATCGTTTGCCCCTGTCCATGGCGCCGATGTTGCGACGCCGATCTCCGCCCCCAATGTGGAGCAACGATGGTGTCCAGCTTTTCCCGGTGACCGGAGAGTCAATCCCGGGGATACATGAAACTATACGCGGAAAAAACGAGATGAGATGGAGAGAGAATCTGTTTCAGTCGATATTCCCGTGATTCTGGAAAGATACGCTGGCCGCGTTATCTCGTGGGTGTTGGGTAAGAGTCCCATTCCCACTTTGCCTCTAATTAGCCGAGCGGTGGACGTAAGCCCTAAGGAAGACCTTCCCTTTATAACTCTATGCCACAAGCCACTCAATATACTTACGCGAAAAGTATATCCAGCGGCTAGAGCTTCCACGAGAATTCCTGACTCCAAGCTTCATCCTCGCTCAGGTAATTTTTATCCCCGTCCTCATTCCCCCCACACCTGTGTCCTACATTGTTCCTAAGTATGAGGAGAGCTGTTTCCAAGCGTCCCCAATCTGAAGTTGTGTTGACAAATGGGTTGGGGATGGGGAACCTGGCGCACACCGGTGGAGAGGAACTCGTTTCTCACCCATCTTTTTTGTCTCGCATGCAGGTTAACATGATGGCCCATGTGACGTCGGATCAAGTTGTTCAATTCTCAATGGAGGAAGTTCAATCCTCCAAGTACCAAGCTGAACACTCTCTCTTGGGTCGTGTGTTTACTGAAAACAGAATCTCCACCATCGAATTGAGGGAGGGAGTTCTCAAGCCGTGGCTGATCCAAGGACGGCTCCGAGTCGTCTTAGCTAAACATGGCTTGATTGAATTTGTGCTCCCGACCGAGGAAGCTAAGGTGTGGGTGCTGAAGCGTACTCCTTGGGTGATCAATGACAAGATCATTCATCTCTGCCATTGGATTCCTGTTGTTACGCGCAAGACCTTTGAGGATCTTGCGGTAGCTCCGTTTCGCATTCAACTGTGGGATATCAAGGAGGATTGCTGCACACAACAATTCGGACGAAAAATGGTTACGGAGACTATCGGGAAGGTCTTGGAGTCTGGTGTTTTTACATGCCAGGAATCGGGACACGGGTTTGTGAAAGTCAAGACCCTGATCGATTTCTCGAAACCGCTCCGATCTCAGATTTTGGCTGCTAACGATGATACCGGTTGTTTCTGGGTGAACCTAAAATATGATTACCTCCCTAGCTTTTGTTACCGGTGCGGTAGGGTGGGTCACTCGCAGCAATCCTACTCGTTTGATCTTCCGACCCGTAAAGAGAGATTCGGGCCTCACATGTCAACTCGGAGCTTGGGAATGCGGGTCTATGAGGCGGACGATTATAATCAACAGTTTCCTAGGGGGGGGGGGGGGGAACTTGGTGTGGATAAACATAGATTTAAAGATGATCAAAAAGGATGCTGTTGAGTTTGGTGAGCTCCCTGATGGGAATGCGAAGGTGTCTCGAACCCAGAATCATGGGCCCTCTTCTCGTCCCCGGCAACCACAGGCAGGGGCGGGGGATTTGGCTCATCGCCATAGCCCGGGGTTCAAGGTGGCGAGATCACCCAAGGTTCGGTTTGGACACAAGCAGCACGCAGGCCCTGCTTCCCGTTCCCATGCAACAGGCCATCTTCGTGAACGTGGCCATAGGGAGGGAGGTGCTGCCGTGGGTGCGGATCGGCGCCGTCGACACCGCATGGAAAGTCCGGCTGGGGTTCCTTATCCCGCGTCGGAACCTAAAGAGGAGGGGGCCCAGTACGAAGACTCCGACGAATGGGAGGCAGGCCCGGTGCTGGGGGAAAGGAGGAGGCGATTACTACTGGATGAGTCCGAGGACAAATTTGTCCCTCCAGCTGTTATCCCTCCAAATCCTGGCCCAACAGTCGAGGAAGCTCCTCCAGCTGTCTCGGCCCAGCCCACTGCTACCCAGCCTGCGATCCCCTCTCTGCCTTTGCCATCTCCTACCGCTACTAATGGCAATAAACAGACGGGAAGGAAGCTGAAGAAGGCGGGTGGGTTTGCTTCTCGGCCAGATCTTCATGGCGAAAGCAAACCGACAACGGGCTCATCTAAGCCGCGACGTGGCACTGCCTCGGGCCGGAGTCGAGCCGTTGCAGGATCGAGTGGACAAGGCCAGGGTCGTGGGAAGGGTCGGAAGGCAGCTAGAGAGGCCAACCAGCTGGGTAATGATGTTATTTCGTTGGGTCAAACCCTCGATGGTTCGGGGGGTACCAAGGAAGGAGAGGATATTAATTTAGATGGGGGCTTGAAGGTGGAAAAGGGTATGGCGGTGGCGGAGTCCTCTTTCTAAGATGATGCTCAGGCCTTTATGGTTAAGCGCAAATCCCCGCCTGTGAATGATGGGAAGGTTAAGCAGGTGGTGGCGGCTTTTGAAGCCGGAATGCGGATCTCTAATGATCAAGACCCTATGGCAGAAGCAGAGGGAGAAATGATTATCAAATTGAATGATTATGGTTCCAACCTTGAAGGTGGTGGAACTGGAAAACGAAAACGATCGGTGGAAGAGCTCGGGGGTGTGGAGGATGCTGATCCCTTGCCTAAGAAGCAATTTGTGGAAGTTATCAATGAGAGTGAAAAGGTGGAGGAAGCCAGCCTTGAGTGGCCCCAGTCGAATAAATGAGGCTTCTGACCTGGAATGTGAGAGGAATTGGACCATCCCTCGCGTTCCAAACTGCTGTAGGTTTAGTTCGATCGAATAATCTGGACCTTGTTTTCTTTTCAGAAACTAGGTCGTCTCGGAGAGTAGTTTCTCGCCGTATGCCCGGCTTTGCTCTTTCTCAATGTTTTTTTGTCGATGCCGTTGATGCATTGGGTGGTTTAGTTTTAGGTTGGTCCCTCGAAGTTGATGCGTCGGTGTTTTTTCATTCGAATTTTTGTATTTGTGTCAGAATAAATGAAGAGAATTTATCGTATGTGGCGATTGGTGTTTACTTGAGCTGCCATGCTCAGATTCGTGTCTCCCAATTACATCAAGTGCGCGAAGTTTGTGAGAACCTCCACCTTCCTTTTGTGATCATTGGCGATTTGAATGTCACGCTTAATGCTAGTGAGAAGGATGGAGGTAACCCTTGGTCCCCTGCCCAATCGCTTGATCTGCGGGAGTTCATTCAGGATCTGGGTTTACAGGACCCTGGGTTCCAAGGAGATCCTTTCACCTGGACTAATAAACGTATGGGGTCGGCATGCATCCGTGAAAGACTGGATAGAGCTCTTTGCTCTCACTCCTGGATTGACTATTTCCCGGATACTCTGGTGAAACATTTCACTGATCAGGGGTCTGACCACCGTGCCCTTCTACTTTCTGATAAACCTTATCCAAGGAATTGCCGTCCCCTGTTTCGCTATGATGCCCGTTGGGCAAGTAACTCAGAAGTTAAGGCAATGGTAACTTATGTTTGGCAGGAAATGATTCAGGGTACCCCAATGTTTCAACTCTGGGAACGGCTGAAACGTCTCCGGCATCTGTTTTATGACTGGAGTCGGGCGGGCACGACTAATTCCTTGCGTAATATCAATACCCTGCAAGCGGAAATCAGAGTGATCAAATCGAGTCATCCAATTAATTGGGATGAAGTGCGCACTTTGGAAACGGAATTGAGCCGACAATGGGCGGCGGAAGAAATCTATTGGCAGCAGAAGTCACGGGTCCGGTGGCTTAAGCGGGGTGATCAAAACTCATCTTATTTTCATACGGTCACGAGAACCCGCAGAAAACGTATTTCGTGCATGGTCTTCGGAATGACTCAGGCGATTGGATTACAGAGGAACATGGAAAAGCCGATCTTGCGGTTAATTTTTACAAGCAGTTGTTCACATCGGAGAGTCATGTCCAGAATATGGCCGAGCGTGTTGGAAGCCTCCCCATTGAACCCTCTATTTCGACGGAGATGAATGCCACCCTAACTCATCGAACTGTGTTTGGGATGGGGTCCAAGCAGGCTCCGGGCTCTGATGGCTTCACAGGGAAATTTTTTAAAGCCTTTTGGGATATTGTTGGCGGTTCGGTTATTGAGGCAGTCAGCTCGTTCTTTGTGACGAGCAAATTGCTCCGCAGTTTTAATCATACCTAGCTTACCTTGATCCCCAAGGTAGAGCAGGTGGAAACGATGCGCCAGCTCCGCCCTATTAGCCTCTGCCAATTTGTGTATAAGATTATAACGAAGATTATGGCTGAAAGGTTGGCGGCTGTCCTTCCCCAGGTTATTTCTGAGGGTCAGAATGCGTTCATTCGGGAGCGCCATATTGTGGATAACATCCTCATTGGACATGAATTGATGCACTATCTCAAAATCAAAACACGCGGCAAAAAGGGATATATGGCTCTCAAGGTTGACATGGAAAAGCCTATGACAGAGTCGAGTGGTCGTTCCTAATGGCGGTGTTAGAAAGGATGGGCTTTAATTCTGTCTGGCGGGGATGGGTCTATGAATGTTTGCGCTCTAGCTCCTTCTCTGTCCTCATGAATGGTGCCCCTTCTGGCTTCTTTTCTCCCTCAAGGGGTCTCCGGCAGGGTGACCCGCTGTCGCCGCTCCTTTTTGTACTATGTGAAGGGTTTGCGGCTCTCCTTCGGAAAGCTATTGCGGAAGGGAGGTTAGAAGGAGTGAAGGTGGCCCCAAGAGCACCTCGTATCTCGCATCTTTTCTTTGCAGATGATTCTTATCTTTTTCTGCGAGGGTCCCTCCAGGAGTGTGAGAACTTAATTGAGGTTCTCAATGAGTATGAAGAACTAAGCGGCCAACGAGTTAATTTGGATAAATCAGCAGTTTGCTTTAGTAAGAACATTACTCTGCCGGATCAAGAGTTTCTGGCTGCGGTCCTGGGGGTTGGGGCAATTGGGGTCCATGATAAATATCTAGGTTTGCCGTCCCTGATTGCCCAGTCTAAGATGGCCACTTTTCATTATTTGGAGGATAAGCTGTTGGAAAAACTTCAAGGGTGGAAGCGGCGAACTTTGTCTTGGCTGCAAAAGAAACCTTGATTAAGGCTGTAGCTCTGGCCCTCCCCTTGCATGTGATGTCTTGCTTTAGGTTGGCCCTTTCCCTGTGTCGTCTCCTCGATAGGCATGTTGCCCGATTCTGGTGGGGGGGGGGGGGGGGAGGAAGGTCAGTCCCGTATCCGGTGGATGTCTTAGCATAATATGTGCCAAAGCAAGCATGAGGGGGGTATGGGCTTTCGCCGGTTCGAGCATTTCAATCAGGCTCTCTTAGCTAAGATTGGTTGGAGAATCCTTATGGATCCCCAATCTTTAATCGCTCAGGTGTACAAAGGGAAATATTTCCCCAATGGGCCCTTTTTGACGGCTACTGCCCGATCCCGACCCTCTTGGGGATGACAGAGTATTTTGTTTGGGAGGGACCTGCTTAAGTCAGGGTTGCGTTGGCAAATTGGGAATGGTCAAACTGCTACCCTCCTTACTTCCTCTTGGATCCCTCGGTGTCATCCTGGTTGCCCTGTTTATAATCCCTGTGTGCTTCCTGTTGAGGGGGACTTGCCAGTGGCTGAGGTGATCATATCAGGGGAGGGGAGATGGGATGATCAGAAGCTAGCTCAGTGGTTTGATCCTCCTACGTGTCAAGCTATAAGGTCGATCCCGTTGCCTCGACGAAATCTGGAAGATCGGCTGATATGGCATGATACTCCGGATGGAGAATTTACTGTGAAAATGGCTTACCATTTGGCGGTTCGCCTTGATCAGCAGAAAAGGATTTGGCGATCTTCTGTGAGCTGGATGGATCGAGCTAGTTGGATTAGAGTGTGGACGGCCAATTTGCCTCCTAAGCTAAAGATCTTCATATGGCAAATCCTCAATCGGCTTTTGCCTACTACTGAGGCTTTGATTGAGAAGGATGTGGATGTCCTCCCTAAGTGTCCAGTGTGTTGGGCTGAATCTTAAACGATGGAACATTTGTTTCTGGATTGTCCAGTGGCCCGTGCCCTTTGGGATTTGGCCGGCTTGCAGCACCTTGGGGAAGGGTTGCCACATCATACTTTTTCTCTGTTCCTAAAAGTGATGTTGAATAAGGCTCGTCATCCACCAGTTGTTATGGCCGTTGTTTCGAACCTCTGGCGGATTTGGCGGTCTAGGAGTTGGGTGGTGTTTGAGGGCAAGCAGTTTGGCTTTACTGCTCTGATTCGCCAGTATGAGCAGCAGGTGTGGGAATGGATCTCTCTGCCTCAAAATGCGCCGGTCAGCATCCCTAGGGTGCAGTCCCGTCCTTGATGCATCAGGATATGGGGGTACCAGTCTGTGCGTGGGATGGGGCTACCAAGAGCGATTCCCACTCGGCAGGGGGGATGGTCATCTTGACTCCGGCTGGGGAAGTCCTTTTGGTTCGCGGTGTCTAGTTTGAAGGCGTTGATGATCCCATGGTGGCTGAGTTGCTTACTCTTCGTGAGGCATTGTCCTGGACGAATGGACTTGGCTTCACGGCAATGCGTTTTGAAGGGGATGCCAAAGTGGTGATTGATAAAATTCTGCGGAGAGATTTTTGGGACAACCAAGTGGAAATTATTCTAGAAGAAGTGGTGCAGTTGCTTGGATTGAGCCCGGGATTTAGTCTGCGATTTGTAGGTCGGCATAACAATAGGGTAGCTCATGTTGTAGCTAGGAAAGCCCTGTGCTTGTTTCCGACTACGTGTCGCCTGTTTGATTTTCAGGCCTGGCTGTCATCCAGGATGTAACTTTCTCTGTTTCAATCTATATATATGATTATCTTTTGTCAAAAAAAAAAAAAAACTACGGCTGGCTATTTGGTATAGACTATTTGATTTTACTCGAAACCGGACCGTATAATCCGGATCGGAACCGGATAGCAAACAATGCAATCCAATTTTTGGACTTAGATTTGAGGTAAAAAAACTGTTAGGGACCGGATCGAAAATCGGATAAGAGAGTCAAACTCCCGAAACTTAACCAACTCCTCACCCTTTGAGTCCTCAGGCCACTCAAATCCCCACAAGTCAATCTAAAATCAAAACCGAATTGGGACCGGACCGGGTCAAGACCAGACTGTATTCAATCCAATCTTTGGTCCTTATATTCATGAAAAAACCACACTGGGACCAGATCAATTCGGGCCAATTTAACCGGACCGAACCGAACCGAACCGTATAGCCACACCTACTCATAACCTTGTCTATTTTCCTATTGCTTTTACAGATTGCAATAGTTTGACGGAAGAATACATTCGGGTGATTTTAGATAATATATTGTCCGATTTGAGTTGTTTGGGTGATTAATAAATTACGTAGTCCTGTCCCTCCTTTCCTAAAAAAATATTATAGTAGTAAAGGAATTTTCGTTCCATATGTTTTTGCCAATGAAAGTTACAGAGGAGCAAAGCCAAGTCGCTATAGCTAGAAGGTGGGGGTTGTAGTTAATGATGCCAAGACGTTAATAAAAGAGGCTCGTCATTAAAACAAAAGAGGTCTGCCTGCAACTCCCATCACTTTCCCTCCTCTTCCTTGGCCTTTTTAGCAACATAATTATGTATTACACCAGTGAGGCAACAATGACCAAACCACGATCACAATTATGCCGGTAGAATTTTCTTCCGAGGTATTTATTGGCCCGTTTTCATTCAAATCTTTCATAAATGCACTTCCAAAGTCCTTTTTGGAGCTCTTGGCCGATGCTAGTAAGATCAACATAAGGATGAAACTTCACAAAATCCACGATGTAGCTTTCGTGTTTGAACTCGTGAATCGCTCGAGTTTGTAATCGAAATGGAATGCTAATTCGGTCAAAGTTTTATTAAAATTTTATCTGAAATATGTATATAAAAAATTAGGGAATAATTGACGATCTACTAACGATCTCATTAAAACAAGGTAGTAGCAGGATATAGAGATTACATAAATATCAATGATTACAAATAGATAAATCATCCGAGTCCTACCTAATTGAATGAGACAAAACTCTATCGTAAGGAAAAATCCATTGGTATGAGTAAAAGTGTAAAACCAAAACCCTAATGCTTAATAAAAAACTAGCACCACACAATCATAAAAACTATTATAAACGTGCGAAGAAAGGGTTGGTCTAGTGGTAATACTATTGTTCTTGAACTTGATGGTTCCAAGTTTGGATATTTTAAATGACATCTAACAATAAAAAAAAACTATATCACCCCTTATCAAATTAAAAAAAACTAATGACATCATAAAGAACTCCTGATTAGTAATTTGAACGTATGACAAAGAGAGGAGAGGGGATGATATAAATGAGTGTCATGTTGGTTAGAGGTTCGAAGATTCCTCTTGAAATTGGTGTTCTATATCCTACACAAGACTGTTAATAGATGGGAGGGAAACTCAAGAACATCATGACACATCACTCTCTTTCTGCCTTTCACAATGGCCAAGGAAATTAAAATGTTTAACAAGCACACATACCATACATACATTTACCAAATAAGCACAAAGGTAGATGGTCGACCTGGTTTTGCCAATCCAATATGGTTCTTCAAAGTGGGCAAAGTTTGGAGCTTTGTGAGTCCCCATTTCCCAAAACCAGCCACTGCCTTCAATAGCTAGCTAGCTGTTAGATTTTGACATGGACCCACCCCCAAGAAACAAAACACTCTCCTTCCCAAACCCAAAACACATATAATGCTAAATATATCATCTTTCTGGCAGATCCATGGCCACCACACCCTAGAAGATAAGCAAGTTATGGAGCAAGCATTCATCTTTTGTACTAATATGTTCACTTTGACAACTTAACTCTCTCCCTCTCCCTCTCTCCATCCTCTGCTTCTCCTCAGACCATTCCCCCTCAACAGCAAGAAACAAAAGCCCTTTTGCAGAATCCCATAGGCCTCCACTGGAAGGCTAGAAAGAATTTTGCAGCAGTTGAGTCAGTGAGTCAGGTCTTTCCAGTATTCATTACACCATGGATGGTACTCAATTGCTTGGAGACAGCAAAGCAAAAGTTGTGGAGCTAGATACTACTATGAAAGAAGACATACCAGCAGCAGCAGCAGCAATATCCCCTGCATCACCACCTTCAGCAACTACATCTCCTTCTCATGAATTCTCTTTCACAGTCTCTCTTCATTCTTCCTCAACAGCAACTCTTCCTGCAACCATCGACAACAGCAATAAGTCCTCCAAACCGACAACTCAAAATCCATCCTTTGCCATTGATTTGTCTCCAGCCGATGACATCTTCTTCCACGGTCACTTGCTCCCTCTTCACCTCCTCTCTCACCTTCCTGTCTCTCCTCGCTCATCCACCAATTCAATGGACAGCTTCACCCTCCCCATCAAGGAATTGATGGGTGACCAGATAGCCAGCAACAGAACTAGCGCCACAACAAATCCTATAAGCCAGAAAGCCCATAGCACAAACAACATCAGAACCAGGCCAAGCAATCACCATCATGAGAGCATCGAGAGCAGTGAAGCAAAAGGAAGATCAAAGTCCAAGTCATTCTCTTTGTTCGGGTGGAGAAAGAGGTGCGAAGCTAGAGAAAGGGAAGAAGAGAAGGAGAAGCAACAGAAGAAAAGGCTCAAGTTCGATGTTAGTCATATACTGAAGAGGTATGCGAGGATGGTAAGGCATACATTCAGAGGGAGGAAGGAGAATCATCCCCATTTCCAGAGGCAGCCTCGTACATTTTCAGGCCATTTGAGCGTGAGAAACAACAAGCATGAATTGAGAGGAAGGAGGGGTGAATTGTTCTCTGCACCTGCATCAATGAGAACTTCTCCATCTAACAGTGGGGTTCTTTGCACCATTCCTCCTTCTACAAACGACAGCACCATGGAGGAGCTGCAGGCTGCAATTCAAGCTGCAATTGCTCATTGCAAGAATTCCATAGCCACCGAAGAGAAGAACAAATGTTGAATGATGGGAAGTGCAAATTTTCCAGTAGAAGTTCTTTCCCCCATGTTTCCCCATATTGCTTGTTATACCTGTGTATAAATTGGTATATATAATTTATAATATAGAACAGGGATTCTCACTGAGTTCTCAGAGTTAAAGCTGAGTTTTTTAGACGGATTTATTATCACTTTCAAGGATGAATGAATATCTCTTTGCTTTTCTTGTGTCCACATGGCAGCAAAGGGAATGATATTTAGCTTCACAGACAATTCAAATTGATAACTATCAAATGTTCTTCCTAGGATGCCTTTATGGGACACATCTAAATCTTGAACTGAAAGAGAAAAAACCCAGGCATTTTAAGATACGGAACTGTCCGTACTATAAACTGGAGATATGATCTCAACATGAAACGGTAGTGCAATAAAGTTTAGCAGATAGACTAATCATATCAGATTGAATGAAGCTGAATTAAGAGTCCAAGACATAAAGGCTGGAATCATTAATTGATTATTGTCTTATGCTCTATCCTTGGCTGGCTCTAGTCCAGCCAGCAAGGCTGTGTGCCAAGCTTGCTGTACAAATGAGCTGCACCTAGCCAGACATACCTAACATATAAGGCCTAACTCTTCAATCTAGGATCACAGTCTTGAATATCAATTATCATTTTAGGGGCAAAGTAGATCCATTGAGCTTGTTAAAAGTACTGAATATCCTCCAAACAGGTGTATGAGCTGACAAAAAATCACCTTGTTCTGATTATAATCAGATGAAAAGAATCATAATTATGAAGCATAAAAGTCCCCAGTTCAACATGAAATGAAAAGGTGCGACAAGAGAAAAGGAAAACCAACTTCGGTAGGTACCATGTAAAGCAAGAAAATTGCCATGATTGAGCATAAAGAAGGCAGAGGGTCTCCTGAATTGATTGCTTCAAAGTTTAAAAGTTCACAGGAACAACCAACTGGTACCAAAGTACCCACAATCATTCCACAGTCCACAACAATAATGAATTTGTTGTGATTGACATTTTAACCACAAGTTTGCCAGACAAAATTATTTGGCATATACAATAATATAATAACAGAACTCTGTCCTTCATTCCCAGATAAATCAAGTCTTTTGTTTTGTAACTTTGTAGAAAAATCATAAAAAAAATCAGAACAAGATTTGTAATGTCCAAATAGCTTTTGGAGGATTGGGGAGGGGGTATAATTTATATGCATCATAGGATGATGAAGCACAGAATGAAGATTGATACGTTGATATGATCTGTGCAATTGACTAATGGGCTAATCCCCCTTTTTCTTTCTTTCTTTCTTTCTTTCTTTCCCCATACTGATACTAACATCCCACTATAAGACTGAAATGAAACCCCACAACCCACATGACAGTGGCTGCTGCCATGCCTTTTGAGCATCAATCCAAAGCAACAAAACACAGACAGGGACAAAAAAAGGGGCACAACAACATCACCAACGAGAAAAGAAAACAACCCCCATATGCACTGTATCCGCACGAGTGGATTCCCTCAGATATGGCTTTTCTTTTTGTAAGATTTCATCTTTGCCCCGTGAAAGTAAATGCGCACAAGGTGTTTGCTTTAATTACCCACCGAAGGGAAAAAAGCGCCATCGCCCCCCTCAAAAACAGGGGCAAATGGTTGCACTGCTCAAGAAGATACTGATTACCTCGCATGATTGGGTAAGGCTGGTCATAGTTCAACAACATCTTTCGAAGAATCTAATTTAAAGTCTTGCAAGTACCCACGAAATAAAGTGATGTTGCGATCGAACCATTGGAAGTTTGAGCATTCAAGAACCGAAATTCAAACGGCATACGAAATGGGTGGCTTTCAGAGAACAGTACCTTGCAATTTTCCGCATATGGGACCCCTGGCCGTGGCTGGCTGGCTGAGAGATTGTGGGAAAGACGAAGAGAACTCCTACTGTGATGCTGGACTGGTGTCCCTTTCTTGACGAGTCGACGTGAAAAGCCGAACTGATCGAATGAAATTCAATTTCCCGTAGCGAACTTAATCGAAAAACGGGAAAAAGTATGATCATCGGATTGACTAATCAACTCCGGTTAGGAGTTGATCCGACCTTCTACACCAAATAGTGACCAAATGCTCAATCAGGGGTAGGGATGGCAAATTGGCAATGGGTCGGGTTGGGGTGGGTTTTGTAAAATCCAAACCCAAACCCATGAGTTTATCCGTAAATAAAATCAGGGGTAAAACTCGCTGGATTTGAAAAACTCAAACTCAACCCAACCCGCTGGGTATCCGCGGGTTCATGGGTACCCGTGAGTTTTTTGGTAAAAAATTTACAATAACAAGTTTCTTTCAAAATAAAAGTTTAACATCAATTTTCTCATACAAATTATTCATAAAAAAACACAAATCTAGAGCATACAAGCAAAGTAGCAAACCGCAAATGATCAATACAAATTGTTCAAAATTAAAGATAAACATCTATAAACAATAAGATTAATTGAAAGCTTCTTCCTCGTCAACTAAGTTTTTTCACTCTCCACTTCATAATATCAACTTCATTCTAAACAATTAGAAAGAACAAATTATACATGTCTCCATAAACAAAAAGAATATTAGTTGTTTAAGGAATATATATTATTTAGAATATTAAATATACCGGGAAAGTAATTATATGTGTGTGGGTGGGTACCCATGGGGCGGGTTTACCTAACCCAAACCCAACCCGACCCGGTGAATAGTGTAGCGGGTTTAAACCCGAACCCGGTCCAAAACCAATCAACACGGGTTTTACCCGCGTTGACCGGGTTGGGTCGGGTGGGTACCCGTGGGTTCGGGTTTTGTTGCCATCCCTAATCAGGGGTGGGGTATGCAGCGATCTAGAATAGAAAAGGACTAGGATAGAACAGGTTCGAATGTTAAGGATAAGAATCAGAGCAAAAGTGTATTTGATCGATTCAAATATCAATTCGATTCTTTTCCTCAAATAGTCAGAAGTTTGTTTAAACCGGTTTAGATATCTATTTGATTCATAACTGTAGGGATGTTATTACTATGCAAATGGTACAAATTTTTTTGTTGTTGTTTGGATGGATCAATCTAAAAATGAGTCAATTTAATCAATTGTCTCGTTTTATAAACGAGGCAATTAAAAACGAGTCAATTCGAATTACCTGCCCCACCCCAGGTAATTGAAATTGACTCAAAACGGATCAATTCAAAATACCTCAGGCATATTGATTCATCCAAATTTTTTGCTGGCAAACGAGGAAATTTGGTACAATTGTCTCAAAACGAGACAATTGTATCAAATTGATCCGTTACAATTCCTCATTTCAAACGACCCCTTTATGAATTTATAATTGGTATAAGTTATGCAGCTCCCATCTATCAAATTATTCAGACATCTAATTTGGTAAATATTAGTGGCTAAATTATATGTTTGGTCACTCAAATTATACAAAATTTTCACGTTTGCCACCCAAATTATTTTCCTTTCTTATTGACCACTAGCTTTACGAATCCTTCCACAGTTAGTCACCGGCCGTTACACTCCATTAAATTTGTCCTATGTGGACAAACTTTATAGTTGACTAACACGTAGGACAAATTTAACGGAGTGTAATGGCCGATGATTAACTGTGAAACAATTTATAAATGTAGTGGCCAATAAGAAAGGAAAGTAATTCGGGTGGCAAACGTGAAAATTTTGTATAATTTAAGTGACCAAACGTGTAATTTAGCCCAGTTGTTGCCTCTATATCTACATCATTTAACATTCATTTTTCATTGTTGTATATCTGTCTATCCAACCCAATAATTTAGCATACTAGATGTATTGCTATTTTGATTGCGAAATGCATTACACTTACAATTCATCATATTAATGCGAGATCGAACAGAAACTACATCCGCCAGATAAGAAATGTTCTTTAACCGACTGAAAGTTTCAAACATAATACATCTCATAATAAAATGACCTTACATTGACTATAAAAGCCAGCTCGGTATCAGAAAAATATTAAGATAATAATAACTTCAGTTATTATGATGATATTTTTAAATTGTTCTTCATGTGGCTTAACATGAATGATATTATTTACAATACAACTGATCCAACATCAAAAAATGTTTGGAGAGACCATTTTACAATGTTGGTCATTGGCCTTTGGGCCTAATGCTCTGCTATATAATTCATAACCAAACTCTCAATGGTCAATCGTCGGGTTATTTTGCTTCATCTCGTGGTCTGCTCCAAGGGGATCCCTTGTCTCCTCTACTTTTTGTGTTGTGTACAGAAGGATTTACTGCTTTACTCCGACAAGCAAGGTAACATAGGGTTATTCATGGAGTTCAGATGGGCCCCAAAGTCCTCCTATCTCGCATCTTTTGTTTGCTGATGATTCATTTCTGTTTGTCCGTGATTCTCGAAGTGAGATTGATTCTTTGCTTGCTATTCTTCATGAGTATGAAGGTATCAACGACAAAAGATAAATCTCCTCAAGTCGGCAGCATGGTTTAGTCCAAATGTTTGTCAATTGGATCAGGAGTTTTTTGGTGAGCTTTTGGGTGTTGGTTCGATTGGTTTGCAGGACCGTTATTTGGGATTGCCTTCTCTTATGGGCCGTTCGAAGATAGAAACTTTTAGATTTGTGGAATATCTATATTAGACGGGTGGAAGAATCATTCTCTATCAACAACGGCAAAGGAAGTTCTGCTTAAGTCTGTGGCGGCGACTCTTGTAACACCCAGATCCTTTTAAACAAACTGAAATACTCATGGCTCCGGAGCCGACCAAATTAATGTTCAAAAACTTCAATAAAAATAAATACAACCAAAACTTTTCCAAATGAAATGCCCTAAACAGTTGGGCGACCTCAAACCATGGTCAACAAGACCACTCAAACTCAAAACATCGAATCTTTTGTTTATATACTCATGATCATGAACAAAAATAATGAAAATAACTATAGCACTAACTCCTCTCTGAGCTCCCCTCGATCTCGTCCACTCTGGGGAGGCTTCCCTCCTCGCTTTGCCTCTTCTCGAAGTCCACCTCTGCTAACCCTTCCTCAAACTGGTAAGTGAGAAGGGGCCAGTCTCGTCGTTACTTCCTAAGGTCTTTTCCTAAGCAAACCTTACTAAAACGTTATTAGAAAATTTCCTTCCTAGCACGAAAGTCGTTCTCGCCTTCTGCCCTTAAATAATCATTCTCAAAGCAGTCTATAAGAGATCTTTACTTCTATCTTATATTATAGAATTTCTCTACTTCTATCCTTAATCCATAGACACCAAAACACTAGGGACCACCACGTTACGCATCGCCGTCCGGTGTCTCTACTCTAGTATGCCAACCGTGTTACGTCTCGCCGTTCGGTTGCATACCTAGCTCGACAATGGCACTGCGTCCAGTCCATGCCCGGTCAAATAGTGCGTTACGTCTCGCCATCCAGTAGTGACCCCAACATACTCGATTAACTGCTGCGTTACGTCTCGCCGTCCAGCAGATCCGACCATCTAACCGCCCGAGGGTTCATCTTACCATCAACCAACTATTACAATCATACATCCATACATTCATACATAGCACAACGTGTGCCTCCACCTTTATAGGCGGTGGGATGTCTCACACACATATCGTGCATACTAGAAAATTAACTAAATAATAACTTAAACGTAAAACATAAACTGAAAGACCTACGACATAGATTTTACCCCCTTTACACTCACCTCGAAAAGACGCCTACGAGAGAATAGAGGGACGTGGTTGCTTCCCGTCTGGTGGTTGCTCGCCCCAAGCAGGCAGCTGTCGCCATTGCCCCGCAGAGGTCACGACAAGGAGCTGAGGGAGTTACTGATGGATTCCAGTTGCTCATGTTAGCTGGTCCATCCTCGCAAGCTGCCTGCTCCATTATCACAAGCTACCTGGTCCATCACCGTAAGTGATGAGGTTCTTGAGAAACAGGGTAGCTGCCACAGAACAAAACGCGGATCAGCAGCAGCTAGTTAATCCCTTCCTCACGGAAGGTACCCAAGAGACCCCTACTCCATTGTCGCAAAGCTGGCATCATCACAAGCTACCTGCTTCCTTCGTTATCGCAAGCTGGCTGGTCCATCCGCTGGCAGATCTCAGAGTAGATAGCCAGACTACCCGGACCATCATGCGGTCTGCCACAGAGGGATCCCGTTGAGGCCCCAAACGATCAGGCACCTCTCTACTTAAGCCTGTCCCGCGCCCTATAATTACTTCGCCGTATCCTGCCTTAAGCCTGGTCTCAACTCTTGGAATTTCCGTACGGTAGAGATCGGCAGGAGCAGTGTATGCGGAGAGGGGGAAGAAAACTTCTAGTTGCTGAGGTTGCCGTTAAAGAGTAAGATGCTGATTATATAGCAGCTCTGATTCCTTCACCGAGAACGATAAGTCAATACCTTAATGCCCTTGGGTTCGGGAAAGCTTAGGGATCCCTTTGACGCCCCGGACCATGAAACAAGCAGGCACCTTGTGGGTTCGGGAAAGCAAGCATGAGGTCTGCCACAGAGGGATCCCTTTGACGCCCCGGACCATCAAACAAGCATAAACTTCTCTACTTTGCTTGTCCCGCGCCCTCTAATTACTTCACTGTCTCCTGCTTAAGCCTAGTCTCGTAGTAGAGAAGCACCCGGGCAAGTCTCATTAGTAGAGAATCGATCAAGTCCCGGGAAGAACGGTTGCACGAGGGGATATAGAGAGGAGACAGTGTAGGGTTTGCTTTGGTGATGCCGAGTGGGGAATGAGATTTAGGGTTAGCCTCAGTTTTAATTAGCTCAAGGGGTATTTTGGGCATTTCACAAATTACGGGTGAGTTTAATCCGAAACTCAACTAACATTAGTAACTTACTCGATTTATGTCGAAATTCGACACCGTTTGAACTCAAAGTTTGCATTTTTAGTCCTCATTGATAATACGATGGAATTTGACAAATTTCACCAAGGGTATAATAGTCATTTTGACTTTTTTCAAGATCGGGATGTAACAACTCTTCCAGTCTATATAATGTCTTGCTTTTATATCCCGAAGAGTTGTGTCGCCGTTTAAATGCCCATATGGCTCGCTTTTGGCGGGGTGCTACTCTAACTCGGCGGCGTATATATTCATTAGATTACATGGAAATCATTATGTGTCAGTAAGTTTGAAGACGGTTTGGGTTTCCGGGATTTCGAATGCTTCAACCAGTCATTACTAGCTAAAGTGGCATGGCGTATTTTGATGGAGCCTACTTCATTACTAGCGAGAGTTCTTTGAGAAAAGCTATTTGCCGACTCGGGAATTTTTTGTAGGCAAATTTGGGCTATAATACATCATGGGGTTGGAGGAGCATTCTTTATGGCCGAGATTTGTTTCTTCAAGGACTGCGATATCAAGTTGGTGATGGCCTTTCCATTCAAGCTAAAATCGATCGCTGGCTTCCTACTTCTCCCCCGTCGACAACTGCCCTGTTTGTGTCTACTTTGATTGATTCGGGTACAAGGCTATGGAACATGGTTGCTGTGAATCATTTTTTCATCCCTTCCTCAGTGGATTTAATTCAAAGCATCCCTCTCTCGGTTCACCCAGTGGTTGATCGATGGGTATGGCATTATGAGGCTACGGGGATTTTCTCAGTTAAATCTGCTTATCATCTTGCCTTTCAACTTCAGCGCAAATCGGGAAGTAAAGTGAGGGTGGATTTTGTTGATCATTCCCTATGGATCTAATTGTGGACGAGATTGTTGCCTCCCAAACTCATTTTCCTTATGTAGCAATGCTTGCATCAAATTTTGCCGACTCGAGAGGCTTTATTTATTCGTGGGATGGACATTTTACCTGTTCGTTCTGTGTGTGTTAAGAAAAAAGAAACCTCGGAACATCTCTTCTTCTTGTCCTTTTGCTAGCAGGTTATGGTGTTTGGTGGGCTTTGTGATTCATTTGCAGAGTTGGGAGAAGCGTAAATTCATTGGTTGTGTACGAAAATTGTTCAAGCTACCTGCGGGCCCCGAAACAGACTATCATCTTCTTCAAGTGGTGTTGTCTTTGAACATCAACAGCTTCTCCCATCGATCCTTGTGGCCTTATGGTGTCATCAGGTCCGAGAGGTGGAGCAAGCATTCTTGCAGAGGCCGTTCAATTCTCCTTCAATCCATTTCAGTCGTTATCCCTCCTCAACTTTTGTCTACTCTAGGTGGTTAACCTATGTTTGCTTCTTTCGACATGTCAACTAGGAGTGACTAGTCTGGCATTTGAGGAGTTGCAGCCTTCGCCTATCATGATGCTTAGGCTTCTCCGCTAGTGGCTATTGCTATTTTATATTAAGGAATGGTTGATGCTTATGTCCTTGAAGCCTTGACTTTGAGAGATTGTCTTTCGGAATGCGGTCGCAGGGGGTTCTCTTCCATTGTGTTGATTTGGGATGCTAAGGTCTTGATTGACAAGTGCAAGGGTGGTGGATGATGCAAAGATTGGTTCCCTGCCACAAGAAGTCCCGTTAATGTTGTCCCAACTTCAGGGGTGTGTGATTCAGTTTGTTGGTCGTCAGAATAACATAGTATCTCATTTGGTAACTCGCAAAGCTCTGCTTTTGTCACCGGGAAATTTAGCGCATTTCGAATTTGTGTCTTAGTTCAAAAATTTATGGGTTTTACTTGTAAACTTGTGATCGATTTCATTCCTCTTTAATAGAGTGGTCGTAATGACAAAAAAAAAAAAAGGGACAGGTGAATAGCATAATTTAATTGGATTTCAACCTTATCATCATCATCATCAGGTCAAGGTTTTTTTTAAGGAATGAGCTTCAAGTTGAAACAGGAAGGAGAAGGAAAAATTGCAACTACATGAATTATAACAATGATTTCACAGACTAATCAATGCTAAATGCTAAACGGAAATTTTTGTAGATTTGCTAGAATTTTTGCGTGGAATGCAAGCATAAAATCTATTGCTAACAACGCCAACGGTGGAAAACAAAGAAGATATTTAATAAAGAAAAAAGTAATAAAAGACCATATTAACGATCCAGGTTTCCTATTATGAATAGAAAATGTGATACATGATGACACGTACTCTGACTGGTGGCCATTGATTCAGGAGAGAGCCCCAACCTTCGGCAAGAATTCAGGGAACTGAAATGGTTTTTCCAAAAAGTCCTCCCTCCCATTACCTACTCAAAACACATTCAATCTTGTGGCACTTGAAGAAACCAAAAGGGAGAAAACAAATCTTCCTTTTTATCTTTCTTTTTTTCCGGATTTGGTTTTAGGAAGGGTTTGGCTCTGAAGGTCTCAATTCTCTCGCCTCTTCCCCTTCCATGGCTGCATGCTTGTCAGCATTCAGCCACCAACAGTTTCAAGGGTTTTCGACCTTTTACATGGAAGAATAGGAAGACTAAAAGAGAAAAGGCAAGAACTTTGAGACCCAACATAATAACAAATAAAAGAAAAGTAAAATCAAGTTTTAATTTGCCTTGGGCCCTGGTCTCTCCAAGGGCCCTTTTTATTTAATTCTCTTGCCGGAATCTGACGACGCCGACACTAAAGGTAGTTGATGCCTCCTTTTCCAACCTTTATCTCCATCTGCATCTCGCAATGTATCATCCATAATCCTAATTAATTGCCATCTTGCATCGTGATTACATACGCTTTAAAAAGTTCAATAAAAAATGTCTTGATGCTGACAATATGGGTCATCGTCATCTTTCTCTCGCTCAAGTTTTTATCTTCATGTAGAATTATATGATCATTGTGGCACATTTCGAATACGAATATTATAAAAAACCACATACTTCTTCAAATTTATCCCCTCGACTATCAAGTTGCTCTTCTTAATGTCGAGGGGATATTAGCAATGTGCAATTTTTAATTGTGCGAGCAAGGAAGAAAACACCTTTGTTGAAGCAACCATTTCTTTTTTACTTCTCTTGTCTTGATTTTGGGGTCCTGGGTTTGATGTGTTTCCTTCTTTTCTAGTAAATGGCTAAGAAAGCTTGTGAATTTTGACTTATCCCGAATTGGATTTCTCTACTATGAGACTCTTGCAGATGTTATCTCGCTCGTTTAATGAGTTGTAGTTCGGTGTGGAGGTTTCAATTTTGTCCTCAAGCAACATCACCAAAGAAGCCTTTAATGGTTGAAAGTTTGAGAATTTTTTGATCTGGGTTAATCTCAAAGAAATTCTATTTTCTCAAGATGTATGCGGTGGGGAGAATAGGGAGCTATATCACCAAGGGAGTCTCAACCGTCTCCGGCCCTTTCCATCCATTTGGTGGGGCTGTGGACATAGTTGTGGTAGAGCAAGCTGATGGCAGCTTCAAGTCTTCACCTTGGTATGTTAGATTTGGCAAATTCCAAGGTGTTCTCAAGGCAAAAGAAAAGATAGTAAGCATCAACGTCAATGGAGTCGATGTAGATTTCAACATGTACCTTGATCAAAGAGGTGAAGCTTTCTTTATTAGGGATGAAGATGAAGATGAAGATGATGATTCTTGTTCAATGTATAGTAACGGTCGTCACCCCGATAGGCAGCATGGATGGCGGCAGAGGCACGCACAGAGTCTGGATTTTGATCATAGTAGTTTGGATTCACCAGACTTCGCCACAGAGAGCAATGAGAAGTTCATGCTGAGAGCTCGTTCAGGAGGACCAAGGATTATGGGGATTGTTTTCGGTAGGAGGGCAATGAAAGGAGGAGGAGATGGTTTTCATCAAGGTCATGGCCATACGAGGGTGAGTTCACTAGAGCGTGCTGAGATGGCTGCTGATCTATTGGAAGTCAGATGGTCCACTAGTCTTTCCCCTCCTGACCCAACCAATGATAGCACTAATGAAGGGAACAAGACAACATCGTTGTCTGTTGTTAACAATGGTGAAAGCAGTTTGGCTAAAGAAAATAGCTCTCAGCAGCATGTGTATAAGGAAGCTTTTGTAGATAAAGTAAGTGTAGATAACAATGGACAAGTTGTTGAAACTTTTGCTCAAATTGTACTAGAAATGCCTCAAAATGTGGATGAATATAGCGTTACAAACGTTGGTCTCAAAGGTGGTGATGTTGATGATGTTATGTCTGAAGCTGGAAATCCCAATTCAACAGTTTCAGGGCCAGGATCATCAAAATCTGTTTCAGAATGCAACAAAGTCCAATCCATTACCTATTGTGGGACATCAGAGAGCTCGTTTGTGAGATCGAAGAGTTCTAGTGAAGAAACAGTTGAGACAATATGCATTGCTAGTGGAGGACGCGATGAAGCAAATTTGCTTGCTAAGGCTGTGGATATGGTGTCTGAACAGCTACCTGAGGTGAGATTTTGGATTAACAGAGTTCTTATTTTCAATTTCAACCAAACTTTTGAATTTTCTAAGAAAGTGTCATTTTGAATAACTTGATAAATGATGCCACAAGTTTGAGTCTAAAATTCCATACACTAAGCATGTTTACCAAATTAGTCGTCAGTCCAGCCACAAACTTTAGATGTTGAAGTAGTTGGCTCCTTTGCTCATCTTATATAAGTTCTAAAATAGAAGACTTAGGGTTGCTCGGAAGCTAAAGAAAAAAACTGGCATACATGCCTCTGGGCAGAAGGATTCTATAAGTGTCATAGTGCTTTAGATGTACGAAGCCATGACATTGAATTTGGTGAGCTTTGTCATGTGAGCAAGGTATTTGGTAAGCTCAGAAGTTGTATAACTACTGAATATTATTCTCCTGAGTTTGCTAGTTATATATGTGTTGAGTTTAAGGCTTTACGTTTGAATATCTTGTCTAGTCCTTGATTACTTCATTAAGATTGGAAAAAACAAAAGAAGAATGATAAAGGAAAATAAAGTTGTACAATTCACTAGAGGTTATGATGGTATGATTGTGGACTCTAACCAGTTTCATCTTATCGATTTTCTTTACTCTGTCTCTTACATACTTGGTAACTCATTGGTTGATACTAGGTGATAGAGATTCGTCACGGGGAGATGGTTAGCCAAGAAACTGAGGAAACTAAGTATGAGTCAGGAAGTGAAAAGGCTTCCTGGGATATTGTTTCTGAGCAACAAATTTCATCTCATGCTCAACTACGCAGTTGCAACGTGTTCCAACCTTCAATGAAGTCTATTAATGAACCCAAACAACCAACCGGATGTTGCATGACCAAATTGGTTAGTTTTCCGGCCTCAGAGTGTTCAGAAGGTGAACAGTTCCACTTCAGTGATCTTGATGAATTAAATTTTAGAGAGACTCAGTTTACAGGAAATGGTTTAAACAAGCATGGAATCAATGAACCACCTTCATCTGCCGACCATTTTGATCAAGAGAATCAAGTAATTGAGCTTGGGAATCCAATGGGCGATTCGACAAAAGCCTCTACTCCCATTGATATATCTAAGGTTCATTATATTGCTGAGCAGGAGGGCGATGGTCGCCTAGTTGAATCATTACCTAGTGCATGTTCAGAACTTGAGAAATGTGATGCCAATGGAATCCATCATCCTTTAAGCCATTCGTTGGAATCAAATTCCATATCTCGCCAGAAAGGTCCTGGGAATGATGATTTAGGTTGTTTAAATGTGGATAAAAACAAGGAAGGGTTAGAGCAAGAGAATCACCATTCTAGAGAGGCAAATCCTCTGGTTGGTAAGAGACTTATCATACCTACATATATATTCCCAAATTATATATCTTTATTGATAATATTCCGAAACTTTCTTGTCTCTACAGCTCAACATAGATTCTAGTATACTTGTTGGAGTCCTACCTATTGAATAACTTGGTAGTTGTGTTATGCTATTGGTCTCATTAGTATGTGATTTTCAATCTTATGATTTGACTATGAGTTTTACCATGAACTCCATTGAATAATTTTATGTCTCTTATAGGGGATACATCAAAATCTCCGGCAAATGCTCACGCAAGTTGGAAATTTTGGCCATTTTCTTCAAAGAAATCAAAACTTAAGAAGACCACCAAGTTAGACAGTAAGACCGACAACGTGAAGCCAGAGAATGGTTCAGATAGTAAAACTGACATGATTTCCCAAAATGCTTCAGATAGTAAGAATGACAATGCAAAGTCAGAGAATTGTTCAGATAGTAAAACTGACATCATAATGTCCCAAAATGCATCAGACAGTAAGACTGAGAATGGGAGGTCGGAGAGTTCTTCGGATAGTAATGTTGAAAGCAAGATTTCTCAGAAGGCATCAAATGATAAAGTCGATGGTGTAATGTCTCAAAATGGGAGGCCTGACATTACTTCAGACACTGACAACAAGAGTGGAAGAGAAGGAAATGAGGTCGCAACAAATGTTAGAAAAAAGAAGATAAGGGCACCCACTCCAACATCTCAACAATTGGCATCCTTAAATCTGAATGAGGGAGCAAATGTGGTGACATTCACTTTCTCAACGTCAATGTTGGGGAAACAAACGGTTGGTTATTGATTGTCTCTCCGAAGAGCGTATTTAACATTTCTTTTTGTAGTTAGAACACAACCTTTCAATTTACTCTCTTTCTCAAAACAATTTTTTTTTCTTGTTGCGTCACTAACAGGTTGATGCCAGGATTTTTAGATGGAAATTTGACGATCGCATAGTAATCTCGGACGTTGACGGGACAATTACTAAGTATGTGTTTCTTGGTATCATTTGTAGTTTAATAATTCTATTATTGCATACCACTTAAGGTTTTTGATGTGCATGAGCTGGTCCCATTGGATCATTAAAGATAGTCATGACAATGCTTTTTGAAATAGGCATCATAAGAGATAATATAACGAGAGCCCGCAACTGTCAGTTTAATCTCTATAATTACTAGTGTTTGGTATTTTAACTTGACAATTATCACTTATTATGTCTCTCAATCTATCTCTTGTTTTTAGTTGAGTGGAAATGACTAGGTGTGTGCTTAAAGTTAAGTTTGGTGTTACCATGAAAAGGCTCTATGGAAACGACTCATAATACCCTGTCAGTCTTTTGTTTGCATTAAACTCTCTCGATCTTTCCTATTGCTTGTTGCAGATCAGATGTGCTCGGTCAATTCATGCCGCTGGTTGGTTATGATTGGTCACAAACTGGGGTAACCAGACTATTTTCAGCTATTAAGGTTTGTTCCTTTGCTTTTTTGTAATGTTGGAAATCAATATGTATGAGTGATACATTGATATTTACTTGGTCCACATCTCTTTTCCGAGCACAAAATGGTGACTTTGTTTTATAATTGACAATTTGAGGACGTTGTTATTCATCTCATCTTTTGATTTGAAACTCTCAAGATTGAACATACATGTGTAGATTTTATATATGTTTCAACATTGTTTCTCATCATAGGTACAAACTACATATATTTTCCCTGAGGTTTTGCAGGACAATGGGTACAAACTACTATTTCTCAGTGCAAGATCGATTTCTCAAGCATATCATACTAGACAGTTTCTATTCAACCTTACTCAGGTGAGAAGAATTATTGGAAATTCAACGCTACTAAAATTGGAAGACATTTTGCGAACAAATAATTTCTCAAATGTAACTTTTTCTTCTTCTTCTTCTTCTCTAATTTGTAGGATGGGACTGCTTTACCAGAAGGTCCTGTTGTTATATCCCCAGATGGACTCTTTCCTTCTTTGTATCGTGAAGGTAATTCAATAATCCCTATGTAATGTTATAATAAATCATTCATGTCAAGATTTCTCCTTTGTTGTGCAATGTTTAAAAGTTAACTTAAACAATCATTCCCCAGTCATTAGGAGGGCACCTCACGAATTCAAGATTTCATGTTTAGAGGTAATAGTTCTGCTACCTTAATTATCATTTCACCATTTCCAACACCTATTGAACTTGTATCTTCTCTGAGATTTCCAGGACATCAAGGCATTATTTCCTTCAGATCACAGCCCGTTCTACGCTGGATTCGGAAATAGAGACACCGATGAGCTTAGCTACCTCAAAGTCGGGATTCCAAGGGGGAAAATATTCATCATCAATCCAAAGGTTAACTCCTTAATTAAAAGTTTTATATTGACACATTTCAAAGTTTCCAACTTTTTTTTTTTTTTGGTATTGCATGGTACACCAACGAGGCTTTTATTTACAGGGCGAGGTTTCTGTTCATCGTCGGGTTGACACAAAATCTTACACTTCCCTTCATGATCTCGTCGATGAAATGTTCCCCCACCCGGTGACGGTTAAGGAGCAGGTTCAAATCCTCTTTCTCTTTTCTACTTTTCTTTCTCTTATTAACTAATAGCGCGGGTTCTAAACCAGTTCTCGTGTTCTTTTTCCTCCGCCCCTGATATAGGAGGATTTCAACTCATGGAACTACTGGAGATTGTCGCCTCTTGGCTCCCATACTTGAACCATGATGGAGAATCGAAAAAAAGACAAAAATTGTGAAAGAGCATTAAAGTTGTTAACTTTCACTGCAAAGAGAGAGAAAAATCATTTTGTGCTTGTTTCAGGGTTCTTGTAGGTGAGGACTACCCTCCTTTTTGCCTTTCTTTGTGATCCTATTTAACAAATCACATAACTCTTTGTGTTCAATTTCATCAATGGATTACTCAAATTGGTTGATTGACATTATCCTGACAGCACAAGGATTGCATAGCTGATGTGGCGCTCTTCATAGCTACACACGGGGGCGATTGATCGGTTTTGGCAGTGAATTCATTCATTTCTATGGAAGGCAAATGTAACATATGTATAGTTACTTTCTGGCCAAGAAAGTGTAATTTTGTACAAGGTAAATTGTATATACATCGATAATACCATGAGTGTCTTAGGCATATTGTTGGCAGAGAACCTCATGGGAGTAGGGTTATAACTTTCAGAAAAATGGAAAAAATAAAACAATATAAATGTAGTGTTTCTCTTCAAAGGCCGCTCCAATTTGATCCTCAAATTCTGCACGACCTCAAAGGTTTGGAAGCAGACTTGCACTCTTTTGCCAAATAATGTTTGGAACTATGAATTCTAAGTATGGAATCATATGTATCTGGCAAAGTATGCCATTTTTTTCTCCAAAATTTTGTAGCCAAATGCAGGTATTAAGAATGATGTAATCATCTTATCTTTTTTGATGAGGTGACGAATATTGTTTTTGTCAGTGATTTTCCCCCACTTTTATTACCAAAACTAAAAATGGACAAAAGAGAGATTTATGGAGTAAAAGTATGGCAGTATTTTCAATAAAACTTCATTTTTCAATTTTCCTCATACAATCAAATATTAGAGTTCCAAACAGTGTGTCTATGCTTATACTTTATACCGATTATTATACATATATATTTCAACTAATAATTATGTTTCCCACCACTCGCATAATTTCAACGACTAATTATATATATATATATATATATATATATATATATATATATATTTTTAAATCAATTTCCATTACAGCCAGGCCATTCAAACTGCAGCCAGGAAATTGTTTTTATTACTGGGATAAGTATATACTTACACACATCGTACTTACCCTCTTTCAAATACACACCATAATGATCCAAGAGGCACCCATAATCCGCACGTAAACACATCATAAGTTCGAACCTTTGGCTCGGACCACGTCGTGGGCCGGCCCATAGAAGAAAAGACGGGCCCGTTAATTCAGAAACCGACGATTTTCACGCCGAGGTGCTTCTGCGCGAACTCCACGAGGTTGCCGATCTCGTTCGCGTCGATGTAGCCGCTGCCGTCGGAGTCGGCCGAACGGAGCCCCTGCCGGCACTTCCACCACGCGAACCTCCCGCCGGCGCCGCGGACGGCGTCGGCCAGCTCCTGTCTGCTGATCTTGCCGTCTTTGTCGGCGTCGAACCTCCCCAGCCACGCCGTGAACTGCTGCATTGTCATCTGCCGCTTCCCGTCCGGCGAGATGTTCTTCGTCTTGATCGCCATGTTATGTATGTGATAAATATTTTTCACCGGACTTTTTAATTTGTTGGAGCTCTGGATGATCGTACGATGTAGAAGGGAGTTGATGCTAGGAGGGGTCTCTTATTTATAATTAAAATTTAAATTTGGTCATCCAAATTCGTTGTCCTTGGAATGCTACTTCACAAGAATAAATTCTGTTTTTAGTGACGAGACACCATTGAAGTACTCGAAAGGTTGTCTTTAATTTCTTAACCATCGTTAATATTCGCGGCAAATCCATGGTAGAGGAAGATTTATGTGTCGCATACTTGTATCAGTGGCCACCAAAAGGCTTTTTGTGGTGTACATGGAAGTTAAAAGTGAAAGGAAATCTAATACTGTTTTCTTCCAACATATTCTCATACTTTCCAAAAAAATTGATTTGATTTTGTCAGTGCTGTGACTGTGAGTGTTTTTCAAAATTAATGTGGCACATATACATCACTATGAGGAAAACGTAAATAAAAGAGTGAACACAGTGAGTTTTACCTAGGGCTGGGAAAATAAATCAGACCGTTAGAAAAATCATGGTCCAAACCGTACCGCACAGTTTGGTCCGGACTGTAGACCGTTAAGTATGTTCTGGTCTGGTCTATGGTCTTTATTATTTTATGTTTAATCTCTTGGTCTGGTCTGGTCTAGACCGCGGTTTGTCGGACCAAACCATGGATCCAACCGACTTGTCAATACGTGTTAACAACCCATTCGACCACTCTCCCAACTCCCACAACGACACCCAAGTCTCAACCTTTGTTTTGTAAATCTAATCCCTCCTTCATTCACAACCACATTTAACCAGAGAGTAGAGATAATTGTGTCTCCATATGACATTATGTTAATGTTTATGACGTTATGGTGCAAGTTGGGATGCTTTTACTTTGTATCTTTGTTATGTACTAAGATTTAGGGTATCAAAATTATTCATTCATGTTAGGATTAATATTTTAAGGCAAATAACAAATTTTTTTCTTGGTTATTGGTTCAATTTTTTGTGTGGTTGACTAAACAAATTATTCATTTTTGTTGAGTGTGGTCTATCTGGACCAGACCGAACTAGACCGCACATGCATTGTCTGGACTGGACCGTATAGTCTGTGGTCTGGTCTGTGGTCTATACTTTAGCCTCTCAGTCTGGACCATAGACCTTATATATGGTCTGGTCTGGATCAGACCGCACCGTTTTTCAGCCCTAGATTTACCTGGTTTCGCCGTTTGATGTGAACGGGACTACTCCACGGAGAGTTCACACTCTCAGGATTGATCTGATTATGATGATGAGAGTTAGGGTTTTAATTTTTCATTTTGAACCAAAAGAAGAAGAAAAAAATTAATTCATTTTGAACCAAGAAAAAGAAAAATGGTAATAGGTGGAAAATATTAAAAACAATTGTAAGTGAAAGTTGCTCATTTGGCAGTATCGTGGCGCATTGACCGTTAGTCAACGCGTTTGACCACCCAAGATAACGGGCAAACATCGGGTTTGGCCAATTTTGTTACTTTGATGTATAGTTTGGGCCAGGATGTTATAAATCGAAAAGATTGACCAGTATGTTTATTATATGCAAAGTTTAGGCCATACAAATATATTTATCCTATTCTTAATTAGATTCCATTGATAATCACAATGATAACAACAAAGATAAGTGGGAGATGAAGGCATTCCGGCTTATGTACCCGGGTTTGCTAATTCGGTTCGTTGGTAGACAAAACAAAAGGGTTGCTCACTTGGTGGCAAGGAAGGTCCTTGTATTGTCAGTTAGTGCTGTGCTAGGCTTTAATTTTTGCGCTTGGCTCCGTATGGAGATGTAAACGTTTGATTTATTTGTCTTGGTAATGCAAGCTACCTTTGGTTAAAAAAAAAAATAACAACAAAAATAACAATGAAATAATGGAATCTGTGTCATTTTAAAAAATGACTCTACAACAATGATATCAGGATGTAGGGTACGAAGAGATAGATTTAAGAAGTTATAATTATTATTTTTAGATGAAACCACATGTTATTGGATAAAACTACATATTATAATCTCTTGTTAAATATTAAGTTAAGTGACGCTATATTCCCTCTTAAAATACACGTAGTCCTTAACTACATATATATAAGAGAAACTGTTATGATTCCGAAATTGTGATTTTATAATCACATACGGTAATTTGATCACTATGTTATGTTGGCCCTCTATTTGGTGAACCGCGCATCTACTATCACTTGAGACCCATAAAAAGTTAAAGTGAAGGAAATCTAATGCTGTTTCATTCAATATAACTGTATTAAGTATTCTCATACTTTTCAAAAAGAGGAAATAAGAATGAAAGATGCGGATATATAGTTTTCAAAACAAATGGAACACCCTTTAATAGGATATATATATCCATGTACCTTTTTCCTATCGAATATATGCATGAACTAAACTTATCACAGTGAAACTTTTTAACAGTCTTTAATCTCATTGCAACTAATTAATTAGTTTCGTGGAAACATTTTTTGACACTTATTGTCAGAGTCGTGTCACATTCTTTTGATAATGTTTTGTTATGTATAAGAGAGGTGCAATATGCGGACTAATAGTACTTGATATGTTAAGGTAAATTGGAAACCGTTGTACACCTAACTCTTCTAATTAAAACTGGTACCAGCCGTTGATATTATGTGAAGAATGGAGTTTCCTATTGTTTCAGATAGATTTTTCGTAGGTTTTATAAATGATAAAATCAGGTACGTAATTTTTTCTCCAGAAGGTTAAATTTGAAATGGAGTATTTGGCTTATCTGTATTGCTCGAATGCCAACAGCTTGAAAGAGACGAAACATATAAAACTGTGACATCCAAAATTTGACTAAAAACACGATTACATATATATCATAAGTCAATAATACACGAGAGTACTGCATTCATGCAAACCAAACGGTATAATACATCGGGGACTAGGCAACTAAGGGTTTGATTTAATAACCTCATCATCGATCTTTAATAAGAAGATTTCATATTCGAATCGCTTAAATATCTAACCCACATCATTAGCTAGGTTTAGAATTTCGGATTCAACACATGATCAGGAAAAAAGAAAGAGGACAAGCGTGGCTATGAAACAGATCGAAAGGGGGTTGGGTTTGGTTGGACCAGTGGTCAGAAATGGACGATTTTGACACCGAGGTGTTTCTGAGCGAAGTCAACGAGGTTGTTCATCTCCTGCTCGTCGATGAAACCGTTGCCGTCGGAGTCGGCAGCTTGGACTCCCCGCCGGCACTTCAACCAGGCGAACCGTCCGCCGGCGACCCGGACGGCGTCGGACAGCTCCTGCCTGCTGATCTTGCCGTCTTTGTCGGCGTCCAGCCTCTTCACCCACGTCTTGAACTCTTGCAACGTCATCTCCCGCTTCCCGTCCGACGAGATGCTTCGGGTCTTGATCGCCATATATATAATATATGATTATTCTCTGTGATTTGGATGTGTGATTGAGCTGCTGAGTTATGTTGGATTAGATGAAAGGGAAGTCGAGGTTTTATAGTGCCTGGCCAAAACTGTGGTGCTTCTCCACATGTTCCATACACCAAATAGTTAACTTAGCTTAAAGAAACATTAATTTTGTAAGCCTTTTTTATAATTAACTTAAAGTACATAGAGAAAAGACGGAAGAGCTTATAGAGTTCCGATTAGAATCCATTTCACTAATTCAATCAATTCATAAAAAAATCTAACTAATCCAATTTATTTACGACAATTCAATCAATTGATGAACTATGGATTGTTCTAAAGGTATAGTTTATACATTTTACATTCTCAGATTTCATAGCTAAATATCAATTTTTAGCAAAGAATACACACAAAAAAATTATGTTTTCGTATATGTTTTTGGAATGATATTTTAGTACTTAAAATAAAATGATTTAAAATATAAATGTCATTTGGATCCATAAATTTATGAATCTAATTCACGATTCAAGTATCCATTTAATCTAATCCATGATACCATGTCATAAACCAGTTGGTCCCAATAACTCGAGTTGTTGGGAGAAGGTTATGCTGGATCTTGTACAGGCCCATGCATGTATGGTACTTAACCACTTCCTTATACGCCCCCTCAAACGCAAGCCTACTCATGGGTTTGAAGTTTGCACGTGACCTCAAGGATAAACCAGCTTTGATACCATGTCATAAACCAGTTGGTCCCAATAACTCGAGTTGTTGGGAGAAGGTTATACTGGATCTTACACAGGCCCATGTATGATACTTAACCACTTCCTTACACGTATGGTTATGTTTAATCCAATTCACAAAGTTATAAATCCAATTCATTTTTCACCTCTGAACACTAACACTTTCACATTTATGTTTTGATTAATGATATCTTATATGTTAATTATATATGTATATGGCAAAGGCTAGCGTACGTCCGGGCGTACGCTAGCCTACCGTACGCCCGTTGGGTTTTGCTATTTAGACAATGAATTAACCAGAGTTTGGGGCATGATACTATACCCTAACCCCTAATGGGTGAACCCTAGTCCGCAATTCACTAACCCAAAGCATAATATTCATTTAATCTTGAAATGAAAATCAACGGGTTCTGATTCGTCGAAATTATTGTTGATTTTCATTTTAAGATTAAACGAATCTCATGATTTGGGTTAGAAAAACTAGGAACTGGGGTTTATCCATTAGTGGTTAGGGTATAGTATCATGCCTACAACTCCGGTTAATTCATGATCTAAATAGCAAAACTCAAACGGGCGTATGGTAGTCTAGCGTACGCCTATCCTGGACCGTATATGTATGGGTTATTTTGTTTAATAATCTCCCTTCTAACATTTATGACCTTTCTTTCCGGATGAACTTGGCTAGCTAGCTAAGAACGAGATTATAATTAAATCAAATCCTGGACCCTTTGAGAATAATTGGAAAGGGAAGGCAGGAATTTTGTGAAACCTTTTTCTGAATTTCACTGGCAGCTCAGCTGCAGGTTATGTACATCGAGCAGGGGCTACAGGACAAAGTGCCTTTAACGGCCTCATCCTCTTGTCAAGTGACAAGTGTCCCTATCAGATAATTACATGTAATATTCACAACCTATAAACTAATTATGTGCAGTAAAGTTGGGACGACAGCGTACTAACCCAAACGTTGCTCTTCATCTTCTTCTTCTTCCTCTGCCTTGAGTTCTTGACCGTTGGAACTTTCCCCTTCTTCTTCTTCTCTGTCTCAAGGCAGAGTGTCCCATTCCACTTGACAGTCCCCCACAAGCTGGCGAGTATATGTCGTATACTCCCAGCTTGAAGAGAATCCACTTGAATCTGTGTGCACTTAGACCCTTGGTGAATATGTCAGCTAAGTTCCTGTCCGTGCACACATATTTCACACTAATTAGCTTCGACTTGACCCTCTACCTGATCACATGGCAGTCGATCTCAATATGCTTGGTTCTTTCGTGGAAAACCGGATTCTCTGCCATGTGTATGGTGGATTTGTTGTCGCAGAAGACGGTGGATGGACCTTGGTACTCGACATTCAAATCGTTCAGCAATTGGGTGATCCACTGTATCTCGCACGACAATTGGGATAGGGCTCGGTATTCTGCCTCGGATGAGGACTTCGAAACAATCGCTTGCTTCTTCGCTTTCCAGGTAATGAGTGAGTCCCCCCAGAAAGGTACAGTATCCTGTAATTGACCTCCTCGTATCGGGGCAGGCTCCCCAATCCGAATCACTGTATCCCGTTAGGGTGAAATCAGTGTTTGACGCGAAGAACAGTCCCTGACCTGGAGAGTTCTTGAGGTACCTGAGTATCCTGTGTGAAGCCTTGAGGTGAGATTTCTTGGGTTGTGCCTGGAATTGGCACAATTGTTGTACTGAGTATGAGATGTCAGGTCTTGTAGTGGTTAGGTAGCTTAACCTTCCAACCAGGGACTTGTACTTATATGGATCTTCTGATTCTTCATTGTTGAATTGTGATAGTCTTGTCTTCATGTCTGAGGGAGTCTTGGTTGGTTTTGAGCTTAGGAATCCTGTATCGATCAAAAGGTCGAGGCAGTACTTCCTCTGGGTAACTGAAATCCCAGCGCTGCTTCTTGCTATTTCCAAACCCATGAAATATTTTAGTTTTCCCAGATCCCTGACTTTGAACTCCTTTGATAGGAAAGCCTTTGCTTCCTGAATCATGTCTTGATCATCTCCTGATAGTATCAGGTCATCGACATACACCAGAATAATGGTGATCCCTTGGCTAGTCTTTTTAGTGAAGAGGGAGTAGTCTGAATAGGATTGGTTGAAGCCAAACCTGATCAGGGCATCTGTGAGTCTTGCGTACCATTGTCTCCCAGCCTGCTTGAGGCCATAGAGGGACTTTTTCAGCTTGCACGCCTTGCCAGGTATTTCCATTCCAGGAGGTAACCTCATGTATACCTCCTCTTCTAATTCTCCATTCAGGTAGGCATTGCTTACATCCATCTGGCTTAGTTCCCAATTCTTGACTGAGGCAACAGCTAGGAGGGTTTTGACAGTGTTGATTTTCACCACTGGGGAGAAAGTATCGAGGAAATCAACACCATACACTTGTGTGAAACCCTTTGCAACTACTCTGGCCTTACACCTTTCAATTGATCCATCAGCAAGGAGCTTGGTTTTGTAAACCCACTTGCTTCCTACCAGCTTCTTTCCTGGTGGGGCATCTACTACATCCCATGTGTCGTTGAGTTCTAGGGCTGTTCTTTCATCCCTCATAGCTTGTCTCCAGTGTTCTTCTTTCACAGCTTCATAGTAAGATTGGGGGTCTTGGAGGTTTGTGACTGCTAGGGAGAAGTGTTTGTGTTGTTGACTTAGTTGGAAAAAGTCCATGTGAGAAGAGATTGGATACTGATATTTTTGTGCAGCTGCACCTGTTCCCAGGTAGTAATCCTTGTGCCAGACAGGTGTAGTGGTCTTTCTGGTCGACTTTCTTAGATTATGCTGAGCCTCCTCAAGTTCACTTCAGGTATCTGGTGCCCCCTCTTCTTCATAATCGAGAATCTCCTCAGAAGCCTCAGCATCTTGGCCATCAATGGTGTCAAAGGGAATAAACCCATAAGGACTTGATGAGGAAGAAACAACATTAGGAACAAAAGGAACAAATGAATTATGATCTAAATGCATGTCTGATGGCATATGTGCTGAGGTGGGAGTTTGAGGGGATGAAGAAGTGTGGTCTGGTTGTGTTGAGGCTTGGTGTGTGTTGGGGGAACCAAAGGGGAAGATGGTCTCATGAAAGAGTACATCTCTGGAAGCAAAGGGTTTGTTTGTTTGAAGGTCAAAGACTTTGTAGCCTTTGAGGCCAGGAATGAGGCCAAAGTAAATGCATTTCCTTGCCCTTGGTTGGAATTTAGTTCTGCCAGCTTCTAGGGTAGATGCATAGCATAGTGACCCAAACACCCTGAGATGTGAGTAGTCTGGTGGTTTTTGGTAAAGTCTCTCAAAGGGTGTTTGGTTTGATAGGATGGGAGTAGGTAATTGGTTTAGTATGTGTACTGCGTGAAGGATGCAGTCACTCCAGAAGTGTAAAGGTAAGTTGGCTTGGATTTTTAGTGATCTGGCTATGTTTAAGATGTCTTGGTGTTTTCTCTCTACTCTCCCATTTTGTTGTTGCCTCTCAACACAGGACATTTGATGGTTGATCCCATGTTCTCTGAAAAACTCAGTCATATGAAACTCTTGCCCTTGGTCACTCCTAATGGATTTGATGGTTTGATAGTTGCCACCTCAAAGCATATGCGCGGCATTCATGTCAATCATCTTCTTTTCCGGTAGAATTGTTGGATAATTGATCTGACTTCAGATTTTTGTTTCATCAGGTAAGCCCAAACAGCTCGGGAATGATCATCTACTATGGTAAGGAAGTAAGAAAAACCATCATAAGACTTGGTATTGATTGACCCCCAAATGTCAGTGTGTATGAGATCAAAGGGGTGCTGGGAGATATGTAAACTAGAAGGAAAAGGTGCTCTCTTTTGTCTTGCAAGATGACAGACCTCACAGTGATTAACATTGTCCAGAGGTAAGTCAACATTACACTTTTGAAAAATCCTAACTCTAGAATTGGAAAGGTGGCCTAATCTTGCATGCCATAGGGCTGTTTCTTCTGGTTGGCTGAGTGAGGTGGCTGCTGCAGTGGCTTTGGTAGGTGTGTGAATGGTAGAAGTGGTGGTCTGAAGTTGGTAGAGTCCTTTAACCTCTCTTGCAAAACCAATCCTCTTCTGTGAAGGAAGGACCTCGACATCACAGAAGTCGGATTTGAAAGTTAGTGAAATAGGGAGAGTTCTTGTGAGAGTACTAACTGAGAGTAGATTAAATGTGAAACTTGGAATGTGGAGTACATTCATCAGGGTAAGGTTCTGATTGATCTGGACTGTTCCAGTGTGGCTGACCTGGACTCTAGTGCCAGTAGGCAGGGTGACAAAGACATTATCTACTGGTTGATAGGATGAGAAAAGGGATAGTTTGCAGCACATATGATCAGATGCACCAGTATCAATGATCCATGTGTTCATTAGTTCTAAATGTTGTAAGGAAGAGAAAGAAGACAGTGTGTATTTACCTGCATTGTTTGGCATGGGAGTCAGATGCCTTGACACTGAGTGTGCTTGTGGTTGAATTGCAGGTTGTGACTGGTGGTTCCCAGCGGTTTGTTGTAGTAACATCATCAGCCTGTTGCAGTCATCAGCAGTGAGCTTCAGTGTTGTTGTGTTGCTTGGCTTGTAGGTGTGCTCATTGTCTCCACTAGGGTTGTCTGAACCTTGCTCACTGGGGCCACCACTGTTGATTGCTGCTGCTGCATAAGCTTGTCCAGGCATTTCTCCTCTCTTCCTCTTCAGTTTCCAGCAGTCTGCTATGCTGTGATTTGTTTTCTTGCAGTAGTTGCAGAAGAGACCCTGCTGGTTGCTGCTGGTGTTATCATTGTTGCTCCTTGGGTTGCCATTTCTAGGATAGCTCCCCTGGTATGAGTTTGTTCTGTTCCCACGAGGGTAGTCAGACCTTTGGTCATTTCCTTTGCTTGAATTCACAGCAGCTAGTGCCACGGAATCCACCCCAGTTGCTTCTTTTGTAGGCTGTTTACCCATTTGTCTCTCAAGTTTGAGAGCATGCTTGTAGGCTAGCTTCAAGCTTGGGGCAGGATCCATAAGCAGTAGCTGATTCTTGGTGAGCTCAAATGAGTCACTCAGACCTATGATGAAATCAATAGTGTGGTCCTGTTCCTGAGACTCTTTAACAGCTGCATAGGTAGCACAGGACATTGTGTGTGGTGTACCACTGCATTCACAAGCTGGTATGGATTTAAATGACAGATATTCTGTCCATAGGACTCCTAGCCTGTTGTAATATTCAGTCACATTGTTATCTCCTTGTTTGCAGCTGGCAATTAGCCCTTTAACATGAGCCAAACGAATGGAGTCAGCTTCTCCATATCGCTCCTGAAGATCCTTCCATAGATCTTGGGATGTCTCGTTGTCCATAACAGCTTCAGCTATGGAGTCGAGCAGAGAATTGAGAATCCAACCCATAACGTTGGTATTACTCTGATCCCAAGCTTCATAGTCAGGATTGGTTTCTTCAGGCATAGGTAATGTACCATTTATGAACCCAAGTTTCTTCTTGGCTTTTAAAGCTATCCTCATAGATCTACTCCATACATGATAGTTAGATCCATCGAGTTTTACCGAGATGATACCTTGTGATAGGTTTTCGTTGGGGTTGACGTAGTATGGGTCGATCGGAGGTCGTAAGAGTGGCTGAGGAGTTGCTCCTGTCATAGCAGCAGCTCCTGTTGTAGCAGAGGAGGAGTCATCCATGTTGGTTGCCATGGCGGCGCGTTTGCAAGGTCACGGAACCCTAGGTGAGGTGAGCCAGAGGCTCTGATACCATGAGAATAATTGGAAAGGGAAGGCAGGAATTTTGTGAAACCTTTTTCTGAATTTCACTGGCAGCTCAGCTGCAGGTTATGTACATCGAGCAAGGGCTACAGGACAAAGTGCCTCTAACGGCCTCATCCTCTTGTCAAGTGACAAGTGTCCCTATCAGATAATTACATGTAATATTCACAACCTATAAACTAATTATGTGCAGTAAAGTTGGGACGACAGCGTATTAACCCAAACGCTGCTCTTCATCTTCTTCTTCTTCCTCTGCCTTGAGTTCTTGACCGTTGGAACTTTCCCCTTCTTCTTCTTCTCTTTGTCTCAAGGCAGAGTGTCCCATTCCACTTGACAACCCTTGTGACATATATATTACACATATAGATAGAGAATCATCAGAACCAGAACATTTTGAAGTGGTTGAACTTGTAAATATTATCATGGACCTCCTCCATTGATTCATAAAAACAGAATCTTATCGAAACCAAAGCTCATGTTGTCCCGATTTCATTTGCTTATAATATAAAATTTGTTGTTAACCCCAAAATTCGAATCTCGTTAGGTATTATCATCCTAAACAAATGCTATATAACCTTGCATCTCTGAAAAGGGAGCTTTAATTTCTTCAGTCTTCACCATGGTCCGAAAAGGAGCTAGGTTTGGCATTTTGGATTCTTCTCTAATTAGGAATGCAAAATCTATTTCTACTTTGATGTTTCGTCTGATCCGATGCGATCTTTGTTCACCATGGTTCAAAAAGGAAGTTAGCTAGCTATAGGTTTGGCATAAAAACACAAACCAGCTATAGTTAGTTTGCAGTACCAGATTGGAAGGAATAAACTTTTGGGAAAAGCGAGAGAATTAATTAGCAATACTGCTCGAGAAGATGCACCGTGTTTGGTCTCTATCCACAGTCTCTACGAACCACTTGTTGCACGTTACCCATGCACTAGAAGGAAAGGGGAAAAAAACAGGTTTGATATTTAGGAAATGATTCTGAAGGTGAAAGAACTGGAATGGAAACCATTGATTTTCCAAAAGTGATTCCCCGTCTACTTATCCTAATCCTAATATAACTAGCTTTTTACTCGGTCCGTTGGCCGGGGAGATTTATTTTATAATTTATATTAATTAACTTATTTATATAGTTAAATTATTTTGGATCTTCTAAATAGTTTGTGTTCTTGATTCATAAAAGAGTTTGTAGTATGTCTATATTGAAAATTTTCAATATTTAGCACACTCACTTCTTATGCTTCAGTTTTCTAATCATACATTATGCCGCTGTCACGTCCCATTTAGAACTTATGTCAAAATTTGTCAACCAAAACACTAATATTTAGCGTACGCCAACCTGAACCACACACACTACCATTCGACCATTGAGTTTACTATATAGACTCCGGAGTTTTTTGGGGCATCATACTATACCCTAACCTCTAATAGGTGAACTCTAATCCCTAATTCTCTAACCTCTAATTTATGCAAATACTTTGTCATACCTATCTTCTATCGTATCTTGAGTAAAATCAAAAGATAGTATACCTTGATATTATATATATGTATATATATGTGTGTGTATATATATAGTAGACTCAAAATTATCCAGATACTTCGCCAGACTTATCTTATCTCGCCTAATACTCATATTAAGAGTATTACTTGCCTATCCCCCACCCTCGGGATAGAGATCCCGCTTTTACCCCATAACGTCAGACAACCATTGAGGTTGTCTATCGTTTGATATGTAATATATAAAAAGGCAAATCCTAAGATCCTGCTATTTATTTCCTATCCTCTCCCGCGCCGCCCCCTTTATGGAGAATAAAAGGGTAGGGATGAGAGGATCATAGCTCGATATGGTTTTATTCTGTTCATCGTATCAGAGGTTGTGATCAGAGGTATTTAGCCCCCAAAAGTGATTGGCATTTTAGGTCCTTTGGAAATCCAATACACATTCATGGTCCTCAAGTTTGGACGAACTCTCGACCAATTATTGAAACTTGACACATACCGTAGCCCTCGTGATGATTAAATTCTATAATCTCTACTCATTTCCATTTTGGATGTTAGTTTTTTTATCAAGACACTTAAATTTAGTATATTATACAATATGTATCAATTGTTAATTTTTGAAGTTCAACTCGTGGTCATTGTTTATATGTTGGCTTAGAAACTCAATCTAAGACACTCACACACACTATCGAGGATTTTGGTCTTAACATGGCCGTTGAATGTGTAATTTTCAAAGATTTTATCACCCATATATTAATATTTGATAAAGAGTGTCTACAATACACACATATTTCAAGTGCATTTAAAATGTCTTATCATTTGAACAATGTCGGTGGATTTCATTTGATTATTTGCATTAACTTATTATCTATACAACATATATCAATTCGTGTCTCTCGAGTTTGGACGAACTGGCAACCAATTTTGAGATTTGAGATTACTGGATAAAGATACTTGATTGTTGGATAAATATGTTTATCCCAATTGACTATCTTACTAAAATTGCCAACCTTTATTTGGTAATTGTCTAGGTTAGTAGTTGATATAATGCGATGTTTATGTATGAAGTCAAAGTTCGTCAACAATCATACTTAAGTCATTTTGAAAATTTCGATTTATAATCGTTGACGATAAGTCCAAGTCTGAAAGAAAATTTCTTAGCATACGACTTAGGACCTAAATAGAGCTTGCTCAATCAACATGATATAGAACAAATATTATTAATGTGAACTTAGGACACATTATAAAATTATTCCACATGCGATTTCTCCTCATTTGAGGAGTTTAAGGTAGAACATGATCTGAGGAATAAGAAGTCTTTTTTAAATAAATAACTATAACAACTCGATGAATATTATACTCTGACATTTTGCTAAATAATACTTATTTTATTTTATAGACATATAATTTACGAATAAGAGAGTGTTTCATTGCAACAAAATATAAAGTAATATAGTTTATTTTCATAGGTAATTGAATGTTAAATGTTTATTTTCTTTCTTTTCATATAAATTTTGTTTAATCGAATTTTTTTTATTGTTTATGTGTATGTTTGTCTAATTTTTCCATCAAAATGTAACTATCATTCAATTTTAGTAAAAATGAGTAAAAAATTTACTTCATAAGGTTTAATCAGATATTTTTTTTAAACAAATGTGGTATATGTTAGTTTCTGTTTTCTTATTTATATTTTTTTACTGGACAAAAAAATTATTATTTATGTGTGTTTGGTTAAGTTTAACAACATGTAACCTACTATTAAAGCAATTTTTTTAGGAGTTTAAGGTAGAACATGATCCGAGGAATAAGAAGTCTTTTTTAAATAAATAACTATAACTACTCGATCAAGATTATACTCGAACATTTTTCCAAATAATACTTATTTTATTTTATAGACATATAATTTACGAATAAGAGAGTGTTTCATTGCAACAAAATATAAATTAATATAGTTTATTTTTCATAGGTAATTGAATGTCAAATGTTTATTTTCTCTCTTTTCATATAAATTTTGTTTAATCGAAAAAATATATTATTATTTATGTGTATGTTTATGTGTATGTTTGTCTAATTTTTTTATTTAAACAAATGTTGTATATGTTACTTTATGTTTTCTTATTTATATTTTTTTTACTAGACAAAAAAATTATTATTTATGTGTGTTTGGTTAAGTTTATCAACATGTAACCTACTATTAAAGCAAAAAAATGGTTAAAAGAAATGGAAATATTAAAGAAGAGAGAGGTAGCTCCATAAATAGATTAATAACTAATTTTTTTGTTTGTAAAAAAGTTGTCCAACTTGGCAAATTGTGGATCCTCCAAGTGCTTATGTGGCAAGAGATTGCTTTTGAATTGCCATAATAGATAGATAGATAGATAGATAGATAGATAGATATAGATATAGATAGATAGATTAAAGCCATAAGGAGTTTAGTGTTGCACAAGAGTTTTGTTATTTTGCCCTGTAGGTTATTTTTGCTTGGGTGACAGTCGTGGTTTCATTTGTCGGCTCCATTCTAATTTGAGCTTTGAGTTTTTTTTTACTTGGGTCACAGTGGGTTTATACGTTCTAGGCTTTCATAATTGGACTTTTTTTTACATCCTACATTGGTAACTAGCTAACTTTGGGTCAGTCTCCTCAAGACTCTAATATCTCGATTTTTATAGAGCTAGGAATAACAGTATGCCACGTCGGTAGGGTATTTCCATAGTTAGAAATGGTGTGGGGAGGGTATTTCTATATCTATATCCGCTTTATGACATGTCAATTTAGGTTAGGTAATTTATTCAGAAGCGCGGGTTGAGGCATGTCTACCCACACGAATGTGTAATTTAAGGGTAATGTGCCAGGTCGCTAGGGTATTTATATACCCATACCAACTCCTTAACAAATCGGGTTCAGGTAAGGTAATTGGGACATGTCAACCCATATGAATATGTAAAGTAAGGGGAAAACATTAGCAAAATTAATTTTTTATTAATAAAATTAATAAATAAAGTATAACATGATAAATGTAGTTAAATTATTCGATAAATTGAGAATCTCACTGGCTATTGTAGTGATCAGTAGAGGTCGGAGTATTATTTCTTTTTATTTTTATTTTGGCTATTCATATGAGAGTTGGCTATTTATTAGAGTTTTATTAAATTAAACTAAGTTTAAAACTTAGCATTAGAGTATTTTGTACTAAAATAATAGTTCAATCGTGGTTAAAATCAGGCTTGACATATTGTTCCAACTCGAGTTTCGATTTATGTTTAGAAAAAAAAACAAAAATTGTAAAACCATAATGAAGGTCGTACCAATAAAGTTAACATTAAGGTATTTTGTGCTAAAATCGTGATTAAATCAGACTTGACACGTAGCTCCAACCCGAGCCTCAAAGCATGTTCATAAAAATAAAAAAATTGTAATATTATACCGAAGGTCGTACAAGAAAAATTAGCATTATGTCATTTTGTGCTAAAATTGTACTTTAGCCGTGGTTAAATCATTTCATAAAGCTAAAATCACCTATCAATTTAGATTCCGTTAGAAGTTTTTCTATTGGACCGCCATTACGGTACAATCGTAGTTCAACCGTGATTAAATCAGGCTAGACACATTGCTCCAACCCGAGTCTCGATTTATGCCAAATAAAACCTAAAATGGTACAACCATACCAAATGTCATACACAAAAAGTTAACATTAGGGTATTTTGTGCTAAAATCATAATTCTACCATGAGCCTTGACACGTTGCTCCAACCCGAGCATCAATTTATGTTCAGAAAATGTACAGAAAATGTTAGAATGGGGACATTTTATGCTAAAATCGTATTTCTATCTTGATTAAATCATTACATACGGCTAAAATCACCTATCACGTTAAATTATGTTAGGAGGTTCTATTATACCGCTGCTAAATACGCTCATAAATCAACTACGGATTAACAAACAATTCTTCTAATCCTATCAAAAGCAGCAACAAAGTGCGGCCATAATCTACCTAGTATATAATTATAGTTATAGGTCCGCCACATTTATTTATGTCAACATCGAACTTGGAACCATGCCTGCTTCTCTTTTACACTATCATATATCAAACTAACTACGGTCGTGATACGGTTTCGCAACTTGACACACATGCAAAGTAAAGTATGCATGGCATCTCTCTTGTACGTACATAGACAATTAAGTCCTTTAGCTTGTAACGTAATACATAATCGAGTTGTTACGTTCTTCTAATGAGATAATGACATGTGGAAGGAGGAAGATTCGGTGTACCAATCAAGGCCGGCCGGCGAAAAGGACGTTTAACTAGTGAGGCATTAGACAAAGGTTTCCCCGGCGGGACCTGCTGAGTTATCAAACGCGAATTTAGGAGGCGGGCAGGCAAAACTTTTTTCCCCTATATATGTGAAATATGTGATAGACTTGGGGTTTAACTTCCATAGTTGATGGGAATTTTACTTGAATTGTTCGGACTTGTGTTTCAACTGAAGTTTTTGTCTCCCCAGCTTGCATACATATATTGTTCATACAAGCTTAAATTAATTACTAGTTTTGTGCCCGCCCAATTGGCGGCGAGTGTTATCTGTTTGTACTTTTCCTTTTATTATTTGTTATTTTTTTCAATGGTATCAGATTCCTAATTTTCAATATTATTTATTATTGTTACCTATTGTCACAGACTTATCTGATATGAGGGCCGCTACATTTACTCTATGTTTTAATGATAATGAACAATAAAGTCAAACAACGCTGTAACTTCATCACCGCTTGGACCAACAATTGTCAACTTCATAAGTTGTACATGGTTTAAGCTCGTGTACGCCACCTTACCGAACTCCTATAGAGTTGGTATTTAGACCATGTATTAATGAAGTTTGGCACATGATGCTATACCATATTCTCTAATAGGTGAACCACGGTCTCTAATTCTCTAATCCAAATCGTACGATTCATATAATGAAAAATAATAACCATCGATTCTTATTTGTCAAAATATATTAACATACAAATAATAGGTATGAATGAAGGTGCATATTACACCTCGAGTGTACGCTAGCCTTTTCCACCATTATATCAAAGAACAACAAAACTATTCTGCTATGCTTCTTACCTTCAACATTGTACGAATGATATCAAAGCAAATGTTAGTTATTGAGACACTTTGTCTTCACTTCACATTATCATCCAATATTAAATATGTGACTGACTGTAACTGGAATTGTGTGACTTAATACAAACATAAAGGCACTATGTTGTTCAGTCAGTATAGTAACTGAATTTACAGGACATCGTCATGATATGATCCTACGTTGATTTTATAGGACACCGATCCAGGTACATCCGACCCTAGTATACATGACATCGGTTAGGGTATGATCCGCAGTGGATTTATAGGACACCAGTCTAAGTACGATCTGTGGTGGTATGCATGATATCTACTATACTACCCGAGGATTGTATGACTTGACAAATTAAGATGTAAAATGCAATGAACCTAACCATGCATGTGATTGAATCCTTGTATAAATATTACTTATGATGTGGTTAAGTGATGACTTTCTATGATGTGATATATGAAATGTGCATGTCGATGATGATGGTTTTCTATGGTGTTTTATACAATGATTAAAGATTGGATGATATGATGTTTTGCTATGTTGGGACAGGGGTTACATGGTAATGCCAGTATGATGTGATATTTGATGCATACATGTTTAAACATTGAGTTATCAAGAGACTGGGTGATGGTCCTTATGTTGTGATGTATGAATTCTTTGAGTTTGAGATGATGAATGTGATATAGCATGTGGTGATGAATGGATGTTTATTTGACTGAATAAGATATAGCATATCGCATGTATCTTGACAGTTAAGTTAAGGCAGAAGGCCTAAGAGGTGGGTGACGGAAAACTGAATACTCCATGTTCTGCCATGGTCAATGGGAGGGACAATAAGTCATTTTGAACTATACTCTTAAAGGTAACGGAGAAGATATAGATCATTATCTTATGAGTAAGGCTGTCCGGTGAGTATAACTGGTTACTAAAAATAGTAATAGTAATATATGTATTAGGGTGTCATATTAAGTAAGTATTAAAATAGTTATTTACATATCAACCATCATATATCCAATAGTTTAAGATTCGTTTACAAATCTTGCTTAACTTAGGTGTTATTCATCTGAATATGACTCAAAGTTGCACATCTAGACTCATGTATGAAAAAGAAAGGTGTTTGTGCCACGTAACCGTCTTGCTCGTGCGCCCCGCTTCATGCACACAAAAGCGCCCACCGAACCCTCCTCGAGGGGTCGTTAGCACTCCAACGCCCAAGTCAGAACCACTTTCTAGAGAGAGAAGTAGAATATCAGTTTTAGAGAGAAGTTGGAACCTGAGTAAATGAGCTCCACCCACTCCACTATTTATACCCGAGGAAGGGTCGACCAATGCCCCCCAAATCCGCCCTACGTCATCACCTCATTAAATGCACTGTACCTTATTTCCCCCAGGCGCCCCGACATTCTGACACCGGCTTGCGCCCCGGAGGCGCACGGCCCCACCCCCTGTCTCCTCCGTACGCTTCTGACCGTTACACCCCTTTTGTCGCCATGCGCCCCTCTCCAGGCCTGGCCCCACTGCCTGGGCCTCAGTCCTTGGTCCCCTCTTGGGCCTGGCCCCTACTCTCGGCCCATGATGGCCCCCTGGCTCTTTACTTGGGTCTTTCCTTCCCTGCCCCCAACAATTGCCCCCCAGTTAGGCGCCTACCGCCTGGTGGGGGCCTAACTACCCATGCGCCCTTGTCATGGTGCGCTCTCTTTGGTTCTCCGCTCCCCTCGTGGAGCGCGCCTCATCACCGTTCCCCCTCTGAGGTGCGCCTTCGAGTCTCTCCCTTCCTGTTGGCTGAGGCGCCCCTCTCTCCTCCGTCCCATTAAAAAAAATTATTTATTGCAGTCCGACTGTTGGGTTTCCGCCTTAATTACGGGCGGACCGTTGGGCTCCCGCTTTGATCACTGGTCCATTCCCCTCCCCCTAGGCTGAAGCGATTTCAAATTTCAAAATTTGAATTCGGCTCAGCCTAGGTGACCTTCCGTCTCCCCTAGGCCATTCTCTCTCCCCCGAACCTTGCCTATAAATTGCCCCCCTCACCTCTTCCTTCCTCACTTTCTCCAAATCGCCTTCTCTCTCTAGTTTTCGCTCTGCTCTGCCTCTCGGTGCCCTGCACCTCTCTCGGCCAACCCTCTCGGCCAATCCTCTTAGCCACTTGAACCGTGCGCCTTACCACACTCCCAAATTCCCACTCTTTGCTTGCGTAGCGATGGCCTCTTCCAACCAACCCGGGTCTCCCAAGACGGCGCCCACCGAGGCGGCGCCTCCCAGTACCGCGCCTACCACCACGGCACCTCAAGCCTCTGCCCCCGCCAACGCAGGGCCTTCCAACACTGCGCCCGTCAACGTGGCGCCTTCGGCTGCTCCCGCCGCCGCTCCAGGTACCCCTGCGCTCTATCCCCTCATCTTAAGCTCGCTTTAATTTCCGCGCGTTATGTCCCACCTCGGTTGTCCACAAAAAGATAATTCGCTCCCTTCGTCTCTTGAGCGCCTTGCGCCTCGTGTTTCTGAGCGCCTCTTTCTTCATGACCTGCTTCCTCATGCGCCCTCCTCTTGACCTCCTCCTTTTCTGACTACCTAGGCACCGGCGCGCCTCGCGAGTTCGGGATAAGCCAGTGGGGCAACATGTGGCCACCTGGGTATATGCCCACGGACATCGACCAAATGTCCGAGGAAGACGCCGGGCCGCCTTACACTTCGAAGATCCTCTATTCTCGCTTCACCTCCCTGATCCGAGCGGCACAGATGCCTGCCGACTGGCGCTACGCGCACCCCTCGCCTGTGGCGCGCGTGGGGGTCTGTGGAGACGGCTGGATCGGCGTGTACCAAGAGTACGCCCGCTTCGGGCTCCGGTTCCCCATCGACCCGATTCTTGAGGGCGTCTTACATTTGTGCCAGTGTTCCCTCGGACGCCTTTCTCCTGTAATCATCCTTTATACCGTCCTCTTCCGCCTCAAATGTCGCCAACACAATATTCTACCCTCCTTCAAACTTTTCCAACACTTCTTTACCATGATTAGAAGTCCGAATTGCTTCAGCCTACAAAGGCGCTCCAAGTTGGGGTACCACTTCATAAGCAAGGGCAAGAAGATGGGGCGTTCGTGGTTCGAATCCTTTTTCTTTGTTCGCCCTCGGGACACGCCCTTCTTCGAGAGCGGGGCCGCCCCCCCTGACGCGGTGGGCTTTTGGGGACGAGGCTGAATTTAATAAGCACCCCGTCCTGAATGAGGCAGAAAAAGACATGGCGCGGCGCCTTTCGTCAACGCCGATAAGCCTGAAAAAAGGCGACGCTTACGCCCGCTATTTGGCGGAATTTTACAATGATGGTATATATAACCCCTTTATGCGCCTTTGTGACACTTCCATGCGCCTTGACTGACCCACATCGTATCCTCTTTTTGGTGCAGGCACTGTGTTCACCAACATTTCGGACCTTATCCGATCAAAACTCCATCTGATCCCTCCCAAGGCGCCTCGGAAACGCGGCAAGGCTGGGAAGACCAGCAAGGCGCCCTCTGGGGCGCCCCCATCTGCACCAAGGAAGCCAGTGCGGGTGAAGATCATCGCCAACCGGCCTGCGCCATCCGGGGGCGCAGGCATTCCTGCCACGGCCGAGGCGCCGCAGCCTTCATACAACTCTCCTCTCCATGTGGATGAGGAGCAGGGCGCCTCCCCTGCTCACCAAAGCCAAGGCGCCTCGCACTCACACCACAGCCCGGGCGGTTCGCCCCGCAGCCAAGGCGCCACGTCCCAAACTCCTACGTGCGCCTCTCATTCCTAGGCGCCCGAGAAGAGGCCCGCCGAACCGCTACTCTCCGCCGCAAAGAAGGCGAAACTGGATCGTGTTATCGCCTCGGGCGTGCCGGCAAGCCTGGTCATGCCCAGTGTTGGAGAGCACACGGGGAGGCTCCTACCTCCGTACTTGCGACCTCCATCCCGCCCATTGGAGAAGGTTTCGGTGGGAGTCCCTGTCAGGGCGGCCAAGGATCCGGACGCCTCGATGCAGATGATGCTGTCTCATGCTGCAGTGATCGAGCGCCCTGATCACCTTAACTCCAACCGCCCCCTTCGCACCATAGCCAATCTCAACGTCCAGGTAAGGCGTCCGTCTCCTTCGCCTCTTCCATTGTTTTTCGAAATTTCTTGTAGTGCCTAACCTTTGTATTTCATGCAGGGTTCAAGAAGGCACGCCTAGGCGCACGCCTAGGCTCAATTAGGCGCTAGGCGGTGGAGGAGCGTCTTGACTTGGCCATAGGCGTTGTAAAAGGCGCTGGTAGCGCTTAGTAGGTAGGAATAGCGCTTAGTTTGCGCCTAGTGGGCGTGCCTGGGCGAGCTTAGGCGGTTAAACCCAATACTCTTCGTTTTGTCCTAGAAAATCAGAAAATTTCCTCTTGCCCTAGAAAATCAGAAACACGGGAAGGGATGACCATGCTGTGTATGTATTCGTAGATAAGGATGAAGAATCATATTGTGTACCCTCGAGTACTGTTACAGATGCAATGGCGGGTGAACAGAGTGAGCTTCGCAGGAGTGCACGAGTGAGAGAGCTCCATGATGAAGAATTAGAGTTTGAAGAGGAGGAAGAAGAGGAGGAGGAGGATGGTGAGGAGATTGCTTTTGAGGATGATGAAGATGAAGTGGTGGCTGGACGGACCTACTTTGATGATGAAGAATGAACATTTTCCTATGAACTTATTGACTATTGTTTAGTATTTCGACATTTTATGAACTTGTGATTCTATAAAGTGGTCACTATTTGCTTGTTATTTGTTATGTTAAGTGTTTACTGTTAAGAACTAGGCATTGCTAATTTTATATGCACTTGGATTATATGAATTATTTCAGAAAACAGGAAATATTTGAGAACTTTTTCCATTTATGCTCCGAACGCCTAAGCGCGCCTAGGCTACGCCTAATCAGGCAAGGCGTAAGTCAGGAGCCGAGCGCCTGCCTTACGCCTAGCGCCTTTTAGAACCTTGATTTCATGCATGTGTTAGATGATAATGCTGATCGAATCCACTGCACGTGAGTTTGATCGCTTGGCCAAGGAGGGCTCGGCTTCAGAGGGCGCCGCGGAGCGCCTTCAGAACGAGCTGAAGAGTGCCCGAGAGGCGCAAGAGGCGCTGAGCAAGGAGCGGGACGAGGCGCAGAAGGAGGCTCAGGCTTGGGCGGCCAAGTTATCCACCGGGCTCGAGGCGGAGCGTGCGAAGATCAAGGCCTCCGTCGAGGAGGCATGCCAAAAGCGCTTCGATGCGCAAACTGCCGCCACCCGCGCTGAGGCGGCCGAAGTGGAGAGGGTGCTCCGCGAGGAGAAAGCGGCGCTCCGGGATGACCGTGATAAGTACTACGCGGAGGCGCGTAGCTTTTCTGAGGAGCTGAAGAGGGCCACCAAGGCTAAAGAGCAGAGTCAGAAGGAGTTGAAGGCGGCCACTGCCGAGGTGGAGCGCCTCAAGAAGGAGCTCTCTGATTTCCCCAAGTCGGCGGCCGGGAAGAGCCTCCAGGCGGACACCGTAATCGATACGGTGAAGGTCCTTCGCGACAAGTTCAACAAGGACGTCCCGGAGGTGGAGTTCGACCCCTTGGCGATGATCATGCACATCCTCAAGTTTCTAGACAGTGGCCGCAAGGCCAGTGAGCTGGCGCCTATAGTGGGTTTGGACGTCCCCCCGCCGAACGAGGAGGAAGAAGACGCCGAGAGTGGTGAAGAGGAGGATGAGGAGGAGGAGGAAGAAGGAGGCGCTGCTGATGGAGAGAGGCGCTCCCTTGGCCAGCAGGGGACGCCCGAGGGTGCGGTGCATAGTGAGGAGGAGTGACAGGGCACTTTCCTTGTATTATTTTTTTTTCCTTGTGTATCTGAACTGATGTTCGAATTGCCCTTGGTTTAAATGAATGTCTCTTCGAGACGCCTTTCCTTTTATATGTCTCCTCGCAAAGCGCTTGCGAATCGTATTGCTCTGCCGGAGCTAAGCGGAAACCGCAGATTGGACACTTATGCCATGCCATCGTGAATCGATCTGGCGGGCGCATAGATTAGGGCGCTTTAAAATTACTTCCAATGCCTAATTTTGGGCGCGGTAGTATGGCGCTTTGCAACAAGTTCCGGAATACTTAGAAGGCGCAAGGATGGGGCGCTTTACGGTGAACACAATAACGATATACTTTAAGGCGCGAAAGTAGGGCGCTTTACGACATACATACTACTATCCTATGGCGCGAAAGGAGGGCGCTTTAAAATCATTTCCTTGGGCGCGTGGGATGGCACGCCTTGCAGTAATAATAACTCCCCTCACAATTTCTCAAACTTACCCTCGTCCTCGGATCAAAATGTGGGCGTCCCTCCTCTTGCCGCCGACGCCTTACTCAGAGGCGTCCCCTGCCTCCTTCCCGTGGTACACCTTGAGGTTCTGCGTGTTCCATGTTCGTTTGACGGCCTTACCTCCCAGGCGTTCCAACTTGAACGTGGCTGGACCCACTACCTCCCGCACGCGGTATGGTCCTTTCCACTTGGGAGCCAACTTCCCCTCGCACGCCTTCGGGCAGAAGTCCCGCCGCAACATTAAGCTTCCCAGGCGTATCTGGTGAGGTTGCATCTTGCGATTGTAGTACTTGGCTACCTGTTGCTTCATGGCCTCGAGCCGCACGGAGGCAATATCCCTACGCTCTTCCAGCATATCAAGGTCATGCACACGCTCCTCCCCATTTGCTGACCCGTCATATTCTGCCACGCGATGCGTCGAAAACCGCATTTCCACCGGGAGGACAGCCTCACTGCCATAAGTCAAAGCGAACGGCGTCTCTCCGGTTGCCACCTTGTGCGTCGTTCTATGCGCCCACAGCACGCCCGGGAGTTCTTCCACCCATCTCCCCTTAGCCTCCAGCAATCTCGTGTGTAGCCCGTGCAAGATGCTCTTGTTAGCCGCCTCGGCCTGCCCGTTGGCTTGGGGGTAGGCCACTGAAGAGAAGCGGAGGATGACCCCCTGTTCGTCACAAAATTCGATGAACTGCCGACAATCGAACTGCTTGCCATGGTCAGCCACGATGGACTCGGGTAGCCCGAATCAAGAAAAGATATTCCTGGTTGTGAACTTCTTGACTTGGGCCTGAGTGATGGTTGCCAATGGTTCAGCCTCCACCCACTTCGAGAAGTAGTCGACCGCCACGATAAGATACTTGATAGACCATCATTTACACATGTTTTTACCCCCGTTCTTACACCGTTTGAGGTGTTGATTCTTGTGTTTTAGGCCGATTTCACGCTAGGTTGTGCTTGTTTATGATATTTCAGGTCCTAGTACGTGAATGAAGGCCTAGGAGCGAGTCTGGGGTCGATTGGACGAAGAACGGACGAATGGCGAGCTTTTTGGGGAGCCGCACGGCCAGACCATGGAGACGCACGGCCGTGCAAAGTGCAATTATGGCCGTGCGCCTCTGGCCGAGGACATGCACGGGCTGGCCGGGATCCTTGCACGGCCGTGCACCTGGCCGTGCAAGATGGTTGAAGGCACACTAAGTGAAACGGCGCGTTTCAGGGTGCACGGCCAGAATGGTGTTGTGCACGGCCGTGCACCTGGCCGTGCAACTCGAGGAAACCGGTTTTAAAGCCTAATCCGAGCCAAAAGTGGGAGAATCGTGTTTTCAGAGCAAAAACAGAGCCCTAGAGAGAGAAAGTGCGAAGAACACATCCTAGAAGCTGTCTTAGAGCTGGATTTCATCGGATCGAGCTTGGAGATCGTCATAGGAGTGGAAATCATCGTCCCGGAGCAGATTATCCTCATCGTTATGAGTATGACTAATCCGATTCTTGTTTTCTCTTCTCTCTCTATGGAGTAGAACCCTTCTCTCACTTGGGTATGAAGAACCCTAGTTCCTTGTGTTAGGGATTTGATTGTAATGACTTGGGATGATATTACTGTTTGATTTTAATCGAATGATGCATGTTTATTGAATTGATTTGAGTCTGATCAGCTTTTCTCAATTTCTGCTGCAACCTGAGATAGATAGAATCTGATTAGGTTGTTAGAGCCTCTTCATTCGATAGTAGGAGATTGGCTATACGAGAGTTAGCCAGTTTACTGCTTTGTACTGGTGTTCTTGGTGCCAGTAGTGGAGTTCTGTGTTCATAGCATCAGCTTTCTATCCCGGTGAAGACTAGTCGTCTGCCGGGTAGTTAGACTGAGAGGGCTTGGTCAGCTTAAGAGATTCCAAGCTACTGTCGGATCTTCCGCAGTCTAGTCAACAGTAAATCAACCCAGGGAATTGCAATTGAACCTAACTAAGGGGCTAGGGGGACTCAATCCCGAGTGACTCTTGCCTGCTTTAGAAACCCGAACAATTTACTGCTTTCTTGTTGTTTTTACTTTTCACAACAATCACTCGAACTAGTTTGCTAGATAATAGAGAATCACGGAGTAAGCAGTAGATCTAGACCCCGGGTTGATAATTAAACTTGCCTATACTGCAGTCCCTTTCATTGGTTACACTTGGCCATTGTTAGGTGTTGTGTTTTAGCGTGTCAAGTTTTTGGCGGCGTTTCGTCGATTCCCTTGTCTTCCCCTCATCATCCCCTACACCTCTACTTGTGTCTCCAGGTTTGATTTTGCCCCTAACTATGTTAATTTTGGAGAATTGAGTGTGTAGGGTGTTTGTTAGAGAATCTTATTGAATCATGTGATTTGTGTGAAATTGATTGAGGGGAATGCATGGGATGTGCTTGAATTATGTTGGGCAATGTCCCCTTTGCTTTTTTGAGCCCTTGTGTGCAAGAATTTGGCCAATTTCATGTTTAACTTAATAGTGCACCCAAGGTGTTCGATGAAATGCCTGGTTTCCATGCCATGTTGTGGCCATCGGTTAGGGCCCTTAATGATGTAGTTTGAGGGTGTATTTGATATGGATGTGAACCTTGAGTTGCCTACTTTCTTGTGAATGTGCACCCCCACCCAGATTATGCTTGATTTATCGAGTTTTTGACCCCCGAACTATGGATGAAACCATGGTTCGGCTGCTTTCTGTTCTTAAGTGTGGGGGTGGGCTTGACCTTTTCTTTGGCTCTTTTGGTTCCACGTTGGGTTGTTGTTTTGCAGGGCAATGGCACAACACTTCTCCCGCTCGAGGCGCCGTCATAACAGTGGGCGACACCAGGAGGCTCTTCAACCCCTCAAAGGCTTCGTCGCACTCCTCCGTCCATTTGAAACGCGCCGCCCTCTTTAAAACTCTAAAGAAGGGCGCTCCCTTGTCAGCCGACCGAGGGATAAATTGCCCTAGAGCTGCCAGACGCCCGTTCAGACTCTGCACCTCCCTTGGCGTCCTTGGGGGTTCGAGGCGCCTGATCGCCTCGACCTGCTTTGGGTTGGCCTCTATCCCCCTCTTTGTTATCATGAAGCCCAGGAACTTGCCCGCCTCCGCACCGAAAACGCATTTGAGGGGGTTTAAGCGGAGAGAGTGGGAGCGCATGGTCTCGAAAGTTTCCCTCAAGTCTCTCAGGTGGTCCTCCTTCCTCTTACTCTTGACTACCAGGTCGTCCACGTACGCCTCCATGTTCCTCCCAATCTGCTTCTGAAGCACGGTGTTCACCATGCGCTGGTAAGTTGCGCCGGCGTTCTTCAGCCCAAAGGACATGACCTTGTAGCGGAAGTTCCCAAAGGACGTCATAAACGCCGTCTTCTCTCGGTCTTCCTCACACATGAGGATCTGGTGGTAACCGGAAAACATGTCCAAGAAACTCAGCGCCTCGTGGTAGGCGGTCGCATCCACCAATTGGTCGATGCGGGGCATGGGGTACGTGTCCGACGGACACACTCGATTCAGGCTCGTGTAGTCGACGCACATCCTCCAATCGCCCAGAGCCTTCGGGACCAGCACCACGTTTGACAGCCAAGTGGTGTACTTAGCTTCCTCCACGAACCCGGCGTCCAGCAGCTTCCCTACTTCCCTTTGCAGCGCCTCCTCTTTCTCTTCGGACAACGGCCTCCTCTTCTGTTGTACGGGCCGCACGCCCTTTTCCACGGCAAGGCGATGCACCGCCACCTCAGGGCTCACCCCCGGCATTTCCCGGGCGCTCCACGCGAACAGATCTGCGAACTCCTTCAACAACCCGACTAACGATTCGACTGCCTCCCCACTGGTGTGGGCAAAGATGCGCACACACCTTTCTGGACGCCTCTCATCCAAGGGGACTTGGATTTCGGCTTCCGCCGCTTCCGCCCGCGGCAGGTCCTCGGGTCGTACATCAATGTTGTACAATCGCATCCTCTTCACGAGGCGTGCCTCCTGTGACGCCTCGCCCCTTGACACTCCTACTCCCTTCGGGGTGACAAATTTCAGGACCTGGTGACACGTCGAGGCCACCCCGTTGAAGAGAGCCAGAAGCGGGCGCCCCAGAATGGCGTTATAATTTGAGGGGCAATCCACTATGCCAAAATCGACGGTATGCGTGACCCTGTGCTCCTCCTCCCCCAACGTCACAGGCAGGCTTACGCGCCCTACGACCCGCGCCGGCACCCCTGAAAAACCGACTAGGACCGTGTCGGCCGGACGCACAATGCTAGGCGACAACTGCATTCTTTCGAAGGTTGACTGGAACAGCACATCCATCGAACTTCCCGTATCCACAAGCATCCTCTTTACCTCGCATCCAGCCACCACTCCTCTTATCTCCAACGCCTCCACGGACGAGACGCGGTACGCCTCCTCCGAGATTTCGTTAAACCGAATTTGCACCGCTGCCTGGGCGCTCGCGGTGGCTGACTTCAGCCGCCTTCCCTCCTTCAACTTTTGCCGCAGATCGATCGTGCCCGTAATGGCCTCAATGGTCAGCCTTACCCGGGCGGGATTGGTCTTGGGTTCGACCTCGAAAGGGGGAGGCGGTAACCCTTTGCCTTCCCCCGGCGCCTCTCTTGGGGCGTGTTCGACCTTTTCTTCCTGATTGACCATGCGCGGCGGAGCCGCTCTTTCCTCTTGCGCTACAAAAGTGCGCTGCGCTTTCTCCTCCCCCTTTCTCACAAACTCATTCAGCGTTCCCCTGTCCACTAGCCCCTGTATTTCCGACTTGAGCTGGTAGCAGTCGGCCGTGTGGTGCCCCCTCTCGCGGTGGAACTCGCAGTATCTGTCCAAGTTTTGCTCGTTTGGGCGCCCCCGCATGGGTCCCGGCCATCGAAGGTGGTACCCTTTATCCCTTGCATATTGCAGAACATTCTTCAAAGAGTCGTTGAGCTCAGTGAAGTTCGACGCGCTCCGGGGCGGGAAGCGAGGCGGTTCGGGCCGTCGGGCACCCTGGGTGTAGGTCTGGGTCATCTGCGGGGCGTGAGGCGGCCGGTGATTTCGTGGCGCTTCCTCCTCTCCGGGACGCGTGTCCCTTCGTTCCAATCTTCTTGCGGCCAACGTCTCCTCGAGCATAATGACTTTCTGCACCCGTCGGTCCAAGTCTTCTGTTGACACGACATCACGCTTCGATAGGGCCCGACATAACTCCTCACTGTTGGTGCATTCATCCAAGCAGCACCCCAGGACTGGCGGCTTGACGTCCTTGACCGCCATCGCGACCGACATCCATCGTTCGTAGAAGTCCCGTAGCGCCTCCCCCTTGCGTTGCCTGATCTTGAATAGTGCACTAATCGTTAAGCTCCTGCGCTTCCGGCTGGCGAACTTTGAGAGGAACATGGCCGCGAATTGCTCAAAGCTATCGATCCTCGCTTCTTCGATCTGGTGGTACCAGTCCAGCACCACGCCCACAAAGGTCGATGGGAAGGCGCGACACAATGTGGCGTCCGAGCTGTTGTACAGCTGCATTTTGGTGAAGTAATTGTTCAGGTGATCCTCCGGGTCGGACGTGCCGTCGTAACTGGGAAGCGCCGGGATGACTGAGTTGGCTTGCTCCGCCAAGATGCTCCGCGCTAGCGGCTGTCTCACTCCCCATGAACGCCCCAGGCGCCTGGGCGCCCACCCGACTGGCTCCTCGAGATCTGGCGCACCGTGATGCGCCCAGTGCCCTACTTCCTCCGTACGCCTCAACGCGCTCGACATTCCTTCCTCCTCTTCGTCTCTTTCTCTCTTCCTCCCGCTGAGGGGCGGCGCGGCGTCCCCGCCTTTCTTGAGCGCTTCCACCTCCCTTCTCAACGCCTCCAGCGTCTGGGCTTGCTCCTCTATGATGCTGATCAAATGCTCCTTGGTCAGTGTGACGCTCTCGGATTGGGCCGTCTCCTGCGCCTCTCCCTCCGCTCCTTGGGCCTCATCCGACACATGAGGCGCTCCCTCCGAGGTCGCCTCGTTGGGGGCGCGACTCCCCTCTCCCACTGCTTCGGACGCCTCCTCCATGAGTCCCCCTCTTTCTTTTTTCCTTTTTCCCGGTTATACCCCCCTTCCTGGGGCGCCAATTGTTTGTGCCACGTAACCGTCTTGCTCGTGCGCCCCGCTTCCTGCACACAAAAGCGCCCACCGAACCCTCCTCGAGGGGTCGTTAGCACTCCAACGCCCAAGTCAGAACCACTTTCTAGAGAGAGAAGTAGAATATCAGTTTTAGAGAGAAGTTGGAACCTGAGTAAATGAGCTCCACCCACTCCACTATTTATACCCGAGGAAGGGTCGACCAATGCCCCCCAAATCCGCCCTACGTCATCACCTCATTAAATGCACTGTACCTTATTTCCCCCAGGCGCCCCGACATTCTGACACCGGCTTGCGCCCCGGAGGCGCACGGCCCCACCCCCTGTCTCCTCCGTACGCTTCTGACCGTTACACCCCTTTTGTCGCCATGCGCCCCTCTCCAGGCCCGGCCCCACTGCCTGGGCCTCAGTCCTTGGTCCCCTCTTGGGCCTGGCCCCTACTCTCGGCCCATGATGGCCCCCTGGCTCTTTACTTGGGCCTTTCCTTCCCTGCCCCCAACAAAAGGAATTTATGTCAAACAATAAAAATAGAAAAGAAAGGAATTATAATTATATTAGGAAAAAAGTAAAGACAATGTGTTTTATAATTGTGCATGAAAGAATATTTAATGACATACGGAAAATGAAAAGAGAAAGCAGTCGGAATAACATAAAAGAAAAGATAATGATATCATTTTAATATGCGAGAAATGTTAAATTCAATCCTAAAAATGAAAAATGCATTATGTATATGTACATGACTTTTTTTTTAAACTTCTTTCACCAATTGGTCACAAACATATTTAAACCATATAACCATAATTCGGTTTTGAAAAATATACAAAAAAATATTTGGTGACCATTGGTGTCTAGTGATATTCTTAAACATATGAAATTTTGTGTATATATCAATATACCATATGACTGAACGATGTTGATATATTTCATATATTTATAGCAAGTATTTTCTAACAAACTGCAACATATCTACATTGGTTCACATATTTATAGTAGTTCGTACAAATAAAATATTAAATTCTTCGTGTTATTGAATGCGGAAGAAGATTATTCTTTACTTTTCATTTTTCAATTTTAAAAGAAAATCACATGTCAAATTATGTAAAAGTTTATAATTGTGTACCAACTAAATTTATGCTTTTCAGATTTTTTTAATTATTTGTAAGAAATTATAAAAAATTATGAAACATATTATAAACTAAAAATAATTTATTTTTATATGTTAATGATTTTCTTATCAATACTAAAAAATAGAATATAAAATTTTAATCATGATAGCTATTTTATTGGTTACAAAATTGTTGTGATTAAATGCATGAAAGATATTTTATTCTATTGGTTAAAAATTTGAAATAATTACAGTTTGAACTTGTAGGTTGCATGATTAAATCTTAGTTATGGTGATTGGTATACATGTTTTGTTGTGGTTAATAGCATCAAATATACTTTATCCTAGTGGTTGAACATTTGAAATGATGATAGTTTGACCTCGTAGGTCGCATGTTCAAATCTTGGTCATGATGATTGATATACATGTTTATTTAGTTTTATTTTAACGTAACTAATAACTTAAATGTTAAAAATGACAAAATGATATGGAAAATTGTTAAGATTTCGTTGTTCTACGTGGCAAAAACTTGCTCCACAACAGTCATAATATAAGATAAGATATCATACCGTACGTGTTGTTATTAAAGTATATCTAATAAGTATGAACACATCCATATATTGTATGTCTGGTCTATGCTAACTTTTATTATTAATTGATATGCATTTAGTATTTGGTAGAGGTGGTAAATGCATTGGATTCACAAAGCAAATGGATTGGTGGAGTGGATTATGCATGGAATCTAAATATTTGACCAGTATGTAAGTTTTGAAAATTTTAGGTACTAAAATGTCATTATAAAGAATTTTAGGTACCAAAACTTAATTTTCTAAAAATAGTTTTTCATTACACTGTAATTTGCGGTACTAAAATTAATTTTGGAATCTAAACATTTGACCAGTATGTAAGTTTTGAAAAATATAACATGTATAGGTAGTAAACTGTAATTTGCCACCAATCCATTAATTCACCTATCCAATTAAATTTAAATTTAAATGGATTGAATTAATTGGATATGTACTTGAATTTTATTGGATTGGATTGGTGAGATGAATAGGAAATTGCATTGGGAGTTAATCACCTTGGAATACAAGAGTCCCCTTGCATAAATTTTTATGTATGGCAGCCGGCAGGCATTGTAATGCGTTCAAACACAATATTTCTCAATTAAATTCTTTAGGGCTAAATTACACGTTTGGTCACTCAAATTATACAAATCTTTCACGTTTGTCACCCAAATTACTTTTCTTTCTTATTCGCCACTAACTTTACGAATCGTTTCACCGTTAGTCACCGGCCGTTACATTCTGTTAACTTTGTCCTATGTGGCAGTCAACTATAAAGTTTGACTGTTAACTAGATGACGTGGAAATTAAAAAAATTAAAAAAAATATTTTCCACCTCATCATCCCACTTACTTTATCTATATATTTTATCATATCAATTATTTAATAAAAAATCAATAAATTACATGTCCTCGGCCTCCGTTTAGCTAACGCAAGCGCATTGCTGGTGTACTTCTTCGCCTCCGCGGCACGGGCGTACACCGCCTTGGCCTCCCCCGACACCCCGGACCGGAAGCCGTACGTGCAGGTCTCCTCGTTCGTCAGCGCGACACTCATCCACGTCTGCACGTTGCTCATCTGGAAGCGGAACGTCTCCCCGACGCCCCCGTCGCGCCCAGTTGCGGCATCTGCTTTAGGGAGCCGCAAATCTCTTTTGTGTCGTCGTCGAGGTTGGAGAGGCAGTCGTGGAGGGCGGAGGTCGGTGCTGGAGTAGTGGGAGAGGGAGGTGTAGCAGACGTCTGGCGTGGCGTTGCAGCTGGAGTGGGTGTAGGCGGCGTTCCATTTGCCGGCGACGCTACGTGGTAGGAAGTGGGCATCGTGAGATCGCGGAGCAACTTCATCTTGGCAGGTGAGTCTTGCCCTGTACCTGTGTTTTTCTTTTCTGGCAGTTCCTCTCAGCAACTTCGTGATATCGTAGTGTGCTACGGGGAAAAAGTGGAGACCATACAGCTTTGTCCACATCAGCAGGAGCAGGGCAGAAAGGAAACGCAGTTGGTAATTGGTATAGATGGTACTGTTAGCACAACACAAAATAGCTCCGCCCCCCACAGAAACCAACAGAAGTCAGCATAATACATGGCAGTTATGAATTGAGATCAGATAAGATGACAACTGAAATTCTCTTACCAGCCAATGTATCTGTACATTCCCTGCATCAAATTCAATCAAACTAAAAACATATATAACTGATATGGGGTTGATACTGAGAGGAAGAGGAGTAGCGGGAGTGTGATGATGGTGGTGAGGGTCATGATAAATAAATAAAAATTAATTATTTATCATATTATTTTTTAGTTAATTATTATTAAATAATTAGTATGATAAATCTGAAATGATGAGGTGGAAAATAAATTATTATTTTTATTTTTTTAATTTCCACGTCATCTAGTTAACGGTCAAACTTTATAGTTGACTGCCACGTAGGACAAAGTTAACGGGGTGTAACGGTCGGTGACCAACGGTGAAATGATTCGTAAAATTAGTGACGAATAAGAAAGAAAAGTAATTCGGGTGGTAAACGTGAAAGATTTGTATAATTTGAGTGACCAAACATGTAATTTAGCCAATTCTTTAGTATTAATTTGTTTTTTTTATAAGGGTGACAATTATATTAATGGAGAAAGAACAAAAAAGTTCAAGTGTTCACAAGAAATGAACCAAACGAGACATCACAGGGGAACATGAACAAAAAGGAAAGAAAAGAGATGTATACAGGGGTGGCCTGTTCCACCAAGCTGGTGTCTTGTTCTCTTAGTATTAATTTGTTGGAAGATGTATACAACTCCCTAATAATAGGTGCACTACGGCTTTTAAAGGGCCAAGACCAGCTCTTTCTCCTAAGAACACAAGCAACCTTGGAAGTGTAGTGGTTAAGAAGGTTGTCTACTATCAACTTATAATTAGCTTCTTTGAAATTGCTTGTTTCGAGTTGATTACCCTTTCTGTGTAAGTTAATTTCTTTGAAAATTTATCATGTTTTCATTTATAAATAGTCATGTCAACTATATTTTACAACTGGATTTATTTTAAATTTTGAAATCAACAGTAATTTTGTTTTGAATTATCAAATTGGTAATTATATATGAAAAAAATTGGTCCCTTCTAATCGAGAATTCTGACTCCGTTCCTGCACACCCGTTGGATGGTTGGACGACTTTGTACATAAATGGAGCATCATGTGGAAATCCCAACCCGACGGGTGCAGGAGGTCTGATAGACAATTCCACAGGATAGTGGAATGCTGGTTTTGTGGCAAATCTTAATTCAGCGTCAGCTGCCCTTGCGGAAATTTGGGCCATGTTTTATGGTCTTGAGCTTGCTTGGAAGGAGGGCCATTGTGCCATTATAGTGCAGTCGGACTCTCAATTAGCGATTCAGCTCGTCGATGATAGACAAGATCCAGTTAACCCTTATGCAACCTTGTTGGCAGCGATTCGTCGACAGGTAAGCCGAGATTGGCTGGTCCGCATCACTCATACGTACAGAGAAGGGAATAGAGCCACAGACTGGCTCTCGAAGCACAGTCTCGTCTATCCTTTCGGTTAGGGGTGTTCAAATGGTTACCATGGTTATAACCAAACCAAATAAGATTAAAAATTCCATTAACCATGGAATACAATATCCTAACCAAACCGTCCAAACTAATACAACAACCAAATTAACCAAACTAAAGTTTAATCGGTTTGGTTAATTGGTTAACCAGATTAACCAATATAGAATCACATTATCATTGACGATGAAAATTTTCCGGTTAATGCAACAATTCATAATTTATATAATGAATAAAATATAACAATCAACACGTAGTTATAGTTGACCCTTAACAAAAATACATGCAACTAAGACAATTATCTTACGATTAGTATAGAAGTATTCACCTAACAAAAATTTATGACAATGGTATGGGTTAATGAATTGTTGTGTTTGTGTAAATTGACTTAGTCTCTTAGCAATTATCATAGGCTGAAAATGGCCTTCCTTTCAAGTTTTCATCCATCATAATGTATGAAATTTATCTAAATTAGGCGTCCATATGTTGTGGTCTACATTTTACATATACAAATATACACTATATGAGCAATATTGAGCTTTATATTTTATGAGTCTAAAAGGGATGAACGTTAACTCTTGAGTGGTTATGCAAAGTATTAAGTATGTGTATATAATATATGTTAGATATATGACTAATTACTTAACTGGTTAATTTGGTTTGACTGGTTAGGAGTGTCTGAAACCAAACCAAACCACCTAAACCAAACAAGCTAAAAACTTTAACCAAACCAAACCAATTATCCAAATTAACCAAACCAAATTATCCAAATAGTACTGGTTAAAACGGTTACCATGGTAACCAAACCGTTTGAACACCCCTACTTTCGGTATGTATGAGCTTGCGAACCCGTCAACAGGTTTAACCTTGACTCTGCGTGATGATATGATGGTCGTGGCAGACAAAACTCTTTAGATACATATATTTTAGTACGATAGTTCAAGTTTAATACCCCATACTTTCAACGATGTTAGCTCACTAAAGATCCCGATCAACTCAAAATTCATTAGATACACAAGCGTTAGTGTTACTAAATTTTTAAGGACCCCAGTGGATTCGTGTCTAGCGACGCCACTTTATGATGGGTATTAGTTTCGAGCGAAGGGTTGTCTCCAGCTCTTTTTCCCCATCTTCCTAATCCACCCTTTGTAATCTTCTTGGCTTCCGCCTCCTGTTTCGCGCAAAAAAAAAAATTCTCTAATAATGCTATGATTAAGATTTCAAACCATACAACCTCTTCATTAAAGAATTTAATTTCATGATAAATCATCCAAATAACTCGAATTATTAGCGAGATATAAATATTCATTCTTTAGGAGTACTTGTCCCACAGCCACCTGCACGTTATATCACACCATGCACAACAAATACGAATAAGACCAGTTCAGAGTCTTAAAGATAACAATGGCAGATTTTCTTTTGGGCAAAGATAGTAACAAGCGGATTCCTGTCCAGTTGGCTCGATTCTTGATATCCTTAGGGACTCGAAATCATTCTTGACGCACTTACAAGAAGAAGATAAATATATCCGAAGAAGACAGTCGACCGGCCAGAATGAGTTTATTAGGAGATCCGGCCGGCGCAAATGGGACCACAGTCGGATTATATTCCGGCCGAGGTGGCGCTCTAAGATTCTGGTTCAGTTTCATGCAAGGAATTGTTTTCTATCTATATGTGAATACAGAGTACAAAAATACATTCGTAATTAATAGCAGGAACTTCGTACAAGAGGAGGACTTTGATTCTTTTCGGACCTAATTCGGCACGCACATGTCTTTGGTCTAGAAAGTAGAAAGGCGTGTATTGAGCACTCTTTGCATTTCAGTTTTTACTAGGTGGGTTTGGCAGCGGCAATGCAGTGCGGAACAAAGTGACAGACCGTGGGCACGCTTTGACTACTGTGATTAAATAGGTTTGATTACATGTGAATCTCCAAATCAAAATTTACCCAATCCTAAACATAATTTAAAATAAAATACTCAATTTGGTATTATCGCTGGGGTGTTACTTAAGAGGCATTGTTCAAAAAAATAATACTTAACATGCAACTAATTTTGAGTCCTAATTAGCAGAAATATCTACAAACGGGGTACATGTAACATGTGTAAATTGTTCTTGTAACATTCTTAGGGCTTTCACTGGAAGCTCTAAAGAGCATACTCTCAAGTCCAATACCCATAAAGTGGTAGCTTGTGACAAATATAAATAAAATAAAACAACAATATGCAACATAATTGACTATTTACAGGGGAATGGAAAAAGAAATTCTTTCCTCCCACTCGCTCTCTCTCAATTACTTCGTTCACCCCAGAGGCTCAAATCTCTACCAAGTACCAAACCTCAGTACCTTACCCATTCCTCAAACTCATCTTTCTCATCTCCGAACGTTGTGCTATTTACAATTATCTACACCATTCCTTTATTTATTCTTCCCTCTTGAATCGAAATCCTAATCTCCCTTTTTCAGTTTTCAGCCCCGAGTCCCCAACCACTTCAATTTTCCCATTTACTTCTTATTGGGTTGCTTTCAGCCAGCAGCAAAATAACGAACAGAGGAATCCAATAGAATCCCCAAAATCGATTTTCACTTCTGCATGTCTTCGTCAATTTGATGAATGAACATTATATCTCTTTGAGCCGGCTCTCCGTCTGACCGCCCCGTTCTCCTCGTCAGGGTTTCTCCCTTTTGTTTGAATTTTGGATTTACAAAGGCACCATCTTCTTCAATCAATATTCAGAGAAGCTATTCCCCTTTCTGTTCATCTATTTCTCCTCTAGAATGCTTGCTTTTGTTTGTTGAGTTGATCGTTGCTGCTTGCAATGAGCAAATCCAAAGTAACAGGGTAACATGCAGAGCTACAATTGAATTGGAGGGATTTGAGTGGACCTCTCTCTTCATCTTGTTCATCCCACTCTCTCCCTCTCTTTTGTTTGATGAAAAGCTCATCTGAATAAATGTTGTTTTTAGGTGGGCTTTCTCCAATTCGATAGTTGATTGAGATTTGAGACACAGGGAAAGTGGGTGATTTCGATGAAAATACTGGCAGAAGAGACGACGGCAAATATTTAGGGGGAGACTTAAGCCCATCCAATAGTTCACATTAAATCTGTTTATGTCTCTTTGATGTGAATTTCTATTCAGATTGCTTCTGCATTTTAATTTGGGATCCCATTCAAAATATAGAAGATTGGGAAAAGCAACTAAAAATCCCATTCAACATTCATTCATTGTGATTTGTGAGAGATGAGGAAAATAAAGCGGTTGATTTCGACGGAAATTATGATAAGGAACGAAATAAAAACTTGGATCATAAGGTTCAAGCCCAATCCATTAGAAGTCCAAAGCCTATGGGCTGAAACCCAATTGGAAGAAAGGGAGTGTAGCTCACGCGCACTCACCAAAATATAATGAGATTGGACACACTAATTAATCAGTCTTAGGCAACCGTAAACTCACTTTAGCTTTACATATATTAATTTCCTTCCGCTGGCTCATAGTTCTAAATCTTGTACACTAGCAAATTCGCATAGTATAAGAGCTAGCATCAATGCTCTAGGGTTTTACCTTCAGTTATCTCCGTGAAGGCTAGAACAGTTTGCTTTGAGCGATGCTTGCAACACAATGGTTTTATGTTGAAGATATGTGTTTACTCATACGTCATAACAATGCTAAGTCACTATGGATGAATTGAAGGGCAAAGTTGGTGCTAACACATACCCAAGTTCTCATTTATCCATTAATCTCTAAGCTTAATATGTCTCCTAGTTCATACCATCCTTTCCTAATATTTCATGTTAGGAGTGACTATTTGGTTCGGGCTTTTTGGTTTTATCCAAAACCGGACTGTATAACTCGGACCGAGATCGGATAGCAAACAATCCAAACCCATCTTCGGGCTTAGATTTGAGGTAAAAAAAACCAAATGGGACCGGACCGAAAACCGGATAAGAGAGCCCATCACCCAAAATTTAACCAACTCCTCACCCTTTCGGGTCTCAGGCCACTCAAATCCCCACAAGCTCAATCTAAAATCAAAACCAAATTGGGACCGGACCGGTTCAAGACCAGACCAGTTCAAGACCGGACAAGATCAAGACCAGACTGTATCCAATCCAATCTTTGGTTATTATATTCCCGAAAATACCGGATCGAGACCATCTCAATTTGGGCCAATTTAACCGGACCGGACCGTATAGCCACCTCTAATCCATGTATACACTATCCACTTTTCAGTATGATAGATTGATTGCTCTTAGCCTTTAGATTCTAGATATGCTTCATAACATACACATGTTGTTTAACCTTGTTTAGTGATTCTAGTGGCTATGGGGATTCATTGGCTAAGTGATAGCTCCCAAGCTGTAATTAGTAGTTTAAACTTAATTAGTGTAGTTGTTAATAGTTATTTGAATGCAAACCCTGTTTTGATAGATAACAAACTGATCAACTGGATTCGATATTTTATTACTTACTTCCACTATAACGTACTCGGTCGTTCGCTTGTCCTTCGAGTGAGAGTGTAGTTTAGAGCAAGTCAAGTTTTTGGCGCCATTTCGAAGACTTATTAGGAAAGGGTAGATTTGTTAATTTAGGTGTTTTTGCTTTTTTTCTTCCCACCTTTGCGTTTGAAGGTGTTTTTGTTTGTGTAGGTTGAATCATGGATCTCGATGACTTCTCCAACATGTGGGGGTATCCACCACCATCTGAATGAGGCTACCCCGAAACTTTATGGAGCAATCAAGAAGGTGGAAGTCAAGTATACGGGGTCAATGACCAACCTCCCTTCTATAAAGAACCACAATACCCTTGGGGCAAGAAGCTTCCTCGTACCAAGAAGACTTCCCTCCACAACCGGAGCTCAAGAGCCGATTGGAGCTTAATTGCCATGGAATAATTTGAAAAGACTTGCTCCAATGTGGTCCTTCTACCCACCACCTCTCTAGACCTACGTACCTTTTCTCTACGGGCATCGTAGGGGTGATCCTCCACAACTTGGAGAGGCTCGGAGAGGTTGTTGAGCAAGCATGTGCACTACTTGCTCATCATGATCGACTCTTAGCATGTGCAGCGAAATTCCCGTAACTTCTAGTCAACGACAATTAATCCGATTCAAATCATACCGACAATATGATATTCACAACTATATCGACATACCTATCTACATGTACGTAGTAGATCGTGAAATAGGGAAGGGTCGAGTACCTAGCTAGTAAATTTGCCATCATAAAATTATTTCCTCTCATTTTATGCATTTTCACCCATTTCTATAAGTACCTTTTATGAACTCTAGCCCTACAAAGGCTAAAAGAAGCTTCTAAATACCTCTCATGGTCATATATATATACATGCACGTACATGACTAGAGTAGATGGATGATATATATTTTTAGTTGCTTACATATTACACGCGGCAAAAATCAATAGTAGCTACGTATGTGTAGTACGAGTAGTATTATGTTATACTACGAGTACTATTATGTAATTGGTCAGAGTTATATTCCTAATCAGAGTCGTATTAGTATTAGGGTTATTATAGAAGTCAGTCTTTGTACTCTATATAAACCCCATGTGGTGTTAGTAATAATACACAACAGTTTCCACCATATTCTAACATAGACAAGGACTTTGGCTCCCCCCAAGGATAAACTTCAACTCTGGCATCCGGGTATGAACAAAGGCGTACATCCTTTATTTATGCCGTACAAGGTAGGAGGACCTATTGTAGAGGGAGAAGGTTGTGAAGGTGGCCTCGTTATCCACACCCCCGGTCGGATGAATGGAGGGAAGTTGTCTTGATCGATCCAACAAGGCCAAGTTCGGAACTGGGAGTAGCTCACACTAAGGTAGAGGAGGTGCCAATTGCCAGTCCTCTACCACCGGTTATAAGACCCAGATCTCGTCAACTTAGTCGCCCGGCGCTGCTATTAGCATAACCTTTATAACTGGTGGTTAGACCGGGTGAATTCGTTAAGATAGCGATTTATCTATAGCTGTTCCAGAAGATTTTTTTGAGGGGATCCCTCTCTTTTTGCTTCCTTGTCCTACTTAACCGCTAAAGGATAGTCTTTTTCCCTTCCTTGATCAATAAATTGCAAGCTCTTGCTTCTAATATGGTGGAAACTGTTGTGTATTATTACTAACACCACATGGGGTTTATATAGAGTACAAAGACTGACTTCTATAATAACCCTAACACTAATACAACTCTGATTAGGAATATAACTCTGACCAATTACATAACAGTGCTCGTAGTATAACATAATACTACTCGTACTACACATACTCTAATACACGTAGGGACTCGTTTGTTAAAACTTAAAACAAACATAGTACACACATTACAAGTACCATTAAAGAAAAACAGAAGCCAAACGCGCCATATGTATCATTATCATTACCATTAATTTTTTACGGAGTAGCCGAGCCTCAAAGCATATCTAACGAGATGATCGAGTTCGTTAATGACGTCCACTTTCCCGTCGCCGTCGGCATCCGCGAGGCCGAGGCCGCGGCGGGCCCTGTAACCTGGGATGACGGCGCCCAGGCTGTTGAATGCTCTCTTGAGCTCTTCCTTGCAAAGCTGCTTGTCTTTGTTGACGTCGAACTGCGTGAAGAACTGACGGAGCTCGGCTTCCGTTGCAGGAGGCAAGGGAGGATTTTTGCCAGTGATATGGAAGTTTATGGCGACGTTATCCAATAAGTGGATGTGAACAGCCATAGGGGAATGAAGGATATATTTGTAGCTTGTGGTGTGGGGGGAATAGCCGTGTGCAAAAGGTATTTATAGGTGGGGAAAAGTGATTTTGTAAGAAAGAGCATAGTTAATATTTTTCTATTTGTTTGATTCAAGTCTATCGTGTAGTTTTAAGAAGAAGAAAAATCGAACTCATTAATTTTTTTATAGCTTCACCTCAAATGATAGAAGGGGATAAGACCACGGGTTGTGCCCATGCCTCTATTTTATTGTGGTATCAAGAAAAGAAAAGATGATTCGAGTTTATCGTCCAATACTTACTATAATAATAAAATATGAGAGGGTTAAGAACAAAACTATAATCTCCATTTATTTATTAGATTTGGTATGAATGATCCACAATTTATATATAGGAACAAGGAGGGTGGATTGATAAATTTTGCAAGTTATTATTTTCTTTGACTCACACGAAATTGAGTAATCACGGTAGCTACTAAAATCTACATCCTTCATTATCTCTATTTCACCCGAATTTTGATATGAAGGTGAGGATTAGATTAAGGGTAATTTTGAGAATAAAAAAAATTTCACACCTGATTTTTATCCTTTAAAAAATTAATTTATATGTATTATATACCTAAACCCTACTCCATCCTCATTCTCTATCGGTGATTCCCTTCCTCCGCTGGCGGCCACCCTCCCAAAGCCAGCCACCCTCGGCCAACCTCCTACTGCCGGCGGCCACCCACCACTCCGGCTACCCTCGCCAACCGTTGCGGGCACCCTCTCTCTCTCTCTCTCTCTCTCTCTCTCTCTCTCTCTCTCTCTCTCTCTCTCTCTCTCTCTCTCTGCCCTCTCTCTTTGGGAGACGATTGTGGCCGAAAAAGGTGGGATGAATAAAAAATCTAGATCTGATTTTCCCCCGCATTGGTAGTGATTTTTTCGCAGTGGTAATGTTTTTTCGCATTGGTATTGCTTTTTTACGCATTGGTAGTGATTTTTTCGTAGTGTTTGTGTTTTTCGCATTGGTATTATTTTTTCCGCATTGGTAGTGATTATCATATAAGCATATTATTTTTTTGTGAAATGGTAGTGTTATTTTTCTGTAGTGGTAGTATTTTCGCATTGGTTTTTTTTTTTTTTGCATTGGTATTGATTATCATGTAATGGTATTTATTTGCATGTAGTAATATTGATTAAATCTGCAATAGTATTGGTATTTTGTGAAATATAATTTGTTAAAAAAGGTAATTAATAAATTTTGTGTTATACCCAATTTGCCCTTAGTAACCACGGTGATTGCTATTTCACAGTAATCACCGTAACCTGTCCCATCAAGAAAAGAAAAGATGATTCAAGTTTATTGTCCAATACTTACTACAATAATAAAATATGAGAGTGTTAAGTACAAAACTATAATCTCCATTTATTTATTAGATTTGGTATGAATGATCCACAATTTATATAGGAACAAGGAGGGTGGATTGATAAATTTTGCAAGTTCTTATTTTCTTTGACTCACACGAAATTCAGAAAAAAAAGGATACTTTTAAACAATCACACCTTACTTTTTATAATTCAATTTTTTTTTAATTGGGTTAGAAAAAATGTATTAACTATGATATATATTTCGTACCGAGCAAAAACCAAAAAACCCTTCAAAATAATTACATTGGCTGTAACCAAATCAGTGTCATATATCACCTCTTCCTCTTTGTAGGAGTTCATTACACACATCATGATTTTACCATGGTAATAATATCATGATATACAGTAGTATATTTACATATCTTTTTCGCTTTAACTTAAAATCTAGAAAATTTTATATGAGAAAGAACTCATTAAGTATGATCTATATAATGATATCTATTTTTTTATATTTTGAATAAGAAAGTAAGAATAGTTAAGAAATATTTTTCTATTCTTCTTTTCAAGTCTTCCGGAGTTCGATTATGACAAACGGTTTAATAAGGGGTCGTTTGGAAGTTGCGATAGTTTTGTTGAGATTGTCATTATGCATGTATTGTTTACAATGCATCGTTTTTTTGTTTTTTTAACAGAAACAATACATGGATTGTTTCTGTGCTGTGACAGAAACTATCACTCATTTTGAGTGATTGTTATATCTCAACTTTTAGTTGTGATTGTTGAGATAGTTGAGTTGAGATTGTTTTGTCTCAGCTTTTAGCTGATGCGACATACACAATCACACATACCAAACGTTGTATTCTACAATGCATCAAATTCGACAATACATGTATAATATTATACATGCATTCTCAACAATACATCTATTTAACAATCGCAACTTCCAAACGACCCCTAAGAGTATTTTTATAAAAGTAGTGTCCGGTCTAACCAGTTATTACATATGATTATCCCACCCTCGCCTAGGGATGGCAATTTGAACCCACCCCGCCGGGTAATACCCGACCTGACCCGCAATGGGGCGGGTATTACCCGACCCGCATTAGCATGGGGCGAGGCATGGGTATCAACTTCCGCCCCGCCCTGCCCCGACCCGCCCCATTTTTAGCCCGTTCTAGGTCAATTTTTTACCCCATCCATTCATATATCTCCTATTTTGGTTTTTATTCAACTAGTTAGACTTGATCTTTCAACTAAATAGACTCAATTACTTATTATATTATCACTATTATTCATTCATCAAGTCTTTTCCCCTTCGTTTTATCATAAAAAGTAAAATTGTGTGTGTATTTTTCTCAAATAGCATGTAAGAGTGGGTCGACCCGCCCTGCCCTGTACCCGCGCGGGTATTACCCGCCCCGACTCGTACTAGCATGAGGTGGGGCATGGGTATTGAAGTACCCGCCCCGACCCATTGCCATCACTACCCTCGCCTGTACTCAAAGTAAACAAAAAAATATTATCCCTCGAACACACTTAAAACCATCAACTACGCATTCGTACATGGGCATAAACCCTCATCCTGTTGTATGCATGGAGTCATAATCCCAAAATTGAAGCAACCGAACTACACAATTATATCAATTATTATCTTTTGGGTTAATAGCATTTTGTACCCTTTTAATATTAAAACATAACAAGTTTACCCTTTTATCTAATTCTCTGTTAATTTGCAATATTAAAGTGATACAAAATGCTATTGACATTTTTTTTAGTTCAAAATCAACGAGCAATGCTGTAGTTATTTTGCTAGAAACACGATATATAGAGACACAATGAGCTCTCTAGAAACAAAAATCGTGTGCCCCGCATCAATCTAACAACAACAATGATTTAAGGTGAGATCGTGAGGATTATATAAAAGAGGGAAGGGGAGGCTATGTGGCAATGGGTGAGTTCCACGGGTCATTTCATATTGAGGGATTTCCTTGGGTTGAAGACTAGCTGGCCGGCCCAAGGATTAGTGCATTCAATGCTCTACTTTAGTTAAACTGAAAGAAAATATGGGCCCATGGAGAATGGGCTATACCCAGGCCCGGATCTGGAGATACTACTAGGTTGAAAAGGAAGGGGGGAAAAGCACATTCTAATCCTCAATTCATCACCAGCCTGTCTGGTAAAAACTTAAACTCCATAGAAACGTCAGAAGGCTACTTTACTTGGTTCATCACATTCACATGGATACCAAGAGAAGAGAGCAGCAAGATATGATGATGGATAGTTGTATAACATATATAACTGCCAATCAAGCTGTCTTTGATTGAAGCAATCTTCCTGCGTAGCCAGGCTAAAAAAGACTGGATCGCTTAATCTTCCACGTCACCAAACTCTGAAGACTAGGCAAAAGTACAGGTTCCATGTCAATCAACCACCAGGCTAAAAAAAAAAAGACTCTGCTTATGTAAACTAGCATGTCGCGAACTCTAAGACTAGCCGAAAGCAATCGGTACAGGTTCCAACAAGTTAGCCGTCGAGAGTTAGCATTGTAAACACTGATGGAGTCCAACATGAATAGCGGACGACCAATACTTTACATTGTAAACACTGATCCAACTAACAGATCAATTACCTCCATTTTCCTCGCAACATCTCCTGGGCTCCCCGCCTGCTAAGATAAAAGTACATCACACAGTCAAATCTCAACACAGGAGTTTCAAAGTAAGCACCAAAACAAATAGGAGATCATCAAAATGTCTCATCCAACTGAACTGGTAAAAAAACTATCACAAAACACGTATGCTCAATAGATCATGTATCCTACAAGTTATTCCAATTATTATCCCTGGCTACACAGTCATTCAAGAGTTCAGTTGGCATCTCCTAAGATGGATTTTTCACTTTATTCTTTGCACTAATTATCTCAAAGCTGGTATTGAGTCATATACTCCCCAATCACAACACACAAACACAAGGTGACTCAAATACAGCAACTAAAACCTAACACATGGACATAACCATTAGTCGGTGCTTAACTGAAGACCGATCAAGAACAAAAAGACGAGCATATGCATGCATCAGTAAACAACGATCATAAAGGACTGAAAATGTCTAATCTTCAGAGTGAAGCTCTTCCAAGGGATTCGATTCATAGCATTATATTATGAGGTAGGCCTCTTGATGCCCTCAAAACCTTTGCAAGTTCCTTGTCCATGTCTTCCTACATTAGACGAGGCACAAATTACTGAATCTTTCAACTAATAGCTTAAACCTTGTTAGAGTATGCCTAGTGAGCAAACGACTCATTCAAGGACAACAAAAGATGTTTGACATCATATCAGTCGGCTGCAACTAAAGAGGAAAAGCTAACTAATGATGCTTGGAACTGATGAGGGAAAGCTAAATAATAGTGATGCAAGCAACATACGTGGAAAAACATAACTCCGTCAAACCCATTCCTTATGTCAGAAGCTTTCAGCTGGTAAACATAAGATTGATCTTCATCATTAGTGACTCAGATGACTCAGAGGCACAAGTTAACTTCTTAAATGTTATCTATAATTTCCACAACTTACAAAGCAAGGAATATGTTTCTTAACCACCAATAGGATAAAAAGTACAAGGGCATATTGCTTCTCAACTCAAAATATACTCGAGCAGAAACAAACTTAATATGAGCCTTCTATTCCTCAGTAGTCGCAACATCAGCATGATGGCATGATAGACTTAGGGAATATGAGAGCATGGTAAAAGAACACTCAATTCACAATGATCAAATGAGGCAATTGCATGGACAACTAAGCGCAGAATCATGGACATAGAGAAAGCTTATTCGACTTTGTTGATGCATACTTTCGCCGAAGGAATACTTCCACCACAACTGCAAAATTAACCAAAACAAACCTCTTCTTTATTTGCACAGGATCGGGCAAAAATCTGAATGCAATGCCTTCGACCTTCAGCATGGATACCTTCAAAATGTACAATCAGAAGCTTAAACGGCCGATTTCCATGGCAATTCCAAGTTCATAATTTCAAGTCCCGAAATATGCAGCAAATATGGCTATGTACCTGTTCAAAAGTAATAGGCACCAGTTTCGCCGCACTTCGCTGTTCCTTTCGCCACAGTTGCACCTTCACACAGTAATAAGCACACGGTATAATTAAGCCACCATAAACACGAAAACCACACGATACTAAGCACAATACAATACTGAATACTAACAAACGATACTGTACACTGATTCAACTAACAAAACCATTACCTCCATTTTCCTCAGCACATCTTCTAGGCTTCCCACCTGCTGAGATAAAAGAACATTACATGTAGTGGGGTACCCCTCACAGTCAAATCTCAACACAGAAGGAGTTTCATCAAAATGTCATATCCAACTGAACGGGTAAAAAAACTATCACAAAACCCGTATCCTCAATAGAGAGCACTGAATCCTACATGTTATTGCTATTATTATCCCTGGCCAGCCAGTCATTCAAGAGTTCAATTTAGTTGGCATTACCTAACATGGATTTTTCACCTTATTCTTTGCACTAAATATCTCAAAGCTGGTAGAGCCATATATTCCTCAATCATAACACACAGACTCGAATACAGCAACGAAAACCTAAGACATGGACATAACCATTAGTTGGCGCTTAACTCAAGACCGATCAAGAACAAAAGGACGATCATGCATGTATCAGTAAGCAACGATCACAAAGCACTGGAAATGTCTAATCTTTAGTCAAACTCTTCCAAGGGATTCCATTCATACCATTATATTGCGAAGCACACCTCTTGATGCCCTGGAAACCTTCGCCAATTCCTTGTCTATTTCTTCCTACATTGCACGAGGCACAAGTTATTGGATCTGTCAACTAAGCTTGAAACTTGCTAGAGTATGCCTAGTGAGCAAACAGCTTATTAAAGGATATCAGAGGTTGGAATACCTTTTGGAAATATATAGGGCAGAACCGCATGTTTTTGTTCTTCACTACCAAAAGGTCTGACTGTATAAGAGGGATCATGAAACAACATTAATCAGGTATAGTTCAGGTCACAGTAAAGCTCATGGAAGAGACAGACTATGAAGTACTACGTTCCCCGTCTCTTTGCTTGTGCAGGAAAAAAAACAGATCATCATTCAGTAAATAACGTGGTTTTATGCCCAACTATAGTGTTTTTGACATGCATGAAATTATTGTGAAGACACTTGGTCAATATGTTCCGCATACTGTGCATCACTAGAAAACATGGTCTTCATTCAGTACACAGATTCTTCAAGGATTATAGTGAACCACTACATCAAAAGCAGTGTAAGGAATGAAGCTGACATTGATGTTCATGTTTGTACAAGTTGACAGAGTGATTTGAGCATTGGTGTTTTCCACGGCAAAAGTGAAATGCACTAGTTCATATATTTCACACCTGTACTACTTTCACCGAGTTATATCACTTTAGCTTAGAGTTAGCAAAACTCGATTTGCAGCAGAACACAAATGAGGAATATGCTCACGTACTTCATTATTCTGAGAGGTTCCAAACATTGGCAAGAATTCCACTTGACAGGATATACAAAATTTGTTTACCAAGTACACAAAACTTATAATAGTTATATCTAGTGACAACATAAAGTAACTTCTATTCCTCAGTAGTCGCAGCTTCAGCATGATGGCAAGATAGATTTGGGGAATATAAGAGCATGGTAAAAGAACACTCAAATCATAATGATCAAAGGAGGAAATTGTGGACAACTAAGAGCAGAATCATTGACATAGAGAAAGCTTTTTCGATTTCGTTGATGCATACTTTCGCGTAAGGAATACTTCCACCACAACTGCAAGATCTACAAAAACTAACCTCCAATGTGTTCTTTATCTGGAAGGGATCTGGCAAAAATCTGAATGCAATGCCTTCGACTTTCAGCATGTAGACCTACAAAATGTACAATCAGAAGCTTAAACAACCAATTTCCAATACAGTGAAACATTTTCTTCATATTCAAGACTAACAGCATTTCGAAGTTCACAATTTCAAGTCCATAATATGCAGCAAACATGGCTCTATGCCTGTTCAAGAGTAATAGGCACCACTTTTGCCACACTCCGCAATTGCACCTTCACACAGGACAAAATCAAATTAGAATGGCACAAGGTATAATTAAGTCGCCATAAGCACGAAAAGCACACGATACTAAGCACAATACAATACTGCATACTAAACACACGATACTGTAAACTGATTCAACTAACAAAACCATTACCTCCATTTTCCTCAGGACATCTTCTAGGCTTCCCGCCTGCTGAGATAAAAGAACATTATAAGTAGTGGGGTACCCATCACAGTCAAATCTCAACACAGGAGTTTCGCCAAAATGTCATATCCAACTGAACGGGTAAAAAAACTATCACAAAACCAGTATCCTGAATAGAGAGCACTGAATCCTACATATTATTGCTATTATTATCCCTAGCTAGCCAGTCATTCAAGAGTTCAATTTAGTTGGCATTTCCTAACATGGATTTTTCACCTCATTCTTTGCACTAAATATGGCAAAGCTGGTAGAGTCATACACACCCCAATCATAACACACAGACTCGAATACAGCAACTAAAACCTAACACATGGGCATAACCATTAGTTGGTGCTTAACTGAAGACCTATAAAGAACAAAAGGACGATAATGCATGTATCAGTAAATAACTATCACAAAGCACTGGAAATGTCTAATCTTTAGATTCAAACTCTTCCAAGGGATTCCATTCATACCGTTATATTGTAAGGCACGCCTCTTGATACCCTGGAAACCTTTGCCAGTTCCTTGTCTATGTCTTCCTACATTACACGAGGCACAAATTATTGGATCTGTCAACTAATAGCCTGAATCTTGCGAGAGTATGCCTAGTGAGCAAACAGCAAAGGATATCAGAGGTTGGAATACCTTTTGGAAATATATAGGGCAGAACCGCCTGTTCTTGTTCTTCACTGCCAAAAGGTCTGACTGAATAAGAGAGATCATGAAACAGCATTAATCAGGTATAATTCAGGTCACAGTAATGCTCATGGAAGAGACAGACTATGAAGTACTAAGTTCCCCCTCTCTTTCCTTGTGCAGAAAAACAAACAGATCACCATTCAGCAAATCAAGTGACTTTATGCCCAACGATAATGTTTTTGACATGCATAAAATTGTTGTGAAGACACTTTGTCAATATGTTCCGCATACTGGGTATCACTAGAAAACATGGTTTTCATTCAGTAGACAGATTCTTCAAGGATTATAGTGAACCACTACATCGAAAGCAGTGTAAGGAATGACGCTGACACTGATTTTCATGTTTGTACAAGTGGACAGAGTGTTTTGAGCACTGGTGTTTTCCACGGCAGAACTGAAATGCAGTAGTTCATATATTTCACAGGAGGGCTACTTTTACCGAGTTATATCACTTTAACTTAGAGTTAGTAAAACTCGATTTGCAGCAGAACACAAATGAGGAATATGCTCACGTACGTCATTATTCTGAGTTTCCAAATATTGGCAAGAATTCCACTTGACAGGATATAAAATATTTGTTGACCAAGCACAAAGAACTTATAACAGTTATATCTAGTGACAACATAAAGTAACTGGAACTAGTTGTCCAAGCGAAGGGTGAGATATTCAGCAGAAGCAAACTTAATATGAGCCTTCTATTCCTCATTAGTCGCAGCTTCAGCATGATGGCGTGATAGAATTGGGGAATAAATAGCATGGTAAAAGAACACTCTAAACACAGTGATCAAATGAAGAAATTGCATGAACAACTAAGCGCAAAAGTGTTGACATAGGGAAAGTTATTTCGACTTCATTGATGCATATTTTCGCGTAAGGAATACTTCCACCGCAACTGCAAAATCTAAAAAAACAAACCTCCATATCAGTTCTTTATTTGGACGGGATCTGGCAAAAATCTGAATGCAATGCCTTCGACCTTCAGCATGTAGACCTACAATAAGTACAATCAGAAGCTTAAACGGCCGATTTCAAGGCAGTGGATAGTTTTCCTCATATCCAAGATTAACAGCATTTCCAAGTTCATAATTTCAAGTCCAGAAATATGCGGCTAACATGGCTCTGTACCTATTCAAGAGTAATAGGCACAACTTTCGCCGCACTTCGCAGTTCCTTTCGCGACAGTCGCACCTTCAACAGTAATAAGGACAAGGTAATTAAGTCACCATAAGCACGAAAAGCACAAGACACTAAGCACAATACAATACAATACTGAATACTAAGTACACGATACTATACACTCATCCAACTAACAAAACTATTACCTCCATTTTCCTCAGAACATCTTCTAGGCTTCCCACCTGCTGAGATAAAAGAATATTACATTTAGTGGGGTACCCCGTACCCCTCACAGTCAAATCTCAGCACAGAAGGAGTTTCAAAGTAACCACCAAAAGAAGAGATTTCGGTTTGAAAACAAATAGGAGATCATCAAATGTCATATCCAACTGAACGGTTAAGAAAACTATCACAAAACATGTATCCTCAATAGAAAGCACTGAATCCTACATGTTATTGCTCTTATTATCCCTGGTTAGCCAGTCATTCAAGAGTTCAATTTAGTTGGCATTTCCGAACAAGGATTTTTCACCTTATTCTTTGCACTAAATATCTCGACGCTAGTAGAGCCATATACTCCCCAATCATAACACACAGACTCGAATACAGTAACTAAAACCTAACACATGGACATAACCATTAGTTGGTGCTTAAATGAAGACCGATCGAGAACAAAAGGATGATCATATGAATGTATCACTAAACAACGATCACAAAGCACTGGAAATTCTAATCATCAGAGTCAAACTCTTCGAAGGGATTTCATTCATACCATTATATCCTGAGGCACGCCTCTTGATGCCCTGGAAACCTTTGCCAGTTCCTTGTCTATGTCTTCCTACAGTACACACGGAAAAAATTATTGGATCTGTCAACTAATAGCTTGAATCTTGCTAGAGTATGCTTAGTTATCAAACAGCTTATTAAAGGATGTCAGAGGTTGGAATAACTTTCGGAAATATACAGGGCAGAACCGCCTGTTTTAGTTCTTCACTACCAAAAGGCCTGACTGAATAAGAGGGATCATGAAACAGCATAATCAGGTATAATTCAGGTCACAGTAATGCTCATGGAAGAGACAGACTATGAAGTACTAAGTCCCCCCTCTCTTTCCTTGTGCAGGAAAACAAACAGATCATCATACAGTAAATAAATTAGCTTTATGCACAATATAATGTTGTTGACATGCATGAAATTGTTGTGAAGACACTTTGTCAATATGTTCCGCATACTTTGCATCACTAGAAAACATGGTTTTCATTCAGTATACAGATTCTTCAAGGATTATAGAGAACCGCTACATCGAAAGCAGTGTAAGGAATGAAGCTGACACTGATTTTCATGTTTGTACAAGTGGACAGAGTGTTTTGAGCACTGGTGTTTTCCACGGCAAAACTGAAATGCAGTAGTTCATATATTTCACACGAGGACTACTTTCTCCGAGTTATATCACTTTAGCTTAGTGTTAGCAAAACTCGATTTGCAGCAGAACACAAATGAGGAATATGGTCACGTACGTCATTATTCTGAGAGGTTCCAAAAATTGGCAAGAATTCCATTTGACAGGATATAAAATATTTGTTTACCAAGCACACAAAACTTATCACAGTTATATCTAGTGACAACATAAAGTAACTTCTATCCCTCAGAATTCTCAGCCTCAAAATGATGGCGAGATAGACTTGGGGAATATAAGAGCATGGTAAAAGAACACTCAAATCACAATGATCAAATGAGAAAATTGCGTGGACAACTAAGCGCAGAATCATTAACATAGAGAAAGCTTTTTCGAATTAGTTGATGCATACTTTCGCTTAAGGAATACTTCTACCACAACTTCAAAATCTACAAAAACTAACCTCTAATGTGTTCTTTATTTTTGACGGGATCTGGCAAAAAACTGAATGCAATGCCTTCGACCTATAGCATGTAGGCATACAAAATGTAAAATCAGAAGGTTAAACGACCAATTTCCAAGGCAGTGAAACATTTTCCTCATATTCAAGACTAACAGCATTTCCAAGTTCACAATTTCAAGTCCAGAAATATGCAGCAAACATGGCTGTGTACCTGTTCAAGAGTAATAGGCACCAGGTTTGCCGCATTTCGCAGTTCCTTTTCCGCAATCGCACCTTCACCAGGACAGAATCAAATTAGAATGACACAAGATATAATTAAGTCACCATAAGCACGAGAAGCACACGATAATAGGCACAATACAATACTCAATTCTAACCTGGCGCGGGAATGCTTTGGCTTCTTCCTGGCGGAAGCAGAGCAATCTGATTGACTTAGCTGCATGAGGATCAGAAATGAGGACGAACTCGTTGTTCGTGTTGCTCACAGTGTACACATTCGTGCCGGTGAGTCTCTTCGTCACGTAATCAGTGCTGAGAGCCGGTGGAGGTTGCTGCTGGTTTGCCTGAAAAACTGAGGCGAACAGCGGCGGCGGGTTGAGCCTCCAGGCAGTTGCCGCTGGCGGGGGAAAGAGTGCATAGGGCTCGCGTGGTGTCGCCCAGCACTGTGGCGAGCTCGTTCCCGAGGCGGAGACATTGATGGTGGAGGAAAGAGGAGAAGGATAAGAGAGCGTTTGAGGGTTTAAATTTTAAACGGCTCCATGGAAGAAATTGGAAGGAGCACTGGAGCAGTGAAGAGGAGAAAAATGGGGTTCGTTTAGCCGGAGAAGTCGATAAATTTGTATTCTTTCACGCGCGTCGGTTGGGAATTGCATTTCACGGCTTGATTCAGTATGTAAAAAGTAAAATGAAAAGAAATTTAGCCAATTAGTTGTGTACAGGGGAACCGGCTGCAGGGATGGCAACAAAACCCGAACCCACGGGTACCCACCCGACCCAATACGGTCAATGCGGGTAAAATCCGTGTTGACGGGTTTTGGGCCGGGTTTGGGTTTAAACTCGTTCACTATTCACCGGGTTGGGTTGGGTTTGGGTTTAGGTAAACCCGGCCCGTGGGTACCCGCCCACTCATATAATTAATTTTTTCGGTATATTTAATATTCTAAACAACTATTCTTATTTATGTTTGTGGAGACATGTATAATTTTTTCTTTTTAATTGTGTAGAATGAAGTTGATGTTATGGAGTGGAGACTAAAGAAACTTAATTGAAAGAAAGAAGCTTTCAATTAAACATGTTATTTGTGGATAATTTGTGATTTGCTTCAATTTTCATGAGTTTTCTAGATTGGTGTTGAACAATTTGTATAGTTAATTGGTGATTTGCTTGAATTTTCTAGAATGGTGTTTTATATATGGATAATTTATATTGAGAGATTGATATTTGACTTTAATTTTGATAAGAACTTGTAATTGTAAATTTTTTACGACAAAACCCGTGGGTACCCATGAACCCGCGGATACCCAACGGGTTGGGTTTGAGTTTTTCAAAACCGGTGGGTTTTACCCCGTTTTTTTCAAAGATATACCCATGGGTTTGAGTTTGGGTTTGGCAAAACCCGACCCATTGCCATCCCTAGCTGCAGGGAGAGCCTGCATACCGCCCGGGATGTACTTAAAAAACAGAGTGGATTTGGCTATATCTAATAGAGTATGATTTCTCCGAATTAAAGTACTAAATTGTAATAAACTTGTAAATTGTTTAACACGTTAAATTTGAAATGGCAATGGGCAGGTCCGGGGTGGGTATCTCGATACTCATATCCGATCCATGGAAGGTCGGGTTCAGGTCGGGTAATTTATCACGGAGTACGGATCGGGGCATGTCGACTCATTGGATATGTAATTTATGCGAAAAATATTAGAAACATTCGTTATTTTCATTAAAAGGGCAAGAAAGAAACCATAATATGATAAAATGTAGTTAAATTATGAAAGAAATTGAGGTTTTCACTTATTTACAACTTTATTATAGCTAAAATATAATGTAATAAAAGGAAAATTCTAAGTAATTTGACTTAGATTATATGTAATATAGGCAAGAACGGGTCGAGAATGGGGCGGGTCAGGACAGGTCAGGTCGATGAGAGGTACCCATGCTCGCCCCGCCCCGTAGGCGGGGCGGGTCTGACCTGTCCCAAAACAGGCCAAACAGATCGGGTAAATCAGATCAGGTCGAAATTGCCATCCCTACGTTAAATTGTGACTATCAAATATTCTTTTTATTTTATGAAGAGTGACATCAAATATTCTTAGGCTTCCTACCAAAAAAAAAATGTTCTTAGGCTTAGACGTTTGGGAGTTAGTATAAATATTAAATAGGAATATAAGATATTGTAATATGGATTCAAATATCGAGAATCTCTAGTAGGCGAACGGGTTAAAGACGTGGAATGTGTAGTGGTGTGTGAGGAGGAACCTAGTCTCAAGCAAATTCAACACTCAAATATGTTACCAAACATAGCTACAACGAATTGCTACATGAATTAAAAGATTATGACAAATAAATTAAGATATTGGGTTAATGGTGGTAATAGATTTACCGATTAATGATATAATTGGTTATACCGTTAACCGATCAACAGTTTCTGACAGTAATCAGTCAGTATACTGCCTGTACCGATAAACCGGTATACAGTCGTAGTAGTCGGCGTGTTAACATGATACCGTCATACCGATAGGCTAACCGGCTACAACCACCCATCACTAGATATAATGTGTAAGTAGCTATATATATCAAAATGCAATGTTTCAGTGTAGTGGTTATGTGATATGTTTTTTAGACCAATTCCCACAAGTTGTGGATGGGTTCAATCCTCCACAAATGTTTTTTAGCTGATTTGGAACACTACGACTACGTGTTATTAAGCATACAAGATACACTCATTCAATTTTTTACAGAGTTTTTGTTCTATGCACATTTTTGTGCTATTAAACAATAAATATTTCTATTATTTTTCCTTTAGATCACATATTTGTAAGGGTTGACATGTCCTACCCGGACTTTATAATAAATTACCTGACCTACCATAAGAAGAATATGGGTATAGATATATCCGTTCCGACCGGTCTCATTGTCATTCCTAATTCAATTTACAGAATTTCTTGCGCTATTAAACTATAGATTTTTCCAGAAATCGCACTGTTTAAAAAAAAATCCAAAAATAGCACATAACTCCAAAAATTTCCAAAAGTAGCACCCTTTTTCAAAAACCGCCACCCGAACCAGCGATTTCGACGAAAACCGCACGGGTAGGGGGCGGTTTTGCTGACCGCATGGGGCCGATGCGATTTGGTTGTAAACCGCACCCCCACCCTGCGGTTTATAATATATAATATTTTTCCAAGTAACTTTTATAAGTGGTCTTGGCACAACTGGTTTAATTGTTTATTGTGTGCAAGAAGTCCTGGGTTCGAATCCCCACCATTCCATTTGATTTTTTTTTATTTTTTAGAGATTCAAAAAAAGCAACATGTTGTGGGAGTGGTGGTTCGAACCAAAATAATAAATAGTTTACTAAATTTAGCACAACATCTACACCACTCAACTACAACTCTTCTCTTGAAATTATAATATATTGACAAAGTTTGACTCGTTGAACGCTAAAAATTCTCAATAACTTTAAACAACCATAACTTTGTGCTCCAAAATCCGAACGTCATGAATTTTTTTTCATTTCTCGTAACTTTTTAAGGACTACAATTTTTACTAGGAATGAATTTTCAAAACAAGAATTATTTTTGGATATACAGGGGTTTTGGGAATAGCTTACCTTCCCTTTTCACAAATCCACGTACATTTAGAAATTATTTCTAGGATAAAAGTTGTATTCCTAAAAAAGTTATGCAAAGTGAAAAAAAAAATCATGACGTTCAGATTTCGGAGCACAAAGTTATGGTCGTCCAAAGTTTGACGAAATCGGAAAAAAGCTCGTTCGGGGTAGCAAACGACATTTTTTCGGGACGAAGGCGGGACCAAACCTCCTCGAATACCCGAACACACAAATACGTTCGTTTGAAATGTCCACCAAGGTTAGGATTTTTCAAAAAAAAAAAAAGAAACCAAAACCGCCAGGTTGTGCAGCGGTTTTGGACCGAACCGCACCGGCCCCATGCGGTCAGCAAAACCACCCCCTACCCGTGGCGGTTTCTGTCTAAACCGCTGGTTCGGGTGGCGGTTTTTGGAAAATGGTGCTATTTTTGGAATTTTTCGGGGTTGGGTGCTATTTTTGGAAAAAAAATTAAATAGTGTTATTTCTGGAAAAAAAATCCCATTAAACTAACACAGTTTAATTGTTAAAGTGGTAATAAAATTATACATGGTAAAATTATTTAGATTCAACAAGGTTTGTGATGAAGTTTCCTCTAATTTGGACGCAATATTAAGTAGTTTTAGTGTCAAAGAGCATATTGAACATTATATAGTTTTTCTAAGTATTATTCCAAACGGTTAAAAAAAATTGCCCTCCAATCGTGAATCCTGACTCCGTCCCTGGCTTGTTAAGATGTCGTCTAAGCGTGTATAGGGTTGGAGCCAAAAACAACAACTTATGTTATGGTGCATGATATAAAAATTTATAACACATATTTAATTCAGTTCAATTGATTAATAACCTTATTTAGCCCTAAACATCAAGAAAATATGCTCACTAACTAGTTCATAGAATCAATATAGTCAAAATCGCGCTTTAAAACTTAAAAACTTACGATTTTACGTTTATAGGTCGCTAAAACGCTTCTACACAAAATCTCAGTTTTTATAACTTATGTAGTGAAAAACTCCGTTTTAAAACTTATATTAAAAACTTACGAGTTTACGCTTCTAGATCACTAAAACGTTTCTACGTAGAAACTCGCTTTTGACTACATTGCATAGAATCATAGATGAAGAGCTCAAAAAGTTGTTAAATTGTTAAAAAGATTGAGGTCGAAAATTGAGTTTGTTGGTGATATTTAGGCTTAATTGCAAGTTTGGTCACTCGAATTGCTATAAAATTTCACGTTTTCCACTCAAATTAATTTATTCCATTTATAGTCACTTGAATTAGTTGAATAGTCCAAGTTCAGTCACTCTTCGTAACCCCCGTTAGACTCCGTTAATGACGACCATTAAGTGATGACATGGCTAACGGAAAATCACAGTCAGCATATTTTAATACTAAAAAATGACGACCCGACCCGCCACGTCACATTTACCCGCCATGTCAGATCTTCTTGCCCAACCCGCTATCCAACCCAATTAATTGACCCAACCTCAAACCCGAGACCCGATCCCCTGAAAATTAAATCGAAACAGGAAAGGGTAGGGCACTTTCCCTTCCTCCATCGTCCTCTCATCCTCCCACGCCTCTCATCCTTCTTCTTCGGCGATTTTCGAACAGTTGGGTGAGGAGAAACATCTATCTAGCTAGAAGCAACATCTAGCTAGCTACAGGGGAGGCCATGAAAGGAACTACTACTACTAGCAGCCCTTCATGCCGCTTTGATTCAAGGAACTACTACTACTAGCAGCCCTTCTTCTGCTGCAAATCTCAGATACCTTCCTCCTCCTTCTTCCCCTGCTTCTTCTCGCCCTCTCCCGTAGTTCTCCGCACAAGATTATCCCGTCTTCACTCCGGTCAGTCTTTATTCCGGCTGCAAAAATTTAACCCAGGATAGATTGAATGTTATGTTTAAGTAAAACAAAGTTGGTTCCTTTTTTGTTTTTTTTTCACCATTCCCCTGTAGCTAGAGCCTAGATAGATGTTGCTTCTAAGTTAGAGAAAAAGTTTTGAAATTTCGTATAAAGATTTGATGGGTGGAAGAAAGAACGGCGGAGGCCATGAAAGGAGAAACATAGTACTATTGGGTTGGAGCATGTAGAGAACAACAATTCAACGACTGTATTGGGTTTATCAAGAAATGGGTGAGGAGCAACATCTATCTAGCTAGAAGCAACATCTATCTAGCTAGAAAGTTTTGAACTTTCCCCTTTCATGGCCTCCTCACCCAACTGTTCGAAAATCACCGAAGAAGGAGGATGTGAGGCGCGAGAGGATGAGAGGGCGATGGAGGAAGGGAAAGTACCCTACCCTTTCATGTTTCGATTTAATTTTCAGGGGGTCGGGTCTCGGATTTGGGGTTGGGTCAATTAATTGGGTTGGGTCGCGGGTTGGGCAAGATGAGCTGACATGGCGGGTAAATGTGACGTGGCGGGTCGGGTCGTCGTTTTTAGTGTTAAAATATGCTGACTGTGATTTTCCGTTAGCCACGTCATCACTTAACGGTCGTCATTAACGGAGTCTAACGGAGGTTAACGGAGAGTGATCGAACTTGGACTATTCAACTAATTCGAGTGACTATAAATGAAATAAATTAATTTGAGTGGCAAACGTGAAATTTTATAGCAATTCGAGTGACCAAACTTGCAATTAAGCCGTGATATTTATTATCCCTTTGATATTAACTGTTTAGTTCCATCTAATTATACTTAGAATACCTAGTGTTGCAACCATCCCAAAATGTGGTGTCTACACCTAAGTACTACATTTCTCCGTCGACATATTCTCGTTACCTAACTCATTGCCACACAATGCATTTTGCATTTTGGTGTTACGTACCCTCTGAACGTTTCTGAACGTGAGTTTAAGCACAATCATACTATGGGTTAATTGTATTGTTGGTCACTGAGATTACAAAAAACGTTCATGTTTGGTCACTTGAAATATTTAAATCCAATCTTGGTCACTCAAATTAGTTAAACGGTTCAAATTTGGTTACTCTCCGTTAGGGATGGCAATTTTGCCCATACCCATGGGTATTTTACTATCCAACCCAATTGGGTTGGGTATGAAATCCAAATATATGGATATGGGTAAAGTTTGATGGGTTTGTACCCATACCCATTTACTTTGGGTTGGGTTGAGTTTATAACAAATGGATTTGGGTTTGTACCCATGCCCAAATACAAATTACAGTTTGGTACCTAAACTTAATAGATATGCATATTTAGTACCTAAATTTATTTTTTTTGCATATAAGTCCTCAAAATATCGATAGAAAATTACGTTTTGGTACCTAAATTTTTTTGGTCTTACATTTTGGTACCTAAAATTTTCAAGTTTTACAAATAAGTCCAATTTTTGCATGTGTAGTTAAAACACCTTCAAGTAAATAGATATCCATATCCAACCCATACCCATTTAGATAATATCCATATCTAACCCAAACCTATATACAAACCCCAAACCCATACACACATCACCCAAACCCACCCATAATAAATGGGTCTACTTGGGTTTGGGCAAAATTACCCATGGGTGGGTAAATTGCCATCCCTACTCTCCGTCCAACTCCGTTAAATTTGTTTGATGTGGCAGTCAACCCTCAAAGTTGACCGTTAACTCGGTAACGTGGCAATTAAAAAATAATAAATAAAATAAATTTTAATCTTCTACCATTTCCAACTCATTTTCACAATAAAGTAAAATAAAAAAATAAAAAAATAATTATAATCACAAATTACAGCAGCTTCCAGAATTGAGAAAAGAAACAGAAGAAGAGAGAGAGTCAGAAATTTACCCATTCCAAAAAAAGGGACTGATGATTTCTGATGATTCTGAACCAGATGGCTGTTAATGGCGTGTACTGGAAGAAGAAGAAGAAGTAGCAGGGTAACAGTCAAAACCATTCATGATTTACCCAACCAGGTAACGAGAGCAGCCAGGAATTGAACAGATCCATTTGTCTTTGATATTTTGTTACCCTGTTGTTTGGTTTTGTTGGGTACTGCTGCTTCTGCTGCTATAACTCCATGAACTCCATTCTCTCAGAAGTAGTAGCAGGGGACGAGAGGAAGAAGAAAATAGAGGGGGAAAAAGCAGTGAACTTTATATCCCTGACTTTCCCGACCCTTTTTGCTAGGTAGCTCTGTAAAATTCTCTCCGGCCACTCCAAGCACAACAGAAGGACACACTCACTCACCAGTCATATTCAGGAAGAAAGGAGGAGAGGAGGAGAGGGAGATTTAAATGGAGACATGCGCGGTTTAGGGAGCGATCGAGGGGGAAGAAGGTGAGGTTCGATCCGGAGAGGATCGTGATGGGCGGCGGCGCGACGGGAGCCAACGAGCTCATCACCTTCTTCTGTTGGGATGAATAGCTTTGAAAAGCTATAAATGAAATTCCTAATTAATTATCCAGTATTTTTCCATAATACATAAATAAGATGGATAATTAATAAAAGGAATATTATGGAGATAATTAGGAATAATTATCTTAATAGATTATATTTTAATTATGGGAGTAATTATCTCCCTAATTAATATATGACTTATTCTCAAAGAAAGAGGGAATATTCTGGGTTTTCTGCTCCTATAAATAGGAGACGCCCCAGACCCTCTAAACACACCTCAGAAGAGCAGAAACACGAGTGAGAGTGAATTCATAGAGCTCCGGTTTTTCGCACAAAACCGATGAGCAATAAAATAAGAATGACTGTTTTATCCTGGAGGCGACCGGCTGATAGTCTGCTGTGCGCATTACGAGGCAGTGCCGCGAACGTCTTAAAGAGAGCGACCTAGTCCGCGACTCAGCCAGATTCGGTAACCCTAATTTATCTGTTCGATTTCTAACAATTTTAAGACGGTTCGGTGGCTGTCATAGTATCGAACATGAACCGATTCTGGCTCGCCAGCCCTGACCCGAGACCAGTACGTCTACTTGGCCAAGCTCGCTGAGCAAGCCGAGTGCTACGAGGAGATGAATGGCTCTCCGTCGAGGAGCAGAAACTTCTCTCCGTCGCTTACAAGAACGTGATTGGCTCCCTCCGCGCCGCCTGGCGTATTGTGTCCTCGATCGAGCAGAAAGAGGAAGGCAAGAGGAACGACGAGCTCGTTGTGCTCGTTAAGGAGTACAAGTCCAAAATCGAGACCGAGCTTTCGGCCGTCTGCGCCGGGGTTCTGGCTATTCTCGACTTCAATTTGGTTCCCTCCGCCGCTAGCAGCGAGTCCAAGATCGCCAGATCGGAGCTCGATCGTAGCTCCCTGTCGGTTCGCTAGGGCCTGCATCAAGACCATACATTGTCCGCCGCTCCGAATCGTGAGATCGATGAAGTTTACTTTCCTCGCCAAAGCTATGCTCTCGATCGCGGTCTGGATTCCAGCAAATTGAGTAACCTAAATGTAGGGGAGCTTCAAGGAGCAAGCGATCAAAGCGGGGTTGGCACAGGGCGACATCGTTTGGCTCGGATCCGATTGCCCCTGTTCTTCTTCCTTGGTGGCTCCGCTTTCGCGGTCGATTCTCTCCTGCAGGGATTCGGTGAAGAAGTAGACGAGTCGCTGGGCCGGAGAGCCGGACGGGGACGATAGGAATCGGCACCAGCTGAGGAATTTGATGGATTGGTCGATTTGTTGGGAGGTGAATTTCTGGGCGGAGGCTAAGAGGAGGTGGACGAGCTCGATGTCTTTGATCTTGTCGCCGGAGAGGTTGAAGTGGGAGGCGTCCCTCTGATCGTCGTCTTCCCTTCAATTCCTGGGCCAAGTAAAGAATGCCCGTGGTCCAATTAAATCCCATGGGCCAAGTGCAGTGGGTTTCAATCCACCAGCTTCACCTATTCCTATTGCTGGATCCTTGCGGGTTTATGCGACAAAAAGATAAGTAGAATGGATTACTAATTTGTTGATGAATTCTGCTTTTGTGCCAATTATAGTGGATTTCTTATTTGAATGCACTACTTCTGAATTTAGGAATTGCTCTCAGCTTTTGTGTAAATATGGGGAGGCCTCATGCGCGTATGCTTCTCGAAGCGGTAATGTTACACGAATCATGAGAATGAAGTATTTGTGACAAATTCAGAAGAAAATGACTTCTTGAAAGGAGGTAAGAATTGAACCTTCATTATGAGTCATTAATGAACGACAAATTTCATAGGGTTTTATGCATGTAATTGAATAAGGTTATGAATGCTAGAATGAAAGTTTGAATTGACGCATGATAAGTTGACATTGAGATATATAACGTACCTCGATGATTAGAGCATAAATTGAATACATGCTGTGAAAAGAATGTTTTTGTCTAGATGTGTGCATTGAAGAATATATGGGAATAGAATGGGTTTATTGCCCATAATAACGATATTGTAAGAAGTACTATTATTAGTACTACACGAACCACTTAGGCTGCTCTGAAACGTTAAAGTTTCAAGAATGAGAGCAGCAAGCCGAACCAGATCCATACCAAATAGAATGGTACCCTTTGTGGTAACCATAAGATTGTCACCCAATCCTCTAAGAATGACGTTATGTTTCTCTGTGAGAAACTAGGTCATAAGACACGAAAGTGTAAGAACAAGTTTAACCTAGTGTTAACTTGACTAAAGAAGAGGATTTGGTAATAATATTCACTGAGGTGATGACAGAGGTTAGCCTTAATGGTAACTCTGAAGAATGGTTGTTGGATAGGACCGCTTCAAGATATGTGTGTGATAAACGAGCTAAGCTCAATCATCCATTGACGCGTATTGAAGGAGGAAGTGTTGTTGGGCAAGGCCCTCACCACTATTGTTGATGGTTCTGGAAAAGTGGAAGAGAATCCTGCCTCTAGAAAGTCATTGACTATCCTAGATGTAAGGAATGGTTAAAGATAAATTCTTCCAAGTGTGTCTGTGTGAAGAATTAGAATATCTTATATCGCATTCCCATATTATTATTGGATGCTTGAGAAAAAATATGAATTTTCTATATCCAAGCTAAATGACCCATAAATATGTGATTAGAGAATCAGAATAAATAGATCTGATTTATGTGGGTAAACTTGATGGAAAAGACAATAAACAAATTATTGCTCTTTAGAGTGCTCTGATTGTCTGACTAGTTATTTGAAATGGTTTGAAATGCCTAATTGCATTATGATTGCACTGATTATTCGATATGTGGCATGCATGTGGTAGCGTTAGAAAATCAGTGTAGCATGATAACTAGAAGAGCATATGAGTGTGTTTTATGTTGTTAACAATAAAAACACATAGTTCCTATGAAACGAAATACTCATGTTGTTAATGCCAAGAAACTTCCATTTTAAATCAAGAAATAGTGGGGGTAGTGTCCTGCCTACTATTAGAAATAATGGATAACTAGTGGGGGTGATGAATCTGAGTATGAACTCTGAAGAGACAAATGAACCATAAATCACGAAAGGATTTTGGTTATGAATTTGTTATTTACACCCTAAGAAAGAAAGATCCTACAAGTCTGCTAGAAGTTCGAACTTCCATAAAGATGCAGGATTGTGGGAGAATCCATTATTAACAAAATGGAATTATTGGAGTCTAATAAGACTTAAAATCTTGTAGAGTTACCTCTTGGTTGAAAAGCCTTGGGTAATATATCGATAGAATCGAACAAGATTTGGCATCTTTGAGAATTACCTCTTGGGAATGAAGTCATGGGTAATAAATGGATTCTTAAAAGAAAAGTGAAACCTATTGGTTTAGTTTATGAGTATAAGGATCGCCTAATAGCTAAGGCTTTAAGCGAAAAGGAAAAATTGTAAATTTTCTTGTTATCTATTTACCATATGTTGAATAACATCCATGTATGTTCTGATTGCTAGTGTTGTGCGTCAGATGGATTGTTAAACAAGTTTCTGTGAATGGTGATTTAGATAGGAAAATCTACATGGGACAACCTATAGGGTTGTTATTCCTGAACATGCTTAGGCAGTCTATAGTTAGACAAATCATTGTAAGATTTGAAATAGACTCTAAAACGATGGCATGAATAAGTTGGTTCTCTCTCATGGTTTTAAAAGTGAAAGTGACAAGTGCATTTAGTACAAATTTGAGAATGACACTTGCATTATGAATGACACTTCGATCTTTGGTACAAAGACTCGTGATGTCAATATTATGAAAAACCATGTTGTTTGAGAATTATGAAGGTAAAAAGATCTGGATGAAGCAAGTGTTATGCTCGAAGATCCAGATTACTAGGATAATGAAAGAGATTTTATCTAGATCAGTTTAACTACAAAGTAGATCTAGAGGAAATACGAGTTCTACACCTGCATAAATGTTTGATGGTGCTAGTATAATTTTTAAGAGCACCAAAGACGGTGTAAGAAAGTAAGAACATACTAGCATCGACAGTCTGCGTGAGGCAGCTGGTAAACATGAGACCCGACATAGTGGGGGTACTTGGCAGGCTTACTGATTGTCCTAGTATGAAGCATTGAAATGCTATTGAAAGGGGTCGTGAGACACCTTAAAGGAACAGAAAAACCTTGGTATTTGTTATCAAAGGTTTTGCTGTATTGGTAGGGTATAGTGATGCGGATTAGAATACCCTATAGAGGACCCCAAGACAACAAGAGGATGTGTTTTAAACATCGATAGAGAAGCTATGTCTTGGAAGTCTAAAAAGTAAACGATCCTCGCTCAATCAACTAAGAAATCAGAAATGATAGAACTAGCAATGGCTAGTAAAGAGGAAAGTTGATTGAGAGGGTCATTACTAGTGATTCCCTTATGGGAAAGACCGATCCCTCCGGTAGATGATTCATTGTGATAGCACCGCAGCTATTACTAAAGAAGGGAACCGGTTCTAGAACGAAAAGAGACGACAAATTCGTCGTAAGCACAGTACTGTAAGAGAACTCCTAACGATAGGAGCAATGAGGGTGGATCCTGTAAGATCCTAACATAATCTAGTTGATCCTTTGACGAAAGGATTACCTAGAGAGAAAGTCCAAAATACCACGAAGGGTATGAGACTTATGCCTACCGAACCATGGATTACAAGTGATGGTAACCCGACCCGATAGACTGGAGATCCCAAGAAACGGGTTCAATGGGTAATAACAAGTCATGAGTAATATTGAGAAAAGTTCATGCATAGTGAAGCATGAATCCCAAAGCCTTGGAGGTTGAGTTAAACTCTTAATGAGATCTATACTCTATGTGGAGTGAAGTACTTTACTTTGGGGGTACTTCTGATAGACTCACCTATGTGAATGTGGGAGTGGGGCCGCTCCCTATGGAACTTTGGAGGCACAAAGTTGCTAGAGCGTTCACTAAACCGGGATAACGTGCATGGCCATAAACGCACGGCCTATGAGAGAATATCACTCAATGAAAAGATCCGGTGTGCTACATTGTCTGAGATAGGGTTCAAGACTACGAGTCACCCTTATGAAATCGGAAGTGTAACCACTACGCTAAGGTTCAAATCTTCGCGATACCTTAGTTTATGCCCGATCTTATGGATCTGTTGATGCTCAGAGATAGTTTCAAAACTATTCAAGTGGGGGATTGTTGGGATGAATAGCTTTGAAAAGCTATAAATGAAATTCCTAATTAATTATCCAGTATTTTCCCATAATACATAAATAAGATGGATAATTAATAAAAGGAATATTATGGAGATAATTAGAAATAATTATCTTAATAGATTATATTTTAATTATGGGAGTAATTATCTCCCTAATTAAAATATGACTTATTCCCAAAGAAAGAGGGAATATTCTGGGTTTTCTGCTCCTATAAATAGGAGACGCCCCAGACCCTCTAAACACACCTCAGAAGAGCAGAAACACGAGTGAGAGTGAATTCATAGAGCTCCTGTTTTTCGCACAAAACCGATGAGCAATAAAATAAGAATGGCTGTTTTATCCTGGAGGCGACCGGCTGATAGTCTGCTGTGCGCATTACGAGGCAGTGCCGCGAACGTCTTAAAGAGAGCGACCTAGTCCGCGACTCAGCCAGATTCGGTAACCCTAATTTATCTGTTCGATTTCTAACAATTTTAAGACGGTTCGGTGGCTGTCATAGTATCGAACAGGAACCGATTCTGGCTCGCCAGCCATGACCCGAGACCAGTACGTCTACTTGGCCAAGCCCTGACCCGAGACATGAACGTTTTTTTGTAATCTCAGCTGAGGAATTTGTTGAATATATGTATTGTGCACAATACAATGTTTGGAAGTGCCAAAGTGTTAAACAATGCATGCATTGTTTTAGGTAGGTCCCACCAACAATCACAAAAAATGATGCATTATACAATCTCAACTAAAAGTTGAGATTGTTGTGATTGTTGGTTTTAGATTTGTGTCAACTTTTTCTTTCCATTTATATCCCCAATAGTTCTTGTCTTATTCTAAAAGTTGAGGTTAAATGTGACATTTCCCCATAAAAGTAACTTTATGTAAATCAATGCATAAAGTAGAAACTCAACAACCAAACAATGTATTGTTAAAATGCATCTATTGTATCAATACATGCATTTATATTATAGTTATTCATTACAATGCAACGATTTAACATTCGCAACTTCCAAACGACCCCTTAAGGATAGGTTATTGACACATGAGTAATTAAATCTGGACCTTTAGATTTAAGTGGGTCAAGAAAATTCAGATCTAAAGGTTGTCAATTAAAAACATTTTATTTTCTCTAGTTTTCATAATCGGTTCTTATCTTCTTCGTTATAACTCGGATTTCAAATTTTTTTGCACACATGGAACGAGTTCGTTGTGCTCTACAAAATGAGATCAATTTTTAATATATTTCGAGAAACTTTTTTTTACCAACTACATACCATATGGTAACTTCTTCGTTTTTAAGTCGTTTTTTAAAACGTTTGCTCAGAAGGAACGAGTTCATCATAATCTATTAGATCTACAAGTTTCTGGGTGAAAAAAATACTGGATAAAAAATTACCATACTTTACCAGTATGGTATGTGGGTGATAACTTGTGGTAAACAATGATGAAAGTCGTAAATGACAGTTAGTATACTCCTACTATCATGTATTCAACCTTCTTACCATATTGGTATGTTCATACCATCATGGTACGCTTTCTTACCATATGGTATTAAATACGAGCATACCATATGGTAATGACTGGTAAAAAATTATTCAATTTTTTTGTACTAAAAATATATCAAAGTGGATATCATTTTAAAGAACACATTTAATATGATTTATCTGTGCAAAAAAAAAAAATTAAATTACGACTTAAAACGAGAGAGAAATCGTCCGTTAAAGATTAACAGGGAAAAGATAAAAGACTATTCAGGAGAGAGGGGATGCTGATGTCATGCAGATGTGGACAAGTTACTGATGTTTACTCACCATATGAGTGACTGACCTGATCCGCTCCCATTGGCATAGACCTCACATAAGTTAGAGGTTTGTATGAAAAGGAAACAAATGTTTCATTTGGCACAATCTCAAGTAAAGTTTCCTTCAGCATAAATTGTTGTTGATCTTTCATAGCCCTTAGTTTAGCCAACCTGACTAAACTTCTCGAGAAAATAGGTCCAAATCATGGTTGTCACGCCGGCCGGCGTGACAACGGTTGAACCTGGTTCAACCGATACCGGTCATAAAACCGGCGTGACACCACCGGTATGACCGGCATGATCGATATACAAATCTCTAAGTAAAATGACCTTATTTTAGTGAGTTTAAATGATAAAAATAATTTTATTATTTATTTTATGAGTATAAAAGTTAAATATTGATGTTATTTGTTGGATTCAAGTATACATGTTTAAATATTAACGTTAAATGTCATGTTTAAATATGAGTATTTATAATTTTATTTGTAATATTGACGGCATAAATCGACACAAACCGGTATGTGCCACCGGTCGAACCATTCCACTTGCTAAACCGGCACACTAGCATAAACCGGTTTCTTGTCAAAAAAAAAAAAGCATAAACCGGTTTGACAGCCTTGGTCCAAATATAACTGCTAGTACATCACTACAATTTCTTATAGAACATATTTTATGCAAGTTATTGGCCTAAATTTTAAGGTTTAGAAAATCCTACCGTACCGGGCGGTCGGACCGGAATACCAGATACCGGATAAAAAATGATAGGTGGGTTTAGCGTAGAAAATATTTCAATCACCGTTAAAACACGATTTTAGCATAAATATCCTATTACTCACTTTCGATATAACCTCCGGTACAGTTTCCTGAACCTTGCTAAATTCTAACATTCTACTAGCAGTAGGGATCTTTGGTCAAAAAGAGCTCACTATACAGTAACGATAATTTCGCTTCGTAGTAAAATGACTATTTTATATTCAATCCAATTCATCCACTTAAATATCAAACTAATGCAATCCATTTGATTCAAATCTATTTTGATTGGTAGTTTCATGGTTTGTTAGCAAATTATAGTTTAGTACTTATATTTTATATGTTTAACAATTTCAAAGCTTTAATTTTTTTCTAACAACAAACTATCTTGGAAAATAACATTTTGGTACCTAAATATTTTTATTATGATATTTAGTACCTAAAATTTTCAAATTTTACACATTGATCCAGTATTTAGATGTCACTTAGATCCATAATCCAATAGACCAATCAATTTGATTCATAAATCCACCAATTCATTTGTCACCTATATCAACCCGCCATTTTATAACCATTATTGTATATAAATTTTTTCTTTTTTCATAAGAATGTCGTATATAAACCAACCCTCCTTTACTTAGAGTAACCAGCAAAATATTATCCCTCAATCACACTTTAAACCATCAACTAAGCCTTTATACCTAGCACATGGGTATAATCCCCTCATTCTGATGTATGCATGGGGGCATCATCCCAAACTAAAAGCAACCGAACTGCACAATCGTATGAACACTAGTACAGTATTTTTATTAGTTCCAAATCAACGACCAATGCTTTAGTTTTTCGCTAGAATCACGATATGTAGAGAAAGGAACCGATTCTATCATCGCATCCACGTATTAATTCGACAATCGCAACAAGTTCTCTGCAAACAAAAGTCGTGTGTGCCACATCAAACTTTTTTTAACCGTTTCTCTACTATACTCCTAATAATAACTAGGCCTAATATCACTGGAAAACCCGAACTATTAACTTTGTGTCATTTGTGTCCTAAAGTATTCGATATGACAATTGTGTCCCAATGTATAATAGTTATGTGTCACTTATGTCCTGACAATTTTGTTGACCGTTATAGATAACGGTTGACCAAACGATGATCAACTTAATGTTGACTTTTGTTGACATGGCAAAAATGTGGCAGCCGCGTAGATGCCATGTCATTGACACCTCATTTTTTAATTCAAAATTAAATTAAAAATTAAATTAAAAAATCATTAAAAATAATATTATAAACTCACTTTTACCTTATTGCTTAAAAAAATAATTAAAATAATTAACAAATTATTGACGGCCTCTTTCGGCTGTCCCCTCTCCGAATCCGCCACTCCGGATCTCTTTCCCCTCTTCGATTTCACTACTCCGGCGAATTTAGCCAAACCTTCTCGCCGACTTCCTGAACTGAATCGTCGCCACCTCCTGATGAAGAAACCGCCGGATGCAGAGGAGGAAGAAAAGAGACGCCCTATGAAGAAGCCGCCGAATACAGAGGAGGAAGAAAATCCTCGCCCTCTGCTCGCCATCTCTTGGAATCCGTCCACCCAGAATCCACCATCGAGAAATCTGACCGGCGTGGGAAGAAGGTTGGGCGGCTAAGTTTGGGGGAAATTAAGAAGGCTGGGCGAATCGAAACTTCTACGCCTACCCAGAATCCACCATCGAATCGAAACTTCTACGCCTACCCGAGGTTCGTCACCCACGTCGATGGAGGGTTCATCTCGGTGCTGACGGAGCTCTACAAGCGGAGGCTGCGACCCGGGTTGGAGGTTTCTTGGAGACGTAATGAGCAGTTAGATCCATCGGCCGTTTCTTGGAGACGTCCTCGACGGAGATTGAACGAGCTCGAGGGATCCACAGATCTGATCCGATAGGTCTATGATTTCTCTGTCTGACTCTCTGTTCTCGTTCAAGAAAGAGATCAATTAAGCCTCTGATCTGTCTGATTAGGAGAGGAAGGCTTCATTCCCTGTGCCATGGCAAGCTGTATCGAGCTTCTTGTCGCCGGAGGAAGAGCTACCGACGGCAGTGGAGAGGAACGCAGAATCTGGCTTGGGATTGAAGGGGTGGGTTAGGTTAACGCTGGTCAACCATAACGCAAAAATACTTTGGGACACAATTGTCATATCGAATACTTTATGACACAAATGACACAAAGTTAATAGTTCGAGTTTCCTATTGGTATTAGTCCTAATAACTAATAATAACACAAATAAAAGTATGTAATTGATTACAAGGTGCGTAGAGTAGTTTCACAGAGGAAACATAGCAAGTGTTGTACAGCTATAGTGGACAGTAGCCTGAGCCTCTCCTATCGCCGCGCTGACGTAGTGCCACCATCTACGCTAAAATGTTCAAAGAAAGGGCGATCGGACGACTATCAATGAGTACGGCGACCACTGCCACAGTGCCATTATCTACGCTGACATGTTTTATGCCATCTACAGAACAGAGAGCAAGCAGAGAGAGCTGATTTGTTATAATGATTTGTCCTTTTTCCCAACGGAGATGGAACGTTGTGAAGATGACAATGGGTTTGTAATCGTTACTTTGCTACCATTTCCTTGTGCTATCAATGGTTGTGAAGATGACAATGTGATTTTATATAAATTTTGTAACCACAAACTATTAACCAAGATGGTTTTATACATATTTTGAAATTACCGAAGATATTTGGTCTGAATTTTGTGTTGATCATTACTATTCACGTTCTTTTATTCCCCTCGATAATTGTAAAATTCATGAGGATCAAGTACCGGACCCTATAATCCTCGTTCCGGTCTAACCTTCAATTTGGTCTGATGCCAAACCTAATCATTGCACATCCCTAACTTAATGGTTTGGTTAGCCAAACTCAACCGAACTGGGTGAAACAAATAATGTAACAGAGCAGAGATTCAAACCTATTGCCAAGTCTACATTATCCAACATGCTTTTTTTTTTTGACAAAAGATAACCAAATATTGATCAATAAGAAAGTTACATCCTGGAAGAAAGCCAGGCCCGGAAATCAAAAGAACGACTCATAGCCGGGTACAAAGAGAGGGCCTTTCTAGCCACCAAATGGGCTACCCTATTGTTACGCCGACCTACAAATCTAACACTAAAACCAGGATTGCTGCCAAGAACCTGAACGAGCTACTCCAACACTGCTCCAACCCGACTATCCCGAGCATCCACATGACTAATTTTATCAATGAGAACTTTCGCATCCCCTTCAAAGACTACATCCGCAAAACCGAGTGACTGACACCACAACACAGCTTCACGAAGCGTTACCAACTCTACAACCAAGGGATCATCAAAACACGGAAACTGCACCCCCATCGCCATTAAAACAGCTTGATCCGGAGTTAAAAGCACCATACCGCCTGCCGAGTGCGAACCAATCCGAACAGCCCCATCCCAACGCCAGACAACCCCGTGTACCCTATCCTGGCCCAAGCGGGGCTGCTCCAAACGGATACTAACCGGAGCCCTATCCACAGGAAGACGAACCCACTCATCATACTGCTGTTGAAATTGGCGCATTAGGGCCGGAAATCCGAACTTCTTGCCCTCGAAGACAACCCAGTTCCGCGACCACCAGATCCTCCAAAGGACAGCCACAACGGCCATAACAACCGTAGGTTGGTGAATCACTGTCAGAAGCCGTTTAAGGAACAAAGGGAAAGTATGGCGAGGAAAGCCCTCCCCTAAGTGAGCCAGGCCAGAATAATCCCACAGGGCTCGCGCTACTGGGCACTCCAGGAAAAGATGCTCCATAGTTTCCGATTCCGCCCAACACACCGGGCACCTGGGGTGAACCGGCACCCGTTTTTCAATAAGAGCCTCCGTAGTAGGCAGTAGCCGGTTAAGAATCTGCCAAAGAAAAACCTTCAACTTAGGAGGAATTTTAGCTTCCCACACACGAATCCAACTCGATCTATCCATCCAGCTGACCATCGATTTCCACCCCCCCGGCGCTTATCCAGAGATACCGCTAAATGATAGGCAGACTTGACCGAGAACACCCCATCCGGAGTGGCATGCCAAACTAGCCTATCTTCCACCGGCCGCCTTGGGAGAGGTATAGATTTGATGGCATAGCAGGTTGGCGGGTCAAACCATTGGCTAAGCTTCTGGTCGTCCCAAACTCCCTCCCCCTGACAGATAACCTCTGAAACGGTCAAGGCATCCCCTTCTGGTAAGACCCTAGGGTTAAACCGCGGAGGGTCCAATTGAAGACTAGGAATCCAATTCGAATTGAGGAGGGAAGCAGACCGACCGTCACCAATTTGCCATCGCAACCCCTGCTCAAGCAGTTCCCGACCATACATGATACTTTGCCATCCCCACGACGGGCGAGACCGAGCCTGAGCTGCAAGAAACGTGCCAGTATGGAAGTATTTTCCTTTGTAAACCTGAGCCAAAAGAGACTGCGGTTCCGTGAGAATGCGCCACCCAATCCTAGCCAGTAACGCCTGATTAAATTGCTCAAAGCGGCGAAAACCCATCCCCCCATCATGCTTACTACGACACATATTCTTCCAGGACATCCACCGAATACGAAAATGATCCTCAGTAACACCCCAACAAAAGCGGGCTACATGTTTATCTAATAGGCGACACAAAGAGAGAGGCAACTTAAAGCACGACATCACATGCAATGGCAGAGCCAAAGCGATAGATTTGATCAACGTCTCCTTTCTGCCCAGGATAAAGTCCTCTGCTTCCATCCTTGCAACCTCGCCAATAACTTTTCCTCAAGATACTTGAACGTGGTCATTTTTGAACGCGCGAACAAAGTGGGGAGGCCCAGGTATTTATCGTGAACCCCAACTGCTCCCACTCCCAAAATCGTAGCCAAAAACTCCTGAGCAGCATGAACAATATTATGGCTAAAACAAACAGCCGATTTCTCCAAATTCACCCTCTGGCCACTCAGCTCCTCATATTCATTCAAAACTTCAATCAAGTTCTCACACTCCTCGAGAGTGCCCCACAAGAAAAGATAGGAGTCATCAGCGAAGAAGAGATGAGAGATCCGGGGCGCACGAGGAGCCACTTTTACGCCCCCCCCCAAGCGGTCATCTAACATAGCTTTCCGAATGAGCGCCGCAAACCCCTCCGTACAGAGCACAAATAAGAGAGGAGACAACGGGTCACCTTGCCGTAACCCTCTAGAAGATGTGAAATATCCTGAGGGGGTACCATTTATGAGGACAGAGAAAGAGGCAGACCGTAGACATTCCTGAATCCACCCCCTCCAGGTAGAACTAAAGCCCATTTTGTCCAAAACAGCTAGAAGAAAAGTCCATTCAACTCTATCATAGGCCTTTTCCATGTCAACCTTTAGAGCCATGTAACCTTTCTTACCGCGCGTTTTGATTTTCAAATAGTGCATTAATTCATGACCCAAGAGAATATTTTCGACAATCTGACGGTCCCTGATAAACGCATTCTGACCCTCTGAGACAATTTGCGGTAAGATGCACGCAAGTCGTTCTGCCATAATTTTGGTAATAACCTTATAAACAAACTGGCACAGGCTAATAGGACGTAAATGCCGCATAGATTCCACCGAATCAACCTTCGGGATTAGGGTGAGCCAGGTGTGGTTGAAACTACGGAGTAGTCGACTTGTCGCAAAGAACGAACACACCACGTCCACCACCGAGGACCCCACAACATCCCAGAAGGTTTTGAAGAATTTGCCGGTGAACCCATCCGACCCCGGCGCCTGTTTCGATCCCATTGCAAACACCGTTCGACGAACCTCACTAGGGAGAACTTCCGCCGTTAGGTTAGCGTTCATCTCAGCAGTGACCTTACGAGCAATCGGCAAGGCTGCCACACGCTCCGCCATGTTAGCAACCTGGTTCTCCGAGGAGAAGAGATGCTGATAGAACGATGTTGCAATGTTAGCTTTACCATTTTCCTCCGTAACCCACTCCCCCGCCTCACTACGAAGGCCCTCCACAAAATTCTTTTTACGCCGAACTCTGGTTACAGTATGAAAATAAGCTGTATTTTGATCACCCTTTTTCAACCAGTGAACCCTCGATTTTTGCTGCCAGTAAGCCTCCTCCGCCTCCCACTGACGATTCAACTCCATCTCCAAATCACGAACCACGTCCCAGTCAATAGGATGGACGCGCTTAACCCTCTCAATTTCACTCTGAAGAGTTCTGATGTTCCTCAAGGAATTGGTAGTGCCTGCCCTGCTCCAGTCATATAACAAATGGCGGAGTCGCTTGAGACGTTCCCAAAGACAGAACATAGGCGTTCCCTGAATATCCTCTTGCCATACGTAACAAACCATGGCCCGAACCTCCGGGTTATCCACCCACCGGGCATCAAACCGGAAAAGGGGACGGCTATTACGGGCGTAGGGCTTATCCGATAAAAGGAGCGCCCGATGGTCAGAACCTTGGTCCGTGAAATGCTTCACCAAGGTATCAGGGAACTGATCCACCCAAGACTGAGAACAAAGGGCCCTATCAAGCCGTTCTCAAATGCAAGCGGGACCCATCCTACGGTTCGACCAGGTGAAAGGATCGCCAAGTAAGCCAGGATCATGCAGACCAAGATCTTGGATAAAATCACGCAGGCTGATCGAATGAGCAGCATTCCAGGGATTTCCACCATTTTTTTCGCTCATATGAAGGGTCGTATTGAAATCGCCAATGACCACATAAGGAAGCGTAAGAGAAGAGCAAAACTCGCGAAGGTGGGCCAACTGGCCTGCTCGAATATCAAGATGACAGCTAATATAAACACAAATCACAATATAAGAAAAATTAACTTCATTAATCTGGGAGCAAATACAGAAGTTGGAATGATAAAACACCGAAGCATCAACTCCGGGGGACCAAGCTACAACTAAACCACCGGACGCATCAATTGCATCCACAAAAAATACTGGGAAAAATCAAAACCTAAACCCCGCATACGACGGGAAACAACACGCCTACTCGATCGTGTTTCCGAGAAAAACACAAGATCCGGCTTATTCGAACGAACTAATCCTACAGCAGTTTGGAACGTGAGGGATGGTCCAATTCCTCTCACATTCCAAGCGAGGAGCTTCATTTATCGAGCTGGGGCCATTCCAGGATGGCTTCCTCCACCTTTTCATTATTATCAGCTATCTCCACGAATTGTTTTTTCGGAGTTGGCGGGATACCCACCTCTCCCTCCACCACCTCTAAAGGTCTTTTCCGAATCCCCATAGGCGGGGTGAGCATATTGGACCCATATTCGTCCAGCTCCCCAGTCGCCAACCCGACAAGGCCACTGCCTCCCGTCTCCGTCAAAATATCTAAGCCTCCATCCTTGGATTGCTCCACCATCTTATCGCCAATGGTCAATCCTGCCTCAAAGGCGACCACCACTTGGTTAACCTGGCCCTTGGATGAAATGCCCTTCTCTTGAGGAACAGCCTGCGGGATCCTTTTCTCGATCACAAAGCACTGGGTTTCACCCTCCGAGCCTGACCCCCTCCGAGTCACCCATCGGCCCATGGGGACAACCCAGATCATCATTAACGATGCCAGGTTTCACCACTTCACCAGCCACCTTCGGAACCCCAGAAGATCCCTCCACTGGCTTCGCACCCTTCGGCGAGGACCCAGGTTCCGCACCTCCCGCACCCACAAGAAAATCAGCCTTCTTCAATTTCCTCCAGCCACGCGAGGGTCCTGGCTGAGGCTGCTCACCGCCCCTAGCCTCCTTCCCAGCAACACGAGGAGCAGCACCCTCGTCTCCATGCTTCAGCAGCTGGGCCTTTCCCCGACGCGGCTTCCTTGTCACCAGAGAACCCTCCCCCGCTACCTTCGGGCTAGGTAACGTATCAGTACCCATCGAGGAGCTTTTCAGCCTAGGCCGCGCCACGGCATCAACCAGCAAAGGCGGCGCCTCACTCATAATCTCATCATCCTGGAAAGCTGCTCGCTCACCCTCCTGGGCCATTGGTTTGGACTTCGGGCGGCGAGGCTTCAGCCTCATTTTCGCCGGCGTGCCACCCTTAGTCGCCGTAGGAACAACATCATGGACAGGTTGTATCAACACTTCTGCCTCCTTGTTCGACTGCAAGCCATCACCCGCTCCTCGGGTCGCGTCCACCATGTCATCATCAGAATCCTCCTGGAGGAGAAGGCGACGGCGACGTGTTGTAACATGGACCAGCGAATCATGGTCGCCATCCGAGGCTGGCGGCGAGCCTTCATCACATGGAGATCCCTTCTGGGGACTTAGCATCTCCTCATCCTCACGGGTAGCAGCAGCACCCTTTCCTTTACTCCTCCCCAGCTGGTTTTGCCGATTACCCCCAATTCTCAGCTTGGGATGGCGATTGAGGATAATTCCACCAGGGCTTCCACGACGACCTTGCGAACGATCCGGTTTCTTTCCACGGTGCGAGTTCGGATCCTCCTGGGAAACTGACCCCATGGACGCATGGGAGGGAGCAGGTCGGACAACCCTCGTCGAGGACTGGTTGCGATCCCGAAGCCCCGAGCTCGATTCATTCTTCCCCGCCGCCAAGTTATGCCGGTTTTGTTGGTTGATCCAAACCGATCGCCGGGAACCCCCAAGGGGAAAATCATCACCATCATCTTCATACAATTTTCTGCCTAATTTCTTAGTGATCATATGAGGGCCATATCTCTCTTTTCCTTTCGGCGGGTCAAAACCGCAATCACGCCGCGCATGGCCAACTCGGCCACAATGGAAGCAAAAGCTCGGAAGAAACTCGTATTTGAGGCTCACCCAGAAGCCATCTACTTCATCACTAACCGCCATCAGCTGCGATCGGAGAGGCTTGGAGAAATCAATAGTCGTGTTGACTTTTATAAAGCGTTTGCCAGATTCCTTGCAAACAAAGATTCCAGATTCCAGCACCGGTCCAACCGTCGCCGCAATAATTTTCTGCCCAAAAAGTTTGGTACAGCAGTCTTCCATGACGCCCCATAGCTGGACACGAAAAGGAGCTTTCGACATCTCCTCAAAGATGCCCTTCGTGATAACCGGGGCCCATGAACGAAGGACCAGCAGCCGATCTTTGATAATCCATGGGTTGCGGGAAAGAGCCCACTTCTTAGCTTCCTCATTCGGCAGGATGATTTCATAAAGACCCTGCTTAGTATTCAGGACTTTCAGCTGGCCACGAATCTTCCACGCATCCAGCAAATCATTTCGCAGCGCCAAGGTGGTAACTTGATCATTCGTGAACAGCATACCCAGAAGAGATCGGGAAGCACGAAATCGGGTTGATTGCACCTCCTCGAGAGAGAATTGGACCACTTGATCGTCCATTAAACGCGTCATCGTACGCCGCACCTGGCAATCAGGTAAGGAGTTTATATTAATAACCGATGAGCCACACCCTAGTGCCGCGGCCGACAACGAGATCGGGCGAGGGAGCTTAACAGGTAATTGGTCAACCATCATGGACAAATAGGAGGGAGAAGGCGGGGGGTCACAGAGGTAATAATAATTACCTGAGCAGTTATCCACCGACAGTAAGAGCTCCGCAGGTCCAACACCTAAAGTAGAAAGCAACACCTCCAAGGTTCCAACCACAGCAGGATATCTTTGAGAAGACGCAGTGGTATTCCTTCTCTGCGAGGGGGGTATAAATAAAATCTCAAGAGGTCTCGCAGACTTATGTTGAGAAGTTACGGAGTGAAGCAGAGGTAGAGGGCCAATAGGACTTGGACTCCCAATCAGAATGGGATTATCACGTTGGGATCGGATATCCTGGTACCAATCCCACAATCCCGAGAAACTAGGGGGAACCAGCTCCGAACATCTCGCCCAGAAGCGGTTACTTCCCCAAACGCAAAATCCGGAGGGTACATCCCACTTAATCTCGCCGGAGGTCTCGACTGACGACGACCTGCTCGGCTCTGCCAGGATCCGCCGCCGTGGCCGGAGGATTTTCAGGGACCGAACCTCCACCTCCTCCGCCACAAAGTCCCTATCTCCCTGGCCGAATGATGCAGCGTGCGTGTGATGGGGGTCGGTTTATCGTTACTCGTTGATTCCACGAATGCCCGAGAGACGATATATGCGAGGAAAGACTCCTCTTTTCTTCTTTTATTCCAATTCCGAAAAACTGCCTCAAACGTACAGACCGACAGCCTTTAAATAGAAGGCTAACAAGAATCCAAGTCCAAAGCAAATAAAGAAAAGGAACCGACAATTACATCAAATAAAAGTCCAAAGCAAATAAAGAAAAGGAACCGACAATAAAATAAAACAAGCTTTTGGTACGTTGCATGATTAAGCATGGACGTCGTCGACGTCCCCATCATTCTCCCCTGGCTCGAAAAGATTCGGCCTTGAATCGGTGCCGCCATTGTCGTCATCGAACGAGGACTCGTCAGAAAAAGGAATGAGGTGCTTCACATTAAACACATCAGAAGTGCGGATATGAGCAGGTAAGCGCAGGCGATACGCATTGGGGTTGATTTTCTCAACGATCTCAACCAGACCAAGCTTCTTGGAGGCGAGCTTGCTGTAGTCACGAGCAGGGAACCGATCTTTGGTGAGGATGGCCCAGACGAAGTCACCCACCTGGAAGTCGACCGCCCGCCGACGCCGATCAGCGGCAACCTTGTAGGCCGCGTTAGACGCCACCAGCCGGTCATGGGTGGTACGATGGATGTGGGTGAGCTGTTCAACAAATTCGGCAGCCGTCGCGTGGTTACGGACCTTGCTGGGAAGACTGAGTAAATCGAGTGGCCCACGAGGAAGGAGCCCGTAAACAACCTGGAAAGGCGACAGTCCGGTGGAACGATTAACCGCCCGATTATGTGCAAATTCAGCCTGCGGAAGCTTGTGATCCCAAGCTTTGGGGTGATCCCCCACTAAACTCCGCAAAAGATTACCCAATGAGCGATTAACAACCTCAGTCTGGCCATCAGTTTGTGGATGGTAGGCACTGCTAAAGTTCAACTGTGTATTGACCATACGCCACAAACTCCTCCAAAAATGACCAACGAACTGAGAGTCGCGATCAGACACGATGGAAGCAGGGAGGCCATGCTGCCGATAAATGTCACGAAAATAAAGGTGGGCCACCGCCACAGCATCCGACGTCTTCTTACATGGCAGGAAATGAACCATCTTGGAAAAGCGATCCACAACGACAAAGATAGAATCCGAGCCACGCTGGGTGCGGGGAAGGCCAAGAACAAAATCCATACTTACGTCGGACCATGGCTGTAACGGAATAGGCAGGGGAAGATATAAGCCGGCATTAGTGGCAGCTCCATTTGCCAACTGACAGATACGACAACGCGCCACGAACCGACCGACCTCCTTTCGCATAGATGGCCAAAAGTACGATGCGGCTAGGAGCTGAAAGGTACGATCTCGACCCACATGGCCTTCATTGTGAACTTCCTGGAGCATCTTCAGACGGAGGCTGCAAGTCGGAACGCATAGTTGGACACCTCGGAACAGGAACCCATCCTCGAGTACAAAACCTGTCGGATCCCCTTGCTGTATGCGATCCAAAATCAGGGAAAAAAAGGGGTCATCCACATAAATCTCCATGAAGGAGTCGAAGCAGGGGACTTGCACCCGCATCTCGGCCAGCAATCCACGACGGCGGCTCAACGCATCCGCGACGCGATTCGACACCCCATGGCCTTCATTGTGAACTTCCTGGAGCATCTTCAGACGGAGGCTGCAAGTCGGAACGCATAGTTGGACACCTCGGAACAGGAACCCATCCTCGAGTACAAAACCTGTCGGATCCCCTTGCTGTATGCGATCCAAAATCTGGGAAGGTACGATCTCGACCCACATGGCCTTCATTGTGAACTTCCTGGAGCATCTTCAGACGGAGGCTGCAAGTCGGAACGCATAGTTGGACACCTCGGAACAGGAACCCATCCTCGAGTACAAAACCTGTCGGATCCCCTTGCTGTATGCGATCCAAAATCTGGGAAAAAAAGGGGTCATCCACATAAAGCTCCATGAAGGAGTCGAAGCAGGGGACTTGCACCCGCATCTCGGCCAGCAATCCACGACGGCGGCTCAACGCATCCGCGACGCGATTCGACACCCCGACCTTATGTTTAATGACGAAGGTAAACTGTTGTAAATATGAGACCCATGAAGCATGGCGATGAGATATCTTGTCTTGGCTGCCCAAGTGCTTGAGGTAATCATGATCGGTGTATAAAATGAACTCACGGTGAAATAAATAGTGTCGCCAATGCTTGATGGCTTGAACTACCGCATAGAATTCAACATCGTACGTGCTAAAGCGGAGCTTGGCGCCGGCTAGCTTTTCACTGAAGTAGGCTACGGGACGACCAGCTTGGCTAAGAACCGCACCAATCCCTGTCTGAGACGCATCGCAATGCAACTCAAAGGGTTGTCCAAAATCCGGGAGAACCAGAATAGGGGCGGCTACTAGGTGCTGCTTGATTTCAAAGAATGCCGCCTCGGCATCTGGCGTCCACTGGAACTTAGACCCGCGGATACAATCCGTCAAAGGAGCCATGATGCCACTGAAATGAGGAATGAATCGCCGGTAGAATGAGGCCAGGCCATGAAAACTGCGGACCTCCGTGATCGATGATGGTCGTGGCCACTGTGCCACAGCCTGAACCTTGCTGGGATCAACTTTGAGGCCGTCTCGCGAGACCACGTAGCCGAGGAACTGGATGGATGGAGAGAGGAATTCTCATTTATTCGTGGCCGCATAAAACTTCTCGGGACGGAGAACCGCTAGGACGTCACGGAGATGCTCTAGATGAACCTGGGCATTAGCACTATAGATCAATATGTCATCGAAATAAACGACAACACACTTACCAATAAATGGCCGTAGAACTTGATTCATCACTCGCATGAATGTACTTGGTGCATTGGATAGGCCGAAAGGCATAACGAGCCACTCGAACAAGCCCTCTCGAGTTTTGAACGCCGTCTTCCATTCATCGCCCATGCGAATGCGAATCTGGTGATACCCACTCTTCAAATCAAGCTTACTGAACACAGAAGCACCCCCCAGTTGATCGAGCAAATCGTCGAGGCGGGGAATGGGAAACCGATACCGAACTGTGATTTTGTTGATGGCTCGGCTATCGACGCACATGCGCCAGGACCCGTCTTTTTTTGGTGTTAGCAAGGCGGGTACGGCGCAAGGACTGAGACTCTCCCGAATGTGGCCCTTGGATAAGAGGTCCTCGTTCTGGCGTCGGAGCTCCTCGTGTTCTTGCGGACTCATGCGGTAGTGTGGACGGTTGGGTAGGGCCGCACCGGGAACCAGGTCGATGTGATGCTGGATGTCCCGCAACGGTGGCAGCTCACTGGGCAGGTTGGCCGTGAACACATCGGCAAACTCTTGGAGTAGGGGTTGAACAGACTCGGGGACACGAGTTGGTGCTCCACTCGCCTGTAATGCGCAACACACGACGAGAACCATACCAGCTTCCCTCATTGCTTCTTGGAACGGGCCTCTAGACAACAGAGTAGTTGGGGATATCACTTTGGGAGAGGGAGTAGGCCTTCCCTTAGGCTTGGCCGGCATTAGCACAATTTTGGTTCCCCGGAACAGAAACGAATAGGTATTAGCACGCCCGTCATGAATAACTGAATTGTCATACTGCCACGGCCGGCCGAGGAGCAGGTGGCATGCGTCCATGGGGACCACGTCACAATAGACAGCATCACGATATGTTGCACCCACCGAAAAGTTCACAAGTACTCGTTTAGACACAGTTACGTCAGTACCTTGGCTAAGCCAGGAAAGACGGTATGGCTTAGGACGATCCTCTGTTTCCAATCCCAGTTTGGACACTGCCACTTCAGCTATCACATTCTCACATCTGTCGGCGTCGATAATGAACGTGCATACCTTACCGCCTATGGTGCACGTGGAATGGAAGAGGTTGTTTCGCAACCACTCGTGGTCCGGGAGGCGTGGAGTCAAACAGGATCGCCGGAGCACGAGAAGAGGCCCCACATCACCCGAGACAACTTCTTCCGCCTCTTCATAAGTATCATATACCGGTTGAGAGTCCACCAAAGGGTCTGGGTCCACGGTGGTTTCGTCCGAGAAAAGTCCACGTGCGGCCGTCTTCGGGTTCCGACACTCTGCTTGTCGATGGCCGACTTCGCCACAACTGAAACACCGCAATACTCCTGTACGCCCTTGCTGGTTGCTGGGTGCGCTTCGCCATGATGGGGGATTATTCCCTTCGCGCACCGGTGGGGGTAGAGAGTCGGGTCTGTTGGAGGCGCCGACTGGTGGTCTGGAGTTGCTAAAACCACGTCGCGCTAGCTGCCTCTCAGCCTGAGTTGCCCGTTGCTGAGCTTCCGCGACGTTCACGGGATCAAACATGTTCAGTACGTCCTGCAGCTGTAGGCGCAATCCACCAATATATCAGGAGACTAGTTGTAGGGGCGACTCGTTAATATCGACCCGTGCCAAGAACGAATAGAATTCCGTCGAATACGCATCTACCGTGCGATTACCCTGGCGGAGATTTTGGAATCGCTGGTACAACTCCCGATCAAAGTTATAAGGTAAGAATGCCGACTTCAAGTGCTTCCTGAACTTGTTCCAGCTCGCAATCTTCTCCTTGCCTTGCCGAGTCCTGGTGAGTTTCAACTGTTGCCACCATGCTTGTGCACGCCCATATAATCGAGTCGTGACCAAAGAAACGCGCCGATCATCGGGAACTTCCTTGAAGTCCAGAATTTCCTCAACCTGAGACAGCCAGTCGATTACTTCTTCCGGTTTCATGCTGCCATCGAACTGGGGAACTTCCACCCTAAAGCCCTGCTCCCAACGATGGTTGGGGCGTTCAGGGGACTGATTCCGTAACCTAGCGAAGGGATTCTCATCGACGACGGTAATGTCATCATATTGGCGTTGCATCTGTATGACTTTGTCCAGCCGCTGAGTCAAAACCTCCACCTGGCGCCGCAGTTCGTCGTTGTCGCGGCGAACGTCGGCGTTCTCACGTCGCATAACAGCGAAGTCGCCATCCTCCGCGGTCGCATGTCGCGCTCTCCGGCGGGGCGGCATTCCTCCAGATCAACCGGGCTCTGGATACCAATCTGATGCAGCGTGCGTGTGATGGGGGTCGGTTTATCGTTACTCGTTGATTCCACGAATGCCGAGAGACGATATATGCGAGGAAAGACTCCTCTTTTCTTCTTTTATTCCAATTCCGAAAAACGGCCTCAAACGTACAGACCGACAGCCTTTAAATAGAAGGCTAACAAGAATCCAAGTCCAAAGCAAATAAAGAAAAGGAACCGACAATTACATCAAATAAAAGTCCAAAGCAAATAAAGAAAAGGAACCGACAATAAAATAAAACAAGCTTTTGGTACGTTGCATGATTAAGCATGGACGTCGTCGACGTCCCCATCACCGAACAGGTCGGCTATAACCATTTGTACTCTCGTCGGATTCGGATAACAGCGACGAAGCGCCTACCAGATCCATCAACGAAGGGAGCACGAATCTCCATTTATAAGTTCGAACAAGTCTGCACTTTTTCGCAGGGCTTGTATTCGACAATAACATATCACTCGAGGGATTAGATTCCTCGCACGCCTGAGATCGTTTGCGTTTACAGAACGCTCATCTTCCACGAGAAGGACATCGAGTCCATAGAAAGTTTCTACTACTCGTCGTCGCGTACCGATGGGCCGGAGCGTTGAACGTCCAATCCCCAGTACTACCGCAACGATGCCTATGCTGATTCTTCAAGCTTAGCAGCAGGATTGCAGAGAGGAAATTCAGCAGCCATTCGCCAAGCCTGCGCAGCACAATGAGGAGAGAGGAGAGAGCTCCTCCCATACCTTTTTTTTTTTTTGGAGAAGGGCCAAACTACCTGTTTTTACATTATCCAACATGCTTACCAACAAACTAAAAGGAAATCAATGTATCATTTTTTCGCTACATCTTATACAAACCAAGTTGTAAAATTTCGCAGAACTCGTGGCCCTAAACCTCTCACGTAATTTCGTCTCTAAACTGGACCCCATGTGAATATTCTATTATAAATTGGGTCACAGCCGGATACAAGCAACAATTTTTTTTTACAGTCAACAACTCAATGGTCAAATCTCATAGCTAACTGTTACATAGAATAAATTTGACGGAGTTGGACGGGGAGTGACCCTAGATAACTAAACATACAATTTACCCGAGTTGTAATATCGTGACCCTTGGTCTACTGGCACTAAGGTATTTAGTTTCTTCAACTACAATTGTTTATTTTATGATTCTCTCAAATTCACTTTTTTTTTTTTTTGTATAATCCAAAGGTGACCCTTGGTCTAACCTTGATTCTCTTCAACTACGCTTTACCCTTATACGAGTTGTAATATCGTGGCCCTTGGTCTACTGGCACTAAGGTGATGTTGATTTATATTACTTAAAGATTTAAAAATCCAACCAAAAACCCACAAACAAGTAAGGACTAAAAAGAACTAGTTTTGTGCCCGCCCGATGGGTGGCGAGTTCATTGTTTGTACTTTTCCTTCTATTATTGTTATTTTTTCCAATGGTATCAGATTCCTAATTTTCATATTTATTTATGATTGTACTCTAGGTTTTAATGATGATCAACAATAAAGTCAAACAACGTTGTAACTTCATCACTGCTTGGAAAATATTATTCATGACCATCAGATCTTTAATTGACCAACAATTGTCAACTTCATAAGTTGTACATGGTTTAAGCTCGTGTACGCCATCTTACCGTACTCCTATAGAGTTGGTATTTAGACCATGAATTAACGGAGTTTGGCACATGATGTTATACCATATTCTCTAATAGGTGAAACACAGTCTTTAATTCTCTAATCCAAATCGTACGATTCATTTAATGAAAAATAGTAACCACCGATTCTTATTTGTCAAAATATATTAACATACAGCTAATAGGTATGAATGAAGATGCATATTACACCTCGAGTGTATGCTAGCCTTTTCCAACATTATATCAATGTACAACCAAACTATTCTGCTATGCTTCTTACCTTCAACATTGTACGAATTATATCAAAGCAAATGTTAGTTATGGAGATACTTTGTCTTCACTTCACATTATCCTCCAATAGTTAATATGTGACTAACTGTAACTGGAATTGTGTGATAACTTAATACAAACATAAATGTGCTCTGTTGTGCAGTCAGTATAGTAACTGAATTTAAAGGACATCGTCATGATATGATCCTGCGTTGGTTTTACAGGACACCGGTCCGGTACGTCCCACCCTAGTATATATGACATTGGTTAGGGTATGATCCGCAATGGATTTATAGGACACCCGTCTAGGTACGATCTGTGGTGGTATGCATGTCATCTACTATACTACCCGAGGAGTGTATGACTTGGCAAATTAAGATGTAAAATGCAATGAACCTAACCATGCATGTGATTGAATCATTGTATAAATATTACTTATGATGTGGTTAAGTGATGAGTTTCTATGATGTGATATATGAAATGTGCATGTCGATGATGATGGTTTTCTATGGTGTTTTATACAATGATTTAAGATTGGATGATATGATGTTTTGCTATGTTGGGACAGGGGTTACATGGTAATGTCAGTATGACGTGATATTTGATGCATAATGTTTAAACAGTGAGTTATGATCAAGAGACTGGGTGATGGTCCTTATGTTGTGATGTATGAATTCTTTGAGTTTGAGATGATGAATGTGATATGACATGTGGTGATGAATGGATGTTTATTTGACTGAATAAGATATATCATATCGGATGTATCTTGACAGTTAAGTTAAGCCAGTAAGGTCTGAGAAGGGAAAAAATCCCACTGTACACATGTTTTTAAAAAAAATTCTCAAAATACACATGTTATGAAAAAAATTCCCAATCTACACATGTTTGGGCCTTCACCGCGTCAAACTAAGGCGGTGAAGGCATCACCGCGTTAAACAAGAGCGGTGATTGCATCACCGCGTTAGAGAAAAACGGTGATTGCATCACCGCTGTAGACAAAAACGGTGATAGCTTCACCGCATTCAACGGCCGCGGTGAAGGCCTGACCTGCGTCGAATCTTTAAGAGAACGTAACTTTGTGCTCGGTTATCCGATCGTGGTGAAATTTTTTTTGATTCCGCATAATTTTTCGAGATCTTGCAAGCCGCCTTCGTCCCTGAAAAACGTCGTTTGCTACCCCGAACGAGCCTTTTTTCGATTTCGTCAAACTTTGAACGACCATAACTTTGTGCTCCACAATCCGAAAATCATGAATTTTTTTTTGATTTTGCATAACTTTTTGAGGACTACAATTTTTATCATAGACATAATTTCGGAATGTACTTGGATTCCTGAAAAGGGAAGGTAAACTTATTCCCAAAGCCCCGTATATCCAAAATAATTCATTTTTTGAAAATTCTCTCCTACTAAAAATTGTAGTCCTCAAAAAGTTATGCAAAATCAAAAAAAAAATTCATGATTTTCGGATTGTGGAGCACAAAGTTATGGTCGTTCAAAGTTTGACGAAATCAAAAAAAGGCTCGTTCGGGGTAGCAAACGACGTTTTTTCGGGACGAAGGCGGGACCAAAAGGCTTGTTTTGCGGCTTGCAAGATCTCGAAAAATTATGCGGAATCAAAAAAAATTTCACCACGATCGGATAACCGAGCATAAAGTTACGTTTTTTTTAAAGATTTGACGCAGGTCAGGCCTTCACCGTTTTCCTCTAACACGGTGATGCAATCACCGCCTGCCTCTATAGCGGTGATGTAGTCACCATTTTCATTTAACGCGGTGATGCAATCACCGTGTTTCTCTAACGCGGTGAAGCAATCACCGCCTTAGTCTGACGCGGTGAAGGGCCAAACATGCGTAGATTGGGAAATATTTTCATAACGTGTGTATTTTGAGAATTTTTTTAAAAAACATGTGTACAGTGGGATTTTTTCCGTCTGAGAAGTGGGTGACGGGAAACTGAATACTCCATGTTTTGCCATGGTCAATAAGAGGGACAATAAGTCATTTTGAACTATACTCTTAAAGGTAACAGAAAAGATATAAATCATTATCTTATGAGTAAGGTTATCAGGCGAGTATAACTGGTTACTAAAAATACTAATAGTAATATATGTATTAGGGTGTCACATTAAGTAAGGATTAAAATAGTTATTTACATACCAACCATCATATATCCAATAGTTTAAGATTCGTTTACAAATTTTGCTTGACTTAGGTGTTATTCATCTGAATATGACTCAAAGTTGCACATCTACACTCATGTAGGAAAAAGAAAGGAACTGTCAAACAATAAAAAGAGAAAAGAAAGGAATTATAATTACATTAGGAAAAAGTAAAGACAATGTGTTTTATAATTGTGCATGAAAGAATATTTAATAATGTACGAAAAATGAAAAGAGAAAGAAGTTGGTAACATAAAAGAAAAGATAATGATATTTTAATATGCAAGAAATGCCAATTTCAACCCTAAAAATGACAAATGCATTATGTATATGTACATGACTGTTTTTATAACTTCTTTCACCAATTGGTCACAAACATATTTAAACCATATGACCATAATTCAGTTTTGAAAAATATACAACAAACTTTGGTGACCATTGGTGTCTAGTGATATTCTTAAACACATGAAATTTTGTCTATATATCACTGTAGCATATGAATGAACTATGTTGATATATTTCAGATATTTATAGTACTATTTTCTAACAAATTGCAACATAACTACATTGGTTCACATATTTATAGTAGTTTGTACAATCAAAATGTTAAATTCTTCGTGTTCTAGAAGACGGAAGAAGATTATACTTTACTTTTCATATTTCAATTTTAAAATAAAATCACATGTCAAATTATGTAAAAGTTTACAATTGTGTACCAACTAAATTTATATTTTTCGGATTTTTTTAATTATTTTTAAGAAATTATAAACAATTATAAAAATATATTATAAACTAAAAATAATTTATTTGTAGATGTTAATGATTTTATTATCAATGCTAAAAAATAGATTACACAATTGTAACCGTGATAGCTATTCTATTGGTTAAAAAATAGTTGACATCGGTTAGGGTATGATCCGCAATGGATTTATAGGACACCCGTCTAGGTACGATCTGTGGTATGCATGTCATCTACTATACTACCCGAGGAGTGTATGACTTGGCAAATTAAGATGTAAAATGCAATGAACCTAACCATGCATGTGATTGAATCATTGTATAAATATTACTTATGATGTGGTTAAGTGATGAGTCTCTATGATGTGATATATGAAATGTGCATGTCGATGATGATGGTTTTCTATGGTGTTTTATACAATGATTTAAGATTAGATGATATGATGTTTTGCTATGTTGGGACAGGGGTTACATGGTAATGTGAGTATGATGTGATATTTGATGCATACATGTTTAAACAGTGAGTTATCAAGAGACTGGGTGATGGTCCTTATGTTGTGATGTATGAATTCTTTGAGTTTGAGATGATGAATGTGATATGACATGTGGTGATGAATGGATGTTTATTTGACTGAATAAGATATATCATATCGGATGTATCTTGACAGTTAAGTTAAGCCAGTAAGGCCTGAGAAGTGGGTGACGGGAAACTGAATACTCCATGTTTTGCCATGGTCAATGAGAGGGACAATAAGTCATTTTGAACTATACTCTTAAAGGTAACAGAAAAGATATAAATCATTATCTTATGAGTAAGGTTATCAGGCGAGTATAACTGGTTACTGAAAATACTAATAGTAATATATGTATTAGGGTGTCTCATTAAGTAAGGATTAAAATAGTTATTTACATATCAACCATCATATATCCAATAGTTTAAGATTCGTTTACAAATCTTGCTTGACTTAGGTGTTATTCATCTGAATATGACTCAAAGTTGCACATCTACACTCATGTAGGAAAAAGAAAGGAACTTACGTCAAACAATAAAAAGAGAAAATAAAGGAATTATAATTACATTAGGAAAAAGTAAAGACAATGTGTTTTATAATTATGCATGAAAAAATATTTAATAACGTACGAAAAATGAAAAGAGAAAGAAGTTGGTAACATAAAAGAAAAGATAATGATATTTTAATATGCAAGAAATGCCAATTTCAATCCTAAAAATGACAAATGCATTATGTATATGTACATGACTTTTTTTATAACTTCTTTCACCAATTGGTCACAAACATATTTAAACCATATGACCATAATTCAGTTTTGAAAAATATACAAAAAACTTTGGTGATCATTGGTGTCTAGTGATATTCTTAAACACATGAAATTTTGTCTATATATCACTGTAGCATATGAATGAACTATGTTGATATATTTCAGATATTTATAGTAAGTATTTATATTAGTATTTTTTAACAAATTGCAACATAACTACATTAGTTCACATATTTATAGTAGTTCGTACAAACAAAATTTTAAATTCTTCGTGTTCTAGAAGACGGAAGAAGATTATACTTTACTTTTCATATTTCAATTTTAAAAGAAAATCACATGTCAAATTATGTAAAAGTTTACAATTGTGTACCAACTAAATTTATGTTTTTCGGATTTTTTAATTATTTTTAAGAAATTATAAACAATTATGAAAAATATTATAAACTAAAATAATTTATTTGTGGATGTTAATGATTTTATTATCAATGCTAAAAAATAGATTACACAATTGTAACCGTGATAGCTATTCTATTGGTTAAAAAATAGTTGTGATTAATTGCATGAAAGATATTTTATTCTATTGGTTAAAAAATTGAAATTGTTATAGTTTGAGCTTCTAGGTTGCATGATTAAATCATAGTCATGATGATTGATATACATGTTTTGCTGTGGTTAGTAGCATCAAATATACTTTATCATGGTGGTTGAACATTTGAAATGATGATAGTTTGACCTCATAGGTCATAGGTTCAAATCTTGGTAATGATGATTAATATGCATGTTTATTTAGTTTTATTTTAATGTAACTAATAACGTAAAATGTTAAAACAGGCTGGGCAAAAAGAAAAGAGGGGATTTTTTGTACTATGGGTCTAAAAATGTCTTATTAAAAAGTAGAAGAACTGTTAAAAAAGCTAGGGTTGCTCCGCAATTCTCAGAGAGGCCTCGCCGCCGCCCGATGGGGTGCAGGGGGCTCAAACCCGATGGAAACTATGACGGGTCAACGCCGACCGCCATCAGCAAAGTCGTCTCCAAACCCTAAGGGGGATAGGGAGGCTCAACAAAGTAAGAAAAGAGTGAAGTAGACTATCCAGGAACCACAGAGCTTCGTCGATTCCGACGTACAGTTTGAAGACGTTAATAACGGGGCGGAGAAAAGTACCCATCACCGTGAGCAGCGCCCTCCGCAAAATGCTTGGGGATCAGGGGTGGGTGCTGCCCGGCGCCTGTTTGGAGATATGCAACGGCTGGATCCTTGGTACATAGCCGACTCGGACTCTGAGGACATAGCGGCAGGGATGCGGGAAGATGGCAGGGATGAGGGGTTCGAAGCGGATGAAGATCCTCTGTGCCCTAATATCCACTTCTCATCAGCTGAAGAAAGGCAGTTCTGTAGGGAATGGCGCTCCGCACTGGTCGTCAAAGCCCTAGGTCGATCTGTGTCGTATACGGGTATCTCGAAGCGGCTGAATGATCTTTGGGCTAGGGCTGGAGGAATACAAGTCTCGTCAGTCAAGAATGGGTACTTCTTGGTTCGTTTCACGAGCGGGATTGACTACGAGCGTGCTTTAACGGGTGGTCCGTGGATGATGGGGGACAACTATCTTATGGTCCACATGTGGGACAAACACTTCCGACCCTATAACCATGATATATCGTCCACCCTTGTCTGGGCATGTCTACTGGATATACCCATTCACTTTTTTCACAAGGAGGCGGTTATGAAAATCGGCAGCCGGATAGGGAAACCACTGTGCGTGGACCAAGCCACTGCTACAGGGGCTCGCCTGGACTATGCCCGGGTGTGTGTACAAGTGGACTTAACTAAACCACTTCTGTCCCAGTTCAAAATCCACGGAGTGACCTACTTCATTCAATATGAGGGACTTGAAAAGATCTGCCTTAACTGTGGGAAATACTTCGAGCGCTCGAAGTGTTATTGCACGTCCTCTCCTGACTAGATGGATACTGAGACCCCTATCCCGCAGGAAACATCACCAGCAAAGGAACCCGAGAGAACGTATGGTGAGTGGATGATTGCTAAGCGCAAACCCAGAACGATTCGTAAGGAGACACCGGGCCAAGCTTTGAAAATTACCACGAATGCAAGTCAGGGGAATAAGGCAAAGGCAGGCTCACGGTTCAGTGTACTAGCGAATGAGGAAGTCCAGGTTCCCATGGATAAAACCCCTGAGTGAAGCAATGGGGAGGAAATATCAGGTCGGGGGAAGGAACATGCGAACCTGAACAGTAAGAGCTCGGGAAAAGGTAAACAGAAAGCGAGGGAGGAGGATGCTACTGGTCCGGTGCATGGTACAACCGAACCTGTTGTGGCCATGCAAGTTACGTCAGGGATGTCAACACCACGGCTGGACAAAAGGACAGGAGCTACGTGTGAAGAATTGAGTTTACCATAGGCACGGCCAGCGGAGAATGAATCGACCGTAGACATGCTGACCGAGCAAGTCACACCAACGGATGAGAACAGCCAAACTCTAACCTCGGCTGCATGGGGTCGTCCTCCGAACTTGCTTGGAGGGCCGACGGAGGGAGGAACTCACACCCAATCAGAAACAGTGACGGCAAACGTGGGGATCTCGTTGGAAGGGGCCACCCCGATAATGGATCCACAAAAGGGAATCTCTTCTTCCCACCTCTCTTAATGGATCCACGCATCTTTGTTTGGAACTGCAGGGGGGCCGGGAGCAGGAAATTCATCCGAGTGTTCAAGGAGTACAAGAGGAAACATAATCCTAACATAGTGATCATTGTAGAACCTCGCATTAGTGGGGTCACCGCACAGAATGTTATTAAAGAAATGGGGTTTGACAAACAGTTAGTAGTCGATGCTGTGGAATTCTCTGGTGGTATTTGGCTTCTGTGGAATGAGGCGGAGTTTGATATTAGCCGGGTAGATAGCCAGGCCCAATTCATCCACGTGCTGGCTACTAAAACAGGGAAACCGGATGACAAGTGGAACCTCACGGCAGTGTATGCTAACCCGGCACCGATTCAACGCCGACAGCTCTGGGTGGCGCTGAGGAGAATTGCCGAGAGCCAAGAGCTGCCGTGGATAGTCATGGGTGATTTTAACTCAATTCTTCACCGATCGGAAAAGCTGGGGGAGCTCCGTTTGATGCGAGCCGAATTCGGGACTTCCAGGACAGTGTGAATGACGTGGGGCTTGTGGACTTGGGGTTTCACAAACCATCATATATTTGGTTCAGAAACGGGGTCCGTGAGAGATTAGACCGAGTGCTAGCCAACAACAGGTGGACAATGACCTGCCCGGAAATCTCAGTGCGCCATCTTCCCAGAGTTAAATCCGACCACAGACCTTTGCTGGTCTCCACGAGATACTCTCCCCGGCCAGGAGGGCCTAAACCTTTCCGTTTCCTCGTGGCATGGCTAACACAGGAAGACTTTAAAAACATGCTCCAAGCAGCATGGGCTAAGGGCAATTCGTTCCTCCAGTCAGCGGAGGCATTTGCTAGCGATGCTATCCGATGGAACACTCACGTTTTTGGCCACATCCTGCGGTGGAAAGATGCTCTCATCCGCAGGATAGAGAGGCTGGAGTACCGAGATGGCAGTGCTCATGTGTCCTCCCAGCTAGAGATGGCGAGAGAGGAACTCGAGATGGTCTTATTTCAAGAGGAACTCCTTTGGTGCCAAAAGTCTCGACTGGAGTGGATCTCGTCGGGCGATAAGAACACGTCCTATTTCCACGCTAGGACGATTGCACGAAGAAAGAGGAACCGCGTCTTAACGCTGAAGAATTCGGACGGGGAGTGGGTGGATGATGAAATGGAACTTCACCAGCTGGCCAGGTCCTTCTTCGAGTGGCTGTACACGGATGAGAATGAAGTCGCTGTCCCTCTGCCTCGGGATTTCCCAGAATTGGAAGCAAGGGAGTGGCATAACCTTGCTATACAGCCGAGTACAGAAGATCTTCTCCATGCAATTCGCTCGATGGGAGCCATGAAAGCGCATGGGAAGGACGGGCTAAACCCGCTCTTTTTCCAACGGTGTTGGGACACCATCGGGCCATCTGTGACGGACCTCCTCAAGAGATGCTGGGATCAGCCGGGCCTCATCCGGGACATCAATGCTACTGTTTTGGTACTGATCCCGAAGGTAACGACCCCGACGACAATCGAGTAGTTCCGGCCTATTAGCCTGTGCAATGTGGCCTACAAAGTGCTGACTAAGAATATTGCGGAAAAGCTGAAACCGCTGATGCCTCAGTTAGTCCATGACACTCAGACGAGTTTCATTCCGGGCAGGCATATAACGGATAACATATGTATCCTCCAGGAAGTTGTACACTCTATGCGAGCGAAGAAGGGTAGGAAGGGATGGATGGTTCTCAAAGTTGATCTGGCAAAGGCGTACGACAAGATCCGATGGGAATTCGTACGAGACACACTGGAGGCGACAGGGGCCCCTGCGAAGCTGGTAGAGGTGACTATGGCATGCATTACGTCCACCACCATGCAGATACAGTGGAATGGGGGCTTAACCGATCAGTTTTCACCCTCAAGAGGCTTAAGACAGGGATGCCCTCTCTCCCCCTATCTTTTTACTCTTTGTATGGAACGTTTGAGTCATCTTATTAATGAGTCTGTAAGGGATGGGTCTTGGCAGCCGATTAAGCTGACTAGTGATGGACCTGCCCTCTCACACTTGTTTTTTGCAGATGACTTAATCTTATTCGGAGAAGCGTCGTCACAGCAATCCCAGGCCATCCTCCAGTGCTTCAATGTATTTGGGGCAGCCTCGGGTCAACGTGTAAGCAAACCAAAGTCCCGGGTTTTCTTCTCAAGTAACGTGACACCGGAGAGAAGAGTGGCCTTGAGTGGCGAGCTGGGGATTCCGCAAACGGCAAACCTCGGGCGCTATTTGGGAGTACCGGTCATCCATGACAGAGTTTCCAAGGCGACATATATTGAGCTGATAGACAGAATTGATAGAAGGCTTGCGGGGTGGAAAGCGGAGACAATGAGCCTGGCTGCGCGCATTACACTAGCATAATCGGTCCTCTCTTCGCTTCCCTCGTACACCATGCATACCTCTTTTCTTCCGGCTAGGTCCGCGAGTATATTGACAAGAAAGTGAAAGCATTCATCTGGGGAAGCACGGAGGGGGGAAGAAAACCTCACCTGGTGGATTGGGACACAGTCTGTCGACCCAAAGACGAGGGGGGCCTGGGCATGCGGTCGGCGACCAGAACGAATGAGGCATACATGATGAAGATAGCCTGGAGACTTATTACTAAACCGGAGGATCTATGGGCGCGGGGAATCCTGAATAAGTACATGCGCTCGACTGAGGAAGGGCTCCTACCGCGGAGGACAGGAAGACTATCGAATCTATGGCGGGGGGTACTGCGAGTGTGGCACAGAATAGAGGAGGCTTCGGTGTGGAACATCCGCAATGGACGTACAGCCAGATTCTGGTCAGACCGTTGGCTGAATGACGGGGAACCTTTGGCTACATATGCTCAAGCTGTCCCGGAGTCAGCAAGGGACCTCCCAGTGGCGGACTTCGTGCTCAACGGGGATTGGAATCGTGATTATATTCTCCATTTTTTACCTGCTGTTGTGGCTTCGCAGGTGTTACTCTACCCAGTACCGATGGAAACAGAGGAGGATGTACGATGCTGGCGGTTCTCACCGGACGGAAGATTCACATTCAAGTCAGCTTATGAGATGACGGGAGAGGAGGACCAAAGCAACCTACACCGACACCCTAAATGGCGCACGACGTGGAGGATCCCACCGATGCAAAGGATGAGGTCATTTATGTGGTTGGCCAACCACAGCCGACTACTCAACAACGCGGAGCGGAAAAGAAGACACCTCACGGCGAATGACGAGTGCAAGATTTGCGGCGGAGGTCCTGAAACCACGTTACACGTTCTCCGGGACTGCCCATACGCAAGGGAAGTCTGGGCAGGGTTGCTTCAAGAGGAACCAGACAAAGATTTTTTCGAACCCAGTCTCGACCGCTGGATTTTGCATTACACTTCGGGGCGTGGTCACTCAATTGACAGCACTCTCTTCACGTGCATGTGCTGGCTGCTGTGGAAAAATCGGAATAACTTCTGCTTCCAAGGTAAGTTGGACTCCTGGGCTCATATTCAGGCTAGCTCGGCGCGCATTCGGCACCAAATCATGAAAGCCGCGGAGATTGAGAGAGAGGTAATCGGAGCCGGGGTACTCCGAGCGCCTGCGCTGATCCAATGGCAGACACCGCCTCGAGGGTGGGCTTGCCTCAACACTGACGGATCGGTGCTACACGCTCCAGCAAGCACGGCGGCCGGGGGAGTCGTCAGGAGGGACGATGGTCACTTCATCGCTGCGTTCTCCATGAACCTTGGGGGGGTTCCATCACAAGCGCCGAGCTAGCAGGAATTGTGCACGGGTTACAGCTGACCTGGGAAGCAGGAATTAGGAAGGTAGTTCTGTAGACAGATTCAACCACGGCTTTGAAGCTCATAGAGACAGCTACGCCATATCACTCAAACTACGCATCGGTGGCTGAAATTAGGCGTTGGCTTAGTCGAGACTGGCAGGTTCAAATTCACCATGTTTTTAGAGAGGCTAATGTGGTTGCTGATCACCTAGCTAATTCGGGGCATATGTTGCCGATTGGTTTGCATAGAGTTACAGCGCCTGATAGTACGCTAGCATATTGGCTGTACCATGACTGTATTGGGGTCCAAACACTCCGGTCTATTCCAGTATAAAGGTTGGGACGCCCTTTAAGCGTTCCAGGATTCTCCCCAAAAAAATGTCTTATTATTTAATTTAATCTCATTTACGGGCTGTTTAAAAGTTTATTTATTCAACATGTATCACAATACATGGCTAATTTAGACATTTCGGGTCTTAGTTAACATAGAATGTTAAGTTGTTAACAAAAGGGGCTTATTTGTTATCGACCCATAGTACAGGGGTTTCTTTGGATAGAAGTATAGTACAGGGGCTGATTTGTTATCATTGTATAGTTGAGGGGTTTGTAGGCGGGAGCAGATCCGGTGAGTAACCTTGTGGTGAGTAACCCCATGCATAACCCAATAAGAATCTGCTACATCAGCGCCTCCTTCTCTCTCCTGAAAAAAATCATTAATTTTCTATCCCTTAATATTTAACGGACGATTTCTCACTCATTTTAAATTGGAATTTAATTTTTTTGCACAGTTAGATCAGATTAATTGTGCTCTTCAAAATGATATCCACTTTGATATTTTTTGGAACAAATTTTTTTTTCCTGTTATTAGACTATACCATATGGTATAGACTGGTATTAAATAACAACATACTATATGGTATGAAAATACCAGTCAATACCATATGCTGTTATTTAATATCAGTCAATATCATATGGTATTAAATAACAGCATACCATATGGTATGAAAAATACCACCTCATACTAGAGTGGTATAGTATGTTATGAAGTTGGTAATGAGAGTTTGAAAATTCCCCCCCCCAGAAAATTTTGAAATCCAATAGATCATGATTAAATCTTTCATTTTGTGCAAAAATTTCCGAAAATGACTAAACAACGAAGGAGATACCGTATGGTATGGAGTTGGTAACGAGAGAGATAAAAAAATTTCTAAAAAATATTGAAAATGGATATCATTTTGTAGAGCCAAAGTAGTTAAAATCGGAATTTTACCTAAAATCGAAAACTGGGGTAAAATCGGAATCGTAAAATCGTAGGATTTTAAGTACCATATATAACATAACATATAAGAATATTAGTGAGGTAAATCATTACTAATACAAAGACACATAACATTTAAAATGATAATTCTCAAAATTAATGTTCCAAAATTACTATTTAATTGTTATTTAATGTGTAACTCAAAATAATTCATGATGAAGGGATAGAGCTCATGGGGTTTCCCTTTTGTTTTCATGTTGTGTCTAGATAGTTTAACTTAAAGTAATATTCTGACATCGTCTACTAAGTATGATTTAAAACAAAAAATAATTGAACTCCAATAAAATAAGTAATGCTAGTGGCTTGTATAAATATATTCATTAATAAATAAGTTAGTAAATAATAATGTTAATTCTTACATACTTCCAATACTAGGACAATTGTTTTACCAATAAGTTAAATTGGACGAAGGGAAATGGATTAAGAGAGCCATAATTTGATTATTTTTATTATTTTTAAATGTTTTTCTAATAGAAAAACACGTGAGAAGATTCATGTCATTGCCCTTTGCGCTGAAACAGTTATGCTTCTTTTAAATTGGCTCAAACCACCTATTTTGTTCTCATACGATCAAAATCCCGATTTTGGTACGATTTTAACGATTTTAATCCCGATTTTAAACAATTTTAAGGTCCACCGATTTTATAATAAAATCAAGATCGGAATCCCTAAGTAAAATCCTAAAATCCTACGATTTTACGATCAAAATCCCGATTTTGACTGTATTGTGTAGAGCACAACGAACTCGTTCCATATGTGCAAAAAAATTGAAATCCGAGTTAGAATGAAGAAGATACGATCCAATTAAGAAAACTAGGAAAAATAAATTTCTTTAATTCTCCACCCTTAGATCTACCGTCACTTAAAAGAAGGGTCCAGATTTGATTAGTCATTGTTACTCACCCTAAGGTTAGTTACCCTAACTTGAGCCCTTGTAGGTAGCCACTACGACGTTGCTATATAAACATAAGAACCAGAGGGGAGAGAAGCGGCCAATCTCTCAAAAGAAAAAAACCCCAGGCGACCGGAAATATCCTTTCTTCTCCTTCTTCTCTGTTTCCCGGCCATGGCTTCCAGACTCCTCCTTCCAGTCCGGAATCTAAAGAAGGGGTGGGTTCAGTTTTCCATGTATTGGACATGGCCCAGTCTCGTGACAAGCCCAGCCGAGACATTTCCCACAAACTTGGAGCTGCGGCCCATTTATGTTGCTTAGTTGATTGTCCTTGTACTGTTACCCTAGAGGCTTGTAGAAAAGGGTATAAAGATGCATGTATGGCCGACGGCCACAAATAATAAAACCTAATAAGAATTCAGCTTGGAGAGCAAGTGCTCTCCCGTGGACTAGTCCCGTCAATCGGGGATACCACGTAATCATCGTGTCGTTTTCATCGCTTTCTCTGAATTTATTATGGTATCAGAGCTGTGATATGATCCAGCTTATCGTTGCATCATGGCTGGCGAAGAATCTGGTCTCGAGACCACGCCAACGTTCTGGCTCTGGAGATAAAGAGATCGATCTGCACAGCCCCTACTTCATTCATCAATCTGATAGTACCGGCCATCTGCATGTCAGCAGCTTGCTGACCCCATCCAATTATAGCGAATGGGTTCTTGAGATGCGGGACGCCTTGGTCACCAAAAACAAATTGGGATTTGTTGATGGGACGGTTCCTTGTCCGCCCACCGACTCCTCCCTGTTCCGAGCTTGGATTCCGACAAATATTTGTCGAAGATCGATCTCCAAGATCGCTTCAGCAAAGGTAATTTGACGAGGGCCTATGAGCTTCGTCGCCATGTGAGCCTTCTTCAGCAAGAGAAACAGTCTGTTTCTAGCTTTTACACCAATCTTCGACAAATATGGGAGGAAACGCAGTCCATATTGCCGCCGCCGATCTGCTCCCTGTGGGCGCCGTAGCCGCGACCAAAATGAGAGTCTGAGACTACTCGATTTCCTCTTGGGACTTGACGACTCGTTTGCTACGGTTCGGAGTCATATTCTATCTATGACTACCACGCCCTCGTTACCAGAGGCATTCCGCATTGTCTACAACGACGAACAGCATCGGACCTTGACCCAGAATCGCAAACCTACGCAGGAGGCTGCTGCTTTCGCCACTCGCGGGGACGTCGACAGGGCTTCTTCGGGCAATCGGCCTCCTCGTGATCGCGGGTCTGGCGATCGTGATCATGGTGGTGGGGAGCGACCTAAACTCCAGTGCACACACTGTCTTAAGACTGGACACCTCAAAGAATCATGTTACGAGCTCATCGGCTGGCCGCCACGTGATCGGGACAAGAAGTCCGAGAGATCAGATCGCTCAGACCTCCGGCGGAATCGGGACTCAGGACGTGATAATGGTTCCTCTCGCTCCCACCGGGGTGATCCACGGGCATCCTTAGCTGAAGCGGACACAAATGCGAGCCCTGTTCCCGGTTTCTCGATGCAGCAGCTTGAGCTTTTGAAGCAATATTTTGGTGGACAGGTATCCCATGGTGTTGATCCTTCTAGTCACATGGCGGGTACGTATGCTGTCCTTAATCGACCTGAATGGTTACTTGATTCAGGCTGTAACGCTCATATAGCTATGGATGAGTCTTTTATTTTCTCATGATCCGAGTGTCCCTAGTCAACCCGTCCGTATCCCGAATGGGGCTAGTATTCCGGTGCGGCGTGTGGGATCAGTTCGGTTGGAAGATGGGATGGTTCTTAATCGGGTTTTATATGTACCGGAATTTCGGTGCAATATGTTATCGGTGAGCAGGCTATGTCAAGAGCATCAGGTTGCGTTAATATTTCTTAGTGATTTTTGTATCATACAGGACTTACACTCCAAGAACGTGATTGGGAAGGGGGAGATCCGTGATGGGCTCTATTATCTCCGCTTATTTGGATGTCAGCAGGTCAAGGCGCACGCAGCTGCCAAGGATGTGACCCTACCTATCGCTCCTTGGCATGCCCGTTTGGGTCATCCCTTGACGTCGGTCATGCATAAACTTCAGCATGTTATTCCTGGTTTTCCTACATTGAATCATGATCTTTGTCATTCCTGTTCTCGGGCTAAACAAGTTCGGACACCTTTTCCCGTTAGTGGGATTCGTACTTCTTCTTGTTTTGAAATGTTGCATTTGGATATTTGGGGTGGTTACAACACACCATCACTTAGTGGGGCGCACTATTTTTTGACTATTGTTGACGATTTTAGCCGAGGAGTTTGGATATATCTTCTTCGCTTTAAATCTGAAGTTGGTCGATATCTGCGTTTGTTCTGCAATCTTGTTCGCACCCAGTTTGGTAAACAGGTCAAGTGCATACAGGCAGACAATGGTCCGGAGTTTAATACCATTGATTTACGTGAGTTTTATGAACAGGCAGGTATTCTTCTTCAAACATCCTGTACGGACACGCCCCAACAGAATGGTGTTGTTGAACGAAAGCACCGTCACATTCTTGAGACGGCTAGAGCGCTGCGTTTTCAGGCATCTCTGCCGATTCGATTTTGGGGTGAGTGTGTACTCACTGCAGGCTACTTAATAAATCGTCTTCCTACTACTGCTACAGGACGGACTCCCTATGAGGTTATCTTTGGCAACCGGCCAGTTATTCTCACTTGCGCGTCTTCGGTTGCCTCGTCTATTGCAAGGATACACACGGCCACCTTGGTAAGTTTGATGAGCGTGGTCGTGCTTGTCTTTTCCTTGGCTATGCTGCTAGTCAAAAGGGTTACCGTGCCTACGATATGGAAGCTCGGCGCATCATTACTAGTCGGGATGTCGTCTTTCATGAGGACGTTTTCCCGTTTCAATCTGACACATCTTCACAATTCCATTGGATTCCTCGGGATGTTTTTTCTCACCCCACAGAAGCTCCTGACGATGAGCTCCTTCGGCCTGCTGGTGACTCTTCTGGATCTCTTGCATCAGCTTCACTCGACGCTGGGCCCTCTAAGGCCTTGGCGCAGCAGCCCTCTCGGCCGGCCACGACTGTTCGGCCTGCTTCCCCCTCTAGGCCCGGCCCATCTGCTGCGTCACCTGCCCCCCACAGTCCTGGGCTCTCCAGCCCAGCCGAGAGCTCCTCATCACCACCCTCCAGCCCGGACCAACCGGCCCAGCCGCGGCTCAGTCTCGCGAGCCCAACCTCTTCGGCCCAGACGAGGCCCACTGTAGCGCGTCCTGTGGATACGGCCCACACTCGGCCCGCTGAGGATCTGTCCGCAGGCCATCAGCCTTCTCCGGTTCAGGCCGCTCCACCTCCCTTGAGACGCAGTGATCGTCAACGCATTCCTCCCAAGAAGCTTGACATTTATTACACAGGGAATGACACTCATCATGCTCAATACCCTTTGTCAAATCACTTAAGTTATGATAATTTTTCGGCTAACTATTGTGCCTTTCTTGCAGCGGTTGCTCATCATCCCGAACCTCGGACCTTCCATGAGGCGGTCAATGACGAACGCTGGCGCAAGGCCATGATAGCCGAAGTTCACGCTCTTGAGCAAAATGGAACTTGGAGACTTGTGGTTTTACCTCCCGGTAAGCGTGTCATTGGGTCGAAATGGGTGTACAAGGTGAAATTTCTACCCGATGGTACAATTGAGCGTTTTAAAGCGCGACTCGTGGCCAAAGGCTACACCCAGGTTGAAGGTGTGGATTTCCACGACACTTTTGCTCCGGTTTCCAAGCTTGTTACTGTTCGTTGTCTGCTTGCTATTGCTGTCAGTAAGGGCTGGCATATTCATCAGTTGGATGTCAACAACGCATTCCTCCATGGTGATCTGGAAGAGGAGGTCTATATGCGTATTCCCCAAGGTTTTGCTGCGCCTGGGGATACTCGAGTATGCAAACTTCATAAATCCATCTATGGTCTTCGTCAAGCTTCGCGACAGTGGTATCATAAGTTCACAGCCGCCCTATGTGAGTTGGGTTTTCGGCCCTCTCGTGCGGACCACTCTCTGTTTATCTTTCGACGGGGGAGTATTCATGTCACTACTCTCATTTATGTTGATGATGTTGTTCTTGCCGGCACCAGTCTTGATTTTATCTCTCATGTTAAGGCTTTTCTTCATTCCCGGTTCAGCATCAAAGACCTGGGAAATTTGCGCTACTTCCTTGGACTCGAGGCAGCGCGCACTCCGGATGGCATGGTTCTTAGCCAGCGCAAGTATCTCTTGGACATACTACATGATTCGGGTGTTTTGGGATGCCGTCCTAGTGCGTTCCCCGTGGAACAGAACCATCAGCTCACCCGCCCAGCACCGGCTGATCATCCTGATCCCGCCGCCTATCGTCGGTTAGTAGGCCGCTTGTTATATTTAACAGTTACTCAACCCGACATCACTTATGGGGTCAACATTCTTAGCCAGTTTTTCCATGCTCCTACTCGAGCTCACATGGATGCTGCTCAGCGGATACTTCGCTACCTCAAGGAGGCTCCGGGACAAGGTATTTTCTTTCCTGCGACAAGCTCGCTTGATTTGGTTGCCTATTGTGATGCAGACTGGGGTGGTTGTCAATCCACCCGACGTTCCACTACTGGGTATGTGATCACTCTGGGTGGTGCCCCTGTCTCATGGCGCACTAAGAAACAACAGGTTGTCGCTCGTTCTTCTGCTGAAGCTGAGTATAGAGCTATGGCAAGCACAGTCAGTGAAGTTCTCTGGTTACGTTGGCTCTTGAGCGAGCTTGGAGTCCCGCAGTCTGGCGCTACTCCGCTTCATTGTGATAATCAGGCTGCCCTCCACATTGCAGCCAACCCTGTTTTTTATGAGCGTACCAAACATGTTGAGATGGACTGCTACTTCGTTCGGGAAAGAGTTCAGTCAGGTGACATTGCCCCTTTGAAGATCCGCACCGATCACCAGCTTGCTGATATGTTCACTAAAGGTCTCGGCGCGGAGCGTTTTCATTTTCTGTTGTCCAAGCTGCACGTTCGTGATCTTTACGCCACAGCTTGCGGGGGAGTATTGGACATGGCCCAATCTCGTGACAAGCCCAGCCGAGACATTTCCCACAAACTTGGAGCTGCGGCCCATTTATGTTGCTTAGTTGATTGTCCTTGTACGGTTACCCTAGAGGCTTGTAGAAAAGGGTATAAAGATGCATATATGGCCGACGGCCACAAATAATAAAACCTAATAAGAATTCAGCTTGGAGAGCAAGTGCTCTCCCGTGGACTAGTCCCGTCAATCGGGGATACCACGTAATCATCGTGTCGTTTTCATCGCTTTCTCTGAATTTAATGACCAGAGCGTACGTGACTGAGTCAAAGCGCGAAGAAGTTCAGAGTTCACCGGAGCTCCTCCCCGCCGGCGCCGAGATCCCTGTCGGCCAGAAGGTTGAAGAAGTTCTGGAGGAGAAGCCCCTGCTCCCTCCAAACGACTCAGCCAGCACCAATCATCCCTCTGGACATCTCAAAAATGAAGAGGGCTCCAATGAACGCCTCCCACCCAGAGCTCCGGCCGAGGACCTCAAGGCCGCCGGCGAGAAGGTGGCTCAAATTCTGACGACGGCGAATGCGTCTGTGGGAACCATTGAGAATATCCTCAAGGTAACCTCGGTTTTGGCTTACACGTCCCAGCATAACATGGGTGACAAATGTGAAGAAGGTTTTGGAAGCCGCTGGTTTTGCTAACTCTGAACACAGTGACGCAATTGAGTAGCTAATGCAATCCATGGCCAAGGTCGAACGAACCACTGATGAGATCCTTCATCTGGTTTCCAAGCAAGGAGACAAAAGGACGGGGGTGCATTCTGAAGATGATGAAGATACGGACGAAGACAACAAACCATTCAAATTGAAATTACCTCGTGGGACATCGGTGATGGCTTTGGGGACAGCTGCGTGGAAGATAGTGACAAAGATTTTGTGGGGAAATGGTGGGCATTAGCAAGTAATTGGGTTGGTGAGTACTAAGTAGTTTGATTTTGTGAATAAACTATTAGTTGTTGTGTTGTTCTTAGGGTATAATAGAATATAGAAGATGGAAATGTTAAGATGATAGGCAGTTACTTTGTGTTGTTCTTAGAGTTTATTAGTGCACTGAATTCTGTAATTACTGCAATGTAGTATCTTCAATGAACTCTCTTAATTACTGCAATGTACTCATTGAAGATAATTATATTTTATAACATCAATGTTAGTTTAATGCTACTTTCTCAGAGGTTTATACAACCTTTTTAGTTCATCGTAAGCCTCTGACTTCTTATATATAGCTATGGAATGATAATCCTAATTAAACAGGACACTTTCCTAACCGCTTCTTTCTAACTCCCCCCCCCCCCCCCCAATGTATTGCATTTCGAACTAGCTATCAGTGCATTTTACTTTGTCTTAATCATGTTAAGACAGGAAATGAATTAATAGACGGAAGCATAATGTTCAAGGAGCTGCAGAAGAGTGAAGAGACTGATTCAGCATTACCTTCCTTATTATATGATAGGCTATAGCCTATATAATTCAGCCAGTTCTTCATTTTAAGTGTGTTTATTGCAGTGATCATCTCTAATTTGTTAAGCTCAATAGAAGACAAACTGAGTGATTATATTGAAAGAAAAACAGAACATAAATACGGTCTCACAAAGCTTCAAACTAGCTCACTCTCTAACATCCACAATCTCACAACCCTTGAGAATAGCCAACTGATCCAGCAATCCTTCCACTTGTATAGTACCACTACTTGACTCTACTAACCAAAAAACTCACAGCATCTGAACCTGCTAACAATCTGACTTACTAACCTCTAATCCCTGTTTTGCAGTCACGACTAACTCTTATTAAAGCTGACGTGACACACCACGTGTGTGCTTATTATCTAACAAAGCCTCCCCTAAACTGAAAGCGTTTCAAACGTTTCAGTTTGAAGAAAAGGAACTTTCACAGGAACATAAACTTCTGCAGCAACCTTGTTCTTCAACAAAAACACAGCAGCAAACACACAAGCAACCTTGTTCTTCAACATGAACACAACAGCAAACACATAAGCTTCTGCACCAACCTTGCCTAGCCTCCCATGAGACTAGCCTATCACACTAATTTCAAAATGATTCCTCTCTCCTTCTGCATCTTCAGGAATTTGTCATAGACTTCACATTACACAAAGCATGTGATTAACTATTCTAACAAACAGCCTCCCCTAAACTCAAATCATGTCCAGATTGAGTTTATCAAGTTTAAGCAGCAGCAACTGGATTCTGCAGCAGCCTCCAACAATCAGCAGCAGACTTACCACAGCTACTGCAAATTCTGATCTGTCCCAAACCCATCTGTGATTTCGACAACACCATCATCCTCAAGTGAAGGCATCTCCGACTCATCACCACCAACCAGATCATCCTCATCAGTGCTCAGCTCAAGTTTCAACATCCTGTGAATCCTGGTTGCCAAAGTGCCCTCAACACTGAACCTAGAGGTCGGCAACGCAGTGTCGAACAGCAGTAGCACAAGATCCATAACAGACTTGTCGTTCTTATCAGCATCATCACTCTTCCTCAGCTTGTCCATGGTCTTCTTGCTAGACGTGTATGGACCCAGGTTGTTGTCCCTCAAAGCTTCAGCCTTGATGATCCTCTTCTTGTTGGCGCTACACCCACCATCACCTTCTCAACCTTATCACCCACGATGACTTTGATTGTCTTGTAGAACTCCTCAAAGGGGTACTAAAAACATCAACATAGAATCTGCAAGCTGTCATCCTATGAATCACAGTATAAACGGAGCATACATTGTACCTTGTTCATGACACAAGGATGAATGTTCAGCTAGAACTTGCAACGGTCAGCTTGGATTGTGCATTCAAATCCTCTCTAACATGAGGATGAACTGCTACTCTTCGCACAGCTTCATGTACTCCACAATCAAATCAGTCTGGTCGAGCAAACCATCTTCTACGTGGCGGATGTCTCAGCTAGCAAGGGTTGGAATTCTCGATCTGCTGCTTCTCTTGCTCAGTTTCATCATCAAGCTTGAACCTTTCTTTTGTTGCTTAGACTAGCTGCTTTCCACCCTACTCCTTCAGCACTACAATCATCCAACTTCGGCACCAGTTAAGCTCTAATCTAAGCTAAATCCATCTTTCTAATCAGTGACTTCAACTGATTTCCATTATCTCTGCTCCCAAAGTATCATTTGGATCTTCCTATTGGCATTTTCACCACTAATACCACCACCAATGCTCTTTGCATTTTCAAATCCATTCGCAGCACCCAAATCTGCAGCCATGGCCACAATTTTACTGCTACTTCCACCATTAGAATGGCCGCTCTTCTTTGCTTTTCCATTTTACTTACCAACAGCAGGTAGACCTAGAAATCCTCACTGGCTGTCCCAGATCTTCTTCGTCGAAAGGTTTCTGGTCATGAGTTTTGCTAAAGCTGTTGTCCAAACCGTTCTTCCCTTTGGCACGATTCTTGAATATCTTACTCAATCTGACGACTTTCTCCTTCAATCGAGTCAGCGAGACATTCACAGCTAGAGATTTATTGATGAATTCATAGAAAGCTATCATGTCCTTCAAGGGATCAGCTCCTCCCTTCTCAGCAAACTCGATCATCATCGTTCTCACCCCATAGCTGCGGAAAGAGCACTCTCGGTGCATCTTCCTTCTTATTGCGTTCTGCCACCTCTTTCTGCCTCTTGGCGTCCTTGTCGTAGGCACCAGTAACCAAAAAATCAATCGATCGTTGTAGACCAGGATCGCCTTCAGTGCCAAGAGAATTGAGCTCACATCCGACCAGGTGACAGCCGCTCGGCATCTGCTTCCTTCCTGAAACCGCGAACTTTGGTCTTCTTCGAAGCAGCAGCAAGTGGGTTGAAGGCGCCAACGTCGACGACTCCATCCTCTGAAAAAGGGAGCAGTCTGATTTTATGGATTGAAAAGAAAGAAAATGGGAAAGTGCAGAGTAGAGAAGAAGATGACGGGAATGGATCAGGTGAGTAACCTTATGGTGTGAGTAACCATGAGTAACCCGTCCACATCAGCATGACATCAGCATCCTCTCTCTCATTGAAAGCCTTTAATTTTTCCCTCTTTAATCTTTTACGGATGATTTCTCGCTCATTTTAAGTCGAAATTTAATTTTTTTTGCACAGTTAGATCAGATTAATTGTGCTCTTCAAACTGATATCCACTTTAATATATTTTTCGAACAAAAAAATTGAGCCATTTTTTACCAGCCTATACCATATGGTATTGACTGGTATTGAAATAAAAGCATACATATGTTTTGAAAAACGTACCATGGTGGTATGAACAAACCAATACTGTAGGATGGTTGAATACATGATAGTAGAAGTATATTAATTGTAATTTACGACCTTTAACATTGTATACCACACAATACCACCCCGTACCAGGGTGGTATTGTATGGTATTGTGTGCTATTTTTTGGTCCTGTAATTTGTTCACCCAGAAATTTGTAGATCCAATAGATCATGATGAACTCGTCCCTTCTGTACAAACGTTTTTAAAAACGAATTAAAAACGAAGAAGATACCATACAATACCACCCCGTACCAGGGTGGTATTGTATGGTATTGTGTGGTATTTTTTGGTCCTGTAATTTGTTCACCAAGAAATTTGTAGATCCAGTAGATCATGATGAACTCATCCCTGCTGTGCAAACGTTTTCAAAAACGAATTAAAAACGAAGAAGATACCATATGGTATGCAGTTGGTACCGAGAGGCCAGAATTTTTTTTTTCCTAAAAAAATATTGAAAATTGATCTCATTTTGTAGAGCACGGTGAACTCGTTCCATCTGTGCAAAAAAAATTAAAATCCGAGTTAAAACGAAAAAGATATGAGTCAATTAAGAAAGCTAGTGAAAATAAAAATAGTCTTTAATTCTCCATCCTTAGATCTGGATTTTCTAAATGAAGGGTCCAGATTTGGTTATTGATGGGTGCATAACCCATGGTTATGCACCCTATCTTGAGCCGAAGAGGGGAGGACGAACTGGAAGAGAATACTTCAATCCATCTAAAAGAGCCTAAAAGAAGAAAGCCCAAGTTACACGTAATAAGAAGTAAAAATTGGCCCATTGATTTAAAATGACCCAAGAATCTAAACCCAACTAATTAAGCGCACACGTAATTGTTCCAGGCTTAGACTAATGTTTTAGAGACGGAGTTCAAGTGTTCAACCTCTACTCTTCGTCAAGAACCCACGAAAACACGAGAATTGATAAACGTCGTTCTTAAAATTACTATTGATCGTCCTAATAAATAATAAAGTTATACTTTTAATCTTTTGACATTTTTAACAAACAAACATCACTTTGACTAAAAAAAATTCATCATTGACATTCTCGAGTCATAATCGTCGAGAATACGTCCGAATCATGAATAGTGACTCCGACAAGGTAAAAATTTGATTTTTCTTTTCAAAAAATCTCAAACTCCCTCAACCAAAGCCAATTTTCAATTTCACCATGGCTCAACTGAAGCCAATTTTCGGTTGTACCATGGACCAACCGAAAATCACCTTCGGTTGCACCATTGCTCAACCAAAAACTCTCTTCGGTTGAGCCAAGGTGCAATCGAAGGTGATTTTCGGTTGAGCCATGGTGCAACCGAAAATTGGCTTCAATTGAAGTGTTTTTGGATTTTTTTTGTTTATATCAATAATTTTCTATTCTTTTACTACGATTTATGATTCAATCCATAAGATAATTTGTTGGATTTTGGTTTATAATTTTTTTTAGATTTATGGAAGGGGGAGGGGTTGTTTGTTTTGTGTTTGATTTTGAAATTCAAAATGGGCAATTCAGTAAATTACGTATTAAGTTAGGATGATGATTAGTAATTTTTAGGACGACCTTTAACCATTCAGAAAACAAGCAAAATGATAACAGAGAAATAGAAAAGAAAGCGAGCAATGGAAGGAGAAAGAACACGGGCATTTTTTAAGGGTAATTATCATAAATGGTCACAAACCTATTCACTTTGTACAAAACGGTCACAATCCTTTAATTTTGCACGTTTTGGTAAGACAAGTTTGAGTGAATAATGAAATTGGTCAATCCGTTCACTTCCATCCAAAACTCCGTTATCTTTTCCCAATCAGCATGACATGTCATTAAAAATCTTCATAAAAATTCAGTTAATCATCGCAATACATAAACTATAAAAATGCTTTTCCGGAGCTCCTCGACGGCGACGGGGCAATGCTGCGTGGTGCCGACAATTGATGCCAGTCCACTGCGGCGACAGTTCACCCCAAATCCTAAGAGCGGTGCTAGGTTTTCTTTACCATTTCCAATTATTAATTAGAATTAGGTCGGCAACAGCATCCCTGGCGGAGGCGCCGGCTGAAGGGAAGATTCCGAGGTGGTCGGCAGCCTCTATGGCGGCGCCAATGGGTAGGGAAATGATGGAACCGACCCAGATCGAGTGACGGCGAAGAAAAGAGTATGGAGTTAGGTAGGCGAGTTTGAAAGATTAATTTCCGGCCACACACAAAAACAGAGCTACTTCCATATGTCTTCTTCCAGTCTCATGTCTTACAATCCTAACCTTTAATCTTGCAATTTTTATTCCATAAGTTTTGATTCTAAGTGTGGATTTTTCGTAATCCTTTCCAAATGGAGTTCCGTCACATTTCTTCACTTCAATCAAACCTTTTACCATCTCTGTAAAAAACAACAAATAAACAGGGGAAGCTGTTTTAAGAAAACAGAGGAGAATGGCCGATTAGAGGTTGAGAGGAGGAATCGCTCTCCCGCACGTCGGGATGATAGGAGATGGCTTCCGACAGTTGGCGCCGACGAGGATGACTTGGCGACGGCAGAAGAATCGCGAACAATCTCTACAGTTCGGCCGACGAAGAGGGTTATGACGAGAGGATTTGGGGTTTGGTAACGGCGAGGAGGACTTGGCGAGGAGAACGTCTCCCACGATTTGCGAAGAGGATGATGCCGAAGAGGAGGACTTGGCGACGGCGCCGAATCGCTCCCACGAGTTGCGACGTTCTGTCTCCTTAGGGCGCCTCCAACTCGCGATTTTGGGGATGAAGAATGACAAATTGAAGATATGATCCGGGTTTGTGATGGGTAAAGGATGGTTTCGACCGGTTGGAGTTGGGCTGACTAATCCATTTTTAATTATTATTTACAATGACGTGGCATGCTGATGTGGCGATTTGGGACGGAGTTTTGGACGGAATTGGACGGATTGACCATTTCGTTATTCGCTCAAACCTATTTTACTGAAACGTGCAAAATTAAAGGATTGTGACTGTTTTGTACAAAGCTAATAGAATTGTGACCATTTATGATAACTACCCATTTTTTAACGTGGTTCACAGATGGCTACTCCACGTCCCGGAGACTGTTCCGGGAGACACTATAATTGATTTTCTTTAACTAAACCGAACCAAGAAAACAAAAACAAAAAAAACAGTACCACCGAGAAACCCTTCTCGTGCCCAGCCGCAGTTGTTACAATAACCAGTTCAGAACATATACCTCTGAAAGAAATCTACCCTTTTGTAAACTGAAGACCTATACCTCTTCCCACTACAAAAGTGGTCTTCTTAATACGCTGATGAGGACTATATATAGGCCGGCTGGGACAAAACCGTTACTCCGTTAGCGCCAGGAAAGGAAAGAATCATTCTTGAAGACAAGGATTGTCGAGGCTTTCCTTTTCTGCTCCTTGAAATCATCAACGGTCTTCTACAGTAAGGAATTTGCAATTCTGACTTTAAACCTTCCAACATCCTCATCCATCAAGGCTCAGAGTCCACCGCCTCTGCGTTCACAAATCAATACACTTCTTCAATCTTCAGTCGAAATCGAGAGGAGAACGGTTTTTGACTTTTTGCCTTTTGGTTGACGATAACACACTATTAAAGCTCACGTGACACACCACGTGTGTGTTTATTAATTAACATAATTATCTATTATGCATCCCCCAAAGATATCTATTATGCTCTTTAGACACAATTAAAAGTATTTATGGGTAGGGATGACAATAAAACCTGAACACACGGGTACCCACCCGATCCAACCTGGTTAACGTGGGTAAAACCTGTGTTGACGGATTTTGGGTCGGGTTCGGGTTTAAACTCGCTACATTGTTCACCGAGTTGGGTTTGGGTTTAGGTATATCCGCCTATGGGTACCCGCCCACGCCCATATAATTACTTTCTCGGTATATTTAATATTCTAAATAATATATCTTTCTTAAACAACTGATATTCTTTATGTTTGTGGAGACATGTATAATTTGTTCTTTCTAATTGTTTAAAATGAAGTTGATATTATAGAGTAGAGAGTGAAGAAGGTTAGTTGACAAGGAGGAAGAAGTTTTCAATTGATCATGTTTTTTATAGATGTTTATCTTTAATTTTGAACAATTTGTATTGATAATTTGCGGATTGCTTATATGCTCTATATGTTGGAGCAGAATCCTAGCTGCATAAGGATTGGGTCCTGGCGCCAAGATTGAAGTTTGAATCATTTAGTGTCTGTCTAAGTCAAAACTGTGTTGTTTGCAGAATGTGTGTTTAAATTGTTGCAGTCGAGTCAAGTAGTCAGTAGTTAGTCCGTTGAGAGAAGTCAGCTAGGTTGTTAGATGAGGAGCTGAGAATCAGGGTTGAGGGAGTCAATAGTCGTTGTTTGTGATCCGTTGTGAGTGGTAACAACAACTTGTATATATATTCATTCCTTCCATTCAATAAAAGATGTCAGATTGCATGAAGTTGATCTCTACATTTGGTATCAGAGCGACTGCAAGTTGTAACCATTGAGTGTTCTGTGTGATCAAGAGTATTGTGCGCCGAGGGATCTGTCGTTGAGATATAGGTATGGGATTGGGAAACACGAGAGTTTAGAGTGAGGAATCATGAGTGACAATGCAGGATTTGCTCAGGTTGGACTTCCAAAATCCGATGGTGATTCTGACCATTGGAGTCTCCTGATGGAAAATCTCCTGAGATCTAAAGAATACTGGGGTGTGGTGCGTGATGGTATTCCTATGCCAAATGCTGGAACAAACTTGTCTCCAACTGAATCCAAGAACCTCGAGGAGTTGAAGCTTAAGGATCTCTAAGCCAAAAAATACCTCTTCAGTTCTATTGACAAGTCTATTCTGAAGACTATTACCAACAAGTCAACAACCAAGAAGCTTTGGGATGCCATGAAGACTAAATACCAAAAGAGTGCTCGAGTTCAGAAGGCTCAGCTCCAAGCTCCGAGAAGGAATTTTGAGGTATTAGAGATGAAAGAAGACGAATCTGTAACTGATTATTTCAGTAGAGTAATAGTGATTGTTAATGATATGAGAAACTGTGGAGAGGACATGACTGATGTCAAAATTGTGGAAAAGATTCTGAGAACTTTGACAGAGAGATTCAACTATGTGGTTTGCTCTATTGAAGAGTCTAAATACACGAGACTCTTTCATTATATGCACTCCAGAGTTCTCTTCTGGTTCATGAACAGAAGTTTCATAAGAAGGCTGTGGCTAAAGAGGACCAAGCTCTCAGGGTCTATCATGAGTTTGGAGGAAGAGGAGGAGGCAGGTTTGGCAGAGGGGGAGGCTTCCAAGGTCGAGGTAGAGGAAGAGGTGGCAGAGGCTGAAATAGGGAGAACATTGAGTGTTTTAGGTGTCACAAACTAGGTCACTTTCATTATGAGTGTCCTGACTGGTATCCAAATCACCAGCAGTCCAATTATGTTCAAAATGATATGAATGATGATGTTTTGTTGATGGCCTCTCTCGATGAAGCTCACATGGGAGACATGAAAACCTGGTGGTTCCTGGACAGTGGATGCAGTAACCACATGAGTGGAAACCAAGCCTGGTTTGAAGATATCAACATGACTCTTACTAGTCAAGTAAGGTTGGGAAATGACAGCAAACTGGCTGTTGCTGGAAAGGGAACTGTTAGACTGCAACTGGGACAAGTGTCTTTGGTCATTCATGATGTGTTTATCGTGCCTGGCTTGAAGACCAATCTACTAAGTATGGGACAGTTGCAGGAGAAAGGATTGAAATTTCTGGTCAAGAGGGATTGCTGCAAGATTTTTCATGAAACAAAGGGACTACTTCTTGAAACAAGGATGAAAACTAACAGGATGTTTGTGCTTCAAGCATCCACCAAGCCTGCTGCTCTTGATTCATCTATTCAGTGTTTCAAGACTGACAATGCCAAAGAGACCTCTCTTAATCTCTGGCATCGAAGATTTGGTCACTCGAACTCCCAAGGATTGCAGCAACTCCATAAGAACAAAAGAGTACAAGGCTTACCTGAAATGAAAGGGAATCTTGGAGTCTGTTCCACCTGTCAGTTGGGGAAACAGACCAAAGCTATATTTCCCAAGAAGAGTCACTGGAGGGCAACTCAGAAACTTCAACTAGTCCATGCAGATCTCTGTGGACCTCTCACTCCAACCTCCAATGTAGGCAAGAGGTACATTTTCACCCTCATTGATGATTTTAGTAAGAAAATGTCTCGTCTATTTCCTAGCAGCTAAGTCTGAAGTGCTTGACTGGTTTAAGAAACATAAAAATCATGTGGAGAAAGAAACTGGACTTCCCATCATGTGTCTTAGAACAGACGGGGGGTGAATTTATGTTAATTGAGTTTCAATCTGTGTGTGATGATGTTGGTATGAAGAGGCAGCTTACAACTGCCCTCGCCCCTCAGCAGAATGGGGTGGTTGAGAGGAAGAATAGAACTTGCATGAACATGGTAAGATACATGTTAAAGGATACACAAGTCCCTGTTGTGTTCTGGCCTGAAGCAGTCAACTGGACATGTCATGTCCTGAATAGAAGTCCCATTGTTGCAAATCAAGGGAAGACCCCACATGAGTTATGGACAGGCATGGCTCCATCAGTGGCACATTTTAGGGTATTTGGCTGTGTTGCCTATGCCCATGTTCCTGATCAGCAGAGAAAGAAGCTGGATGACAAGAGCAACCAGTGTCACTTCCTGGGGATCTCCACTGAATCTAAGGCCTACAGACTCTATAATCCAGAAACCAAGAAAATTCTGGTGAGTAGAGATGTAGTCTTCGATGAAAGTAAAGGGTGGAGGTGGAAACCAGACATCCAACATGTCCCCACACGTATAACATAGGAAGGATGTGATGAAGCATACTCTGATTCAGATGATGAAGGTGGTCCTGAATTATCCAGCACTCCAATAGTTCCAGAAGGAGGAAGTGAAGAAGAGGAACCTGGAAGTCCTCCTACTCCACAACCAGGACACATAGATGTTGAAACTGAAGATGATTCTAGCTCTACTGATGTGCTAGGTCTACCTAGGAGTATAGAACTTGGTCCCAGGACAAGGAAACCACCAAGTCATCTTTCCATATACCACTACAACACCCGAACTATCGAAAAAATGTCACTTGTGTCCTATTGTATCAAATATTCCATTCATGTCATGAACTATTATACTTTGTGTCATTTGTATCCTGGCAATTTTGTTGACCGTTAAAGATAACGGTTGACCAAACTGCGGTCAACTTAACATTGACTTTTGCTGATGTGGCAATGCCAAGTCATTGACACCTCATATTTTTAATTTAAATTAAATAAAAAAAATTAAAAAATATGTAACCTCAAAAACAAAAAAAATCACCCTCGTAAAATTCTCCTCCACCTCCTCTTCGTCTTCTTCCGGCGCCGAAAATTACAGCTTCTCTCCAACCGCCCCGCCTCCTTGCCGGCGATGGGTCAACCTCCACCAAATCTCGTCCCTCGAGCTTCTCCACGCACCGCCTCCAACTCTTCTCCTCCATCCTCGCCAAAGAGTTCCAGTTCATGATCCTCTCCTTCTCCAACAAGAATTTAGGGTTGAAAGATCGAAATCAGGAACGAGCCTGCTAAGATCGGACAATGGAGGTCTGATTCAAATGTTCTAATCAAGAAATTGAAAGGGCGGTTGTGAATTGAGAATGAAATCCCGAGATGGCGCCGGTGGGAGAAGCTAGAGAAGCCGGAGAAAGGTCCGATTCAACAAAGGGTCTGACCCAAAAGCCAGAGCAGCTGCGTCCACCTAAATCGATGGCACCGCCAACAGATCCTCGAAACCCCTTCAGCTTGCTACTTTCGTGTCGGTTGAGTTGGAAAAGAAAGGAAGGAGCGATGGTGCCGCCGCATTTGAGGTTGTTGTTTGCTTGAGACTTGCAGATTTCTTGGGGCCAAAATCTCGTGCTTGGTGGAAGAGCTTAGAGAAGTAGATCTAGCGTCCAACATCGGTGTGGGTAGATTGGAAATGGGATTTTTGGGTAATTTTGGGTTCTAGGTTCCAGGTTGGCTTCTGCCTCTGATTCCCCTTTTCTCTAGTTCGTTTTTCTGGGAAATGCGTTGGGATTTCAGGGGGGTTTGATGCGGATTGACTAAGGGTGAATTGGATGGTCTCCAGGCCTGGAAAGAGCAGAGAAGCGATGACCGATTCCGATAGCGGTGGAGAGATATCGAGAAGGAACGGCAATGCGGAGATGGGGGAGGCGGAAGGGAAGCTGAACGGTCGGGTTCCAGTCGCCAACAGTCTGCCTCTCGGCTTCCAGCAACAAGACACCGTCGGATCCGCGCTCGCCGTCGCCATTTCCATCTCCTCTCCATTGCTCCCTCTGATTTCCCCTCTCTCACGCTCGCTTTCTCTCTCTATCGGTGGAGTTCGAAATCGTCGACAGGAGAAAAGAAAGGAGGAAAGAGAGAAAATAAATAAAAATTATTTTCTTTTTCTTATTTATTAATATTAGATAGAAAAATAAATAAAAATTAATATTTCAAATTCCACGTCAGATGCCACATCAGCACTGACTGGATTTTCTGTTAAAAACTAACGGTCAACAAAAGTCAACACTAACGGAATCATAGTTCAGGACACAAATGGAATATTGGAAACAATAGGACACAAGTGACATTTTCGCGATAGTTCGGGTGTTGTAGTGGTATTAGCCCTTCCATATATGACTGCAGTCATATGGAGCACCTGCTATCTGAAGATCAAGAAGGATGGGTTCTTCTGACTGCCATCACTGATGATCCTCAAACTTATGAGGAAGCAGCTGCTGATGACAAGTGGAATGAAGCTATGCTATACGAGATGAAGTGCATTGAGAAGAATGATACCTGGACACTCACTGTCTGTCCACCAGAAGTTACTCCTATTGGGCAGAAATGGATCTATAAGACAAAGCTGACAGAAAATGGAGAAATTGACAAACACAGGGCCATGCTGGTGGTTAAGGGTTATGCACAAAAGTATGGTATAGACTATACTGAGGTCTCTGCCCCAGTAGCCAGGTAGGACACCATAAGAATTCTCTTGGCTCTTGCTGCTCACCATAGCCTCACAGTCTGGCAGCTTGATGTGAAGAGTGCTTTTCTTAATGGAGAGCTCACAAAAGACGTTTATGTTGAGCAAACACAAGGGTTTGTGGTTGCTGGGGAGGAATCTAAGGTATACAAGCTCAAGAAGGCACTGTATGGGTTAAAACAAGCCCCCAGGGCTTGGTACAGTCGCATTGAAGCTTATTTTCTCAGCACTGGGTTTGAGAAATGCCATAATGAAGCTACTTTGTTCATCAAATGAACTGAGAAAGGGATGCTGATTGTGAGTATCTATGTAGATGATGTGTTATACATTGGCATTTGTCCTGAACTGGTTGAAGAATTCAAGTGCTCCATGGAAGCAGAATTTGAGATGACCAATCTAGGGAAGATGAAATACTTCCTGGGAGTAGAAGTGGTGCAGAATGACAAAGGGATCTTCATCTGTCAACAGAAATATGGCAAAGAAGTGCTGGATAGATTTCACCTAGCTGTTTGCAATCTTGTTCACAATCCAATTGTCCCTGGAGCAAAATTGTCTAAAGCCGGGGATGGTTGTGCTGTGAATGCCACTGAGTTTAAATAACTCATTGGAAGTCTGCTATATCTCACTGCTACCATACCAGGCTTAATTTTTTCACTGCTAATTCTCATATATGTGAAGGGAACTATAAGCTATGGAATTTTGTATAAAAAAGGAAGTGGGTAGGACTGTCTTGTAGGATACACTGGTAGTGATTATGCTGGGGACCTTGATGACAGGAAGAGTGCCAGTGGGTGCATCTTCTTTCTTGCAGGAGGAGTTGTGTCATGGGCATCCAAAAAGCAACCAGTGGTCACTTTATCCACCACTGAAGCAAAGTTCGTGGCAGCTGCATTCAGTACAGCACAATGCGTTTGGATGAGGAGGATTCTTGCTGAAATTCGTTGGAAGGACAGTGTAAAGGGTAGTACTGTGGTCATGTGTGATAACAGTTCAACCATCAAGCTGTCTAAAAACCCACTCTTTCATGGGAGAAGCAAGCACATTGATGTGCGTTTTCACTTCATAAGATATCTATCAAAAGAAGGAGTTGTGGAGCTGCAGTTCTGTGGAACTCATGAGCAGGTTGCTGATATTATGGCTAAGGCACTATCCTTGGAAGCATTCCAGAGGCTGAAGAGTGAGCTAGGGTTGTGTGACATTGCTGAGATCGAATGAACGTGCCTGTGACATTGCTGAGATCGAATGAACGTGTCTGATTTGGTGAATTGAAGCTTGGATTGGAGGGCTTTAGTTCAGGGGAGGACATGTTGGAGCAGAATCCTTGCTGCATAAGGATTGGGTCCTGGCGCCAAGATTGAAGTTTGAATCATTTAGTGTTTGTCTAAGTCAAAACTGTGGCGTTTGTAGAATGTGTGTTTAAGTCCTGTAAGTTTTAAATTGTTGCAGTCGAGTTAAGTAGTGAGTAGTTAGTCCTTTGAGAGAAGTCAACTAGGTTGTTAGATGAGGAGCTGAGAATTAGGGTTGAGGGAGTCAAGAGTCGTTGTTTGTGATCCGTTGTGAGTGGTTACAACAACTTGTATATATATTCATTCTTTCCATTCAATAAAAGATGTCAGATTGCATCAAGTTGATCTCTACACTAGATTGGTGATTTTTGTATGGATAAAATGTATGAGAAAATTGATGTTAAACTTTTATTTTGAAAGAAACTTGTTATTGTAAATTTTTTACCACAAAAATCCACGGGTGCCCATGAACCCGCGGATACCCAACGGGTTGGGTTGGGTTTGAGTTTTTCAAACCCAACGGATTTTACACTGGATTTTTTTGGTGGATAAACCCATGGGTTTGGGTTTGAGTTTGACAAAACCCGCCCCAACGTGACCCATTGCCATCCCTACTTGTGGGTGGTTGTTTTATCTTGGCTTAAGGAGCTGCACATACATTTTACAAATCTTACTGAACACGAATGGGATTCATCATCCGAGTGAGCAAGCTGTCTCACTCTAGGAGGGATGGCAAGGGCTTGTGTGTGATAAAGAAGAATCTGGGCAGTTGCCAGCTACACGGGTTGTAGTTGTTGCTGCAATTCTTGGAGCATGTTAGGTTGGACGGAGAACATGAGAAGACACTGCATAAAGAGGAAATTCATTCTGAGAAATCGAGAGACAGCAGTGTGTAATCTTATATGCAAAACCATCGTCTCTGCCTGTTTTTCGGCAAGAAAACTTGCGTTGAAATAGAATTGATTGCACCTTGACTTCTTGAACAACGATTAACTTAACACAGTCCACACCTCTTCAAACAAAGTTTGAACGAGGGTGTTCGATGTTTACACGACTCACGAGACAGGTCTACATTAAATTACTCATATTCCTATGAAGGTTCTGTGAGAGATCCAGATCTACGACTACTGATAAAAGTTGAAAGGAAAGATAAAATTGATAAAAACTTGACAAGTGGTGTCGAGTAGTGATTTTGGCGAACCCTTTCTCTGTCAACTCCTCTTCATATTTATAGCCTTGAAGTGGTAACTGTCGTAGAAAACCATCTAAGAGTAACTTCCAAAAAGAACTGCTCTCCTTCTTCCTCGGACGTGGTTGATGTGTCCTTGCACGTGGGATAATCGACAGTAGCTCTGTTAACCGCCTGCTCTTTCTCTTGGAACTGATGTCTTGTTACTTGCCTCCCTTTTACCATGGCCATTCCAGATCAAGCTCTATGACTTAGTATATTTGTGGCTTTCCTCTCCAATGTGGCTTGCCTTCTTACTTCCAACTTGTTAGTTCAGATCTTCGACGTGGACTAGATCTCACGACCACCTTGGTCTAGTGGACTAGACACCAATGTGGTCTAGTTCTCGCGACCACCTTGGTCTAGCAAACTTGCGGATGAAATTCGCATGTTTCGTCCTCAATCTCTCCGTGATGCAATCAGCCTGGCACGGATGAAGAGCGACCAGCTGCAGAGGCACAAACCGACGACGGGTCATGCGGCATCCACTCCGTCGCCGAGTTTGGTGGCTGCGCGGTTTGGCGGCGGGCCGACGGGAGCACGGGCTGCAACCGCGGCGGGAACTGGACCTCCGCGCAGTGCTGCGAGTGGCAGGAGGTTGACCTGGGAGGAGCAGCAGCTGCGACGTGCTCAAGGGTTATGCTTCAATTGTGACGATTGGTTTACGCTCAGGCACAAGTGCGATACGGCCAAGATTATGTGCTTGTTCGAGGAGGACGATGCTAAATGTCAACCTTGGGGACAAGGTTGAAATTGAAGGGGGATGGAATGGTAGCAACCCATAGTAGTAGGCTTGGTTGTTAGTATCAGACTATTATTATTATTATTATTATTATTATGGATTTAGGCTTGTTCGGTTAGTATTCAGTGTCGGTTAGGGCCTAGTACGTAATCCACGAGAAGTTGGGCTTCTTAAGGGTGGCAGATTAGGGGTAGGGGTTGAGTGGCCTAGTTGGGAATTAGGGTTTCTACCCTATAAATATGTATGTTCGGTGTTGGTGCCGTTTTATCGAATAATAAACCTAAAAACAGTCTTTCGACACTTTACGTCGTTCTCTCGCTTGTGAGTTACAAGCAAAACCCTAACCCGATAGCAACGAGTTGCTATCAGTGCTGAATTAGACGCTAAGAACTTCCAAGTGGTAATGAAGGGTTGTTAGAACTGATTCCATTAATGTCTTAGTATGCTTCTTCGATCTTGTTCTTGATCCTTAAAACTGTTTCTTATTTAGCAAAATGTTGTTAATCCCTATTTCAGTAACATTCAAATGCTGGTGAGCAATTACATCTTGATTCTGGTGTTCCTGGTGTACAAATGTGGTGAGTGCCCTTAATAGTGTTGTGAATGATTAGTTTCAACTATTTCATGAAGAAGGGTTCAACAACTCATTATATCTCCATGTTCGGGGTACTGCGATATTAGTAGCATATTACTACCAAACTGAAGTTGAGAAAGCATCTTTTTTTGGCAAAGTCCCCATGCCGTTGGTAAGAACACCAAAATCAAGTTAAAGGATTCAGAAATAGATTGCTGAAACGAATTCAGAGTTGACACCTCTTAGAAAGCAAAGTATATATCTTCTCCAAAAATGGTTCTCTCATTCGGAAGGGTTATGATTATCTTTTGTAGGGTGCGGAGGAAGCTGACAAGGCCAGAGCTGGAATTTCCACATTCTATTAGGAATCACCATTGTCGTAGAGAAGGCAACTATTGATGATGGAACCGTAATATAAATAATGAATCGCTATTTGCCGCCCTACAAATTACTATTTGCCGCCCACAACTTAATACAAAATTACACTTTTACCCTTACCTTTTGAAATAGTGTTTGCCGCAAGAATTGCCGCCGTTTCCTACCTTGCTCCCTTTTTCCTACCTTCCTCCCTATTCTGATCTAGGTGAATCCCCTTCATTGTTTCCCGCATGGCTTCTTCCAACCCACCACCAGCCACCCCACAACCGAAATCAAGCCAGCACTCTCATTGGCCGGACGGTGAGGCAGGTTCTGAATAAGGAGAGCCGCGGACGGGGAGGACGGGGTCCGCCGCCGGCGATCGGACGCGGTCCGCCGCCGGCGATCGGACGGGGTCCGCCGCCTGCGATCGGACGGGGTCCGCCGCCGGCGATCGGACGCGGTCCGCCGCCAACTTTTTTTTTCAAAATTATTAATAAATTACTTAAATATTAATTAAATTATGATTTGTGATGATTGTGTACGCAATGAGTTTGAAAGTTCTAATATGAACATGGTAATTTTTTTTCTAATTATAGGGGTGGGAACAAGGAAACTAATATAAAAACATATATTATTGAAGTAACTAATTACGAACTATCACTGCCTGATTATATTTTCCTCAATTAAAATACATGATCTTTATTCCATAAATTTCCTTATTACTCACTTGACAGCCAAACTTCTCTAAAAGAAAAAATTTGACAACCGAAACACTTAATTACATAGAAAAAAGGAAGCAACCCTCTGTCATATTGAGCAATTAGTGGTGCATGTAGAAATCAGTGGTTTACAGGTTGTATATTATGTTATTATTATTTTCAATTTTAAGTTATTTTCTTTCCTCTTATCACTATTTACGTAGTAAAAAATTAAGCAATAGGGTAGGGTGTGACTTTTACCAATTAGAATTAGGGTTTGACTTTGAAAAAATAGGGTTTAATTTTCAAAAATTATGATTTGACTTTGATCAATTAGGGTTTAGTGAAATTATGGTTTGACTTTGACCAATTAATAAAATGTTTAAACACAATTGAATCAATCTAGCCCAAGATGAAAGATAATTAAGAAATAAAGCATCTCTTCCTCTCTTAACATTCTACCCCTCTCAAACCCTAAACCATTATTCCAAACTAACTTTAACCTTGATCCATCTAATACTACTATGACATTATTTTAGAGGCCAAATCGTCTCTGCCTCCACTAACAACAATCTTTCGCATCGTGAAAATATACATGATAGGCTAAAAAAACTCCTAATTAGCACCCCTAGAGCCCTCAAAAACCTCGATGGAAGTTTTGGTACTATTCATCTCTTTTTTTCGGGAATGTCCGATCGAGAAACGGTCGAGTGCAACACATTTGTTTCCACATTTTGAGAGAGCAATGATGATTTTAATAATTTTTCATGTCGGAGACTCTAGTAATTGCGAAAAGATGTTTTTGCCCGACCTTCCGCAAGCCATAAAGAGGCCTCTCCGTGCCCCGATTTCTTATAAGTTATGTAAAACATAGTTTAGAGATGATGATCCAATTAACTATGAAATAAATACAATTAAAAAGGTTTAATCAAAATTTATAAATATTTTATAACTATTCTACATAATTAAAATGAATTATTTATAATTATTTTACAATTTTTACGATAATTTATGACTAAATATCCATAATCTTATAAGCTATTTCACATAATTTATAATTATTTAACATATTATAATTATTTAATTGCTATTTTACTTAATTTACTTATTTTAGCTTTATTTACATAATTTAAAAATAAGTATCAATTAATTTGTACAAATATTTTTGGTCAATTATAACTATTTTTAATTCATAAATATAATTACTAAACATACATATAATTACTAACATAATATAATTATTGAAAAAAGAAAACCCCCAGCGGGGGCGATTACTGTGGCGTCACTCTACTTTTACTGTACTTACAGACTCAAAATTACTGTTACAACTCGGATTGGTATTGGGTGTGGGAGGTGCATGGTGTTCCCTGGTTGATTTCGAATGGGTCGGTTCGCTTTGGACTGCTGATTGGACATCTGGTTTGCTGGTCATTTAGAGTTGGTGTGAGTGATCCTGGTTGAAGCTCCATTGCATTCCAACTAACCAATCCCCGCATTGATCCCGCGGAGACGAGATTGGCTCTGTTGTGTCTTGGGGATTGGATTGAGGTGGCTCAGAGAAAGAGCAAGTGGCCTACCAGGTACAGAGAGACTGACAAGAAGTGTGATCGTTGGCTCCTTTTTCTACCACAAATACTACTGACACAAGCAATACAATAACTCACCTTTAATCATCACAATTCCACCGAAATGACAAGGGAGAGTGGTAAAGATAAGAGCTCTTTCATTCTCATTCTTCTTTCTTTTTAGTTTTTACTCTCTCTTATCCGCTCTCTTTCTCTTCCCTTTCATTACTTCTTTCTTTCTCTTCAAAAATTCTCACTCCTCTGTTTGTGTTGTTTGTTGTCATAGGTCTCTCTGTGCTGGTCGACCGGGATGAATGCCACACTGGTGTGAGATCTGTAAGCTGGCAGCAATGGTGTTATTGGTGGGATTATAAATCCTCGTGCGCTCAGGCAGAAACAATCCAAAGCCAGGTGATTTTGCAATCTTTACTTTTCTTCCTTTTTGTTTTTCTTCAGTTTTTGAATGGTTGGTTCTCTGATCATGAGCAGATCCACAACCTCTGTTCACGGCTGAGCGACCCAACTATCCGTAAACAAGGGGTTCTCCCAATAGAAATAGATTACCCCTCTGTTCTGCGGCTGTTGGAGGTTCTAAATGATCGACGGAGACAACAAGCGCCTGTGGTGAACAAATTTGGAAGAATAACCTGATTTAGGAAGTTTCAACAGTGGCCATGAGAATCGGTAAGTTCACTTTCTTTTGATTCCCCTTCTCCCCATTTACTTGGCGTAATTCCATTTCATATATTGAATTTTGGGTGTAGAATGACAAGGACATGTGATCTATTCTGTTGGCCCTTCTTTAGGTGGGTCGATGTTGGAATGACGGCGCGTATCCGGTGTATCCTCTTCTCTCAGGTGGAGGAAGGATTTGAAGTGCAAAAACTCTTTCGGGCTATCACGGGTACTTTTATCTCTGTTTAATGTTCTTTTTTTTACCTGTTGTTTCTCTATGTTTCTTTTATGATCTCTCTCGCCTGCCGCCAACTTTCTCTTTTCAGTGATTTTTGGTTGATTTCTGAATCATGTTAGACCTCCATGCCGGAAGATTCCACCAATTTAACTGCTTACCAAGGTGAATCAGATCTAGATGAGCCAAGGGGGTAAGGTAATTTCGTGTTCCTTGCAGTAAGCGATCATCTGTGTCTTGGGTCTTATTTTCTTTGGTTGCTTCGGTCTTGGCTTCGTGAATCTCTGCTTCTTGGTTTGGGTTTCGATTCTCCATTCTTGCTCTCAACGGCGATTCATTTTGTGTGTCTGATTTACTGCTGGTTTCTGGATTTCATGCATCCTGTATCTCTCAAGGGATATTTAATTTCTGATAACTTTTTGTGGTTTTGGGTAGATGAGAACTGTCATGGCGAGGGAATTGCCAGGTCCAGCCGCCTTGAGAGAGATCTTTAGGTTCTTCTTTTCCAGAGAAATGGAGCAAGGTATTGTTTTGCTGGTAGAATGACCTTAAAAGCAGCCTAAAAAATCAAGATGAACTGTATACTGTTACAGGTAAATGCCCCTGTTCGATACCCATTTGACACCATCAATTTTCAGTCGTTTATTTTTTCATGTCCTGTTATTCATTGTTGTTTGGATGGTTTGGCCATTTACTAACAGAGTCGGTGTCTGAGCTGCATTCATTGATGGAAGGAGGAATTGCAGTTCGTCGACACAGATTGTGGCTGCTGAAAATGATGGTATTTTGTTCTCTGTTTTTCGTTCGGTGACATACAGGTCATTTACAGTTGAGGACCCAAATTCAATAGAGGACTGTAGACTCATTTATATGAAGCTTCGGCTCTATGAATCTAAGGTCTAAATTTTGAAACCTGCTATATAATTGAAGTTGTCGATATTAAGATTTAATCATGCTAACTTAGTTGTTCATACCTTCTTTGTTTGCAGGTGTAAGTTGCAGTAGGTTATGCAACTAATCTAAGGTTGTTTTTCTGGTGGTAATATTGTAAGGCCCTCTTATTTTATAATGGTGTGTTGGCAGACAAGTGCTATATCACATGTAAATATATAATGGCAGATAAATACTATTTAGAATGTATATATAATGTTGATCATTAATCATTTGATAATTTTGTTATCAGATTGATGATCTTAGTATTAAACTTTAAATTGGTATGTCAGTACTTGGATTACCCTATTTTTGCATTTTATAATTCGACAATGCCAAAGTTTTGGTTTATCATATTTTGATAGTTTATGTCACAAATGACTTTTACATTCGACACAGTCCCGGCGCGAAGCGCGGGCAAGAAGAACTAGTTTAAATAAATTAAGGTTGGGTTAAATAATTATTGACCTTTAGCAACGATCTTTAGTGACAGTTTTAGAGCTGTCGCTAATGCGGGGTCTGTAGACCAGCATCTGACCAGCAACCGGAATCTGGGGTTGTCGCCGGAAAAGTGATTTTTTTCGCCTGAAATGTTTTTTTTTTTCACTTACAATTTTTTGTGTCAAATATTTGTTTGTTGAAAAAATTATTTTCGCTCAAAAATTTGTGTGGCCAGCATTTTAATTCACTAAAACATACATTTCCAAAAAAGGTCAAAATTGACTTTTTCACATAATTTGATGGGCGGCAAATAGTAATGACACGGGCGGCAAATAGTAACCCTCTATAAATATAGTGGTTCCTGAAGTGTTCGATGTGAGAGGACTATATAGAAAGTGGTTACTGCCTTACTAGTGCTTCTTTCTGAGGGAACAAGGGAGCCATAGTAGGTTTGGAAATGACAGCAAAGATCTGGAACCCTTAAACAGAAGAAGCAATGACAGCAAAGATCTGGAACCCTTAAACAGAAGAAGCAAGCAAGCCAGTAACTTGAGGTGCAAGTGATGTAAATTAGGATCAGGCTCTAAGAAATTACCACACCGTTGCACCAATGTAAATTCTTTGCTCTCTCTCTCTCTCTCTCATCATTTTGGTGAGGTTAACACGAAACCTGGTATGTATATGAATATCTTTCTCCCAGACATAGGTTACGTACACCGGCCTTTGTCAAAAGAAAACAAGCCTTTTTCCTATGGCCGAGTCCAGGATAAAAGAGGAGCCAACAGAACTCCTTCAATTCAGAAGGAGCAAGAACATGAAGGTGAAAAACAGGGGAGAGATTTCGATTGGTGTAGAACATACTTACCATCATCATTAACATAGGCAGAGGTAGGTAGGTAGTGGATGATAATATTGCACCAAACTCATTCACAAGCCAAATAGTAGCAACAGGGACACAACCATACATAAATACATCATTCTGAATCCTAATTATAAACCAACTAGTAGTCAATATCAACTCCACAATACTTGAGCAGAGCCTTGCGGTAGTATTCAGCATTTTCAGACTCAGACATACGCTGCATATACAGACAGACAGGTTGACGGAATGCAGTTAGCAGGGCACATATTGACTGCCATATATATAAGATAGAGAATCCAAAACTTGCACAATAACATTAAACATACCTCTGCAAATTTCCTTAGCAAATTATTGCATCTCGTTGCAGCAGAGTTCTTGGGGAATTTAGGCTCGACCAGCTTAACACTTTTGATGTTATCAACTCCATATTCAGTAAGATAATTCATGACATTTTCTTCAGAAGCTACGAGACCTACCACCACAAACCAAGAAAAGTAACATTGTTGTAGAACAGAGAGAGAAAGAGAGGAACTTGTGTCTTCAGCTAGACAGGAAAGAGATAAAGGAATCGACTTTGATTACCGCAACGCCTTGCTGGTTTAGGAGGGCTGGGGTTCCAGGACAATCCGTACTCAGAATCAAACGTAATGGATCCCGATCCTGAGAGAGATAAGAGAGCGAGCGAACTACACGATCAGAATGAACCCTAGATACTATGCGAACAATTCACCAATTCCGACAAAAGGGCAAAGTTGATTCGTACAAAATCTATCTTCTTAATCAGAATACATACCGGTGTAGAACACAAAGCCGGTAGGCATGGCCGGCGACCACTTCTCTCGATTCTTCTCTTCTTCTTCCCCAATCGCGTTCGCTTTCCGGCTGCGGCTGCCCTTGTTTCGCTCTCTTTTAGGATCAGAGTTACTGTGTGCTGGCCGGACATGTAAGTATTTTATTTTGAACCCAATGGGCCATCCGAAATCAACAGTATTTATAGCTGAAAAGTAAAACTGTAACCCCCATTCAAATTTTCCTGCGCATAGAGTGATTTTAGGAGTCTGATGCGGCAGGGTGGTTACGCGGGATTAAATTAAAAATCCCCGCCTGACAAGAAAGATAAGAAACCGTCGGTTCCCACTACTTTTTTTGCGGCTGAAATCATCTTCCATTTTCTTCGGGGTTATCTACGTTTTGCTTTCTCCTTCCCGCAGCACGGCAGGATATCCATTTCTCAGCGGACAATTTTGGGAACAGGGACTGACGCTTGCTGCTCAGCGGAGGAAGGCATTGACGGCCCGCTGATGTGGAGTTTACCGTGCCGAGATTCTGCAGTTTGGAACGAGCGGCGAACACCTGATTGAGCGAGGAAGACCTGCGGCTAATTGACGGTGAATTCCCCAGCCAACCGGCGAATCGAAGGTGAGTCATGATTTGTGGTATTTGTTTACCCCCGCTGATTCGAACAATCGGATTTGGTAGTTATGCGGTGAATGATTCTCCAGCCAACCGCCGATTTGAAGGGGAGGCGAGATTGTTTCGGTTAGTTTGCTCCTGCTGCTTCTCTCAATCCGGATTAGGTAGTTCTGCGTTGAACCCTTGCCAGCCAACCGACGATTTGAAGGGGAGTCAGTAATTTTTTCTATTTGTTTTGCCCGGTTGCTTCGCGCTGTCAGATTTGTTAGTCTGATATATATGCGTTTTGGGGAAGCCCGCAATTCCTCTATTCGCAATTGGATTTGGTATTCTGATCTGCATATGACCTATTACTGTTTCCATCATTTACTTCGCTTATCTTTAGTTGTATCTGATTGAGTTTCCATGTGTACCCAGCTAAATTGATAGGCCAACCCTTCCTGTACCTCCTGTGTCCTTATCGCAGCTTAGAAGGAGACCACGTCTTCGGCGAATTCGGCGACTACAAGCCCCTCGAAGCCAAGGAAAACAGGGGAAACCAGGGGAGCCGAGTTCCAAAGAAGGCATATGATTGAGCTCTGGTTTAGATCCCAGCTGCAACTGGTAGGTTTCTCGCCCTCTTTCATTGATATTCCATTTCAGTCTCCTTTCTGTTCCGGATATTTAGTTCTAAATTTGGGTTTAGCCCGTCGTACTTGATAGATTTGGTTCATCATCTTCTCCAATTATTTTCTTATCGAAGAGACGACGACGGAACTAAATTATGATTACTGAGAGTGAACTATACAAGAAGAAAACGAGCTTTGTATTCGCATAAGGAGAAAAGGCGGGGGATGGGTTAGCGGCGGCGGTGGGTTTCTGACTCTCTTTCGTTAATATTCACTTTCTGACTTCTTATTTAGTGTGTTGATTTTTGGGTCTACGTTATGATTTTCCCTTACTATACTACATGGATTTGGTTCATCATTTTTGCCCGTTCTTTCATATTGAAGGAACGACGACGGGAACTCGATGATGGCAGGAGAAAGTGGAAAATGAGCGTTGGGTTTGCAGAGGAAAGAATAAGGATGATTAAGTTAGCGGAGTAGAAAGAAGGCAAAGCCAGGTAGTTCAAGTTTGGGGACTTCCTTTCAGTTTGATTGGGTGTTTGTGATAAGTCTTAGTTTGGTCAACATATGAGGACTTTCATGAATACAAAAAAGGCTAAGAGGAAGAAGAAGAAGAAGAAGAAGCAACAGCAGAGAATTAATTTTCCCTGGTCAAATCCCCTGGTCGCAGTTTACAAAGACATAGAAGGCAAAGAGAACGGCAGTGGAAGGAGGAATAAGAAGACGCACAAAATCGAAAAGGTGAAGAACTCTATTACGATTGTGAAGGAATAACGAAATCGACATGGTGGTGACCTTCTCTTTTTGCTTCTGTTTTTTGTTTTGTTTAATTTCTTGTGATTTATTCGCATGTTAATGAGCTTATGCCAGTTTTGGGTATTTACCTTCCAAATACCACATTGGGAAGCTTTCACTTGCCGAGTTCAACTTATTAATCAAGTGCTTGCCATCAATGGTGGTTTGGATGTGTTTGGCTCCATTTTATATCTTCCAGACCTCGCGGTTTGTACCTCAAATAGCTTTTGGATTATTGAGTTCTTACGTTGCTATTATGTTTACCTTCGCGATATGCATGATCACATAGAAAAGGCCTTATTTTCCGAGTTCTTATGCAGTGGCTGGGTACATTGATGTGGTCATTTCAGAAACGACAACTAACATGTAAGAGTAGTCACCTTCTTAATCAACAAGGTGCGCTACGAACTAAAGTCATGTGCTATGCTAATTGTTTGTATTGGTGTTCAGGGAAGAGTGCATCCGGAAGGGAAGATTACATCGTCATCAGTTCTGTCAAAATAAAGCGACCATAAACAAGACATGCCTTCTGCAGAACATAATGATGAGTGCTCCAATTTTCAACGGTTTATATATTTGTTTCCAGTTCTTTTATGTGTGTATGTCTTCTACGCCCGATGATTATGATTCGTTGATCCCTTTTTTCCTTTCAAGAGGAAGAGCATATATGCAACAAAAAGGACCAACAAAAATGATATAATCAAACACGATTGGCGATTCTCATGATGATGAGATTTGTGCTCTTTATGAACAAGCTTTCTCTTGGTACTTTTTTCTCCCTTGAATCTCTCATTTTTATAGCTGATGTTGTGTTATATCATGTTACACGGTCAATCACAAATCGTGTTTGGTTTCTAAAATTAGAATGAATCCAGGTTTGTGTTGCCTAGGGACTGTAACTTGTGATTACCTTTCATATTCATCTAAAAGTTTAATTTTTTATTTGTTATATTGGTATTGTTTTCAGGTATGGTTGGTATATTAATTTGATTTTGGATACTCATAGGATAATTGTCAGTTCCAACCAGTACATGGATACTCATCTAAAATCAATTAGGTGATTTTCCCCGTGTATTCGTTCCTACCCATTCACGATTCTGATTTTATAATTTTCCATTTTATAGGTTCCATTTGTTGCTATAGGTGTTTCCTACGAACTGAAGTATAGAGAAAAAAGTATATGTTCATGAATTTGAGATGCACGAGGGTGTTTGGTTTAGCCAATGCCCATGGATTTCGTAACCAAAGGTAGTATTCTGATTACTACCTTTGCTGCTTCTCTGTTTGTTGTCGCTTCAAACCTCCACTTATCATCTTACATATCATGGCAGGTTCTACGGCATAGGAATTGTGTCTCTTCATTTTACCAGTTTTTCCTTTAGATAGATGTGCTTCAGTAAGATGTTTTGTGTTCTGCACTTTTATTCAGAATTTTGTAGTAGGGTAGAATCAAGCGAAGACAAATACTTGCAGTAGGATTTATATAGAACGTCTATGTAAAAAATACATGTATTGCACTTGAGATCTTAATTAATACAGTTGGGTCATATATTTAATCCGTTTGTTTTATCTTCTTCGACACTGTACTTTTTAAGCTGTGATGTAAAACTTGCATGAAATTGACTTGCAATGAATGTCTGGATTTAGCAAGTGGCAATCTATTAACTTTGTACTCTTGGATGTGCCCTTTTGAATTTGTTAGTGTCCGGGACCTTCTTTTTCATATGACGATATAATCAGATAGCAAACTTTTCAATTCCTTACTTTGTTGTGGTCATGCTTTGATCCTTGATTGACCCAGGCTCATGTAAATCATCCTAAATCATATTAGCTATCTTGATGATATCGAATTGCTGCTGCATCTATTGTTTTTTAAAGTAAAGATTGGATTTTGCCTATATATGTTAAACTATAATCTATAGATGTTATTATGGGAAGGAGATGATGTTTCTCTGTATATGACCAATTATCTGACCAATTTGGTTGCAGAAAAATTGCTTAAAGCAATAAGACAGGAAGATTGGTTACTCATATAGACAAAGAACATAAAAAGAGTAATTGCATACCGAGTGAAAGGGATTTGGATATCTCTGCACAAAGAAAAGTCGGTATCACTTATTGGTTATTCATTTGATATTAAGTTCACTGTTTTTTTTTTGTAGTTAGAATCTTATCAGCATTGAATAGTTAATTCTTAGATATTTTGTTTTTATGGTAGTGTGCTCTAATCCATTCCATTAGGCTAAGACTGTTTTGATTCGAGTTGACCTGAAGGAATCAGTAGCGAGCTTCCAATTGGGGTTAATGATTTTGAGATACTGAGCATTATTGATTGAGTCAATGTTCATAGATGCCTTAACCTAAGGTTTTTGTGTGATTCTAGCCTATGTTCTTTTCAGCTGCTGCTTCTTCTGTAAGTTCTTACACAACACATTTAGTATTTCTAAAATGTTGATCCCAAAAAAGTTAAGAAAAAGAACACTGAAATGCTTGATAATTTGTCTTTGATGGCAGACTATAGTTTCCAAATCATCTCCTTCTATCAACTGATTGTATAATCCCACCTTTTGCCTCTATTGCAAGAATCAACAATGTCTTCTGGGAATAAGAAATACGACCGTCATTTGTTGCTTCTTTAATCAAGTAAGTTAAGGGGTTGCATCGAGGGGTTTATTAAGACACATGCATAGTTTTGATAGCAAGTACTTATTGTGTGATATTATCTAAACGGAGTTCCCAATAAGTAAAGGGTGCTAAGGCTATAAATGTAGTGCATTAGATAAAGTGCTCTTTGAATTGAATCATTATTTGAGAATTAAAAAGTACCCAAATAATGAAAATATGAAATCATCTAGATAATGACATAAATGAAGGGAAGGAAATAATAACTATAAAATGAACCAATTAGAGGATAATCACTTTGCATATATGTATGTGTTAAAATATTTTGCAATTCGTCTTCGGTGGGTGGGGTTCTTGGTTAAGTTGTCGTTTTGAGATCATGAATTGTTGTGTGTGCTCTTGATTAGTTCCCCGTCATATTTTGCTAATGCATTCTTTGGTAACGCTGCTATATTTTTTAAAATTAGAAGCAAGAACAATTAGTGAAAGTTTAAACATTCCTAATGCTAGCATATACTAATTACTTGAAGCCCCCTTTCTTTTCTTCATGTAGTTGTTGTTGATGGTGAAAGCCGTTGTTTTAGTAGATGACTCGGGCTAGGATTTCATTACAAGATGGATGGGGACAAGACAATTTGTTTTCAATGCAACATCAGATAATAGTACGAAAATAGCTTACCATGCATCCTCATTCTCACACAGCATTATTTATGTTGGTGATAACATATTCTTAAAACAATAGCTACTTCGATGACTATGTTCTGTGCTAATATGGATGATTGCTAAGTGCGTTATTAATGCTTACTTCCTGATCCGTTGGACATTTAATAACTCACTTTTGTGCATATACCTTATAACTATGCCACATGCTAGCTCATTTTGTTATGGGTTGTTAATTGCAAGGACCAACATAGGCGAAAAGATAATTGTGACCAGATCACATACAGATTTCTCATATTGGGAATCGCGTTTTAATCAATAAACCATGAGATTGCCAGAGAATCTTGAAGATGACATGTTTTTAATCAACTACTAATAATGTATTGTATGTTGGCTAATCTGGCACCATGATAATTCTTCCCAGGTTTATTGTTTGGATGGTTTTACTGTTTTCTTTACTTTTATGTCTTTCCCATCTGTCTCTTTGAATGCTCGATTTACAAATCTAATTTATGGATGTCTAGAGGTGGCAATTTCAATCCAATCCAATCCACCAATCCAATCCATCAATCCATTAAAAATATCCACCTAATCCAATCCATTTAAATCCAATCCATTTGATCCAAATCCAATTGGATTGGTGGATTCATGGATTGGATCCATGGATCATTGGCAAATTACGGTTTAGTACCTATAATTTTTATTTTTTACATTTTGGTACCTAAAATTTAATTTTTTATACGAAAATTATCATTGGAAAATTACGTTTTGGTACCTAAAATTTTTCATTGTGACATTTTAGTACCTAAACTTTTTACATTTTACATTTTGGTCCTTGGTTGAGGATGTCATTTGGATTCATGGATAATCCACCAATCCACTTGATCCAATCCATGAATCCACCAATCCATTAGATCCAATCCATTTGATCCATGGATCCACCAATCCAATCCACCAATCCACCAATCCAATCCATTTGCCACCTCTATGGATGTCACTTATTCCAAATTAATGGGGACCAACAAATTTCAAATTCGATAGCAAAACTTTTCATTCTTGACCTTTGATTTGATTAGAGTTTTAGCACCTACTTCCAAATTTAGGAGTTAGACAAATCTCGCATGTATTGAATTTAGATACCAAATACATAACTGAAATATATGATCCAAACGATGTTCACATTTGTTATTGAATATCAAATTGGTTTTCTTTCTTTATGAAGTCATGAATCTTTTTTCATAAAATCCCATTTTCACGACAAACGATTGTATATTTGAATCAACAAGTGTTTTATTTAATAAAATTTCAAATAAATACTTCAAATATTTGAGATTTTGGTCAATATAATAGCTTGGACTATCCTTTTACGTCATTGTCAATTCTTAAAACCACAAATATTTTTCGTGAATTATACAAAATTAAAGATCCCAAATCAAGTAAATCATAAATATTGATAAAATAAATTATACGAAATAGAATGAAATTGATCCGACCAACGGGTCGGGTAAAAGCTAGTATCCATTATATGGACTGAACTGGGCCATTTAGTTTGGTGCATACGGCTATTTCCCCCTTGGATACAAAATTTTAATCAAATTTGTGAATTCGGCTTAATTTAATATTTTAATCTAACAAGACTAGTTTTATTATACTTTGGATGTGATTTTCAAAATAAAATGCCACAAAAAAAAAAATCAAAATCAAAATATTCATTCACACAACACAAACTAAAGTATTCTCAACATGTTTTGTAATGCAAACAGTGCATCATGTGACACCATATTGAAACCTAGTTAGCTGCCTTCCTCAACATCGTCAATCTGGCTTTCACTAACCTAGTATACTCAATAAGTTTCGTTGAATACCATATTTTTTAGTCTACTATCTGAAGTATCATATAAATATTAGACTAATCATATTTTGAATCTAACTGTCATAATTGATCCTTTGTGATCCACAGTGATATGAGAATACGTAAGGTTTTGTTCCCCCCAAATTTTATAAGGTCGTTTCAATTTGGCTCTAGTTAAAATGCTATTAGTAATAAGACAAAGAATATTTACTACATAACAATTCATTGTAGCTATTTCTGGTAAAGGATTTGAGTGTTGAATTTACTCGAGACGAAATTTTTCCTCTCGCTCGACTATACATTCCACGCATTCAGCCTATTATCCTACCTAAGGTTCCTCGATATGAAAAAATTCGTATTTAAATCCATATTACAACATCCTATTTATACTAATTCCCAAAAGTCTACACCGGAGAAGATTTGATGTCACAATTTAAAGTGTTAAACAATTTACAAATTTATTGTAACATAGCTAGTACTTTAATTCGAAATACATCATACTCTATTAGGTATAGCCAAATTCACTGTGTTTTTTCTATTAGTTCTCTATCGACATAAATCACTTTTATTGGTTTACATACCATATAGACAACAATCTATGTCACAGTCATACATATATTGTCTCCAAGTCAACGAAGTAAAATTTTTGGGTTGCAATTTAGTCATTGCTATGGCGATAAACTCAAATTTGTGTATTTTGAAAAATTACAGTACCTTACATGTTACGTATAGTGAATTTTTTTAAGAAGTTCAGTGTTTTGAAAAAAAATACCTCGACCTCAGGCTGCTAATTAATCACAGATTCACAGTATTAATGTCCCTAATATTAATCGTACCGTGAATTCCACTTCCCCACTGACGCGCGTGAAAGAATAAAAAATTTCTCGAATTCTCCGGCGAAACGAACCCCCCATTTTTCTGCCTCTTCTCTGCTCCTTCCAATTTCTTCCAGCTTTCTCAATTCTCTTCCTATGGAGCCGTTTAAACCTCCAAACCCTCTCTTTAGGGATGACAATGGGTCGGGTTGGGTGCGGATAGTTCATATCCGTTACCCTACCCATAGTAGTTCGGGTTTTACCCATACCTATACCCACATGTGAAACGGGTAGAAAATCATAATCATGCTCATACCCGTTCGCAGTGGCGGATCCAGGAATTCTACGTAGGGGTGTCCTCTATAAAAAATTATATTAAATATTAGAATTAAATTAAATAATTATTAAATATGAAAATATCTAACTAATAAAGTTTCATTAAAAGTTCAGACGTGTTTCATCAAATGATAAAATGCATTCGGTGTTTATACTGCTCAACAAATATCTCTCGACATATCTTACTAGACTAGGATATCCCGTAATTGAGTTTAATCGTTAGGTTTTGAAAATAATTTGAGATAAGAATAATATTTTACTATTATATTTGGATCTAAAACACAATAACAAATGAGTTGTAGCGTAATTGAAAATATATTAACTAATAGTGGCAGTATCCCAAATTTAAATCACATAAACTACTACTTAAATATTATTTATACCAATACTCAAACTACTACGGGAGATTGGATAATCATTTTTCCAAATTTTAAAGGTGTTCCACTACCACTTAAACATTTTTTTTCTCAAACGCAAATTACTATCGTAGGTTGAATAATCGTGTTTCCAAATTTTAGGGGTGTCCCGGGACACCCCTAACCATGCATGTATCCGCCACTGCCCGTTCGGGTTTCGGGTATCCACGGTTATCCATGGGTAATAATTTCTCTTGATAACTCCAACAAATATGTTAACATTCACACGTATTCTCACATTACGTAAGAGGAAAAGTACGACAATTATTCACTAGAATGAAGAAAATTAATTAAAACTACACAATTTCATGAAAATATTATATTTATATGCTAAATATAAAAATGTTAGAGAAAAATAATGATTATTTCTAGAAAAAATACATAAGCATGTGTATAATCGGGCGGGTTCGGGTTGGATAGTGAAAAACTCATGCTCACCCATTACCCGCAATATTCGGGTTCGAATTTTACCCGTACCCACTAAATGTCCTTCGAATTCGAGTTTTACCCTAGCCGATTAGGCCGAATTCGGGCTGATATCCACGGTTACATATATTTTTGCCATTCCTACCTCTCTTATCCTTCTCTTCTTTCCTCCACCAGAAATGCCTCCGCTTAGGGAACGAGCTCGCCACAAAGCTGGGCGACACCACGCGAGCCCTATACACTTCATTTCCCCCGCCGACGGCAACTGCCAGGAGGCTCAACCCACCGCCTTTCCTGTTCGCCTCAGTTTCTCAGGCGAACCAGCAGCAACCACCGCCGGCTCTCAGCACCGATTACGTGGCGAAGAGACTCACAACTGTGTACACTGTGAGCAACACAAACAACGAGTTCGTCCTCATTTCGGATCCTGATGGAGCTAAGTCCATCGGATTGCTCTGCTTCCGCCAAGAAGACGCCGAAGCATTCATGTCTCAGGTTAGAATTCCGCATTGTGTTGTGCTTAGTATCGTATGATTTCGTGCTTTAAGGTGACTTAATTATACCTTCTGCTATTCCAATTTGAAGGTGCGATTGCGGAGAAAGGAACTGCAGAGTGGGGCGAAAGTGGTGCCTATTACTCCTGAACAGGTAATGAGCCATGTTTGCTGCATATGTCTGGACTTGACATTATGAATTTGGAAATGTTGTTAAGCTTTGAATATGAGGAAAATGATTCACTGCCTTGGAAGTCGGTCGTTTAAGCTTCTGATTGTACATTATGTAGGTCTACATGCTGAAGGTCGAAGGCATTGCATTCAGATTTTTGCAAGATCCCGTCCAAATAAAGAACGCATTGGAGGTTGGTTTTTGTAGATTTCGCAGTTGCGGTGGAAGTATTTCTTAGGTGTGAAAGTATGCATCAATGAAGTCAAAAACAACTTTCTCTATGTCAATGATTCTGCGCTTAGTTGTCCATGCAATTTCCTCATTTGATCATTGTGATTTGAGTGTTCTCTTACCATGCTCTTATATTCCCCAAGTCTATAATGCCATCTTGCTGAATCAACATCTACTGAGGAATAGAATTAAGTTTGTTTCTACTCGAGTATCTCTTGAGTTGAGAAGCAATATGCCCTTGTTCATTTTATCCCATTAGTGCTTATTACACATTTTCCTTGCTTTGTGAGTTGTGGACATATCGATAACTTTTAAGAAAGTTATATTCATGCCTCTGTATCATCTGAGTCACTAATGATGAAGATCAATCTTATGTTTACCAGCTGAAAGCTTCTGACATAAGGAGTGGCTTTGATAGAGTTCCGGTTTTCCAGGTATGTTGCTTGCCTCACTACTTAGCTTTCCCTCTTAGTTGCAGGTCAACCGATATGATGTCAAGTGTCTTTGTTGGTGTTGTAGATCACCAGTTATGGAAGTATTGCCACTTAATTTACCGAATGATGTTCTGTTTGGTTTCCTGCTCAAGTAAAGAGAGCGGGAATTTAGTACTTACATAGTCCGTCTCTTCCATGAGATTTACTGTGACCTAAATAATACCTGATCAATGCTTTTCCATGACCCCTCTTATTCAGTCAGACCTTTAGGTAGAAAAGAAGAAAAAACAGGTGGTTCTGCCCCATATATTTCCAAAAGGTACTCCGACCTCCTAATATCCTTGACTAAGTTGTTTGTTCACTACGCATACTCTAGCAATGTTTAATCTAGTAGTTAACAAATCCAATAATTTGCACCTTGTGTAATGTAAGAAGACATAGACAAGGAGCTGGCGAAGGTTTCCAAGTCATCGAGAGGCGTGCCTCCGAATATAGTGGTATGAAAGCATGGAATCCCTTGGAAGAGTTTTGACTCTGAAGTTATTAGACATTTCTGGTGCCTTGTGATCGTTGTTACCTAATACACGCATGCTCGTCTGTTTTTTGCCTTGATCGGTCTTCAGTTAAGCATCAACTAATATATGGTTATGTCCATGTGTTAGGTTTAGTTGTTGTATTTGAGTCACCTTGTGTTTGTGTGTTGTGATTGGGGAGACGATCGCGTTATTTGCCCATCTCTTAACCGTTTTGACTCGGAACATAGGATGAGATTCCTTAACCTGGACCGTTCCATTCCCCAGATGGCGTAGCTTGGCTAGCTTTGAGTTATGAAGATCCCGGTTCGATGTTTGTTTCTACAAGGGTGTGAAATGTCAGTTTACGCAGGAAGATGCTGCAGTTATGTTACTTCAATCGAAGATAGTTTCGTTGGCAATTAGGTTATACAACTGTCCATCATCATAATCTTTGCTGCTCTCTTGGTATCCATATGATGAATCAAGTACCCTGAAGTTTCTCTAGGGCATATAGACTTTTAAGGTTTAATCAGAGGCAGGCAATGAGAATTAGAAATTTAGAATGGACATTTTCTTTTCACCCTACTAGTACCTCCAGCTCCGGGCCTCGATTGCCACAACAACGGACAAAAGCAAAATTAAACATGTTTTCATTCTCGATTTTCACGTGTAAACAAAAAAATGGAAATGAAAGATGATACTAAACAAAACCTTAGGCCCTGTTCACTTTCATTTTCGTTTCCAGTTTTCTGTTTTCATGTGATAAATTTGGCAACCGAAATGAGAAAACTTGTTTACTTTTCATTCTGATTTCTATTCATTTCCAACTATGAAAACAGAAAGTGGCAACTTCCTGCTGTTTTCGGAAACGACAAAATGTTGTTTTCACCTGTTTTCAACATCTGTTTTCTAAAAAACAGAAAACAGAAATGAAAGTAAACATGCCCTTAAATTCTCTATCCGCAGTTCACCTCAGATTCTCAATTTATGTTTTAGCTTCTCTAGAAACTTAACTTATTTTTATTTTAACAATACGAAAAAGCAAGCTATGTTGTCCATTTATTTGATAAAGTTAAACCAAATCCTTTTGATAATTTCGATTCCTTTGGGGCGATTATAGAAGATCGCCATTTGTTCATAAACTAAAAGAGGGATTGAGTACTACGACTCCGTTTTAGAGCAAACGAATGCCAAATGCGTTTGTTGAACTAGCACACGATTACTTAGGAGTTAGGACGGGCTGAGATCTGGTGACTAAGGGGACCCCCCTTAGTCACATGGCTAAGTGAATCTCCACCCTTGCATCTCATTAAAATCTAAGGGCTCCTATTAATCCAATTTAATGAAGGGCAGTATAGTAATTGCATGACTATTTTTAACTTTTAATTATAAAAAGAATAAAAAAAAGTAACCCAGCACGTTCCCGTCCCCGTCCCTTTGCGGCGGTCGCCTCCCGTCCGCCTCCGTCTCCGACCAAGGTGCCATTATTAGTCCATGGAAATTTCCAGAGAGATGGGCGCCATTATTCCGAGAGAGAGAGAGAGAGAGAGAGAGAGAGAGAGAGAGAGAGAGAGAGAGAGAGAGAGAGAGAGAGAGAGAGAGCTTTTCCGGCGACGGCGGAGCAGTTTTCCGGCGACCAGAGACGGTGGTGGATGATTTTCCGGCAACAGTATTGAGTTCGTGATGTTTGTAATGTTTATATTACTATTTTGTATACATTGTAATGTTTGTAATGTTTGTAATGTTTGTTTGTCTAGTTTGTATACTTTATGTTATGATTTATACACTTTCTATTCATTGATTTGTATTTGTAACTTTTGTTATTCAAGTTTGTATACTTTTATGTTATGATTTGTATACTTTGTATTCATTTGTTTGTAATACAAGTTTAACAAACTGTATTGTAAGTAGTGATATTCTGTACGTGTAGTATGCTTTGTACTGTTTGTAATGTTTGTTTGTAATGTTTGTAATGTTTGTTTGCAATGTTTGTAATGTTTGTTATTTTGTAATGTTTGTAATGTTTGTTGGTTTCTTTTGTATTGTTTGTAATGTTTGTTATTTTTGTCCACATTTTTGTCATTTTTTTCAACCATGTTTGTAATGTTTTTTGTATCACAAATCAATACATATAAAGTATACAAATTATTAGTACTTACAATACAAAGAGACGTGATTTGCAGCACAAATCAATACATATAAACTATACAAATCATACTGACATTTTGTACAAAAATACTAACAATACAAACTAATGTTACAAAACATACAAACTATACAAATCATACAAACTAATGTTACAAAACATACAAACTATACAAACTATACAAATTACTAATGTTACAAAACATACAAACTATACAAATCATACTGACATTATGTACAAAAGTACTAATGATACAAACTGACAACACTTTCATTACAAACCATTGTTCTTCCTTCATACGACAAATTGTATTCCACCGTTGCCGCCGCCGACACTCTCTACCGTCGCGACCTCTCTCTCTCTCCATCATCGCGCCGTTTCTCTTTCCTCCACCATAGTCGACGCTCTCTCTGCCATAGCCCCTCTCTCTCTCCTCCACCATCGTCTCTCTCTCTCCTCTGTTTTCCCGACAACGGGCAGATCTACTTTCTCTCTCTACCACTACCTCCGTCGTAGTCGTCTTGCCCTCTCTCCATCGTCGCCGGAGTCGTCGTTGAGATCTCCTCGCCGTCGCCCCCTCTCTTCCACCGTCGTTGTCCTTCTCTCCCCGCTGCTGCTTCTCTCTCTCTCTCTCTCTCTCTCTCTCTCTCTCCTACGGCCTGCAATGGCAACGCAGAAGAGGATGGATGGAGGAAAAATCGCGATCTCCTCCACCGTCGTCGGCGCCGTCGCGATTTCCTCTAGCGTAGCGCCGCCGTCTTTCTCTTTCTCTCTCTCCTCCTCCGCCATGGCTTCTCTCTCTCTCTGGACATTGCAAAAACGGGAAAGGGAAGAGACGTGCAGATGGAAAAAAGGAATTCAATAATAATAAATAAAACAAAATAAAAAAATAGAAGTTAATAATTTAATAATAATGCCAAAACTACCATTCTCATTTAATAATAATTAATAGATTTATCTGGACTATCAGATCAATCCAAAGGCTGAGGGGGGCTTAGTCAAGTGACTAAGGACCCCCCCTTAGTCACCAGATCCGGACCCAGTTAGGACTTTAGGAGAGTGGTAGTGCCATCTGGAACAGCGATTGTCATGTATTAGGCCAGTTGGAAACCGTTTTATTTATAATTACTAAACCTTTAAAGAACATACCATCAATCCGACCTTAGCTCAGTTGGTAGAGCGGAGGACTGTAGTAAAATGCTGAAATCCTTAGGTCACTGGTTCGAATCCGGTAGGTCGGAATTTTTTATACATTTTTTTTTATTCTTTTTGCAACTCAGCCATGGGCTACACAAATGGAAGTTTCAAGTAGCTGAGGCACAAATTGAACAAGTTACATCCCCTGAAAAAAAATGACGAGTCTTTGCTCCATATCTCAAGACGAAGCAGCAAGAATAAGAGAACTGCTGCAATCTCTTCAGTTAGACAGGGTGTGAATGATGGTATTGTGAAACGGGTTCGAGAGGTGCTCCACAAGGTTATCGATCGGACCCTTATGAGTCACAGCTGCCTGCACGAAGAATCCCAGCATCGCCACCATTGCCAGCCGCCCGTTCTTGATCTCCTTCTGCTTCCATGCACCAGCACTCTTTACGTCCTTCGCCAGCCCGAGCGGGTTCAGCAACGGTCCTCCTGGATATCTGAGTCAATAAAGGAGAATACAGATTGGTTCATGTTTTGGTTTACTTGCTAAAATGGAGATCGATTCGATTCGAGCTAGCAGTGTTCGAGTGTTTATCTACCCTGGCTCCAGTCCTTCCAATGCAGCTTCCAACCCGAAGAAGGAACCCTCCTTGGCTTGAGATCCTGGGCTAACAAAATCCATGTACCTCCTTGTCTCAGCATACCTGCAAAATCCGTAGGAAAACGGTATAACATCCATAATTGATATGCCCTTCCAACTACTCGAGCAATTCAGGCTAATTTTCGCTCCTACAAGTTAAGACTTTCATTTCAGTTCCGGTGTAAGTGAGATCCCTACTCAAAACCTTTTATAACGACCTTATCGAACTTGTAAATAACAAAATCCTGCTGCTACGATTTGAATACAGATTATCTGCAATCGATTGGAAGTGGAGAACCGGGATTACACATTCGTTTTACTGTTTTCTGTGTGTTCTCTACTTTTTTTGTCATTGTCGTCTTCACAATCCAATCTAACAAACCCAATTGGGGATTCCAAAGCAAAGAACATGAAAGGTGAAAGAAATAGCAACGTTTTTTGCAACAACATTACCCCATCCACAGAAGCTGGACAAAGAGCAGAGTTCTGGTGCTTGCAAAATCGAACTTCACGGCGCCTGCCTCGTACCAGACCGGCAAGTTCTTGATTCCCGTAACCCTCAGCAACTGAAACAACAACCACAACACAACGACGTCAACAATCATTCGACGAAACTGGATGACAAAGTGAAACTGTCTCTGTAACATCGAGGGAACTCACGTCAGTGAAGAGGATTCCAGCAACTCCAAGCATGGAGAACCTGGCATGGACGAGCTCTGCCTGGACATACCACTTCAAGCTGTTCGGGTCCTCTCCGAGCCCAAGCGGGTCGAACCCATAGTCTCCTGGCAAGCTACACACGGCCGCAATTGAATTGAAGCCATTGTTCAAAACTTCCAACACAGAAAATCGAACCATTGTAGCGATTAAGGGTTAGCTTTAATGTCTCACCTGCCATCGAGATATGGAGGAGGGTCGAGCCCAGGGAGCCAGGTGGGTCGCGGTTGAGCTTGAGCCACGGTCAGTGGGTGACGTGGCCCGGTTTTTGCGGCCGACCATAGTGTGTCAGCAGCTAAGCTCGAGTATGGATTGTGGGTGTTCCTTGATGTGAAGCTTAAGGTGGAAGAAGAAGAAGAAGCAGAGCAAGGATGGAGAAGCAGAGCCCTCCCCATTGCAACGGCCATTTCTCTCTTTTACTTCTCTCTCGTTCGACCTCTTTCTCTCTGTCTATCAACAGAAATACAGAATGCACAAATTACAGCCACGTATGGAAGTACAATCCAAATGACAATTGGTTCATCCGGTTCAACCGTGTGAATCGAAAGTCATCTCATCAGTCTATACTCTACACTACAGGATAGAGATATGACAAAAATGGGCCTCATACTCGTTAGTTAATAGGGATGGCAATAAAACCCATGGCCGCGGGTATCCGACCGCCTCCGACCCAGTCAACGCGGGAAATCCCCGCTTTGACCGGGTATGGGGCGGGTATGGGTAAAACCCGCAAAAAGTTTGATGGGTATGGGGCGGGTATGGTTTTGTCCTCCCCCGCCCCATACCCATACCCATACGCGCCCCACTAAGAGAATTTCCTCACATATAAAAAAATATATGGATTAAATTGTAATCTATCAATGGTGATGAGGATAACTAAAGGAAATAAATAGTAGAAATGCAATTGAGTGACCATTTTATTCAAAATCTAATTCATTTCCCTCAATTCTCCTTTCACTCTTTCATTTTTCCCCTTGTCTAGAAGATTATGTTAGTTAATTAATACTTAGTAGATGTATAAGAGAGTTAGAAGATAATAATTTGAAAAATATTATACTCTATATTATGTATTAATGAATGTTTTAGGATTATATACTTTGAACCGTATTATGAAAATGACCGTGTTTTGTTGACTTCATGATATAATAGGTTCGTTTAGAGTTATAATTAAAACTTTTCTTGTAAGTTTTAGGTATAATAATGTTGGATGTATGGGTACGGGTATTACCCATGGGTACCCGAAACCCACGGGTATGGGGATGAGTTTGCAAAAACATTTCCCGCATGGGTATGGGGCGGATATGGATTTGGGCATTTGAAGATGGGAATGGGGATGGTTTAGACAAACCCGCACCAAACCCGCCCCATTGCCATCCCTACTCGTTAAGGAGAAGTTGCAGCAGGAGCAGAGTATGAGTTGAACCGGTTAGCGGTTAAACCGTTACGACATAATCATTTATCCCTAGAAGCAAAGGAAAGTATCTTCAATTCTCAACAATTTAACAAAGGATTTGAGTTGAGGAAATGCATAACTCCAATGCCTGTTTAAGCTTCAAGTAGAAGCTATAAATACAACATGACATGAGAGTAGAATTCTAGATACAGCACAATTTCATCACACGGCAACAACCATGAATACAAATTCAACACAATAATACATCTGAAAGCGAAGCATGTCTGTCTGTCTGTCAATCACCTCCTGCTGGATACACTGAAGGAGCTGACTTTCAGGTTCGTTGCAATCACAAGTGGAGCCTCTGGAGAGTCAGAAACCGCAAACTTGTCGTGCATGAAACGACTTTCGACGATGGAGTCATTCTTCGGGACTATCTTGTAACAGTAGCAGCTTTTTAATCCTTCTTGATTCAGATAGCATTCGTGGCTGCTATCTTTGACTTGCTGGAAGTTCCAAACGACACTGAACTTGCCAACAGTTGCTACCAAGTGACGCTCCTGCTTGCCATTCTCAGTGACCTGCATAATTTTAGTAGGGAGGAGGTGGTAAGTCAATACACACCACAAATCACAGCTGAAAATGACACGAGTTAGTGGCAGATGAAGAGCCAAAACTATCAGAAGCAATAAACTATCGTTTTGCCCTTGTTAGAATCTGCAAACAGCATCCCAATGTAGAACGTTCGGGCAGTTGGTATCGGAGGAAAGTGTAGTCAGTACAATTTTAAGGATGGTAAAGGGGCGATGATGCTGCAAACATAAACTCCTCATGGTATACAAACCAGATGATAACATAGAGATCAGAGAAGCGGCCCTCATTAGGTGAGAAATCCACCTAATTACAGAACACATTCAAGTCCTTGAAACTACCCATCATCTTCCTAGTCAACCAGATAACATCCAAGAACTGGTACCTAACCAAATCCTAGATTCAACAAAGCCACAGTGGAGCAAAATTATTTCAAAAGAACCACGAGGCTTAAAATTCTGTCATGTTTCATAGTGCATATGTCCCCAAGCGGTATGTATAATTTGGGTATCACATAAAAAGTCTGCATATCAATTACAGATTTCTTTTCTGAACATATCAAACACAGACATAACAAAAGACACGTAAAATATGTACAGAGATGAACAAATCTAGAGACTAACAGCGAAGCTTGAATTGAACACAAGACATCAAAAGTCATAGTTAAGGTAGCTACAAATTGCAAATAAAGAACATGTGTATGCGTACCCATGAAAACTGAGCATTGCGAAATCTGTTAGTAGCCCCAGCTGAGTGTGCATCCAATGGAGTCAGCTTCAACAGTCGAGGCGCTGCAATCCTATTCCCCATACGACCACTGAAGCCAGTCTTTGTCTTGCCATCCTTATCCGTGAAAAGAGTGCAGATCAGGATCAGATAAGTATCGGTTGTACCCAATATCCACTTTCCATCATAAGTAACATCAACATGAGTAATAGGTGAACCGAGACCAGGGAAAGCTGTTTTAGCTTGCCTCATAGAACTGCTAGAGTACAAGCGAATCTTTCCATCAAGAGACCCCACAACAATCGACCCATCACCAGTGCTTGCAAAACACCGAAAGTTAGTCCCTCGAGTGAACTGATGGCCTTGAGCCCAATTAAGCACAGGAGCACTAGAAGTAACTAGATCCTGGACAATTCCATGACGGTCTCGCATATCCCACCTGCAAAGACGATTATCATCCAATCCCAAAAATGTTGATCCAGATGGATCCAACTGAGCACCTTTGCTATCATTCACGATATCCCTCATGGTAATATCAGTCCCGTCTTTCTCAAACTTCCACTCTGTAACGACCTTACCGGTCTCCAAATCAAGCTGATGCAGCCCTCTTGAATGTGGTTTTGCATCATTTGATGGACTCATAAGCAGCATATTTGTCTCAGCACGCATGAGAAGTGCCTTCTTAGGTGTTGAATGAGCCAGACTTGAACCACCACCACCCCTTTGCTGTTCCCTGCCGAAATTAACATAAACACCTTTCCCTTGAATCCCATGGCTGAAGTTTTTAACCACCTGAATCCCTGAATCTCCCACCAGAAAGCTGTTATCCAGTGCCCCCAATGCCAAGCTCTGTATCCCATCATTTGCCACCTCCTCAAACTCTTGTGTCAAGTCCTGATTTCTCCTCACCGGAGTAACTGTTTGAGGACTTCTCGAGAAACTGTCTTCGGCATCTTCCCACATGGAATCGTCGGCCTTCTCCGGGTTAGCCCACCCGATGAAATCCTTGCCATATACCTTGACTTGATTCGCCTCGTTCGCCTCATACCCGTAAGTATTCTCGAACAAGCAGTCACGATACTTACCGAGAAACACCTGGTAATCCTCGTCGCTAAAGAATTTCATCGCCCAAACACCACGATCAACGAAATCAACGCGGCGCTGGTTCTTGAATGTCTTTAATTGCATCTCGGCATCAACTTTAACCCTAACTTTACTGCTCACCTTCAAGACCCACCAACCTTCCCCTTCAGATTCCGACTCCGACTCCTCTTCTCCGTCGTCGTCTTCTCCGCCACGGACCCCACCAACCTTCGAGGTCTTCAGAAACGAGTAAGATGCGAGCTTCTCCGAACACACCCATTTCGCCTTGGCGGTGTTCGCTCCGTGGTGGACGTAGAGCTTCACTTCGTTCTGCAAGTTGGACTTCTGATTCTTCGATGCCGTTGGGTATTTCAGCTTCAGAGCTCTCAGACGTGCCTCCACGTCGTCGACAGACGACGGAGTTCTCGTTTTCCGGTCAGATGAAGAAGACTTCTCCGGCGTCTCTTCGGTTGCGTCATTGTAGCTCGCTTCTTCTCCCTCTTCCTGATACTCCGAGTCGGAGTCCGAAAGCTCCAAATCCCCGTGGCTATGAGCTGCTCCCATTTCTCTTTGGTACTCTTAGTTTCGTTGGCAACGGCGGTGAGCGAACGGTAGCTAGAAAGATAAATTGCAGTGCTCAACCGCAAGATTCAGAGTCGGAGAATGTAGCAAAGCGCCATTTTTCGAAATTTGAAGACTTTTGAAACTTTCAAACTAGGGGTAGTAGGGTTTCAGATTCATAGTATCATTCTTTGTTGGGGGAGGATAACTGGGCCTCAAAAAGCCCAACGTAGTTAAACCCATAGAAGCCCAATAGGGCCCGATTGGTTACTCAATCTGGCTAACCCCTGAACAACCATCACCTCCCATTTCCCTCATCAGTTCCCTCACCCTCGCCACGTCATCCCACCTCTCTACGGCGGCGTATAGATTCGACATTAGAACGTAAAGCCCACCGTTTCCTTGATCAAGAAGGAACATCTTCTTGGCCAAGTACTCTCCAACCCTAACCTTGTGGTGCAAGCAACAAGCTGTCAGCAGGGCTCCCCACACTGCAGAGTCAGGCTCAATATCCATCTCCTCGATACACAACAACGCTTCGTCGAACAAACCAGCTCGACCGAGGAGACCAACCATGCAAGCATAATGTTGCAAATCGGGTGCGATACAGAATTGTTCTGTCATGACTCGGAAGTACTTCTTCCCTTCATGAACTAACCCACCATGGGTGCAAGCAGCTAGTACTCCCAGGAATGTTATTCGGTCGGGTTCTAATCCTTGTTCTAGCATCTTGGAGTAACAATGTAGAGCCTCATGTTCAAACCCGTACCAGCTGTAGCCTGAGATCATAGTGTTCCACATGGCACGACAAGGTTGGTGGCGAAGGGTGCTGAACACTCTCTCTGCTTGCACTATGCTTCCACATTTGGTGTACATGTCGATGAGAGCTGTCCCGAGAAAATCTTCGACCTCGAATGTGTTTTTAACAATATAGTTGTGGAACTTTTTACCAAGTTTCAAGCATCCGAGTTGGGAGCACGCGGTAAGTAAGCAGGCTATAGTGATGGAATCTGGATCTTGGCCGGATGCTTTCATTTGGTCGAAGAACTGCAAAGCTTCATTTCCCCTTCCAGCTTGTACGCACCCTGATATAACCGAGTTCCAAGAGGTTAAGTGCTTTTCCTGCAATTCTGCAAATAAGGAGAATGCAGCTTCCAAATCATCAAGCTTGGAGTACATAGTTATCAACCCATTTGCAACCAGAGTATGGATGGACAGGCCATTCTTTAGTCCGTAACAATGGAAAGCATGACCAAGGTTCGAGTCTGAGATTCCATTAAGGATGCTGATCATGGCGACTGAGTCCAGTTTCATGTCTAACTGTTGCATTCGAATGAAACACTCAATCACCATGTGCATATTTCCAGCTTCAGCATAGCTTGAAATGATTGCAGTTAAAGAAACCAAGTTTTTCTGTGGCGAGGATTTGTAGAGTAGCTCTGCTGAATTCGTGCTGCCATGCTTAGCATAAGCACAAATCAGCGAGGTGATCACTGATTGATCCTTTAGAAGCCTGGTTTTGAAGGCATGACAATGGATAACTTGTGGATTGGCATTTGCAGAGAGAAGAGTTATGATGGTAACTGAATTGACTTCTACACTTTGCTTTATCATTCTGGTGAAGACAATCATTGCTTCGTTGAAGGAACCATTGTGGCCATAAGCACCAATCATGGTGTTCCAAGAAACAACGCTTCTCTCTTCCATTTCTTCGAACAGAAGCTTCGCTGACGCCAAATCCCCAGATTTCGCATACATTGAAGTGACTGTGTTTTGCACTTGGGATTCCAGATCAAGGCCAGCCTTAACTCCATACCCGTGGACGGATCTTCCTTGAAACAGCAACTCGTGGCGGCCACATGATGGAACCAAACCGACCAAAGTAGTTGAGCTAGGATGAAAACCCTCTCTAAGCATTTCAGCAAACATTTCCAGCGCCGCGAAATCAAACCCATTTCTCGAATACCCGCAAATCAAAGCGTTCCATGACACAGCATCCCTATCAGGCATACAATCAAACAGCTTCCGTGCGTGATCAATGCACCCCAGTTTCATGCACAGATCGAGAAGAGCAGTACCCAAATACACAAAACGATCGATACCCAGTTTTACCAGATGGGTTTGGATCTGATTGGCCCCTGTCTTGGCGCCCAGTGGATTGGAAGAAAACGAAGCTGAAGAAGCAATTGATTTGATCACCAATGAGAAAGTCAGGTCATTCGGTTTCGCTTCAGATCGCAGCAGTTGGCGGAAAGAAGCTAATCCCGAGCTTGGGTTTCCACTCTCGAGTTGAGATTTCAATAGGAAATGGAAGAACGAGAGATTGTTGTGCTTCAAAGAGCGCCCCACGGAAGAGGCCAGGTTCATTCTTCATACTTTGCGGGTCCTTTGGCGCGAGTTTGGCCGTTGTGTTCAATCCAAGCTGGAGAATGAGAGGCTAACATCAGCGTTGAGTGCCATAAGTCGTCTCGCGGCGCAGAACCGCACCTTTAAACGTCGTCGTTTGGAGTTGTAGTAAACCCTGCCCTAAACCTACTTCCTCTCCTGCGCGCCATTCGTCCTTTGCCGCCGCAGCCCTTCACCTCCGAAAGCCCCTCGCTCTTCTCCTCCCGCCGGCGGAAAGATGGACGTAGACATGGAAGAGCGGCAGATTCAAGCTCGTTTCGTCACCAAATTGAACCCGCCATTCAAAGCTCCACCGTCTGCAATTACCATCCCGGCTACCGTCACACGTCTCGGCCTCTCCACTATCGTCAACAGCCTCATCAAAGCTGGTAACTTTACATACCCTTCTCTCGTGTTTCGACTCCTGGAATTAATTTTACGTTACCGACGAAGAGGGGTTTTTTGGGTTTTGTGACAAACAAGGTGATCCTGAATGGGAGACTCAGCCCTTTGATTTCCTGATTGATGGAGAGCTTGTTCGTATGTCACTCGATCGATTCCTTCTTGCTAAGGGCATTTCTGCTGTAAGTTTGAACTCTCTTTTTCTCTGTGTTCTAGATCACTGATTTCCTTTTGTTTTTGTTACTCACTAGAAATTAGGGACCTATGTGTATAATAACAGGAGAAGACATTGGAAATTGAATATATCAAGGCTGTTGTTCCTAGGAAAGAGGAGGAGCCCTCATTGCATGACGACTGGGTCAGTGCAGTAGATGGTTCATGTTCTCGGTAGACCCACTGCGCTTTTTGGTTCTTTAGTTGTTTGTAGTCATCTTTGGATTTTAGGGTCATTGAGGCATTGTCTCTGCTATTAACAAGTTGGTTATTGATATTAACTGCTCTAGTTTGTGCTTGCTGGCAGGTTCATCTTGACCGGATGCTACGACGGTTTTGGAAGGTAGAGTAACATTTTTGTTCTTTCGCACCATCCTCGTTAATCATTTGTAGCTGCTAAGGAATCTGACTGGTGCAAACTTGTTTCTTATTCTTCAGGGTCTGGAAAGGTGCTGGAGTGTGTACCCATATACTTGAAGGGCACACTGATGCAATTACCTCTGTCAGTGTCATTAACCCACTAGGTATAATCGAGCAACCACTTTATTATACTTCTGAAAACTGTTGGATGAGATCCAGTTGTTTTGTCTATAATGTTTTATGTTTACAAAATCGCCTGTCTTCTAGCACAAATTTTGTTCCAATTTCAGAGCAAAGTTGCTGTCTTTTTGCGTTTGATACTTTTATATCTACAATTGGCACCAGGTTGCTAAGGACCTATCTTGTGGGGTGTTATTCTTAAGTCCATCACTACCGTATACAGCTATTCATTAGAAAGCAATAGGCATTAGAGACTTCCACTGTCTATCCCCAAATCAAATGAGCAGCAAATTAATCAGCTATCTTCCATTTACTTAGCATATGAATTGTCTAATAGTAATTTCTTTAGAAGTAGGTGTGGTTATCCTACTTGTGTATGTACTTATGGATATGAACAGTTGATTCATGTTGTAATTTTCTGGTCAGGTGATGTAACCCTGGCTACAGCCTCAAAAGATCGAACTCTCAGACTGTGGAAGGTAACTGGACTGACTTCTTCCTCCCTTTTGTAAAGTTGGCTGCTTTCAGCAACCCATGTCCTGGTTGATGAATTAATTATTCCTCCCCCACCCCCCAAAATAAAGATGGATTCAGAAGGAGTTGAGGATTCTCCTGCCAAGATTAGGCCATTCAAGATTTTGCGTGGTCATAATGCATCCGTAGGGAGTGTTGCAGCTCAGGGATCTGGAAGCATGGTTTGTTTTCCTTTCTCTTCTTGTTGATAAAATGATGACCCACACAAGTGATAATGTCACTTACCATTTCCTTTTAATTTGTGTACGAAACAGATCTGTTCAGGTTCTTGGGATTGTAGGGTTAACTTGTGGCAGACAGATGAATCCTCTGCAGAAGGTGACTCGGTATCAGTTAAGAAGAGAAAAACTAAAAATGGAACTGAAGAACCTCAGTTGGAGGTATTAATTTCATTTTCTTTTTGTTTCATACCAATGAAGTTGACATTTTTCATATAGTTCTTTTAACTGGGTTTATACGGGAAAATATCTCCAGTAGTCATTTCACATTGCTATTTTAACTGGAAGAAGTGGGTTGCAAGATATCAGTAGAGCTTTATGACCACAAACTGGCCTATTTGTTGAATCGGACCATTTATATGTACTGCTTTCAGGGTGCACCTGTCTCTACACTAGTGGGTCACACGCAACAAGTATCCTCGCTCGTATGGCCAGAGCGTGATACAATTTATTCTGCATCGTGGGATCATACTATCAGAAGATGGGATGCTGAGACAGGGAAAGATGTTTCGAGCATTGTATGTGGCAAATGTAGTATCATCATATATCAGCTTCTTTTCTCCTTTCTTTAAGTCCTAGCATGCCTAAGACTGTCCTTCCTTGCAGATCTGTGGAAGACCCTTCAACTGCCTTAGTGTAGGAGGTGAAGGTTCAACCCTTGTGGCTGCTGGTGGATCCACTCCCATACTTAGGATATGGGATCCACGAAAGCCAGGTATAGTTTCTATTCAGATGTTGTTTCTTTCAGATTTTACTAAAAAAAGAATGATTTTTGACGTTTCACCTTGTCATTTCTTTGTAGGAACATCTGCCCCTGTGTACCAGTTTTCTTCCCACACTTCTTGGATATCAGCTTGCCAATGGCACAGCAAATCTTGGTTCCACTTACTCTCTGCATCCTATGATGGGAAAGTCATGCTGTGGGATCTTAGAACCGCGGTAGCCTAACCTCTCTTCTCGAGCAATTTGAGTTCAACTTGTTCCTTCACATATGAGTAAAACTGATTGAACGACGGTACATATATAATTATATGCTTTTGGGTGAATGTGCAGTGGCCTGTTTCTGTTATTGAGTCGCATGAAGACAAGGTCCTTTGTGCTGATTGGTGGAAAGAGGACTGTGTTATCAGCGGCGGCAGAGACTCGAAGCTTCGGATTTCTTCTGGAGTTCCCGTGCTTTGAAAGGTGGTTTAGGAGTAAAGGTTTGATTCTCTGTGGTCGAGAGGAGCTAAGAGCTAACTGTACCGTATGCATGGAAAAGGCTTTGTGATAGATCTCTCGGTTTTGATTTGTGGTTAGAATCTGTATGCAACAATCTTGTGCTTATCAAAGGGAAACTTAGAAATTTTTGGCATCATACTCTCTCTCTATCGTTTCTCTATCATTTCAATCTTATCGGATGTCCATGAAGGGATGTCATCATGTCTGTCGTGGAAGAAATTATGCAGGGGATCACCTAACTTAACAGGAATACAATAGCATATTGTACATTTAGATCGTCACATTACCAATAAGGTCTACTATATCATATAGATTGATGTACGACAATCAAATTAACGTGATTAATCTCTCGCCTAGGCCCGATTAATAGTTGGGTAGGAAGAAATTGTTCCGTCTAGCCTTGCGCGATTGATCTAGGTGTGCTAAACGATTAATCTCCATGGAAAACGCCTAATCGGCGCCTAGGTGCATTTTCACTCTGGTGGACAACGCCCAAAACAACTCATAAAGGGGGAAAGTGTAGCCTTTTGTGGGAATCACAAACCCTATTCTATTTCCCATTTTCATTCGACCAGTCGCTCCCCCTCATCGACCAGCAGCAAGATCCCTCCTCATGGTTGGCGACTTGGGGTGTTTGGGATTGTGGAAATGGGTTGTATGTGTATATGAATGGATGAATAATGATATGGTGACTTGGGTTTTTGTAGAATATGGCTTATCTATCATATATTTTTAATAACGTTTGATCTCGCCGAGGCAACGACTAATCGGCTTGGGTTTTCCTTCTTTTTTGGTTTGATGTACAGCTTGAGGACAAGGTGTGTTTGAAGGGAGAGGATTTGTAACAAACCTAGCCAGGCTGGCATGAGTGGCGTGTAAAGTACACCCATGTATAAATAGAGAGAGCTAAATGGTAACTGGTCAGCTTTTACCCAATCATTCTTCGTGTAAATACTTTACCAATAGCTAGCAATAAATCAAGAACTCTCCTTCCCCTGTATTCTCTTCTTCTCCATTTTTGTCCAACTCGCCAAATTCCCAGAAACGATCTTTACAATGAATAATGATATTGTGACTTGGGTTTTTGTAGAATATGAGCTTATCTATCATATATTTTTTTCAACGTTTAATCTCGCCTAGACAACGACTAATCAGCCTGGGCACTGGGCGGTGCTTACTCGCCTAGATAGCGCTTAGCGTCTTCTTCAACATTGACGACAATCGACACTTATTTATGTGCAGCACAAGACTTGGTACTCATTTCTTGACCCACACGCAATAGCTCTCTCCAGATGTAGCCACCTGGAAGCTCGAAGGAACCAGATTCCCGAGATCCATTTTGGGCCCAATTTTCATCATCACATTGTCATCAATCCCTGCTACATAAAGGTCCGAATCAGCTGCCAAGATGTTCACTTTGCTTGTTGAGGTAATCCCAGAACTGTTCCTTATTGCTGCCAATCTACCAATCTCCGCCTTCAACCCCCAATCAAAGAAGTGATCGTAAAACTGCAACGAAGATAATAACAATACTCTGTTACCAACTTCCACCAATTATGGCCCCGAAAGCAAAACAAACGGCGAGAAAGAAAAAACTTACAATCGATGGAGTCCCAGGATGAGTAAGGATGTAAGCATATCCCTGCATCACTTTATCCGACGGGAACGGCCACAGCTTCTGGGTCGAACCGGTATCGTGATTGTCTATAAACGTCACAGCATTTCCGGGCAGCAACCCGATCAACCCGGGCGGGTTCCCATTCCCATCTCTCAACCTCCACAGCTCCCCTTCCACGGCCGCCTGCAGAATCCCTTTCGTCGTGAAATCGAAAGCCGTCACGGCCCCGCCGGCGGCCTGAACCCAGTCTTTCAACGCCCCGCGGTGAGCGTCCTGATTCCAATTAGGTTTCCCGTCCGGCCCGTAAGCCAGCGAGTCCCACTTCTCCCCCACCGCGAAATCCGGCTTCGTCCCTGCCATGTAGGTTCCCATTATCTCCGGCGCGTAACCTTTCACGAAATCGAACCTCCAGCCGTCGTATCCGACGTCGGTTTTCAGCCAATTCATCCAATCCGTGAGCTCTCTTTGGACCCGGGGGTTGAGATGGTCCATATCAGGGGCAGGGGGGAAACCTTCCCCTGAATCAGGATTCCCCTGCCCGTTGGAATACTCCGTGTCGTCGCTGCAGATGAACGACGGCCCCCAATCGAGGCGGCCGTCGGGGGTTCCGCCTTCGAAGATGGCCCAGATCCCTCTGTCGTCCTTCCGCTCCGCCGTCCGGTGGTTGATCACGATGTCGGCGAGGGATTTGATGCCGGCGTTGTGGAGATTGGTGATTAGGGATTTGAGTTGGAATTGGTTGCCGTAGCTGGAAGCGTTTAGGTCGTAGAGTCTTCCCGGCATGTAGCCTTGCGGGGAAGCTGATTGGGACGGCGGGGGGAGCCATACGTGGGTTATTCCGGCGGCGGCGAGGTCGGAGATTGAAGTCTGAAGGGAGTTGTACCACCCGCCGGTTTTGCCGCTGGATTCCCAATTGAATCCCTGGAAGAGGAGGGCGGCGGATGAGGAGGAAAGGAAGGAGGAGAAGATGATGCAGAGGGAGAAGAAGAAGGAGAAACAGAGTGTGGAACTGTAAAGCTTCATTTTTGCTCTGTTTCTGTGTGCGCTTCGTTGGTTGATTGGTTTTGCTTTTGGGCGGGGTTTATTTATACTCTGGACAAGGGTAATGTGAACGGTAAGAGGGACCGGTTAGCCTGACTACCCCTAAAGGGGTAGTCATTTTCGACACCCATCATTTGATTGGTCCATTGTAGATAGTCCTAATCTAAGATTAATTGCTTACAGTTAGTAATTATTGATAATTAATTGCATAGAAAAAGAGAAAGAAGTAAAAGTGGCGACCCCACCCATAATTTAAAATTCATTCCCTCTTACCTTTTTCACTTTCACCGTTTCAGTTCCCCTTCCCTTCTATACCTCTGCCTCCAGAACCCACAAAGAACGCTTCGCCGCCGACTCATAAAATCGCCGCCGTAGACCCTAATCTCCTTCACAAACTGCGGTCGCCCACTCCCTCCCGTCGGAAGTCGTCTCTCTTTCATCCCGAACCATAGACTTCAGCACCCGCCGCAACCCTTCGACGCCGACTCATCACTACCCCTTCGCAACCCTTCGCAACCCTTCGGCGCCGCCGTTAAACATCATCTCCTTCACAAAACAGCCGTCGGCCCGTCGGAAGTCGTCTCTCTTTCCCCCCGCTACATCGACTTCGAACCCGCTTGAGCGATTCCCGTCCACGATAGTATAGCTGCGACAGAGGCTATATATTTAACGATAGCGGCGCCGGCGTGATTTTCCCCTTTAATTCATCCTAAACTGAGGCAAGTATACTCCGAATTCTTTTATTGTTGTCGTCTCTTTCATTACGGCATTGCATGTTGTTTTCTGATTGTCTTGCGCAGTGCATGAAATTTTTTGATTGTCTTGTGCAGTGGTAGTTCTATCACAGTAGTGGTAGTTCTATCACTGTTGTGGTAGTTCTATCACTGTAGTGGTAGTGTGGTATATCACTCTAGTGGTAGATGTGTAAGTATAGTTGTATATCTAGCATTATAGTCGTAAATCCTTCACAAGCTAATGATTGTCTATCGCTGGATTCGTTAAAATATCACTAAAGTGGTAGTTAGTTGTAAAGTTTATGTTTATAGGGCTATCACTGCAGTGGTATTTACAACTTATTTTTTGTTCTTGAAAGTACCACTACACTGGTACGTTTGTTAGTTCGTAGAATTGACTTATCTTCCAATTAAACCAGGAATGGCAAGGACAAAGAGAACTGGTCCTGAGATGCCTAATGCTTGATTGTGGAAATAGTTACAGACATGCTCGAGGACGAGAGTAACCTAATGCTTGAAGAGTTGACAGTTAAAGCTTCTGAGGCACACGAAACATTGTTCACTGCAGCTACTCAAGTGACCCAGCCATCCTTCGCCAACTGATTCTTTTTTGCTTATGATTCTAGTGGACTATTTGGTTATTTGAATTTGAAGGATAATTTGGTCTTTGTTTACATTTCGGACACCCGTGTTGAAACAACTTTATTGATCCTATGGATGGGAATTACCTATTATGGTGTCTTGTTTAATATTTGTGTTGTTTGAAAAACAGTTGGTAATTATAAACGCGTACCAGTACTCTGGTACATCTATCACTGCACTGGTACATGTACCAGTGCACTGGTACATCTATCACTGGACTGGTACATGTACCAGTCCATTTGTACATGTATCATTCTATGTGATAAATATAATTCAGAATATAACCAATATACGTTATATAATTTATCTCGCTCAACCACAGTTCTTTAAAAATGGAGCACAGTTCATAAAACGAAAAAAAAAACAGGATTCAACAAATAGAAGTTGACAGGGGATCACTATACTGGTACATCTATCACTCTACTGGTAAATGTACCAGTACTGTGGTAAATATATCACAACTTGAAACATCGTTATTTAATATTTGTGTTGTTTGGAAAAAGTTATAAACGCGTACCAGTATTGTGGTACATCTATCACTCCACTGGTACATGTACCAGTCCACTGGTACATCTATCACTGGACTGGTACATGTACCAGTCCATTTGTACATGTATCATTCTATGTGATAAACATAATTCAGAATATAACCAATATACGTTATATAATTTATCGCGCTCAACCACAGTTCTTTAAAAATGGAGCACAGTTCATAAAACGAAAAAAAAACAGGATTCAACAAATAGAAGTTGACAGGGGATCACTATACTGGTACATCTATCACTCTACTGGTAAATGTACCAGTACTGTGGTAAATATATCACAACTTGAAACATCGTTATTTAATATTTGTGTTGTTTGGAAAAAGTTATAAACGCGTACCAGTATTGTGGTACATCTATCACTCCACTGGTACATGTACCAGTCCACTGGTACATGTACCAGTCCACTGGTACATGTATCACTGGACTGGTACATGTACCAGTCCATTTGTACATGTACCATTCTATGTGATAAAAATAATTCAGAATATAACCAATATACATTGCCAAGATAATGATAATGATAATGGTAATATATGAACATCTGCCAGAAATCAACAGACGGCCGGCCAAGTAACGAATCATCTGCCGCCGCCGTCTCCGCCAGAGCCACTCCCAACTCCAACTCCTTTCCCAGCTCCGGCACCACTGCCGACGCCAACTCCAACACCAACACCAATCCCAATGCCAAATCCACCACCGGCTCCTCCGCCACGTCCGCCACCGAGACCACCACCTGCACCTCTACCGCCCCCACCACCACCGAGACCACCACCTGCTTGCTCCTCCGCCACGTCCGCCACCGAGACCACCACCGCCAGCCGTGTAGTGATGAACCAGAGCTATGGTTCTCCACCGCGGCGGCGATGGGAAATAGCAGAGACGGGAAGCGGAAATAGAAACAAATGGAAAGGGAGTAGAAACGCCACTCTTTCCATCCATGGTTCCAGCTAAATTGCCCCACTTCCCGTGCATAATTAATATGCCAGTTATTCTTTTCTCCATCCATATTTATTTTCTCCAGCCATTAATAGTTGCCTGATAATTAAGTATACTTTGGACCAATCAAATGGGGGGTGTCGAAAATGACTACCCCTTTAGGGGTTAGCATAGTATCCTATCCCACGGTAAGAATTATAAACTCGAGCTATGGACATTTCCCTATCTTCTCATTCCAATCTATCATTTAAAGAGAATTATTATTTTGATGAATTTTAAAGAGAATTATGCAATTCAAAAGTATAAAAGATTTGGAAGGTTGTGCAAAATAAAAGTAGAAATTGAGAGGCGAAATGTTAGGTTCAAAAATGTTATGCACACTATTAATGCATGTCAAACAGAAAGGGTGTACGACGAAATTAAAGAGTGCAAGATATCTTATTTGTTCTCGTGACATAAAAACTGTATGATAAATCGGGAAGTACAAGGTTTTGTTGCTTTGATTAACTAGTGCAAAGGTGTCGTACAAAACTTCAAATGCCACAACCACCCTCCAGCATAGCTGCATAACTAAGAGCTCTTTCTTCATAAATGATCAAATCGTAATTAGCTATCCTCTATCTATATTTTTCTTTATGTGTTCATTTGGAGAATACGTGTAGTGTAACGGTCGATAGCCTATGCGAATCCATGAGCATGCCCGGCCCTGCAAATCTCTAGAATCATGTATGTCCTCAGCCGATGATTCTCAAACAATTATCCTCCTAGATTTGATCCAAAATATAGGACACATTCGACATGTGTTTAGTCACTATTAAAAATCTTGTATAAATACACTTAACCTAATGTATGACATTGTCACTTATTTTAATTAACTAATGATTCAGATAAGCACATTAAAGGGTTCTCGAAACACTAACCGCAAAGGGTAAACTTAATTTTTTTTATCGCAATCTATCTTCTTCTTCTTTTCTCGGAGAAAATAAACGACTACTAAATTGGAATTTGGCCAAACCAATGGACCATTCTTGTGTTCAATATCTGATCTAACTAGAGCTACTAGCTAAGGATGTATTTAATTTGCACTTTTAAGAATTTCTTGTGTTCCCACCATTTTTTAATTCTGATTAAAATGGGTTCTAGACAACAACAAAAAACATTCTCTTGTATCGTGAACCTAGGGGTGTGCAATGGTCAGGTCCGTATCAGACCACATCGAATCAAATTGATGTTAAGAGCGGATAAGACCGAATCGAGTATATGATGTCTGATCCTTGATCCCAATAAAATTTATAATTAATGAAAAAATTACAAACCGAACATATATTGAACCGGACGAAATACAAGGATGGTCCAATCGTTGGTCTAAAATGTTCTTCACTAATATATCACGATTCCCATGAATTTGACCGGACCGAACCGAACCGTTGTACACCTCTAATCGTGTATCATGGGTTGAGGTACTTGAGGATGAGATCACCTATTGTCTGATTGGTGCAGCCACTCCATGATGATGTTTAGGTTTTTTCTTCACGTAAGGATTGGAAAAAGGTCACAGCTTTCTCACTGAGGTTTCCAGTTTTATGGATTGCGCCTCAGTCGTTTCACATTTGCATACGGGGGAAATGGAAACTACTAACGGATGGAGTGCGGTTTTAGTCTACTGAGATGGAGACTCGCAATTTGGCCAAGGCATTGAACAACCTTTTGTTTCGATGGATCTATAATTTCCCAACGAGAATGATAAAGCCGCACATTGATAGAAGTTAAAAAAAATAGATCATTTGTTTTTTGTTGGATAAAAAAAATAGATCAGAACTTGTTAGAAATTTTGTTGGATCACTTCGAGAAAAAATACCAACTAGATAAGATTTTAAAATAAGTCATAATGCCAACGAGATCTGTAATCCAATGATAAAATTGCATAGAATGCGTTGTTTGGAGGTTTCGGATTGAATATCTATGACCATCGTTTATTGTTCTCTTATGCTCAAAAGGTTATAGGTTCAATATAGATGATCGTTTGTTGCTCTCTCCCTGGTAGCATCCTACATGTCACAACTATTAACGATCCGGGTCGATAATTGATAAGCCGAGAGTTCGCCTGATCATCATAAACAAGCCATAACATGATGTATAACTAACCGAGCAAAACTGATAATTTTATTGATAAGATACCAATTACATATATACTCTACTTGCTTCCAACTGCTAGCAGAGAATACGGAACCCATTTACCCATCACCCCTAATAAATAGCAACCCACTTCTAACTAACAGCTTAATGTTGTTGACTCAGCTGCACAGCAGCTCCCTTGACTACGACTAATCCCAACAAACAAACTAAACTGACCCAAAACAACATAATTTAAATAGAGCTCAATCAATCAGGCCCAACAATCCTCCCCTAAACTCAAACCATTTCTAGGATGAGTTTACCAACTTCAGCAGCAACAACTTCAGGATTCTGCAGTAGCTAAACAAGATAACTCCTAGTTTAATATGAAACACGCATCTCACTAAACTGCACTTGACAAACCACGTAAGCATGACTCTTCCAATTACTACTAGAAAATCCTCCAATAGAATCAAAACAGCTTCAGGTTTGAGTTTAACCTTCCAACAACAATCTGCAGCACACTCATTTAGAAGCAACACCAACTGATGCAAACTTTGATTCCTCACAAACTCCAAACAGGTCTCTAATTTTGATTCCTTGCAAACTCCAAACATGTCTCTCAATCTAACTGCTGCAAATTCTGATCCTACTGATCCATCACAAACTTCAAGCAGACCTCTCAACCTTTCAACAAAAGCTACAAATACATCCTCAATCCAAATTTCTTCCTCAATCATAGTTTCTCCTCTTATGCTAGACTTCACTTCCGTTTCTTTAAGTACCCTTATCATCCAGATGTACTTATCCGGACAATATGTTGCTGCAACCAATCGAGCTTCTGCTATAGACAACTTCACTACAGGTTCTTTCTTAGGAGTCCACAAAACAATTCCACTTGCTAGGCAAAACACACAACCGCTTGGCCCTCTTCTGATAATCTTCTTTGTTGTCATCATTAACATTCTTGTTGTAGTCAAATACAACATGTTGCGAATGAGCTGCTTGTAATGCGTTGAATCATTAGACTTCCATCTCCTTTCCGTGAGAGCTTAGCTCCTTTGAGAAGTTGAAGCTTGTCCACCCTCTCACTTGTGTACTTTAATTGCTATATAAAACCTACTTGACCACTTTGATTCATCATCCTCCCAATATCAGTAAGTTCAAAGATAGCGTGTAAAGGTGTTTTAAACTCCCTAACCAGACCCTTACTGCTGCTAGCTGCTTGTTTCAACTCACAGAAGGCCTTGCTCAACTTGCATGCTTCAACTTCCTCCCCTGCAACAACAAATCCTACTGGTTGCACCACATTCAATTCTCCAATCAATTTCTCATGAAGAGATTCACTCTTCATATCAAGTTGAAAAATAGAGAACCATTGCTATTAAACTTTGCATTAGATTCCCATTTAACTACTACATCTTCATACTACAGCGCAAGCTTCATAGTCTGTCCATATTTATCCCCCTTTACTGCTTCTCCAACACACCAAGGATCTTCTACCTTCAGAGCACAACATCTAATTATGGCATTTTCAGGTACAAAATCCTCTACATAACCCATTCTCTTTGATCCAGGAAGACCCAGCGAATGGTTGTGTTCTTCAACGTCTCCTGTGAAAAAAGGAGCAACAACTAATGGTGTCACTGGGGCACCTGTACAAGCAATTGAGCCGCATGGAGTGGTGAGAGCTTCCACTGAATATATTAAAGTGGTATCCTCCTCATTCACTGCATCTGAATCTGCTACATTATCTGTACATCCATCCCAAATCAGTTTAGTTACCACTGAAGTAGTTTCTAAGTCCCACGTCAACCCTTTTCCTTCATTAAAGGTTTCACTAAAGATAACATCTCTACTTTTCCACCTGTCTGATCCTAGGATAATGGAAGCACACAAATCATCATGGACAAAGTTACACTTCTTCTCTTTTCCCCACTGATTTCTCTTAGGAACTGATTTTTTATGTTGTTTTCCAACTAAGCAGGTTGAATGGACTTCAACAATTCCTTTAGTATTGGGAATACCTTTCACCATACCATATTGCTGCAATTTCATCAAACCTTTAAGACTAGGATATTCAAATCTCCTTTCCCTCAGATTTGAGACTCCTCCCTCAACTTTAACAGTATACAAGCACTGAGATTCCACCTTTGCAGCTGCAACAGTAGTGAAATAAGGGTTTGAATGCAGTACAAACATATTTTTAGTCTTGATTCTTGTTTGAAACAAGAAACCTTTATCAACCTGAAATATTTTTCACATTCCACGTTTGATAAGAAAACACAAACCCTTTTTCTGCATTTGACCAATACTTAACATATTGGTGGTCAAACCTGGAACATACAGCACATCCTGAATGATCAATGGTACTTGATCCACTGTCATTTTGACAGTGCCTTTGCCTTGGACCCTTAATCTTGTACCATTTCCCATTTTGACAGAATAGGTGAAGCCACTATCAATAGAAGAGAAACACTTTTTATCACCACTCATATGATGTTTGCACCGAAAATCTAGAAACCACAAATTTTTAGCTTCTCCTGTTAGCTCCAATGAATTCATCAAAGCCTGCACCTGTTTGTCACATTCAGGTAAAACATGCTTTCCCTGCTGCTCCATATCAATTACAGCCATGAGCAACATGTCTCCTTTCATGTCAGCTTGCCCCCCAACAGAACCTTTTGAATAATGAGCTTGCTGGTGCCACTCATGACATTCATGTTTAAAATGCCCTAACTTGTGACAGTGCAAGAATTCTATATACTCTCTATTCCATTTTCTTTGACCTCCACCTCGTTCTGCAGAGACACCACGAGCTCTGTCTCTACCACCCTCAAAACCCACCTTTAGAGCTTGATCCTCAACTCTACTCTTTCTATAAAATTTCTGCTCATGCACTAATAGGGAACTTTGCAGTGCATCAACCGACAATCTATCTATATCCTTGGATTCCTCAATTGAGCAAACAATATAATTAAACCTCTCGGTGAGGGTCCTAAGGATCTTTTCTACTATTTTGACTTCGGGCATGCTTTCACCGCAATTTATCATATCATTGACAACAATCATGACTCTTGAAAAATAATTATTGATACTCTCACCTGCCTTCATCTCCAACAGCTCAAAATCTCTTCTGAGAGCTTGAAGTTGTGCACGTTGAACCCTAGCACTGCCTTGAAACTTGATTTTCATCGAGTCCCACCGATCCTTCGCGGTAGCCTTATGAGTAATAGTTTTCAGAACTGTTTTGTCGATGCTGTTGAACATGTAATGTTTGGCCTTGAAATCCTTCAATCTCATATCCTTTAAAGCCTTAGCTTCAGCAGCAGGAAGCTCGACTCCGGGTGAGGGCTCTTTGTATCCTTCACACACTACGCTCCAGTACTCTTGGGACCTTAACAAATTTTCCATAAGAAGACTCCAATGAGCATAATCTCCATCAAACTTGGGAACAAACCTTTCAGCAAAGCTTCCAAAATCAATCATGATTTCTTTGCTAATACACAACACTTGGATTTCCTTACAGTATCTCGTGTTTTCACTCACCAAACAAGAGGGGTGAAACTCACCAAGAACTCTCCAATTTCCCAATCTCAAACTCACTCTTTTGATCTAGTTTTGCACAGGCTCTGATACCACAATGATGTATAACTAACCGAGCAAAACTGATAATTTTATTGATAAGAAACCAATTACATATATACTCTACTTGCTTCCAACTGCTAGCAGAGAATACGGAACCCATTTACCCATCACCCCTAATAAATAGCAACCCACTTCTAACTAACAGCTTAATGTTGTTGACTCAGCTGAAAACAGCTCCCTTGACTACGACTAACCCCAACAAACAAACTAAACTGACCTAAAACAACATAATTTAAATAGAGCTCAATCAATCAGGCCCAACATTACAAACTGGTGTGACAAGTCTCCGTCAAATAATGCAAGGAGGCATTCTTGCTTTTATTTTTATTTTGACACGTAATCAGTGGTGGGGCCAAAAAATTGGCCAAGGTGTGTCGTTATCATATCATAAAAAATCACATATATAATAGAAAAGTCAACTCTAAATGAAACAAAAAGTCAACAACGCAATACTCTAAATTCTTACAATTACATAAAAATAGTTTCATGTACACCGGTTACAACGTCAAACAAATAACATCAGTACATACAAGTCAAGACTTCAATTCATCAAATATTATAAATTAGAACTCAGAAGTACCTTGGAATTGATTTTGTGAAACAAACAAGTGAACTTCAATTAGTACTTCTTCACTTTCAGCTTTGTTTAAACAAAAGACAAGAAATCCCTCTGTTGCGGAACTACAAAAGAAATGAGCATGTTTAAACAAAAGACAACAATTTATTACTATTAATAAAGACGAAAGTGCATTTCATAGCAAAACTCACTCGGTCGAGATGGTAAGGAATTCTTCTTGCAACTAAATGGTCACTAATTCAAATTTGTTTATACCCCTACTAGGGAATTTTTTTCCCCAAACCCAAGGGGGGTGCAAGCACCCCCCCCCCCCTCTCCAAGTGGCTCCGCCACTGCACGTACTTATTCACCATGAATACTACAAGAGGAGTGGGAAGAAAAGGAAACGAGCGTTGTCCTTAGGATTTGAATTTGGGGGCTCCAACCTAAAAATCAGCGGCACGACCACTCGGCCACAACCTCGTTCATGACATTCTTGCCTTTATAATCCCTTTGTGGTTTGATCGATTATGGGGGAAAATGATTATTGATAACGATGTGATCAAAATACAAAGTTATTTCCATTTTGTCGATAAATTTATTCATTTGTTGGCGTTAATAGTTTAGAGAAAGTTCATTTCCCCCTCTTTTTTATCATCTATTTCGTGTCATCGGGTTCCTTAGAACTTCTAACATATCTATTCACTTGGCGAGAAAGCAATAATGTATATTAGCATACAATAGTTTCAAGATATAATGCGTGATTGTAAGATTTCATATAGTATCAAAATACAGAGTTTGATATAAATGAATTGTAATGTTTATCCATTTGTATTAAATAAATAAAATCATTGAAAAAATATTAGAAATACTTAACCTTTTTAATTTTATTCTTTATCTTATATTCCTACATAAAGAATTGCAAATTTGTTATTCTCTCTTTATACATAGAGATGATTACTCATTAGTATTTGCCAGTGAAGTGGTGAAATTGCTCCTTAACTAAAGTATGATGGTGATTACCCATATCAGTACCGTAATAGAGCATACCCTCAAGTTAAATGGCAACACTTTCAAACAACGCTCATACGATCGCGGACAAAATCCACTTCCAAAAACACATTTACTGGTACGAATGGAGTCATTTTTGTTGAGCATGATTCACTATAGAGAAGGTGGTTTTCATGAGATCACATCCTAAAGTAATAGTATCTGTTGGGGTGAGCGCTCTCAACGCGATTGCCACGAAGCTAGGAACAGGGACGCGATGGACACACTAATCTCCCTCTCTCCGCTTAATACAACCTCCCTCTAGCCGCTCAAGAAATGCCTCAGGAAGACGTGCACCTGCTCTGACAAATGAGTCATGTCACACTCTTTTCTCACCTAATCTGTAGCTACTATAAATATATCATTTACTCCACCCAAGGTTGTCAACCCGCGGGTCGACCCGCGGGTTGACCCGGGTTGGCCCGGACCCGCCCTAAAAAACGGGTCATTACAACCCTTTTGACTATCAGCCCGGGACTGGTCAAACCCGGCGAAACCCGGTCAAACCCAAGGAAACCCGGGCGGTTGACCCGTCTGGGCGGGTCAGCGGGTCATTCCTCATGAAGCGCTGTTTCTGGCTGGGCCGCATCGTTTCGTCTGGGAAAAGGCGAAAAGTAGAGAATGGGTTTGAAAAGTGGAAACAAAAACCCTACATGCCTACCACCTTTATCGTCGTGTCGACCTTCCTTCCATTTCGCGCAGCTTTTCTCCCGCTCCCGCAGCCGCTCGATAGCAGGGAGTGAGATGCGATTCCTGGCGATATTGAAATGAATTGGACGGAACTCACGGAAGAATGTAGAAGAGGAGGGAAAGAGGTAACGCAGAACAAAGAGAGAAAGAGAGAGAGGGGGGAGAGAGAGAGGAAAAGGGGGAAAATTGTTTTTCATAAAAGTTGTCGTTTTACAGTGTGAGGACTGAGGAGGGCCAATTATATCCAGCAGTGGCGAATTACCACTTGATCCCTCTACTTTTTATTGTATACAATCAATTCTGGTTTCCATCTTCTAAGAATTTCATATTGGTTTCTTTTGTTGGAGTTGCATTTTTGTAGTGTTAGATTCAGGATAAGTACACTCTTTCCATATTTCCAGGTTAATCCGGGTTAAATTGGGTTAAAACGGGTGCCCAATTAACCCATGACCCACTAGCTTGACCGGGTCCGGGTCGACCCACGGGTTGACAACCTTGACTCCACCAAAGAGGGGTATCTTTTCTCTCTCCGATCATTAATACGACTTCTCTCTCTAAGAATCTCTCTCTACTCAAATGCTTGCCTCCCTCGTCAAAACGACATCTCCCCACACTTTCACGCTGCAGGACTCCTACTCACTAGCCCTGCACAATACGTATCGAAGGCTAATCGATGCATTAACCTATCTTTTATCCATGACATTCCAGACTACATGTATCCAGCCACAAGGAATTGTAAAAATACTACAATTGAAGACACTGTTGTTCCTCTTCTTCATAAAATTGGGTCAAGTTGCTCGGCGTTATGATAGTCGAGACTAATCCACGGCACAAAGGCGGTTTTTGGTGTTTTCTTATTATCTCCAGAACATGGTACATGTTACATATATACATAATTCCACAAACCCTAGCCGAGAATAGGAGGAGAAGGATCGGCCTAGGGTGTGGTACTAGGCCTACGTACACACACATGTGCATGGGCTAAAAACTCATCACTCAACAGCCTCCCCCAAATTGATCGAGGTCTCGCATCATCAATTTGCCAGCGAGATAAGAGTGACGACTAGAAGTGAAGGCCTTAGTTAAAAGATTAGCAATTTGCTCCTCATACGAGATATGAATAACTCGGATCGTGCCATCATTAACAAGATCTCTGATGTAGTGAACATGCACCTCGATGTGTTTAGTACGATCATGAAGGACTAGATTGGTGGAAATCCGAATTGCACTTGTATTATCAACATAGAGCTGCATGGGAACCTCACACTCGACACCAAGATCACCAAGCAATCTGCGAATCCATTCTAACTCATAGGTAACTTCTGACATAGCTCGATATTCTGCCTCTATGGAGGATTTAGAAACTCGTTCCTATTTCTTACACCTCCAAGATATAAATGAATCACACAATCTGACACACCATCCACTAGCCGAGCAGAGGGTATCGATACATCCTGCATAATCAGCATCAGAGAAGGCTTGTAGTACAAATGAACCTGTAGCAGGAAGGAACAATCCAACACTGCGTGTCCCCTGTAGATAGCGCAGAATCCGAAGGACCACATCCATATGAGCAGTACGAGGTGCGGACATAAACTGACTGACGATCTGAATGGCATAAGCTATGTCCGAACGGGTCGATGTCAAATAAATTAAACTACCAACAATACTCTGATAATGTTTACCACCATCACTCAGCAAAGTGTCTGTCTCCCTTCCCAACTTCTGGTAAAGCTCTATAGGAGTAGATACAGGAATACAGTCTGAAAAAACAAGAAGAGTCAAGGAGGTCAACCTCCAGACCAAGAAAGTAAGATAGGGAGCCCAACTCCTTCAAGCTAAAAGACTCGTGAAGGCCCTGAGTGAGGGCCAAAATACCCTCTGCATCGTCCCCACTAACGATCATATCATCAACATATAAGAGAAGCACAACCAGACCACGAGGAGAGCGCCGAGTAAACAAGGATGGATCATTAAGGCTCTGCTGAAAACCAAGGCTCAGAATAGTGGACTGAAACTTCTCAAACCACGCACGTGGAGCCTGCTTCAAGATGTAGAGAGAGCGATGAAGCAAACACACCTGATCAGTACGATTTCCATGCGGATAACCAGGAGGAATCTCCATGTACACTGTCTCCTTGAGATCACCATGCAGGAAAGCATTCTTGACGTCAAGCTGATAAAGAGGCCATTTTCGAATAGATGCCACAGGCAGAAAAGAACAAATAGACACCATCTTTGCCACAGGGACAAAGGTCTCCTCAAAATCAATACCATACACCCGTGAAAAACCTTGAGCCACCACACGCGCCTTGAAACATTCAAGAGAGCCATCTGGTAAAAACTTCAGATTATATACCCAACGAATGCCAATGACCGAAACTGGTGGAGGAGGACGAGGAACAATAAACCATGTTTTATTGGCGTCGATAGCATCAAACTCGGCATGCATGTCGCCATCCCAGTTCGGGTCACCCTGGGCCTGAGAAAACCGAGTAGGAATTGGGATCGATTCCGCACTGTAGGAGACATAGTCTTGGAGATGAATCGGGGGCTGACCCAGAGTGGTACGGTTGGACCGGCGCAGCGGAGGAGGAGACGGTGGAGGAGGTGGTGAAGGCGCCGTCGGGGGGGGGGGGGGGGATCATCGAGCTGCGGACCAGGATCAGTGGCAACGTCATCATCATCAGGAAAAGACGGAAGACTTAACGACTCATCAAACAAAGGAGGACTCGACGAGGTGGAAGAATAGAACATAATATTTTCAAAAAAGAACACATTGCAGGCAATCCTAAGACGACAAAGATTAGGATCATAATAGAGATAGCCCTTATAGACATCAGTATAGCCTAGGAAAGCACAACGTGCCGTTTTTTAAGTAAGTTTAGTTCGTTCAGAACGAGGAAGAAGAACAAAAAAAATACACCGAAAAACACGAAGACGGGAATAGGGAGGATGCTTAGAGAAGAGACGATAGAAAGGACTGGTATCATTGAGAAGAGAAGTGATCTGGTAGTTGATAAGCCGAACTGCAGTGGAAACAGGTAAGGGCCAAAAGGACGTGGGAACATGGGATGCCAAAAGTAGTGCTTGAGTGACTTCAAGTACATGACGATTCTTTCGTTCAACCAAACCGTTTTGTTGAGACACACCAGGACAGAATTTATGGGTAAGAATACCTCAGGATTTGTATAGGTTAAGAAGAGGGGAAGAACTAAACTCACCACCGGGATCGGAACGGACTACACAGACTGGTCTATTAAACTGAGTCTGGATCATGGTGAGGAATTCAGTGGCGAAACCAAGGAGATCAGATTTGAGACGCAAAAAATATACCCAAGTATAGCGAGTAACATGATCGACAAACAAGGCAAAATATTTATAACCATGACGAGAAGTATTACGACTCGGACCCCACAAATCAGTATGGACCATATGAAAAGGTTCGGCAATAGTAGTAGTACTCGAAGGGAAAGAGATCTGAGTGGTTTCAGCCTCCACACAACTAGTACACTTAAAATCAGAAATATGCCCAGGTGGATGAGATTTACCAAACAAATGTTGTCAAAACATAGTCTCAAACAGATGAGAATTAGGATGACCTAACCGAGAATGCTACAACTGAAAATTTTGTTCACCCAGACTCGAAAAAACAGGAAAAGGAGACACCCTAGACACCGAAGAAGAGCTCGATGATGATGACCGCGAGATGGAAAATGGGGAAGCCAACTCGTCCAGCTCAAATATGCGGCCGCGCTTGCTACCCCTCCCGAGCTCCCTCCCCGTCGTCAGATCCTGAATAACACAGCCAGACGGTGCAAAAACAATACGACGACCTTGTTCAGTAAGTTGGCCAACAGACACCAAGTTAGGAACAAGACGAGGAACATGCAGAGTATCAGGTAAATGAACACGAGAGCTATTAACCGAACCAACACCAGAAACCTGTAGTTTAGCACCATCCGCAACTTGTAGAGATAAATCATGAACAAGAGAAAGATCTTTAAGCACAGAACGATTACTAGTCATATGATTAGAACATGTCGAATCCAATATTCAGGTAGGAATCTTACCCTACATTTGTAGGCTCGCAAAGGCGAAGGAGATAGCCTTATTCATCATCTGTTCCAGAGTGGCCGAAGTCACCAGCACCCCTTCGGAATTAGGAGCTGCCGCTACCGCAGGAGTGGATTGGGTCATTGCGCAGGCTGGCCGAGTGGGAGTTGCTGGCGCTACAAGACTTGGACCCCGAAACCCAACACTGCTCCCAGCGCCGTCAACAACCGAGGTCCCGCCTGCCATGTGTCGTTGGAGAGTGCGGCATTCAGCAATGATGTGTCCTTTCCTTTTGCAGTAAACGCAAAAGTTACGGACTTTACAATACTTCTGGGTATGTCCACGTTCCTTGCAATGATGGCACTCGACCTCGGACAAGTTTGGACGCTGAAATTGAGGGCGATAAGAGGCAAAGGCGAGAGCATCAGAATTGGCGGGGAAGGACCCCGGAACCCAACACTGCTCCCAGCGCCGTCACCAACCGAGGTCCCGCCATGTGTCGTTGGAGAGTGCGGCATTCAACAATGATGTGTCCTTTCCTTTTGCAGTAAACGCAAAAGTTACGGATCCGACTTTACAGTACTTCTGAGTATGTCCACGTTCCTTGCAATGATGGCACTCGACCTCGGACAAGTTTGGACGCTGAAATTGAGGGCGATAAGAGGCAAAGGCGAGAGCATCAGAATTGGCGGGGAAGGACCCCGGAACCCAACACTGCTCCCAGCGCCGTCACCAACCGAGGTCCCGCCATGTGTCGTTGGAGAGTGCGGCATTCAGCAATGATGTGTCCTTTCCTTTTGCAGTAAACGCAAAATTTACGGACTTTACAGTACTTCTGGGTATGCCCACGTTCCTTGCAGTGATGGCACTCGACCTTGGACAAGTTTGGCCGCTGAAATTGAGGGCGATAAGCGGCAAAAGCGAGAGCATCAGAATTGGTGGGGAAGGAGCGACCAGCAGCAGCAGCCCCGCCCGAGAGAGAACTGAACACGCCGACAACGCCATGGCTCGGGCGAGCATCCAGATTGGCTTGCGTTCGAAGACGGGTCTCTTCGCGAATAAGGCTGTCGAGAACTCCTTCAAATTGCAGCTTCTCTTGGTTGAGCAAGGTGGCCCGAACAGGTTCGAACTCGGGCTTCAGGCGCATTAGGAATTGAATAATACGGATCTTATTGCGTTCATCTTGAGCATCTGGTGGCAATGGATGTGAAAGGAGTGACGCGGACAGCAGGTCCTATTCGGTCCATAAAAGACGAGCAGCGTTGAAGTAGGAAGCTACGTCGAGATTACCTTGGTGTAGGGCTGCAAGCTCGTCTTCGAGCTCAAACTGGCGGCTGTTGCTGGTGCAGGCATAAGTATCGGCCAATGATTTCCACATGGCGGCAGCAGAGGAGAGTAAACGAAGACCTAGAAGAATGGTGGGATCCACCGAATTCAGAAGCAGCGAGCGCACCTTGGCGTCGTTCTGGACCCATTTAGCGAGCTCCTGATCAGTCGAGGGCGGAACAACAGGACGCGCAGACGTACCATCGAGATGGCCAAGATAACCCTTCCCTTCGATCATTGTTCGAAACTGAAACGCCCATATGGCTTAGTTCTTAGAGTTGAGGCGGGTGGACATCTGATCAGATTCCATACTCGTAAGCTCTGATACCATGTTAACTCATCCGAAACAGAGATATAATCGAAACGTACGTAATCGAAACAGAAAGACACAGATTGACGTGGTATCCTCGACATTATGATAGTCGAGACTAATCCACGACACAAAGGCGGTTTTTGGTGGTTTTCGTATTATCTCCAGAACATGGTACATGTTACATATATACATAATTCCACAAACCCTAGCCGAGAATGGGAGGAGAAGGATCGGCCTAGGGTGTGGTACTAGGCCTACGTACACACACATGTGCATGGGCTAATAGCTCATCACTCAACAGGTTAGGCTTGTATTCTTCAATATAACCAAGCAATCAATTGCATTTCATAGAAAGAGAAGGAAGAGCTATCAATTGCGCTTTCAAATATCATTCTTTTGAGGGACACGAGAGTACAATGAGAGCATGTACCGTCAAAAGCATCCCCCAAAGAAAGATGATCGTCACACACATGGACATGGCTGTTGAGACTTGAGAACGCAGAGTCAAATCGGATTTAACAATGAGGCAGGTCTACCCAGATACAAAATAGGGTTCTAACTTCTACGAGTTCGTTTGTCTTCTGTTGCTTAATGGCAGCAGGTAAATGAACAGCAAACCAGTCATAAAGATAACAGCAGCGTGGATTGATGCAGTCTGCTTGTTGACCACTTAGCATCGGTTGTGCTTGGCTGAGTTAAATGTGGGTTCAACCAAACCAGAAACCTAGTACGACATCTATGGGTCCAAATCTGTCCAACAATAATAGATGAAAATGAAAGGCATCTATCACAACTCAGGCTTATGAACCTGACAGCAAATGAGCAGAGAAGAAAGACTTTCATAATAACACCTTTTCCCCACCACTCAACCCATAATAACGATTGGGAAACTGGAAAGGGGAAAAGGTGAACGTGCTTTGATTCTGAAATTCGACGACCTATTTAAACACACCAATCTATCCCCCATCTATGCAAATGATGAAATGAGCACTCAAACATGAATCCGATAGGAAGAGACTGGGGCGTTTGTGGCCTTGTAATGCAAACTACTACACGAGAAAAAAGGAGTCATGAATCATTCTTCCAACAACACTAGTTCAAGCAGGCAAATTCAACCAAACCAACTCTGCAGGCTTCTCGATCGTCGTCCTTACAGCTTCGACGGCTTAGGGAAGATATCCGGGGTGAACTTCTGAGCTGCACTCAGGCTGCCCTTAATCTTCAGTGCTCCCCTGTTGCATCAACCATCCGACATGAAAACCCAATTGTCAGAAACCAAATCGCTAAGCATGGTACAAGGACAATATAGAGTTGGTTGCAGGCCACAAACCTCATGAAAGCAATCTGAGGATTCATCTTCCCCGTTGCAAGCTTCATGAAATCCTCATCCTTTAGTGAAAAGACAGCATCAGGCTTCCCTCCTTCATATGGACCTGACTTCCCCAACAACACAACAACCAAAACGAACTCCTTACAATCAAATCCCAAGTGCTATTTTCTGGTGTCTCAATGTGCACCACAGTAAGCAATCATACCACCATACCCCCAAAAAAGGAATGACACAGCTCTAAGTTTGCAGTAAGTAACCCGATTGAGGATATACCATTTGGGGTGAATTCAGAACATACTCATTTGGATTGGGTGGATACCCACTTAGGTACAGTAGATATACTGCAGAAAAGTCTCCAAATTTCATTCAAACAGCATCTCATATCAGCATACTGAACCCTTTGAAATACATGAACAGAGCCGCAGAAACAGGACATTTCAAAATTTCCAATACACAGAAATTGCAAGAACAGAATAAAGAATTGGGATTGGGGGAGCAAGAGAGAGACTGAAAACCCTAACCTTTAGTAACCTGGCCTGTCTTGAGATCAATAGTGAAAATCACCTCATCGTACCCAATTTTCTGCGGAAGGTCGAGGAGAAACATTTCAGATGATCAGGCAGACATAACTCAATTAGATAGATAGATAGATAGATAGATAGATAGAGAGAGAGAGAGAGAGAGAGAAAGGGCATCAATCAAAAGATTAGGGAAGTGACCTTAGGCGCGATGTTAAACTGATAGACGAGATTGACCTTCTTCCTGACCTGGAGGCCTTCTTCGGTTTCGAGGAAGGCCTTGAGTAGATCAAGAATGGCAGCGGACTTGAGTTCGGTGGCAGCCATGGCTGAATGTTTCGAGTTTTGGGAATTCGGAGAAGAGAAGAAATTTGTTGGTGGGAGAGCGAGGGAAGTGATGGAGGGAGGGCAGAGCTTTTATTGTTGGAGCAAATCTTGGTGGAAGGCGAGAGACAAGGGGAAAGGGAAGAAGGCAGGGAGAGAGAGAGGTGGAAGAGAAGTTTGGTGGCAAAATTTAATGCCCAAATCTGCTGCCATTTATGGGATCCAAGAGATTAGATGAGGTGACGATGGAAATGGTTTCTCTACGACACGCAGTTCAATGCCGTTTTCCTATTTTAATCCAATCAAATTCAGGGAGCGTGGCGCAGAGACTTCATCAATCAAGAATGTCAAACCGATTTATATTGTCGCGTTGGTTTAATAAATGAAATGGTTTGATAGGTAGTGTTACCACTAAAATTTATCTTGTACCACATCGATTAAATATAATGAATTAAATGACTATATAAGGTCAACTTAATTATAACAATTAAATCAATTAAGATGGGCCAAGTGGGTTGGGTTTTTTGGGCCCATAATCTCATAGCATCATGCGCCACTCTAACCATCTATTCCAAAATTTGGCTAAGTATTGGAGCCACCCCCATGACGAACCAAGAGGGATGGCCACAATCATACCACCCCCAGGACATGGCAAGGGGGGTGGGCATCATACCACCACCCCCAAGACGTGGCAAGGGGGTGGACATCATACCGCCACCCCCATGACATGGTGAGGGGGGTGATGGCCGAATTTGGCTAAGGCAAGGAGTATGGAAGCCACGAGCAACCCCATGAGGTGGTCTGGGGACCACCAACATAGCACCTCCATGGTATGATCAGGGGCTGGGGGGTCACCAACGCAAGCTCCCATGAGGATGATATAGTAGTGGGGTGATCTATATGACCCCATGGGGGATGCCCCCAATGGTATGGTGAGGGGGTCACCAACGTACACCCCCATGGTATGCCCAAACCTACTTCAAATTTTACAACAATTGCACAAAAGTTTTCTTTCCCGCTTGTCGTGGAGTACTCTGTTTTGCGCTGCCGCCGGTCAGCCCCCTTGCTTTGTCTGTAGCTGTTTTGCAGGCTACCCTCTCTGGTACGTTTGTGAGCTTTGATTGCTTGGCTCGTCTCCTTTTTTCCCCTGTTCGTTTTTGGGTGTTCAAGTTGTGCGAGGCGCGTAATGGAAAAAGAAATTGAGGCTCAGTTGCAGAGGCTATGCCTCAACGAAGATGAGACCCTCGACATCATAGTCGAGAAGGCGAATCTGAACTGTGGTACTGATGAAGCACTGGAAGAGTTAGGTTTGGTTGGGAAGCTCTTGTCCCATAAAGACCCAAATCTGAGTACGCTAACCAAGGTTATGGCCCAAGCGTGGAATACTAAAGAGGAGTTTGAAATGCATAGGATTGAGAAACTGATATATGCAGTCCAGTTCTCAAACTCTGAAGACTGGAAACGAGTGTTGTACGGTGGTCCATGGCACTTTGACCACCAGGCGTTCATTTTTCGGCCGATTGATCGTGACAAAGATCTAGGAGATATGGACTTCACGGAGCTGGAGATCTGGGTGAAAGTCAAGAAGATACCATGAAATATGCGCACAGTGGCAATGGCTGAGAAAATTGGCAACCTCATTGGCACTTTTTTGATCTTCGACGCCTACCGTTCGGGGCATGGAGTTCCTCGATGCGGCTGAGAGTGCAGATCGACGCGTCAAAACCATTAAGACGTGGAGTTCTTCTAGAGATCGATGGGGTGAAGAACTAGTACAGGACGACGTACGAGAAGCTCCCCGTATTCTGTTATAATTGCGGACTTCTTGGCATCAGCAATGACAATGTCCGAATCCAAAAGCGGCAGACGAAGATGGATCAGACGATCAGTATGGAAAATGGTTACATGCCTCACCCCTGAAGAAGGTCAGTCGATCGGAGAAGTGAGAAGGAGCTCGGATGGCCGGACTGTGGTCGGAAATCCAAAACTCCAGAATCGCCGGTCAGAGTCAGATAAGGAAATCTGATACCATGGCGCCGCAATCACAGGGTATTGGGAAATGAAAGCTGAAAGCGAGGATTAAGCTGGCGGATCTGTTGGGAGCGAAGATGGAAATTAGGGAGAAGGACCCGGTAGTGGAATTGATGGATACGGCGGAGGTGGTTATGGAAAGTGGACGAGAAGTTATTGGGGAAGATCAACAAAAGATGGAAAGCCCTAGGGCGATGGTTGTTATAGCACAGACAGGAAAGGAAGTTCGCGGGGGGGGGGGGGGGGGGGGAATGCGGTGTTGACTAGCGGAGGTCCTATTGAAGCGCAGTTAGTGGCAGAAGAAATTGGAAAAGAAATAAGGAAAATTAATAATGATGAAGATTCGGGGGGCCCAGGCGGGTGTGAAAAGCAGGCAAGGAAGGAAAAAATTGATGCTAGTAATGGGCTGGGAAATAAAAAGGTAGAAGGGAATGAGTGGGCTGGGCTAAAGGAATCTCTTCATGAAAATAGCCCAGTCAAAGTGGGTACCAATGCCGTGTGGATCCCGTAGCAAGAAGAATATACTGAAGTTGGATTGGTAAATACAATTGGCATGAGACATAAGAGAGGCCATTGGACTCGGAAAATTAGAGTTCCAGATGAAAAAGAGGAAAGAAGTGAGAAGGAGGTGATCTGTGGAATAAAACGAAAGGAGACGCTGGCAATGGAAACGGCTGGAACGTTGGAACAAAACAATTCTGTAGGAAAAAAACAAAAGGTGGCTGCTCGAGGAATCGCGTCACAAACAGAGGTGGACCCTGTATTGGTGCAGGGCCGCCAAGCGCCATGAAAATATTAAGCCTTAATTGCCGGGGATTGGGGAGTTCCGAGGCAAAGGCATCTCTCTCCGAACTCGTAAGACGAGTTCATCCCCAGATGATCTTCTTAATGGAAACAAAATTGGCAGGCGAGAAGTGGGAGACGATTAAGCGACGACTCCAATTTAGCAATGGAATTGGAGTGGGAGCATGGAACATAGCAGGAGGACTAGCTTTATTATGGGATACAATATTGATTTTACCCTGAAATCAATGTCTCAAAACCATATTGACGGTGTTATTAAGCACGAGGATGGCGAAAATGTGTGGCGCTTTACAGGGTTTTATGGGTGGCCGGAAGGGGACTATAAGAGTTAGTCTTGGGATCTTTTGAGACGCCTCCATAATCAGATGAGTATGGCTTGGGTGGTCATGGGTGAATATAATCAGGTAGTATCTGGGAATGAGAAAAGAGGTAAGAGGCTTGAGGATGAGAGGGATATGCAGGCTTTTGAAAATGCTCTTTCGGATACTGAGTTGGAGGATCTGGGCTTCGTCGGGTATCCGTTTACCTGGGACAACGCACGCACGGGGGAGGCCTTTACTGAAGAGAGATTGGACCGGGCAGTTTGTAACCAGGATTGGGCTCAAGCCCATCCCTTTGCTCAGGTACGTCACCACGAAAGGCCCTACTCTAATCATAGAGTTGTGATTTTGGACACAGAAGGTTTAGAAGCCGAACCAGTGAGATGGGGGTGGAGATTCAAGTATGAATTGTATTGGGATGATGAGGAGGAATGCAAGACGATTGTGGAGGAAGAATGGGAAAGATGTAGTTCGCTTGAGACGGCGGAGCGATTGAGGGCTTGCGAGCAGAAATTACACGAGTGGAGCAAGGAGAAGTTTGGAAGTTGGAAGGAGCGGGTGAGGACGGTGGAAAAATCCCTAGTGGAGCTGGAGAGAAAACCTAGAGGGGAGAACTGGATCCAAGAAAGACGCAATCTTGAGATTGAACGAGCCGGGATCCTTGTTCAAGAGGAGAAGAAATGGCACCAACGATCGAGAATATCCTGGCTTGGCTATGTGGATAAGAATTCAAGGTTATTCCACAGAAGGGCGTCTGAAAGGAAGAAAAGGAATACGATCAGAAAGCTTATCAGTGAAGATGGGCGGGTGTGTCTGGGTCAAAATGAGGTCAGTGATTGCTTGGTTGATTACTATTCGCATATGTTTGAAAGCCAGGGAGACTTAGGTAGGGATACTGTCACCAAGCATGATCCCTCGACGAGTAACGTCGGAGATGAACGACTGGCTGCGGCGGCCGTTTACAGCCGAGGAAATTGAGGATGCCCTACAACACATGGGACCGTTGAAGGCCCCTGGGGAGGATGGTGTCCCGGCAATTTTTTACAAAAGGAACTGGGATGTGGTTAAAGAGCAAGTGACCGGGGAAATTCTACAAGCTCTCGCAGAAGGGAAACTACCACCGAAGATGAATCGGACTCTGATCTGCCTAATTCCGAAGGTGAAAAAACCCAAGTCACCGAAGGATTTTCGGCCGATAAGCCTGTGCAATATCTCGTACAAAATCCTATCAAAAGTTTTGGCGAATCGGCTCAGAACCATCCTTCACAAGCTGATTTCGGAAACCCAGAGCGCCTTCGTACCAGGAAGGTCGATCTTCGATAATGCCCTGGCAGCGTTCGAGTGCTTCCATGCCACGAAGAAGAAAGACAGAAGGGTGAAGCGAGGGTTCTTTGCGGCGAAGCTGGATATGGCGAAAGCGTACGATCCGGTTGAGTGGAACTTCTTGAAGAGAGTCATGGAGAAGCTGGGTTTTGAGAGGAACTGGATTAATATTATTATGGAGTGTGTGTCGACTATGACATATTCAATTCTAGTGAACGGCCACCAGACTCGATCCATCACTCCTAGTAGGGGACTCTGGTAGGGAGACCCGATTTCACCATACGTATTCTTGTTGTGTGCAGAAGGATTGTCTTCAATGATAGAGAAGGCAGAAAGAGAAGGAAGTTGGCATGGTATTAAGGTTAGCCAAAAGGGGCCTTCAGTCACACATCTACTATTCGCCGATGATTGCATTTTCTTTGCCAGGACATGTCATCAAGAGAGTGCGAAGATAAAGCAGATTCTATTTGACTATGAAAGAGAGTCGGGACAGATGATTAACCTGGGGAAATCGGAGTTGACGTTCAGTAACAATGTGGGGCAGCAAAGAAGGACGAAAATAGCGCAGAATTTGGGTATCCGAGAAGTATCAAAACACGAAAAATACCTGGGACTACCTACGATTGTGGGGAGATCCAAGAATGTTGTGTTTGCTTACATCAAGGAACGGATAAGGGACAGGACACAAGGGTGGAAAGGAAGGATGATTTCGACATCAGGGAAGGATGTGCTGATTAAAGCAGTGGCATTGGCTCAAGGAAACTTCGCGATGTCTGTCTTTAAACTTCCAGCTAGTCTCATCCGAGAGATAAACAGTATGATTTCGAACTATTGGTGGGTTGATAGTGGAGGGAAAAACAGAATTCATTGGAAGAATTGGAGGTTCATGGGAAAGGAGCGGGCAGTGGGAGGGATGGGACTCTGAGAGCTGGAGGAGCTCAACAAAGCGCTCCTTGCAAAGCAAGTGTGGCAACTCCTACAAAATCCAAACTCCCTCATCGGCAGGATTCTCAAAGCTAATTACTTCACGCAGTCGACAATCCTGGAGGCTGCGATGGGCTATAGGCCGAGTTATACTTGGCGGAGCTTGCTCTCTGCTTGGGATCTAGTATGTAGAGGGAGCCGATGGCGGGTAGGCAATGGAACGAGCATATGTATCTGGGATGATAAATGGGTGCCGGGACTTGCAGGTAACAAGCCCTCGCTGGGGCCTCAAGGTAAAATGGGGTTTGATAGGGTGATAGATCTTATTAATCATGCATCTGGCAAATGGCGTGGGGACCTATTGGAGTTGTTGTTCTCCCCTGTCGAACGTGATTCAATAAGAGCCATTCCCATCCCCCGAAACACGCAAGCTGATGTCAGGTGTTGGGACTATACAACTGATGGCAAGTACACAGTGAGCACGGGATACAAGTTGGCGGTAGAAGACCCTCCTGAGGAGCCAGAGTTTGATGATCAGGAAGAGGAGGCACCCTAAGCTCCATTAGCATGTGACTGGCCATCCCTATGGAAGACTCAAGTGCCGCCCAAGGTGAGGTATTTTCTATGGAAAGTGATGCATGATATCCTCCCAACCAATGTGAATCTCATGAAGAAGTTGGAGGACAGGCTCAGTGCGGACTGCCCCTACTGTGGAATTGTCGAGACCCAGCTGCTTCGTTTCATGGAGTGTGCGTGGTCAAGGCGGATTTGACGACGATCTTCATGGACGGACCGATACACCCATACTGAAGAAGAGACGGTACGGGTATGGCTAAACATGGTTTTAACCACTGCAGACCAAGATACGATTGGAGGGATCTGCTGTTTGTTGTGGCTTCTTTGGACGGAACGAAACAATCAAGTGTTTAATGGCCGTAAGCTTGAGGAAGGGGAAATTGCGAGGAAGGCAGAAGCTATGTTTCGGGAATACAAGTGTGAGCAGGGAAAGTTGCAGGTGAAGAGGGAAGGCTTGAACCGAAGAAGAGCACAATGGGAACCACCAAGCGTTGGTGTCCTGAAGGTGAACACGGACGCAAGGTGCTTTGCCAGCGAAGGAACCGGCCTGGCGATGGTAGTTAGAGACTGGACAGGGGGATTTATATTTGCAGCCGTAAGGAGGGAGGCCGAAAATTGGAGTCTGTCGATTGCTGAAGGTAGGGCCATTCTTTTCGCGATGGAGCAGATGAATGAGAGGGAGTTTGGCCCTTACGAGATTGAATCGGATTGCCTGGTTCTTATAAACAGGCTGAAAAAACAAAGTGATGATCTCTCAGAGCTAGGGACTATGTGTCAGATGATTTGGAACTCAGACGGAATGCGAGATTGCCGAGCCTGGAAGCATACCAACCAAGAAGGAAATGCAGTAGCACACAAGATTGCTCATTATTCGATGAATGTTTATGATTGTAATAGTTTGTTAGGCTCTCCACCCTCATTCGTTTTGAATGAGTTGTACTCTGATTTGAGCCATTTGGCATGATTAATAAACTACAGGAGGTGCGCTCCCTCCTTTCACTAAAAAAAAAAACAAGAGATAGATGAGGCGACGATGGAAATGGTTTCTCTACGACACGTAGTTCAATGTCATTTCCCTTTTTTAATCCAATCAAACTCAGAGAGCGCGGGGCAGAGACTTCATCAATCAAGATTGTCAAACCGATTTATATTGTTGCGTTGGTTTAATAAATGAAATGGTTTGATCGGTAGTGTTACCACTAAAATTTACCTTGTATCACATCGATTAAATACAAGGAATTAAATGGCTTTATAAGGTCAACTTAATTATAACAATTAAATCAATTAAGATGGGCCAAGTGGGTTGGGTTTTTTGGGCCCATAATCTCATGGCATCATGCGCCACTCTAACCATCTATTCAAAAAATTTGCTAAGTATTGGAGCCACCCCCATGACGAACCAAGAGGGATGGCCACAATCATACCACCCCCAGGACATGGCAAGGGGGTGGGCATCAATACCACCACCCCCAAGACATGGCAAGGGGGGTGGACATCATACCGCCACCCCCATGACATAGTGAGGGGGGTGATGGCCGAATTTGGCTAAAGCAAGGAGTATGGGAGCCACGAGCACCCCCATGAGGTGGTTTGGGGACCACCAACATAGCACCCCCATGGTATGATCTGGGGGTGGGGGGTCACCAACGCCAGCTCCCATGAGGATGATATAGTGGTGAGGTGATCTATATGACCCCATGGGGGATGCCCCCCAATGGTATGGTGAGGGGGTCACCAACGTACACCCCCATGGTATGGCCAAGGCAAAGGGGGTCATGTGCGCACGTGATCTCTTTACTCACCTATTGGTGAAGTAATTTTGCCATTTTTAATTCATGTGATTCAAATACCCTCTCATATGTGGCACGTGGTATTCCATCATGACTTAGCCATTTTTTCTCTATAGACAAGCGAAGCTATGGAGGAGATACCAAGAGCAGGGAGTGAGATCTCAAGAGGAGGGGGTCAGGGCTGAAGAAGTTGGCACATCCAACGTCAGGATAACCGTCGAAGCAGTTGAGAGGGTAACCGCCACACCACGTCAGCAAAGCAGTTTCTCGAGGCAGTTACTTCTGGTGGCTATAAATAGGAGGTGAAGATGACGGAGAAAGGGTTCGCCAAAATCACACCAGACAACCTATTGTCAAATTTTATCCTTTTATCTTTACATTTTCCTCTGCAAATGTAGCCATAGTTGTAGTTTCGGAGCTCTCACTGAACCTCCATAGGAGTAGAATTAATGTAATTTAGTTTGCCTCGTAGTTCATCAAGAACATTGAACCCTCTTGTTTGAACTTTGTTCAAAGAGGTGTGGACTGTGTTTTTTAATTGTCTGTTTGGAAGCCAAAAAGGTGCAAAATTCCAATTTTGTTCATCTAGATTTTTCTCGGCGGGAAAACAAATTGGCACAGCCGGTGGGACCTGTATGTTCGATTTGATGGCTCCAAGGCGGAGGAATCAAGAAGGTGACGCTCCGGCTGGTTTTATGGAGGAGCAGGTGGCCAACATTGAACATGGCCAAGTGTCAGAGGCGGTGGCCAGAAACAATGGTGGGGCAGAGATCCTACCAACGACGACGCCTAGTAGAGATATTTGTGAAGCAGTGGGGTCCTTCGTCAAATGATGGAGGAGAACCGCAAGCTGGTGGCAGAGAACCGTCAAGCCACAGAGGAAAACCGCCAAATGATGGTGGAGAACCGTCGCATGATGGAGGAAGCTAGATATGTTTTTCATCAAGCAAACTCTCAAATGGATTGTCTCAATTCTCGTGTAGACAGACGTTTAAGTCAATTGTTTGAAGTGGTTAATAGAAATAAAAATGATTTTGATGAGTTTAGAAGGTTTTTAACCACAACAATAGTTCAATCTAGAGCTCTGCCATTAGATGGCATGAATCAAGCCCCAAATAATACTTCTGCAAATTTTAGTTTATCTCCCGTCGGCGACATGAATGGTCAGCCATGGCAAGATAACTTCTCCCCGCAGATGACAAACCAACCAACTCCTCAACGCATGAATCACGTCGAGATTCCCACCACTACTCAAGTGGAGGGGATACCCAATGCAGGAGTTGGAGAAACTCCTCCTATGGAACCGCCACCCATACCCATACCAGTGGCAAGGCCCTATACGGTGCCTGCTCACATGGGAGGGGGAATAGGCTTAGGTGAGGGAGATCAAGTTCCTCCGAGAGAATACCCAACACCCATGCCACCCCATTTCAATGGGCATGGCATGGACCCTGTGGGTTTCGTACCCCAATGGGGGGCAACCAGGGGGCATGATCCCAACACTCTAAGGGATCAGGTGGCTCAACTTCTTGCCGAACAATTTGGCATGGAGTGAGACCCACCATGCCACCTGTTTATCGAAAACCATACCCTGAGTGGGTGGATAGACTCTACCCATTCCCAAGGGGGTTTAGGGTCCCGAGTTTGCCACATTGACTGGGACAGGGGACCAGTCTACTATGGAGCACATTGGACGTTTTACTGTCCAGTGTGGGGATGTAGGAGATTTATTAAGTTAAGAGTATTTGGAAACTCATTGACAGGACCTGCTTTTGCTTGGTATGTCAACTTGCCATCCAACTCCATCCAAACATGGCAGCAGATGGAGCAAATCTTCCATGCTCAGTTCTATAGATCTGAGCGTGAGGTTTCAATGGCTGATTTGGCTTGCATGCGCCAAGAGTGAGGGGAGTCGGTGGAGCACTTCTTGACAAACTTCAAGAATGCTCGTAACCGTTGTTTTGTCAACTTGACAGAGAGAGAGTTTGTCAAGTTAGCACAAGGGGGGTTGAGTTTTGAGTTAAGGAAGAAATTCCAAGATAAAGATTTCTCTTACTTGTTCCAACTCATGTCTTGTGCGGTGAGATATGAATCTCTTCTTCAAGAAGAGGAGAATAGGAGGAGTGCCTCAAGGGGGCAATACTTCCCCAACATCGGCTACCCTGTTAATCATATTGGCCAAGAGGCCAATGAGGTGGAGGTAGACATGGCTGAGTTAACTCCAGGGAAGCCATATGTATGTGTTTCTTTGGCTAAAACGGATAACGAACCACAAGGGGTTAGACCAAATCGTGCCCCCATCCAGCCACGCAAATATTCATTCGATATATCCAAGGATGACTTAATTTTTGACCAACTCTACAAAGATGGTCAAATCAAGTTGACAGGAGGGCATAACATCCCACCCCCTGAGAATTTAAGAGGGAAAACATATTGTAAGTGGTATAACAACATGCTACACTCCACAAACTCATGTGTGGTTTTTCGCAATATAGTGCAGAATGCCATTGAGAAGGGTCGCATCAAGCTCCCCGAGCCAAAGAGAGATGTCATGCTGGTGGATACCAACCAGTTTCCCAACGTGATTGGTGTCAACATGGCAAACCCAGACTTCTCCAAGATTGAGCTTCCCCATTTCAAACTAGTGTTAGATACAACCCCGCAACAAAGGACCCCCAATGTGGTGTTCGAGCAGGGGGAGTCATCGAGGGGCAAGCAGGCTAACTCGGCCGCGTCTAAGGTGTCTAGTGATGTGGAGAAGCTATGTGCCCAATGCAAAAGGAGTCTTAGACTCGATGAAGTGAGACCGAATCGACCAGTCCAACAAAAAATTGGTCCACCCCATAGGCCGAGATACCCACCTTATCAAAGACAAGTAGAGGGGGTTATTCAACCGGCTTGGGGGCAAAGGAGGTTATGGGTAGCACATGATCCTCTTCCCATTAAAAAGACTTTCAAGTTACCCAATATGCTACAAGGAGGGGGGCATACTTATGATATGCATAGTCAACAACCAGTAGCTATTGGGGGAATGACAAGGACTCAAAGGAGGAAATTTCTACGTAAGAATGCTAAAGCAAGAAAGGGGCAATATCCAGTAGTACCTGGTGAGATGGTGAGACCAACACAACAAAAGGAGGATGGTCATGCTAGTATTAAGGTGGACAACGCTATGGCCACGGGTTCCAAAGTAATAATGTCTGGCCAGGGCAAACATGTCCAAGTCCAAAGTGATGGTAAGGGTCAGAAGGGAAAAAATGGTGAAGGGGGTGATTCAAAGCCATCTTGTGAAGAATCATCTCCTTTGAACAAACATGGTCATATGGTGTATGGTTGGCTTGTTTGGTTTAATACATGGACTTGGCAGTGGGTGTATACCTTTGGCACGTTGGATATTGCCAAAGGGTATGGAGATCAATGATGTTTGTAACTACTTACTATATGAAATAAATAAAAAAGAAAAAAATTAATTAATATAGAAAAGCCAATCATGGCTATATATATATATATATATATATATATATATATATATATATATATATATATATGGGGAGTTCTACTGTACCCCGGGTGAAATCTGGGGTATCGCATACCTTGAGTAAGAAAACGCTATTCAGAACTTGAATTGACTGATCTTTTGGACATGATACTATACTCTAACCCTTAAAGATCAAAATCTAGGTCTTAATTCTCTAAATCTTATACCCCAAGATCAATTTAATTAGAAATAATAATCGACGGTTATGATTCGTCCAAATATAGGCAAAAAAAATGGAGGCACGACCTTAGAGTTTATAGTTTATGATTTAGATAATTATGACCTAGGGTTCACTCATTAAGGGTTAAGGTATAGTATCATGCCCAAAAATCCTGCTAATTCGAGGTCTAAATGGCCTTTTCATACTCAATGTATGCGGTACCCCGGATTTCACCCGGGGTACGGTAGAAGGAACCATATATATATATTTAAAATGTTGAAGTGGCAAGTTTGAGTAGGAGTAAGTAGGTTTCGATGTGAGGATATTGCCACGACTGGTAAGCCTCAATCATTACTCATACTGCTAGACCATTAAGGTGGCCTAATCATGCCAAAACTTATAATTTTGCTAAGGTGTGAACCACACCCTTCACGACAAGACATGTGGATGATGGTTGGTGGCATGGGGTATGATTAGGGGTAGATGGGTTTAACCATGGCGCATGATAATGCTTTGGCCCCACTAGTTTTAAAAGATACCATGCCATATGATTTAATAAAGACCATGAGTGTTGGTAATCACAGTGGCATGGGGCACAGTTGTGTCGAGATGGAAGAAAGACTATGGGAGGGCAAGATGATACAGATAAGAGATTAAATGGCTTTATAAGGCCAACTTAATTATAACAATTAAATCAATTAAGACGGCCAATAGGGTTGGGTTTTTTGGGCCTCTAATCTCATGGCATCATGCGCCACTCTAACCATCTATTCCAAAATTTGGCTAAGTATTGGAGCCACCCCCAGGACGTACCAAGAGGGGTGGCCACCATCATACCACCCCCAGGACATGGCAAGGGGGGTGGGCATCATACCACCACCCCCAAGACGTGGCAAGGGGGGTGGATATTATACCGCCCCCCATGACATGGTGAGGGGGTGATGGCCGAATTTGGCTAAGGCAAGGAGTATGGGTGGGAGCCACCCCAAGACGTGATAAGGGGGTGGGGGGTGGGCATCATACCACCACCCCTAGGAGGTACCAAGGGGGGTGGCCACCATCATACCACCCCCAGGACGTGCCAAGGGGGGTGGGCATCATACCACCACCCTCAAGAGGTAACAAGGGGGGTGGGTACCAGACCACCACCTCCATAGCGCCCTGGTGAGACGAGAAGAGGTAAAATGTGGCTAAGTATGGAATATGATGAGGGTGACAAGGAGCACCCCCATGAGGTGGTCTGGGGACCACCAACATAGCACCCCCATGGTATGATCAGGGGGTGAGGGGTCACCAACGCCAACTCCCATGAGGATGATATAGTGGTGGGGTGATCCATATGACCCCATGGGGGATGCCCCCCAATGGTATGGTGATGGGGTCACCACCGTACACCCCCATGGTATGGCCAAGGCAAGGGGGTCATGTGACCACGTGGTCTCTTTACTCTCCTATTGGTGAAGTATTTTTGCCATTTTTAATTCATGTGATTCAAATACCCACCCATATGTGGCACGTGGTATAACTTTATTTATAGCTAAATATGATGTAAACAAAGCAAAATCACATATAATTTGAATAAAATTACATATAATTTAGAAAAGAAACAAATCATAATGGGGCGGGTCAGGTCGAGTGAAGTACACATGCCCACCCTTCCCACGTACAATAACTAGTATGCAATTGACGTATCGATGAAAGAATTTATTTTACCACTACATTGAAAACTCTATATGTTCAAAGTTTCATAGAGCAAATCAAAGATATAATTTCGAGGATAGGCTTAGGCTTGGCAACGGGGCAGGCCCATCCGTCACCCGCCCGAAAGTATAGCGGGTTTTCCCCGAATCTGCCCCGTTAGCACTAGCGGGCTTTTTTTTAGGCCCACCACCGAAACCAACGGGTAACGGGTTAGAACCCGTTATAGCGGGTTTACCCGACACAACTCAAATCTATTGAATCCAACAAAAAAGCAGAGACATTACAGTCAAATTGAAACTGAAAAACTGCATAAATTGCAGATGAAATCCATCAACTTGCAAAATCCAGCAACCAGACATCAATAATTCATCATCCAAACAAAAGAAAACATGTTCGAAATTGGATTCCAACATCCATAAAGGCATATAGCCATAAACCAAACGGAAAAAAAAAGTTCCAAATTGAACCAAACAACAAAAAAGAACAGCAGTAGTTCTCTTCACCCTTGAGTCTTATGGAGCAGCACCATCATCAAGCAATCAGTCGGCAAACAAAATCCAGCAGCCCAGCACAACAATCACCAGTAGCACACTTCAATCTTCAATGTCCAAGAGTGTACGACTCTGGATACCTTGAAAATCTGTGGCAATTTAAGGTACTTGTTAACTACTAACTAAAGATAATTGTTCATAATAATAAAACAGAGCACAAGTACCTTCTTTCTTAAACTCTTCACAACTTGGATCCTCCATTGTCATCGTAGAGAAGCAAGTCTCCAAACCTTGAATGTCAGCCTTTCCAACATATGCATATTCAAGCAGAGTATAGTTAACAAAACTTTCGAATATTTGAAATTAAAACAGACCGGGAAATAACAGAAATAAGAGCTCTTACCTTTGCAAATGTCACTCTGAATCCAGCTACGGGTGCACATGAGTGCCTCGACAGTTTCAAAGTGCAGCCTACTTTGGTGAGGATCTAGCAGCCCACCACCAAAGCTGAAGGCTAACTCAGAGGACACAGAGGTCATTGGTACAGCAAGCAAATCTCTTGCTATCTCTTGCAAAAGTGGGTATTTTCCCGCATTCACCCTCCACCAATCCAAAACCCCAACATTTGAACTTCGAGGACTAACATTCTCAAAGAGATAATGATCCAATTCAGAGCATAGTGAAACTGTTTTGGACCTTTTCCTTTGGCTTAAATAAAGCTCGAAGTCAAGGTCACCAGAATTGGCCTTAACACCATTAACAGAACCAGAGGAGGCAGAATGGTCATCTCCGCCCTTTTGTTTCAACTGATACTCACGGACAACATCATAAACCGTGGCCTTAACAGTCACAGGATCAAGAGTATGATCAGAGCCATTGCTCTTACCATAATAGTACTGAATCAGCTCAAGTTTGTACGCAGGACCAAGAACAACAGCGACAGTGAGCAATACATGGATATCAATCCAGTATTTGCTAAACTTGGCCCACATTTTTTCGGTCATTTCACAAATGATGCTATCAGGATCAGTCATCCACTTAAGCAGATTCAATTTCAAGTCACAGATCCTTCGAAAGAATATATTAGCAGTAGGATAATTGCTTCCAGAAAGAAGCTCAGAAATATTTCCGAAAATCTCAAGCTTTTTTGCTAATAACAGTAGCAAACATCCAATCATCACTGCTAGGCAAGGAAGTATAGTTAGGTTCACTCTGATTCAAACGAGTGAACACTTCCTTGTATGGAATTGCAGATTCAAGCATACGCAAGGTGGAATTCCACCTAGTAGGGCAGTCAAGTGCAAGTTTCTTTCCAATACAAACATTCTTTTGCCTAGCAGTCTCTTCAAAGAACTCAAGTCTCCTAGGAGTTGCAGTCCAATACACCACACGTTCCCTTATCTTTTCAATCCCATCTTATATAATTTCAAGCCCATCTTTAACAATTAAGTTAAGAATGTGAGCCGAACATCTCATTTGCAGGAAGGAACCATTCAATAGAAAGTGAGACATAACCATCTTCCTTTTAATCTTTTCAATCATGGCATCATTTGTAGAACAATTGTCAAGAGTTATAGTGGATAACTTACAGTCCACATTCCATGACATTAGGGCCTCTCGGAGCACACTTGCAAGTTTCTCACTAGTATGGGGGGCAGGAACATAGAGAAACCTGTCATACACTCACACAAACATCAAATGAAGCTCGAAGTCAGTTTCTGTTAAGTGTTAAACAAATAAACATCCAAGAAAGAACAAATTGAATAAGCAATTTACCTTAACAAGTGGCTCCTATGTTTCCAATTGTTGTCAACATAATGAGAGGTTACAGCCATGTAAGCCCTCTTCTGATTACTTGCTGTCCACATGTCAGTTGTGACAGCAATTCTACCTTTGTTACCATTAATCATTTTTTGAATCTTTTTCCTCTTAATCGAATACAAGGCAAGAATATCACTCTTGCAAGTGTTTATACAGGGAACTTTAAACAAGGGCTGCAGAGAATTGCAAAAAATTTTGAAATACAAGTGATCCACCATACCAAGTGGACACTCGTGCATCAAAACCATAGTGGCAAGTTCCCTCCTTGAAACCTCTGCATTGAACTGACCAGTACACATTTCTTTCTTTCCAATCAAACCATTAGGGAGGAAATTAGTGGCAATGTTTTTCTTATTACCATCATGAATTTGTTTCTGAACACACACCTTTTTATGGTTCCTCAAATGAGAGGTACCATTGCTGGTGTCACCACCAAGAATCTTTCGACAGTACTTGCATCGTGCTTTCATTACACCATCTTTATCCACAAATCTTGTAAAGTGAGGCCAAACATCACTTTTCAATGGACGTTTGGCCCCAAAAGGCAGGGGAGAGGGCTCTGACGCACCACCACCAGCAGCACTAGTATCAGCATTGCCATTCACAACTGCTGGTGCATCAACAACAATCACTGATTGATGCTGTTGTGGTTCAGGCAGAGGCTGAGGATTGGGGGGGTGGGAGTGGGGATTGAGAATTGGGGGCGAGAGATAATTCAACTCCTTCCATTAATTACCTGCAATCACCCGAGAAAACAAACCAATGAAACCAATCAGTCGCTGCTAAATTCCTTGAAACCTGAAAGAACTAGGAGAATCAAGTAGTGTTACCTTTCTAAGCTTCGTTACTGATCAATGACAACCCCGCCACCAGAAACCCTAACATCAATCAACAAAGTCCCGAGGTATTAGACAAGTCACAAGAGACAAGTTGTTGAAAAAAATCTTGCAAATCCCAGACGAAAGGCTAAGAAGAACACTTACGGTTGTGCTCCTTCACCTTGCAGTTGCAGTGAGCCAGTGACTGGAAATAGCAATTGCAGACAGCTGCTAGCTTACTACTTCTCTCTGAGTGATCTGCTTTCTGAGAATCTGGCAATCTACAGCAAAAAACTCAAGTAAGGTATTTATAGGCGCATGCATGAAGGGGAAAAAGAAGATGGTATCGAACTCGAAGAGTCGATAAAGGGAAAATGGCGCTGTAATCGCCATCGGGAATGGCTCGATTCGAAAAAATCGAAGGGTTTGCTCTGATTGATTGGGTGTCTGCTCTTAAAAACAATGAATGTAATGATTTTGTGCCGTTTTCTCTACAATCGAAGAGCATATTGCGAGATTTGAGGAGAAGAAGAAGGGATAGGGTTGGGGATTCGATTTTTTAGAGCGGCGCTAGGGTTTGTAAGGGGATGAGATTTTTTCGCGAAATGAACTGGGGACTGGGGTGGGGTGGATATTCAGAGGGGAAGCGGGTTTCGGGTTCTCTCGGGGCGGATATTCAGAAACCCACCACCGCCCGACAACCGGTTGTAGCGGGTAACGGATTTCCCACAAACCGTCAACTATCCGTTTGACCGGGTTTTAACCGCCACAAACCGGGGCGGGGTCGGTCGGGCACCCGGAATTCGGGTTCAATTGACAAGCCTAGATAGGCTAAATCCCGACGAATCCGATTGTACTTCCTTAATTCATCTTCATAGCTTTTATCAAATCAAAGACACCATTTCTAGGACACTGTATCCAGAAACACCACTATAAGGACCTTGGGGGTGAGCAAGAGGGAGTTGAAGATGTCTGCACCGATGTAGTTCTCCTAGCTAGGGATGGGCATGGTTCCATTCCGGACCGAATCGGACCAAATTCAGAGAATCACGGTCTAATAGTAAAAGATAACATATGAACAACATCTATTCGATCCGGTGTGGTCCGATGTGGACCAACCCATTGTCCAGCCCTGCTCCTAGCTTTCTATCCTGACAACCTTTCTTTAATTGGCGTTCACCTATCGATTCAAATGGCCAAATTTGCTGTCATTATGATGGTTAAGGAACTTTCTAAGATAACCCACCATCAATAAACACGATTAAAACAACTTTTGCAGGTGATCCCGGAAAATGATAGACGAGGAACTACAAAAGTAAGCTATGATTCCTATTGCAACGTTTCACGTGGAGAGCTAATAACGAGAAGAAAATAACTGAGTACTATTGCCGACTACATAATTGAAGGAACCCTACCGCCATTTAATTAGACGGCGAGAAGTACTCTACCGGCGATGGGCCGACTAATTACTTACTGGTACTTGAGTGGGACGAAGGAATCTTTTCTCATTCCAAGGACACACGTTTACACGTTAACAGAAGAAGGCATCGTGGTTACGTACAAGCATTGTGTTTGACTGTTTGTGTATCAATAAAGAGGGGAAGCCAACAATAATTTAGACAGTCACATTGCTGAAAGAGAAACATATTCCTTAAAATGGAATGGCTCATAAGTGGAAGACCCCACAGCTCTCGTTGTTGCCTGGTGTTCAGAAATGAACAAACCATCGCATTTCTGGTTCATGTTTTTGTTTTGGTTCAGTTCCCAAGGCATTGTAATGAAGGTGGTTGATTTCATAATACTTCTATTCCAAAGGAAGTGTTAATATTGATGGTTATGTAGATTTAAACAAGGATCACTTTGTTACGAGACGAGCCATCGTGACAAATGAGAAATTTCTGGGCTCATCTATTATTAGTAATTAGTTGGTATTTTGTTATTAGTACGAGATATTAGTATTTAATTAATGTTTCTTGTAAGGGAAGAGAAGGAATTCTAGTAGGAAGAGGATAAGGAGAGAGGTTTAAGCCTAGGGTGACAAGGAAAAGGATTTGGTTGTGTAACTCTATAAATAGAGGCTTTGTTTAATGAATAAAGGTATGAAGAAAATTGGAACCCAAATCTAGTTTATTGTCTTTCGTTTTATCGCAATTTATCGCGTTTTATCGTAGTTTGTTAGTTTTATCGAAAGGAGGTTACGTGTCAGAAACACATTTATTTGGGGTTTCTATTATTATATTAGGTAGGATAATTATAATTATGGTTAGTAGAGATTTAGTCGTATTAGGATTGTTATTAGGGTTTTCCCGTATTTCCCTACAAATATGTACTTTGGGTTTACGTCATAAGAAATCAAGAACAATATTAAGAAGAATCTCTTAAACCCTAGTTTATTCTCTCAACTCCTAATTTCTATTCTCTCTTAATCCAAGGCTTCGGCCGATTCTCAATTCAATTCTATTCTATTCTTTCTCATCTAAATCCCTAATTCTTTCTCTCAACCCTAAATCCCTAATTGTGACGACCAATTGCGAGTGTCGAAGATCAGTCCCGAGAGACCCTTGAAGCGGGTTTCTTACAATTGGTATCAGAGCCCGGTTATGGCACTCGTACCATGGGTTCGACCAACTTTGATCTCTCAATCGAAGAACTCATAAAGATTTTGAGATTGAAGCTTAAAGAGGTGACGTTCTTGCCGCTGCCCGGAAAGATCACGCATGATGCTCCCCTCAAGGCAGCAGCGGCCGCATCGAAGGAACCAGCAGTGGTGGCCGAGAAGACAGTTGGAGTAGCGGCTGCCTTTCCTGGAACGTCACCATCATTGGTGGACATTCCCCCACCGGTGGCGATGGAATCGCCGATTGATGAGTTTCCGGTGACGGAGTCGACAAAGAAAGAAGCGCTATCACTTCTAACAGTGGCTGTCACGGAGACCAAGGAAGGGAACGGAACTGCCGATGTGATTAACATTGCTGTGATCCAAGAAGAAGGCAATCTTGTTACCCCTACTATGGTTCCAAGCAAAGAGAGGGTGTTTTTCCTTAAGAACAACCCAAGTCTGACATTGCAGGGAGAAGATCAACACCAAGGCAGGTAGCAAACTGGAGGTTACGTAAGAAAGGATAGAGGCCTGCCGAAGAGGAACAGGGGTTGCCCGTTCTCACGCCGCTGATCTCAAGCCCGGAGGTGACGAAAAGCCGAGGCAGAGCAAACCGCAGAACCCAGCGATCCAAATAACGAATCGCCAGACACCATGACGGCTGAAGTGCAGACCAGGAGTTTGGAGATTTGCCCGACGATGGAGGAAGGAATTATGAAGTGGAATGGCCGGGGTTCGTCGTCGATTGACTCGTCGGGGTTCATGGGGCGCGTGAGGCAGTGACCGGCGACAACGGCAAAGTTGAAAATGGAGGTTGAGGTGTCGAGTTCCCATCGTGGTAAGCTGGACCATCGACCGGCATGGAGAATCGCGGCGGAGCTCGTCCACGGGAGTCCTTCGCCTGCGATGCGAATCTCGCCAAGAACGCCGCGATCCGCGACGGCTTCCTCTGAGACGAAACGGAGAGGTCTGGTGACGTGGGGTGATGACGAGCCCCAATCGCCGCTGAAGATTTTCTCACTGGAGAACGAGGCGGATTCGTGATGGCCGCTTGGCCGTCAGAAGGAGTGCACGGCGCCTCCGGGGAAGGAAGCAACGAAGAAGAAGATGGAGGAGGGTGGCGTCCCTCTTCCCCTCGTCAACCCTAGGCAGCTGGGTAAGTTGGTTGGGCTTGGCTTGGACCGACAAAGCAGGCCAGAGTCCGTGGGCCGAGTTGCTGATCGTATTGCCGGGCCGGTTGTATTGAGGAGTGTGTCCCGTGGAGAACAATAGCGGCTGGTCCCTTTAGGCGAATCATGTGAGATTGGGCCGAGTATTCTGAAGAGGCTTGGGCTTCTGTTGGGTTGTGTAATTGGTCCTCTTTGGTGTGGGAAAGGTTTGAAAGAAAAGAAAGGAGAAGACCAAGTGGGCTTACCAAGTGGGTTGCAACACGTGGGCCTAATGGTTGAGAAAGGTTACGGGCTAGTGTTGAAGAAGGAGACCAGCTGGGCTCGTGGAGGAGTTGGGCCGCCTATGTGATGTCTTTTAAAAAAGGAAGATGAGCTTATTAAGTGGGTGTGTGGGTTTTCAAATGATCCAAGCCCAAACAGAAATGAAAAGAAAAAGGGCATAATATGGCTTAATATTGGTTTGGGCTCTAATTCTTTCTTCCAAGTAATTGTGGGCCGAATCCAAAATGAGGAAAAAGAAGGTTTGGAGAAGCTAAGGGTTATTTCTACCACCAAACCCATGAAGAAATTCATGAAGCATCATCTCGAAGGCAGCTAGAGCAAAAAGAAGAACAATTTTCCGATTCTTATTTTGTGGATTTCGAAAAGGAAGAAGGATAATTGTTCGACTATGGAGAACGTGACATATGTCACGTGGATGGAGGAGAGTCGAGGAATGTTAGAGTTGCGCGAGGAAAGTTTATTTGAGAGATCAAGCCCAATTGGAAACGGAGAAAGCGGAAGGTCAAGGAGACAGAAGTCAACTACAACCTTGAGGTAGGGGTGGGCAACCGGTTTGGTAAACCTGACCCGAACCAAAACCAAATGAAACCGAACCAAAACCGAAATAATGCTATTTGGTTCGGAATTCGGAAGGAAAATATGGATATTTCGGAAACCAAGGTTCTTTCAACCGAACCGAGTTTCTGAATTTTCGACTGAAATACTATAATTGTAAGCTTCAAATTGTGGATTTTTATGTTTGTAGTTGTTTTTAAAAACTTAAATATTTGAAATATTTTAAGACTTATGTGTTGAAAAGTTTGATTTTTCATTGATGATGCATATAATTACATATTTATTGTTTATATTAGGGGTGAAAAATAATTTAAAAGTGAGAAAATAGAACTAGCCTTACAAATTCGGTTTTGTGTGAAAACCGAACCGAGTTATAATTCGGTTCGAATTCGGTTTGAGGTTTGGGAGAATTCGGGGACCCGGTATTCATAATTTTGGTTCGGTCGAAACCGAACCAATCGAATGCCCACCCAATGCAGTCAAAAGCGCGATTTTACCTAGAAGCGGTGAATGGGTAAAATCGTAAAGCGTAGAATTAAAGCGTAAGTTTTTGATGAATCGTTTAAAATAGCTTAAAATATGTTAAGAACGACATGTATTATATAAAATGTGAGCGTGTAATCTTAAATAAGTTTAAAAAATTATTTAATGATCATTTAAGATTTGTACTTAAAGCAATCAAGTCTCACTTGACTCCTACACTACAGAGTAAATCAATCTTATAAGCTACCATTCAAAGAATGACAATGTAATGACCAGCAAAGAAAAACTAGCCAAAGTTTTCTTTGTTTATACCATTTATGCTTCTTTACTGTATAGCTTTTCGCTTTTGGTGAGAGGATCATAAAAGGGTAAAGATGAAAGGACTTTTCAACTTAATTTTGCATCATAAATTCGTAACAGAGGTTATTGGCCATGAAAGTGAACCAGTCAGCCCAAACAAGAGCACTTATCCCCAACGCCATGCTTCTATACCTCACAACAAACAAAGACAATTATATATGCCTAACAAAAACAGCGAAAATTTGTATGAGGATTTTGGGATGTTCTCAACTTCTAATCGCTTCCCTAGGAGATTGTTCATTTTTGTAAATTGCAATCGGACAAAAATCCAATTCGACTATTTCTACTACTTCATGGGTTGCGATTGAGAGAAGACAAAGGTTGCAGGTGCGGTTGCCGGAGGCGGTGACCGGTGAAGTTTTGACTGGCGGCAAGGTGGAGACATGAGACAGAGAAGCGTCGCCGGCTCATAGCTACTGAAGCTTGTGAAATTGTTGACATGCAGCCAGTCGGAGTCGGGCCGGACGACGAGACGCGGTGAGTTTCGCTGGGCGCCGGTGAAGATGGAAGGTGCGCCGGCGAAGATGGAAGGAGGTCTGGGTGGGGCGCAGCTATTGGGTCTGGGTTTGAGGCAAATATGGAGAAGGTTGATTTTGGGGTTCTTTTGGTTCTCTCGACAATAGCTATTAGCTAGAGGTAGGAGAGCGCCAGACATTTTTCATTTTGTTCTCCAAATGCAACTGTTTCAGTGATAAGCAGCCATTATGAACCGCGCATAGAAGCGTATAAAAACAGAGCAAAAACGCGATTTTACCGTTTTTGTACGCTTTTACCGATTTTACCGTTATTTTTTACGTTTTTGTGTGATTATCGATTTTAAGTAGAAACTAAGACGTTTTTGGGGTCTAAATAGGTAGAAACGTACGATTTTACGCTTTAAAGCGCGATTTTGACTGCACTGTGCCCACCCCTACCTTGAGGTCAAGGTTGTTTTCAAGGGGGATGGATTGTCAGAAACACATTTATTTGGGGTTTGTATTATTATATTAGGTAGGATAATTATAATTATGGTTAGTAGAGATTTAGTCGTATTAGGATTATTATTAGGGGTTTCCAGTATTTCCCTATAAATATGTACTTTGGGTTTACGTCATAAGAAATCAAGAACAATATTAAGAAGAATCTCCTAAACCCTAGTTTATCCTCTCAACTCCTAATTTCTATTCTCTCCTAATCCAAGGCTTCGGCCGATTCTCAATTCTATTCTATTCTTTCTCATCTAAATCCCTAATTCTTTCTCTCAACTCTAAATCCCTAATTGTGACGAGCAATTGCGGGTGCCGAAGATTAGTCCCGAGAGACCGTAGAAGCGGGTTTCTTACATTACGAGTCAAGAATTCTTCAATTTTGTGTCTCGTAAGTCGTAACACTTGTCGAAACTAGATATGATTAGGGCTGGTAATCGGTCGGTTACCAGTTAACGGTATACCGGATTAAGGTAAACCTCTGTACCGTTTACCGAATAGCCGGTTGCCGATTACGAACCCGGTAACCCGATAACCGCGGCAATGATTTTTTTCCTCGGCGGCGAGTGACCAATATCATGTTCCAGCCGCGACTCCAAAATTGAAATCGAGAGAGAAAAGAGATTTGGCCTCGAGATGAAGAGAGCGTCGCCGCACAAGGGAGTTGCATGGAGCCGGATCTGGATTCGAGAGGCAGAGCGAGTCGTCGGCGATGTATCCGGATCTGGAATCGAGAGGGACTAAGCACCGCCGCGCGAGGGAGATAGCATGTCGCCGGATCTAGCCTCGAGAGGAAGAGAGAGTCGCCGCGCGAGGAGTTTGCATGGCACCCGATCTGGAATCGAGAGGCAGATCGAGAGCGACTCGTCGTATTTTCCCAACAAAATCTGGAATCGGGTTCTGGGTTCTCCACAGCAGCGGCGCCGAAGGCGACAGAGGAGTGGAGAAAGGCGGTGGGTGGGCGAGCACCGACGAGCCGACGAAGAACACAGAGTTCTATCAATAGCTATTTTCAGATCTAGCGACGTATCGGAGATCCTTTGAAGATGACGAATCGGAGACGGCGTGGTCCAGGTCAACGAATCGAGAAAGAGAGGAGGGGTTTCATCTGTTTATGGGTTTGAAGAGAATTGTTTCTCGATGGAGATGGAGAGAGGAGAGAACAGAGGAGATGAGGGTGTTTATGGGTTTAGAGGGGATTTTTTCTCGATGGAGATGGAGAGAGGAGAGAACAGGGGAGAGGGCGGAAGCCATTAAATTGATGGAAAAAAGGAGTTTTTGATATTATATCGGTATATGCGGTATACCGATTAACCGCCGGTTATTAATCGGGTCTGGGTCGGTATACTGTTAGCTGTGTTTTCCCCATCGATTACCGAAACCGTCCGGTTAACGATTTATCGATAACCGCCGGTTACCGGTACGATTACCGATTAAACCGTTAACCGGATAACCGTTTGTCCGCCCTAGATATGATATCATGTTATGAACTATTTGATTCTAATGATTTAATTATAGATGTTATAGTTATTCTCTTTTTTTGATAAATGGATGCAGCGCATCTAGCTTTCATTCACAACCAAACGAGTCTCAGAGAGACCCTGACAGTCATACAAGAGGATCTGATGGAAATCTGGCACCGAACAAGATACAGGATGGAGGCCAACAGGTAGGTTATGGCCATAATTAGCAAGGAAATCAGCTCCTTTGTTGCCTTCCCTATAGACGTGATGTATGGTAACTTCCCAGTCACACTGCATCATCTCCTGAAAACGATGGATAATTGCTGCATGGGGGTGGTCCGGGTAATCTCGACTGCTCAATAGGAGGACAGCACACTGCGAGTCGAGTTCCAATCGGACCCGCCTGAATCCTGAGTTCCAAGCCAGCTGAAGCCCTTCCATAGCGCCCCTCAACTCCGCTCGGGTGATGGAGCAAACACCCAAGTTCATAGCGAATGCTGCCAGGCAGCATCCTCGATGATCTCTGATCAGGCCGCCTGCCGAGGCACGACCTGATTCCTGAATGACAGAGCCGTCAGTGTTGAGGGTAACCCACTCGGGAGGTGGCGGCTTCCAAGAGATCTCAACCTCCGTTCTAGCGGGCAGACGAGGCATGTGAACAAGCCTGTCTTTGTCCATGGCATTCTTCACAATATCTATCCAGGCCAGGACGCGCTGTAGAAATGCTTCAGCTGAAACGACCTTACCGGCAAAGATGCGGTCGTTTCTGGTCTTCCAAAGCGACCAGCAGTTCAGGCCGAATGCTAGGCAAGTATCTTCACGGCAGAGGTTCGAGATGAGCCAATCCTGCAAGTGACTGTCAAAGAAAGCGTGTTGCTCAGAAAGCGGGATGAGCTGCATCCAAGTTAACCTGGCAAAATGACAGTCTCGCAACACATGCAAGACTGTCTCGGGATGGCTCTGACAAAAGCTGCATTGGTTGCTTGACGTGAGGTGCCTCCGAGCTCGCTCCTGGTTCGTAAGAAGTCTTTCCCTCGCTGTCTCGGGATGGCTCTGACAAAAGCTGCATTGGTTGCTTTGACGTGAGGTGCCTCTCTTACAAAATGTAAGGCCAAAATATTTTTGAATGATGTGGGAATGATATACATATATGATACTTCGTCAAGTATAACGAGATTATTCACGAATATAAAGGATTTCACTTACTAAATATTAGTGTATTTCACAAGTCTTGAACAAAGTTATTAGTTATAGATAAAAAAAAAATTAGATAGATTTTGGTGTAAAAATTCAAACGCACAATATAATCAATGTTTTTATACACACATAACTACTAGCCCAACGATTTGAGATAAGCTATACACAGTTTTGGTTTTCTTCGACATAATGCATACTGGAGGAGAATACACAACAAACTAGGCCCGTTCCTTCAAATCTTTCTCATGGGCGAGAGGTACACAAAATGGGCTCTCACTTAGGCCCATTTTCAATCTGTTTTCCAGGCTTAACGTACTACTAATTGCCCAATACTTCATGGGCCTAGTTATAAAAAAGTCCAATCCATAGTTCAAAGTTGAGGGGAAAATGTAGTTGACCTAAGAAGTCTCAGAATTTTCCCCAATAGAGAGTATGTTGAACCGGTTAACTCTTCTAGGGGTTTTGCTTTATGGTGGAAAGCGGGTATTAATATTACCGTGTTAAGTAGTGATAGCTACTACATGGATGTTAGTATAGATATGGGTAGGAAATTTTTCTGTACTTTTGTTCATGCACCCTCTACAGCTGTTAGTAGAAGGGAATTTTGGGAGCACCTGAGCTCTCTGCGGCGTAGTAGGGATGATAACTGGGTGATTGTAGGGGATTTTAATGCTGCAATTTATGAGAATGAAAAGGAGGGGAGATGCCCTCTTAGGTACGAGAATGTAGAACCTTTTAAGAGATTCATATTCCAGAATGCTCTTATTGACCTGGGGTACAAAGGGGAGCCCTTCACTTGGACCAACAAGAGAACGGGCCAAAATCTGACGAGAGTGAGATTGGATCGTGTGCTCTGCTCAACGTCGTGGCGAGCCCAATTTGGCGAAGCTGTGGTCTTCCATGAGAAAATGGTGGAGTCTGATCACTGCCCGATCAGACTGGAGCTTCATTATCGGGGAAACAGGAGGAAGAAGACACCATTTAGGATTGATGAAAGATGGATGGAGAAAGAAGAATGCAAGGAGATAATAGCCCGAGCGTGGGACCCAGGAGGCCAATCAACTGTCCAGCTGAACAAATGTGAAAGAGAATTAAAAGAGTGGGCAAAAGACTTCCATAAGAATAGTATGCAAAGAGAGCAAGAAATACTTTCTAGGCTCGATCTTCTTCAACATCCGCCTAGAACGATTGAGAATGTGGAGGAGGAGAAGCTGCTTACTATTGAACTGACTAAGCTATGGAGGGATGAAGAAGCATTCTGGAGTCAATGCTCGAGAGTTAACTGGCTACAAAAAGGTGATCAGAATACTTCCTTCTTTCACTCAAGCACTATCTTTAGAAAGCATAGAAACAGAATTCTGAAACTCAAAGATGGACAAGGAAATTGGATTGAAGATGAGAAAAGTCTCAAAAGACTAGCAGAAGAGTTTTACATGGATCTTTTTAAGGCTAGGAATCCGGTTCCTTTTAACCATCTGTTGGAAGGTTTCCCTGAAAAAGTGACTACGGAGATGAACGAGGATCTCTGTGCTACGGTGACCGATGGGGAGATTAGAAAAGCGGTTTTCTCCCTGGGTGCACGCAAAGCTCCTGGTCCTGATGGATTCTCAGGAAGATTTTATAGGAGATACTGGGATATCTTAGGAGACACCTTGTGTCGGGAAGTTAGAGGATTCTTTGATACGGCTACAATGCCGGCGGGATGGAATGAGACTCATATTGTTATGATTCCCAAGGTCGATAACCCCGAGCAGATAAGCCAATTTCGACCTATTAGCTGCTGTAATTTTAGATACAAGATCATATCTAAGATTATGGCAACGCGCCTCAAGAGATGGACTCCCGAGCTGGTTTCAGAGCTCCAAACAGCATTCACCTGAGGTAGGCTTATCCAAGATAATGTCATCATTGTACATGAAGCCCTTCATCATTTCAAGAACCATAAATTGGGTAGGAGGAGAGATATGATGTTGAAATTGGACATGAAAAAGGCATATGATATGGTGGATTGGGATTGTCTGGAGGCTCTTCTCAAGAAGTATGGGTTTGACAATAAATGGTGTGGGTGGGTAAGTGCCTGCATTAGAACAGTCAGCTTCTCTATTCTTTTCAATGGAGAAGCAACTGACTCCTTCAGGCCTTCCCGAGGCATTCGTCAGGGAGACCCACTCTCACCATTCTTATTCATTCTCATGTCAAACGCCCTCACCTTCTTGATTGATAAGGCGGTGGCAAACGATTGTCTGAGGGGGATTAAACTGAACGCTAGATGCCCAGTGCTCACCCACTGCCTCTTTGCAGACGACACAGTTATTTTCGGCAAGGCAGATCACCAAGAAGCGCAGAATATTATCAGCCTCATTGGGGAATATGGAGCTATCACAGGACAAGAGGTTAATACGAACAAATCTTCAGTCTTCTTCAGTGCCAATGTCCCCAGCGACGACAAAGATCAGATCATAGCGAGCATTGGTTTTGCTCCCTCGAATTGCCACTCTAAGTATCTTGGGGTCCCGACGGAATGGGGAAACTCGAAGAAAGAAACTTTTACTTTCCTCATTCAAAGAATGGAAAAAATGGGGGAAGCCTGGAAAAGTCTCCTACTCTCTCACGGTGGAAAAGAAATCCTACTGAAAGCGGTTATTCAAGCCATTCCATCGTATATTATGTGCCTGTTCTATCTACCTAAGGTACTCACTAAGAGAATGGACTCTCTTCTCAGCAACTTCTTTTGGTCAGGGTCTATGCAGAAAAATAGCCTCCACTGGTGTAGGAAGGAAATTCTATGCCTGCCTAAGAGTGAGGGAGGGTTGGGCTTCAGGAGCTTCAATGATTTTAACCTTGCCCTACTTGCTAAGCAGGCTTGGCGCCTCCTCACGACCCCTGAATCATTGTGGAGCCGTCTCCTGAAAGGTTTGTACTTCCCTAGAGGTGATTTTCTTAATGCAAAAAAAGGGAGCAAAGCTTCATGGATCTGGGCTAGTCTTTGGGAGGCAAAAAAGGTGATTGGTTTGGGTGCAGTTCGAGTGATCGGATCAGGTGATGAGACGTGGGTCGATCGGGACCCTTGGGTTCCTACTTTGGACAATAATGCTCTCAGAACGGGCCCCCAGAATCACCAAAAGGTCAACGAGTGGATTGATCCTGGAGAAAGGAAGTGGATGTCCGATGTTATCCAGGGGCATGTGTCTAGCTCAGAACTCGAAGCTATCCTTAGGATTCCAATCGGGGAGGATGGAGCTGAGGACTTTTGGGCATGGAACTACAATGAAGAGGGAAAATTCACGGTGAAGTCTGCGTACCATACGATTCACAGAGCCAACACCAATCTGCAACCGAGCGGGAATACAGAAAAATGGAAGTGGATATGGAGCCTTCACATTCCCCCTAAGTTGAAATTCTTTGTCTGGAGATGCTCCAGGAATGGGTTAGCTACGAAAGAGAGACTGCTCCAGAGGAAGTGTGCTCCCAATTCGTCTTGTCAGGTGTGCCAGAACCCCGTTGAATCCATCAATCACTGCTTGTTCCATTGCCCCCATGCCAAAGCGGCATGGAATGCTCTGTTTCCGTCTCTCCCTTTACCTCCTCAGGGAACCTTGTTCTTTGACTGGTTCTGCTCCCTTAAGGATGTTATTCAGCAGAGCTCCTTGATCCATATGGTTTTCCTCTGTTGGAACATCTGGAAGGCGAGGAACGAATGCTCCTTCAAGAATAGAATTCCGTGGCCTCCGAGGGTGTGCCAACTTACTTATAAAGAGGTCTCTGAATGGAATTCGTGCCCGAGGTCCCCACCTCCCCTGCCCTCCCTTCCCACTCAGCTCAGGGGAACCCAGTCTCATACGAATCCACCGCCAAGTAATCAGTCTTTGGTGATTCACTGTGATGGGTCGTTCATTAGCGACTCCCAGTCGGCGGCATATGGTGTTGTGGTCATTAACCACCATGGACAAGTGTGTGATGGGAGAGCTGAGAATCTTCTTTGTTCCACCCCGATTGAAGCAGAAACTAAGGCCCTTCTCGAAGGAGTGAAATTAGCTCAAGAATATGGATCCGAATGTACGGTTCAATCCGACTGTCAGGTGTTGGTGAAAGCTTTGGATAGTGATCGCTCTAGATGGCCATGGAGGTGTGCAGCATGGATCGGATCGATTGTTTCTATCCTAAGGACAAACCCTCTCATCAATATCAAAGAAGTGCCCCGAACACTTAATGTCAGAGCAGATTGGGTAGCACGATCAAAAGCTCGTGCATCGCTTCCTGATGATTGGATTAATATTCTTGATCTCATTTCTGATCTTCTCTAATTGTTGTAACCGAGTTTCTCGTCTTTCAGTTGATTGGTGGAATAAAAGTTGGTAATCTTTGTCAAAAAAAAAAAAACCTCACGGATAGGGAGGAGTGTCGTGGCTTCTTTCCATTCGAAGCTACGCCAAAGCTTTTCCACCTCACGGATTCGGATATGGCAAGCCAAAAAGCCGCGCCACCCATTTCTCCACCTCACAGGTCAGCGCTCCTTCCCACTTCCTTCATCGCCATGGCTGAATCACAATACCACACTAGTCATAACCCTAACCCCTACAATGCCACAATTCACAGCAGAAATCATTGACTCTGGAAAATATTCATAGGTTAGCAGAGGATAAAACTTGAAGCTATACTTTTATCTTCCTCTCCCTCTGTGGAAATCATCGACTCTGGAAGAGATTTTGCGTCGCCATTTCAAGCAGACCCAGAAATTGTTCCTGCTATGGAAAAGCTGCAAATCCCATTTTCCAAACCCTATTCCAGATTCGGAACCAACCCGGATCCCCAATTCGACCGACCCATCAGAATCGGTGGTCTGATCCAGAAACCGGCGGGTAGAGTAATCAGGCCGAGAATTAGAATCCAGGGGCGGCGGCCTATCCAGCGCGAGGTTTCCGGCGGGAACCCAGGGGAAGTACTATCGGCGGCGATTGAGGAGGAGGAAGAAGAAGAAGAAGACGAGCTGTGTCCGGTGGAATGCGTGAGGGAATTCAAGACGGACGAGGAACTGCTGAAGGTGATCGAGAAATCAAAGGCGACTGGGGCGCTTGTGGTGGTGGATTTCTACAGGACTTCGTGTGGGAGCTGCAAGTACATCGAACAGGGGTTTTCCAAGCTCTGCAAGGGTTCCGGCGAAGAGGGCTCTCCCGTCATCTTCCTCAAACACAATGTGAGCACTCTCTTTTTTCTTCTCCAACCTTCCATACATTTACTAAATTTGGACATGAGAAGTTTGGGTACGACCATGTTAAGAATTTAGTTTATCCCAATTGTTTAAATCGTGCACTTGAAGTTACAATCTATTTGTTCTGACTTCTGCGTACGAATAAATCGATGCAGCACCTGGGTAATTACAGAACAAGATCAATTCTTTCATGTCACTTCATAGTCTCGAGTTATTGATATGAATTGGTTCTCGTCGTCGTTGCAGGTGATTGATGAATACGATGAAGAATCCGAGGTTGCGGACAGACTTAGGATCAGGGTAAGGAGATCTTTTCTTCTGTTTGATTCTGGTTGTCTAGAGAGGGGCTTTGGAATTGGTTACACATAAAGTGTTAGTAATGTTGTTTTGTATGTGGTCCGGATTTTGGTTGCAGGCGGTGCCGCTTTTCCATTTCTACAAAGATGGGGTGTTGGTGGAAGCATTTCCCACCAGAGACAAACAGCGGATTACTAGGGATGGCAAAAATATCCGTAACCATGGATATCCACCCGAACCCGGCCTAATCGGGTAGGGTAAAACCCGAACCCGAAGGACATTGAGTGGGTACGGGTAAAACCCGAACCCGAATATTGCGGGTGATGGGTGGGCATGGGTTTCTCACTATCCAACCCGCACCCGCCCAATTATACACATACATATGTATTTTGTCCAGAAATAATCATTATTTTTCTCTAACATATTTTATATTTAGCATATAAATATAATATTTTCATGAAATTGTGTTGTTTTAATTAATTTTCTTCATTCTGGTGAATTGTTTTCATACTTTTCCTCTTACGTAATGTGAGAATACGTGTGAATGTTAACTTACTGGTTAGAGTTATGATGAGAAATCATTACCCATGGATAACCGTGGATACCCGAAACCCGAATGGGTATGGGCATGGTTTTAATTTTCTACCCGTTTCACACGTGGGTATGGATATGGGTAAAACCCGAACTACTTTGGGTAGGGTAACGGATATGCACTATCCGTCCCCGACCCGGCCCATTGCCATCCCTACGGATTACAGAGGCCATTCTTAAATACACGTCTTCATCTTCTCCATCAGCTCAAGAAACTTGATGCAAGTTCAGACTGCAACGTATATGGCCCATTTGTAAAAAAAAAAAAAAAAAGAGTCTCTTATTTTAGCATTTTGAATGATAAATGCAGACATTAGAGGGTATGAGCTTGATTCTGCATCTACCCAATTCTGGAACCAGAACTGAAGCAACTCTAATCCTGATGCTGTATGGATTGGATATATGTACTTCAATGTTCAATATACCAGGAGATCAAATGAATAGAAAAATAAGACGGGTTTAGAATCTTGGTGTCAACAATCACCATTGTAACGGAAAATGGTAGTAATGTCGTCAAGCCTGGTAGAAATCTGTTCTATGTGTGTGGAGTTGAAGTATTAGTGTCACTGGATGAGGTCCAGGGCTTCAAACAAGTTGCTCTTATTGAGGCTCTCTTGAAGGTACATAAAGTTTACCGATATGGATTATCGATCTGGCTTGTAAAGCGCATATTACTAAACCGACAATGGTATAAACCGGTTTGAGAACCTTGATTGTCAGTCTGTTTTACTGGGGTTTCTGACAACACATGTTTGGTAAATATATAGGGGCACCATGGAAAGAGCTGTTACGAAAGAAGGATCAGTTTGTCATAAACCAGTTGATCCTAATAACTTGAGTTGTTTAGAAACGGTTATGTTGGATCTTATACCATCCCATGTATAGTACTTAAACAGTTTTTTTTTACTAAAAGTGGCCCAAAAAGGCTAAAACCTTGCTGTGTGGTACTGCTCTGACAAATGGTTACTTCAATTGGTATATAAATTGATGATACAAAAATGGTACACCAGGAAAAAAGTTACTGCATGGACACAGTGACTCAGTGAGTTCTCTTCCGAAGTTATAAAGTAGAACTAGGCAAGGCAAAGATGTCAGTCTGGCTACTGGGACTCTCTGTGCTTTCCCCCACGTATTTATCATTACAGATTCACGTGTGTTACTTGATGACCCTGCATTTGTAACCTGTCACAGAAATGGTAAGCTTTTCTTTCATGGCTTTGAAGGGGAAATGGTAAAATTTTGAGGACTTGTCAATGGTCAATCATTGTGGAGATGGCTCATGTGAATTGGTAAGAATTAAGAAAGGGCTTAATTGCAAGTTTGGTCACTCGAATTGCTACAAAATTTCACATTTGCCACTCAAATTAATTTATTCCATTTATAGTCACTTAAATTAGGTTAACAGTCCAAGTTTGGTCACTGGCCGTTAGTCTCCGTTAACTTTTGCTGATGTGGCGGTCAACTCTTATAGTTGACCGTTAAATGCATGACGTGGCAATTAAAAAATTTAAAAATTTAAAAAAAAAATTATAATTTAAAATCCCACCTCAACTATTAAGAAATAATAAAAATAATAATAACCTTTTCTAATCTAACCTTGGCTCGGGTTGCTCCTGGAATCTACCGGACCAAGACCTGACTCGGGTTGGAGCGGTGACAGGGAAACGAAGGAAAACGCGGCAGCAACCGTCTTCAGTTTGTCCCTGGGCGACGAGAACAAGATCATAATCGGAGCTTCGGGGGCGATTCCAGCATTAGTGGAGCTGCTGGAGCAGGGGAGCAGCAGAGGGAAGAAAGATGCGGCGTCGGCATTGTTCAACCTGTGCATCTACCAAGGGAACAAAGGCAGGGCGGTGCACGCCGGGATCGTACCGGCGTTGCTCCGAATGCTGACCGATTCGAGAGGGGCGGCAATGGTGGACAAGGGCACAAGGCATTGTCGATACTGTCGGTGCTATCGAGCAATGCTGAAGCGAAAGCGGCGATCGTGAAGGTGAGCACGATCCCGGTGCTGATCGATCTGTTGAGGACCGGGCAGCCGAGGGGGAAGGAGAACGCGGCGGCGATATTGCTGTCGCTGTTTTTGGAGAAGAAGGAAAGACTGTGAACTTGTAGTGGTCTGGTGTTCCAGTAGATGGAGAACGACCTCAAGTTTTCCTGGAAGCTAGCTCAAATGGCGAAGAACTGAAGATTATGCCATAACAATTTAGTCCAGCATCTCAATGCAAGTAGGTTCCCAATCCCAACATAGCCAATTCCCTACAAGTCCAACCAAAAATTTTCGTCCACAGATTTTGATTGCAAACAGTAGAGAGCCTAATAGACAAGTTTGAATAAGTAGTCCAGAAATCATGAATAGCAACATCAATTGGTTTGATTTTTGGCCGTAGTCTGTATGAAAGAGAACAAAACGGAACGAAACAAAAAAAATACACAACAGAGTAGAGCAGAGCAGCAATACGTCTATTTGATAACTCTCAGAATCGCTGTCGTCTATTTCCGCTATCTCGCGGCCATTTTTACTTTCTTAGCGTCGCTCTCGTCAAGTTCCCTATTAACCATTCTCCCACGAATCCCCCGCCGCCGTCTTCTCACAGACCTACATCAATATTGTCCGCCGCCGCCATTGCATTTGCAGGAGGAATAGTAGCTCCTGACTTTTTTGTTCACTGAGTGTTGCTCTGTTTTTGGAGTCGGCGGTGTTTAAGATACATTTCGTCTCCGGTAGATTCCAGGAGCAACCCGAGCCGAGGTTAGATTAGAAAAGGTTTTTTATTATTTTTATTATTTTTAAATAGTTGAGGTGGAAATTCTAATTTTTAATTTTTTAAATTTTTTAAATTTTTTCATTGCCACGTCATGCATTTAACGGTCAACTATAAGAGTTGACCGCCACATCAGCAAAAGTTAACGGAGACTAACGGCCAGTGACCAAACTTGGACTGTTAACCTAATTTAAGTGACTATAAATGGAATAAATTAATTTGAGTGGCAAACGTGAAATTTTGTAGCAATTCGAGTGACCAAACTTGCAATTAAGCCATTAAGAAAGTGTAAATTTCAGCAGTGAATTCTTCTCATTTTCAAGATTTCGTTTGAAGGAAAGAAGGGTGAATGATGAGGGTGGAGACCTGTATCAAAAAGATTTCTTAGTTTAATAGTGTCACGATAAGTCGTTAAGTTATAGTAGTTTGATTGATTTTGATGGACTTTACTCCAGTATTCCTCTTCAGTGTGTATATATATATATATAGTGGAGTATTAGTGGTAAATTCTATTTATAGCCAAATTAAAAAGAAAAGAAAAGACGAAGATGAGAAACATATGCATTGAGATGTTCGAGTACATAACTATCGCATGTACGAACTTTACAGGGCCTGAAACTAGCTAGATTGGGACCTATGTTTCAAGAACGTAGTTCTCAATTCTTGCTTTCATAGGATAACCAGTTTGCATTTCATACGGATTGAGATTGTTTAATAGCATAAGTTCATCATAGTTTCTTTCGCGAAAACTGATCACTTATGAGTCATTATTTTGCAATATTTGTTGTTATAGGGTATAATCAAGCTCCATCATTTTGCAGGGTCATGAGATCAGATCAGATAAAGTCTTGAAAAGGCTTTGTGATCTTTGTGTACCAAACCAAAGAGGAGAATAGGCGACTGGTTCCTTCCAGCCACAAAGCTGATGACTACTTTTCCTTCAATAAGTGAACAATTGCTTAGGGCAAAAGCAAGTTTGCAACGTACATCATGACCTTCCCTGTGAGCCCTGGTTGCCTCTCAAAGAGGAAAGGAGAGGGGGAATAGCCAGCGACGGATCCAGGACAGGGTAGAATATTAGGCCACTTTTGAAAAAAGATGGAGATGGCTGGGCCGTAAGGTGAAAAACACTGAAACGAATACCAAAAATTGGAAATTACAAGTGTTATATGTTAGAAACAAAGTTTCTAACGGATTTGATATTTGGGGATTAGGGTTTATACAAATAGAATTAGGGATTGAGATTGGAGATTTGGGGAAGAAGAAGAATAGAATAGAGAATCGGCCGAGGCCTTGGAGGGATAGGGATCGAGAATTGAGAGGATAGGGAGAGATTAGGGTTTAGGAGATTATTTGATAATTCTTTCTTGACTGATCGTAACGTAGACTCAAAGTACATATTTATAGGGAATACTAGGAAACCCTAAGAATAAACCTAATTCTACTAGTAGACTACTAACCATAATAGGAATTACCCTAATAATAATTATAACCATAAATATAGAAACCCGATATAAATCGGTTTCTAACATCTCCTCCCCCTTCAGACCAACCTTGTCATCAAGGTTGACCGACTGGACCCACTCTGCCACGTCCTCCGGGTAATTCACATCCTTCTTGCGTTTTCTTTTCTTCCAATCGTGCTCCAACTCCGAAATTGGGCTTCTTCCACCGACTTTCTTGTGTTGAAGTAATTCTTCGACTTTCACTTCTATGGGCCCACTAATCGCTTTGAACTTCAGCAGTTCCTCTCTTGTTGTCATCCTGCTCCAACCACTAACAAAGTTTAAGGATACTTCCTCGTATAGGAATTTATCATTAAGTGCCAATTCCTCAAGGCCCCTGAACTTCTTTCTTGGAGAAGGCTCATAAGCCTGTATTAAAGCTTCTCCAATTGCTTCTGGGCCATTCTTCCTTGAAAGCCCACCCACTAAGCCTCCAAACCCTTCTTCTAATTTCACCTTTCTCAACCCATAGCCCATGTTGGGCTCACACCCTTCCTGACTCTCATGGCCCGAGTCGAGCCCACCAACTCCCTCTATCCTTGCCACCCCACTACCAAACTGGCCCATTTGTGACCCAAGAAGTAGGCCCACTAACCCCTTATCGCAGGTCAACCCAGTCTGCATTGTGTCTTCCTCAAACTAGACCACTCCATTGAGCCCATTAGAGCCTGCGGCCCGCGTCACTCGGCCCAACAATGGCTGCTGGTACGGCCAGCCCAAAGTGGGCGAGCCAGGGTTCTTGAGAAGGGAGCAGTCGCCGCTGCCCTCCTCCATCTCCCTCTTTGTCCTCTTCTCAGGCCAACAGCTCCTCCGGCGTGACTCCCCTCGTGCATCCGGCGCCACCTCCTCGTCGATGGCCGCCACCGACTTCCGTGCTTCCCCTTTTCGCTCGCGGCGAACCACCTGATCAGCCATCCCTCTGCTTGTCGCCCGCGCCGTCTCCACGACTCCCACCGGCCTGTGCGCCTGCTTCTCCAGCTCCTTCATCGGCGACAAAAGGGTCCCGCCGCCGTCGTCCTCGCCCTCATTCTTCTTCTCCCTCTCCGGCGACGCACGAGAAAGCTCCTTGCCGTCTTTCGTCGTCACCGCCTCCTCGTCGGTCGACGCCGCCTCCGCAGCCGAGCGCTCCCCCGCGTTGCCGTCCTCTGCTCCGCGCGCCGTCGCGCGCCCCTCGGCCGCGGCCCTTCCGTCCACGCCGCCGCCTTCCGCCCCGCTCGCCCAGACGCGCGAGCCGCGTCCCGCTTCGTCGCCTCGGTCGGCGTCAGCGAGCGCCGCCAGCCGCGCGCCCTCCTTCTCTGCCGCGGCGCCTCGCGCCGACTCCCTCTTCCAGGAGTTCGCGATTTGCCATAACTCTTCTTGCAACTGGGCCCATGGCTGCTCTGATTTTTCCATCGTCGATTCTCCGGTTTCTAAGCTGTCCCTGATGGAGTTGAGAAGAACTCACCGATCGGAACCGGGCTCTGATACCAGATGTTAGAAACAAAGTTTCTAACGGATTTGATATTTGGGGATTAGGGTTTATACGAATAGAATTAGGGATTGAGATTGGGGATTTGGGGAAGAAGAAGAATAGAATAGAGAATCGGCCGAGGCCTTGGAGGGATAGGGATCGAGAATTGAGAGGATAGGGAGAGATTAGGGTTTAGGAGATTATTTGATAATTCTTTCTTGACTGATCGTAACGTAGACTCAAAGTACATATTTATAGGGAATACTAGGAAACCCTAAGAATAAACCTAATTCTACTAGAAGACTACTAACCATAATAGGAATTACCCTAATAATAATTATAACCATAAATATAGAAATCCGATATAAATCGGTTTCTAACATTATACTAGCTCGAGATCCAGAGGAGGGCTGGGCCGCGGCCCGAAGCGGCCCCTTGGATCCGCCGATACATTTGTGTGGTGGCTAGCTGTCTCTCAAGGTGACACGCGGCGGATTGCCATATTCCCGACGATTATAGAATCGAGTGGTAGCTGCCACACACCAAGTTATATGCGCCAGTGGGGATGCCATTTGATTTTAGGGGAATGTCCAACCAAAGAAAGATGAACAGTGTATATAAGACGTCTGGTGAAAGACGAAAGAGAGCAAGCATGCAATCAACCAAACAAACCTAAAGTGGGATAGTGGTGTCCTTATTTCTCAAATATATCAAGAGAAGAAGCAAATGAACTAATTACTAGATAGAGTAAGGTTATCTGGATCTAATTATGATTTTCATTCTCCAAACAATGAGTATGAGGTTTAGTCGCTTGCAATGCAGTCAAAAGCGCGATTCTACCTAAAAGCGGAAAAGGGGTAAAATCGAAAAGCGGCGAATCAAAGCGTAAAAGCGTAAGTTTTTTATGCATCATGTATAATAGTGAAAAATCTGTTAAGTACAACATGTATTATGCAAAATATGAGTGCATGGAGTTTAGACAAGTGAATAAATACATGCAATTCATGTCCAAATTAAAGCAAATTCATAACATCTTAATAATAAGTTCATAAACATAAACTGTAACCCACAAACGAGTTAATAACCAAATTCTCACAACATTAGCTTCACATTCTGCCCTTGGTTTCTCAAAGGTTCAATTAGAAACACCACATATACATAATTTAGCAGTAGCATACGTAGGTAAACCAGTAGGTTATACGCCTATTGGAAATTATAAGTAGTTTCCTTCATTTTGCTGGGTTAGTTTAAATTATTGAGAATGTGTGATTTGTAATTTAGCTAGAAATACCTGCTAGGTTATATGTTCAGGGTGGACTAAGAGTTGAGAAGGGGAAGCATTTACCCACCATTTACGAGTCATAGGTGAAGTGGCGACGGGGTAGGACAAGATAGAGACAGAAACTAACATGGTGTGGCGCAGCGAGTTGCGACAGGCGACGACGAGTGCGACGGGTGTTGCCGCGTTGGAGCTATCGAGTGCGACGGGCTAGAGCTTCGCTGGAAGGTGGCGACGGCGGTTGCGGACTTGCAGCGGCGGCGAATACTTCACTAGAAGGCCGGCTGCGCGGCGGCGCAGAGTGTGCTGGAGTGCTGGAGATGGAGGATTAGGGATTGCGGAAGAGTGGTTTGGCAACCTCAGCCTAATATCCATCCCTTTCCCCCCCCCCCTTTTTTTGTCCGAAGTGATCAAAATGGCGTCGTTTTTGTTTGGCGGAGACAATTTTTTCCTTTGCTTGGAATCGGATAAAAACGATATGAAAGCGCGCTTTTATCTGATTTTAACGATTTTAACGATTCTACTAATGCTTTTGACTGATTTTGAGTAAAATACGATTTTATTAGTGATTTGAAACGTTTTCCTACCCTAGAAACGTAAAATCGTACGATTTTATGCTTTAAAACGCGATTTTGACTACACTGGTCGCTTGGGTATGCTTTCTAGTCATCTTTCTTCCAAGCTGTAGTTTATAGTTGTTTATCACTCGGTTCCATGAGAGTAGGATTTATAATCCAAATGTAGGATCTATAAACTGTGTCCGTGTTTGGATTTCTGTCCCGAGGGGTAGGATCTTGTTAGAAACCTAATTTTAGGGTTCTAACGGTCGGTTGATAAGATTGGGAATTGATAGATATTTAGGGATCGAGATAGAATTGGAGAAGAACAGAATTGGGGATTAGGGATTTGGAAGAGGAAATTGGGGATCGAGGAGAAGAATGGCCGACGGCCTAGGGATAAGTGACGAATTTGAGAGAGATTAGGGTTTGAGATACTTTTCTGAATAATTGTTCTTGCTTGATTGATAATGAACCCTAGATTACATATTTATAGGAAAGATAGGAAAACCTAATAATAAATCTAATTCTACTAAAAAATTACTAACCATATTTAATAAAACCTAATAATAACAATAATGATAATTATGGTAGAAACCCCGTTTTCTTAAGGAAAACGCGTTTCTAACATATCTATATCTCAATTTTTCATGGTATATATGTGGATTTAAAGTGGCAAGATCCACCAGTATTTGGCTACTTATATCGATAAGGGAAAGGGTGTGCACACAAAATTAATTCGATATAGTTTGTCAAGATTCTATCGTTTATTATTTGGAAAGAAAGTTGTACATATAATAACTCGATGGTTGTTTTAAATTATTTGAAGACCTGAGAGATAAAGAATCTTACATTGAGAAATTATATCCGATTTAGAGCATGAATTTTATCGAAAATAAAAGTACAAAGATATGATCATTTTATAACAAGAGAGCTATTAATTAGATAATATGAGATTCAATAATCATCCTAAAATTTAAGGGACATAAAAAGAAGAACCTTTTGCTCAATCTCACACAATTCACGAGTCCAGTAACATATATATGTAGACACAAATTATTTTGAACCAAACATGGAACACCCAACATTTCATCAAAATAAGAACTAAGTGCATGAATTATGAAATGGAGAAACTACCATTAAGTGCTTGGGTTGAAGAACTACAAACTAGATCTAGAACTGATAATGGAACTGGTAAGATTCTACATAGGAAAAATACAGCCGATGAAAAAGGATTTGGCTGGGAATCACTCATCTTAGCATCATCCCCTAATAGGGGTTTTCTCCCCGTTAATTGGATAAGATATTGATAAATAATGGCCAAAATTGGGGCCACAAAAACTTAAAAAGGGGAAGAAAATTACTCTACATAAGCTAATTATATGGGTAAATCATGACCCAAATTGATAATAATCTCTACTACTATATATATCTTAAACCTAGCTGCTGGGGACTTGTTTCCAAAATCTTGCTGGGAGTCCATTCATTGGTACTGGAAATGGGCAGTTCTGTGTCCCACTCTCAGATCCTACCACTTCCCACCTGCAATATCCAATTGAATTAGCTAGGACATATATAAAAGCACCAAAAAATCAAAATATATTCCAAATATTTTTGTTGCTCCAGAAATATTCTCCAAGATCTTCTTTTTTTTAAACTTCATATGAATGTTTTTACCTGAACTTGGTGACCAAATGGTGGATGAAAATAAGCATCTCCAGCTTAGCAAGCTCATTTCCAGGGCAGGCATGTACCCCATTGCCAAATGGCATAAATGTATTGGGTTTTGGTACCACCTGTAGGGAAACAGGTTAAAACTGAGATCAATATCCCCACATCTCCAATATCATTTTGGGAAGGAGGGGAAAAAAAAACAGATTTGATCCACACACAATCACAGATACATTGATACATACCTCAAATCTCGAAGGATCAAATTTATGAGGTTCACTGAAATATTCTGGATTGTGATGAATGTTCCTGAACAAGGGCATCACCTTCCAGCCCTTTGGAATAAGGTAACCTAAAAATAGCACACACAAACACACACACACACACAAAAAAAAAAAAAATCAAATCTCAATCACGGATCACTCTCCATAATACCAAAATAATGCCACAAAACATTAACCCCATTGGCCATTGGTTGTTATCTCATCTCAATCTATCTCTAAGGTATAACGAGTTGTGTTATAGTCGATTTTGTGATATTCCAAATTATTCGTATGTCATACTGACCAACCTCTCTATATATTGCGATGTATCAACCAACTCATTATGTGTGTTTATATAGTAAAACTTTGTGAAGGGTACCATTGTATTCCACGTCGGCCACCGCTTCCCGGAATGTAAAAGATATAATGCTTGCTATCCTTAGGCTCTCTAAAACCACCTGAAATCATTTGTTAGCTAATAATTAGTAGCATAGAATCAAGTAACATGCAAAATTGGTTCATAGATTACTTATTAACAATTTTTTTAGGTTACCTTGTGAGTGAAGGGCATGTGGTTACGAGTTTGACTCCAATTCAACGCCGCATTATCATTGCCGTCCCTTCCATTCACCTCCTGAATTGCCTTCTGTTCGGCCTATATATGCAACAGCAGAGTTTATTCTAATGCTATGCAACAACGAGAGATTTCTAGAGCTACACCGCCGCCACCCAAAATCAAAAAACGAAGCGGCGTCGTTTATTACCTTGACAGCCTCGAGAAGCTTCGGGTTGTCGTGGAGGTACTTGACAATCCACGTCATGGCGCAGGCCGTCGTGTCCTGGGGATAAGATCAGGTGACTAAGGGGGGGTCCCTTAGTCACTTGCCTAAGTCGATCCCAACCCTTCAACCTCATTAAAATCTAATGGCTCCAATTAATTCAATTTAATGAAGGGTAATGAAGTAATTGCATAGTTCATGATTATTTTATATTATAATAATTAAAATTAAAAAGAGGCGGCACTTTCCTCCCCGCTGCCGCTCAAACTTTTCCGGCGTACTCCCGCCGTCCAGGATTTCCGGCGGCCACCATTTTTTTTTCCCAAGAGAGAATCGTCGGTTCCTGTCCTGGGAATATTATATTCCCCTTCCACCATATTTTTTTGTCCCAGGAAATACGTTCCCCTTCCCCTGAGAGAGAGAGAGAGAGAGAGAGAGAGAGAGAGAGAGAGAGAGAGAGAGAGAGAGAGAGAGAGAGAGAGAGAACTTTTCCGGCGACGGCGGAGCAGTTTTCCGGCGACCAGAGACGGTGGTGGATGATTTTCCGACAACAGTATTGAGTTCGTGATGTTTGTAATGTTTATATTACTATTTTGTATACATTGTAATGTTTGTAATGTTTGTTTGTCATGTTTGTTATTTTGCAATGTTTGTATACTTTTATGTTATGATTTGTATACTTTGTATTCATTTGTTTGTTTGTAATGTTTGTAATGTTTGTTTGCAATGTTTGTAATGTTTGTATACTTTTATGTTATGATTTGTATACTTTGTATTCATTTGTTTGTAATACAAGTTTACCAATCTGTATTGTAAGTAGTGATATTCTGTACGTGTAGTATGCTTTGTACTGTTTGTAATGTTTGTTTGTAATGTTTGTAATGTTTGTTTGCAATGTTTGTAATGTTTGTTATTTTGTATTGTTTGTAATGTTTGTTGGTTTCTTTTGTATTGTTTGTAATGTTTGTTATTTTTGTCCATATGTTTGTCATTTTTGTCAACCATGTTTGTAATGTTTTTTGCATCACAAATCAATACATATAAAGTATACAAATTATTAGTACTTACAATACAAAGCGAAACATACTAAGAATACAAGCAAAACATACTAAGAATACAAACTGTCAAAGAAAAACATACTAAGAGTACAAACTGTCAAAGAAAAACATACTAAGAGTACAAACTGTCAAAGAAAAACATACAAACCATACTGTCAAAGAAAAACATACTAAGAGTACAAACTGTCAAAGAAAAACATACTAAGAGTACAAACTGTCAAAGAAAAACATACAAACCATACTGACATTTTGTACAAAAATACTAACAATACAAACTAATGTTACAAAACATACAAACTATACAAATCACTGTTCTTCCTTCAGACGACTCTCTCTTCACCGCTGCCGCCGCCGTCGACTCTCTCTCCACCGCTGCCGCCGCTGATTCAATCTACTGCCATCGCAACCTCTCTCTCTCTCTCTCCATCGTCGCGCCGCCTCTCTCTCCTCCATTGTCGCCGGCGCTCTCTCTCCGCCGCCTCTCCATTGTCTCTCTCTCTCCTCTGGTTTCCCGACGACGAGATCTGCTTTCTCTCTCTTCAAAGCCGCCGCCTCTGTACGTTCGTTCTCCTTTCCCTCTCTTCGTCGTCGCCGGCACCGTCGATCTCCATTGTCGTCGTCGCCGGCACCGTCGATCTTCCATCATCGCCGGCGTTCTCCCCTTCTCTCTCTCATGGGCGGCGTTCTTCCATCAGACGCAGAAGAAGACTGGCTGGAGAAAAAAAAATTAAATAAAATTTTCATAATCCCAAAATTGCCCCTCTCATTATTTAATCATCCCTTCCCTTATTTCCACCATTAGATCAATTAATAAGGATCCAATGGCTGAGGGGGGTTTAGCCAAGTGACTAAGCACCCCCCCTTAGTCACCAGATCCGCTCTCCGTGTCCTGAGCGGCGAACAGAGTTCCGATGACGTTGTCGGCGACCTGGTCGTCCGTCAGTACTTGCCCTTTGTAGTCCTTGGAATTCAGCAAACAACCCAACACATCTTTCTCCAATACCTTCTTCTCTTTCCTCTCCCCGATTATGCCCCCCATTATCTCACTCAACTCCCTCCTCGCCTGCAAGTCATTATTATCATTGTTAGGGCAATCGTTAAGGCCTTTGGGCCCCCAAGCCCATAATCGCCAAAAGGACCATCAAAGTCAATAAACTCAACCTGAGGTACCAAGAGGCGGTCTAACCCTCGAGCATGAGAAGACCGCCCGACATTAAGAGGAGTATGAGCAGGACGCCCGACAGCAGGTATGTACCAACGACCTGACAACAGAGTACGAATACTGGCAAGAGGGCAGAACTGATCATGCATTTATGAGAAGTCAGAGGCGTCCAAGGGCCGCCCGACAGAAGGTAAAGCCGCCCGACACGACGAGACTTGTCCTCACTCATCAGACTCGTTAGTATAAATACCCACCAACGGATCACATTTATGGTAACTCTATCTACCCCATTCTCTCTCTATTTCACTCTACCTACTTCTCTCACTAACTTAGGCATCGGAGGAGGTCCCAGGGCTCCCCTGAGGACCTTTCTTGCAGGACTTCGAAGGTCGCCTCTCATCCTCCCAAGACCGCACGGAGTCAGTGAGCTTCACAAACCGCCTGGTACTTTCCAGGCATAAACATTTTGGCGCCCACCGTGGGGCACACTACTTCGTCACCAGGAAAAGATGGGAGACGACTTTGAAACCCCGCTCAAGGGTATGACCGAGAACAACACCCTCCGAGGTCTATCACCGAGAGTTGAAGATGAATTAGAGCTTGAGGAGGTAGTCAAAAGCCAAGGCGCACAAATTGCAAGCATGCAAGATAGCCTATCGCAAATCCTCCAGTTGCTAAAGACAAGAGAAGACCCGCCGGAGGGGTCGAAAGGAAGGACTCGAGAAGAAAAGCTAAAGGCCGCCCTGATCCTCGACAGCCCTGCTCGGACAGAAGGCGGGGGACAGGGGGCGGACGAAGCCGACCTGGGTTTCCTCGAAGAACACTTACGGTCGACTTATGGGAAACACAAAAGTCCCAACGTCCTCCAAAATCCGCTCTCGAGGGAGCTGTTCAAAACCCCAGTGCCGCCCAATTTCTCCTCTCTTGGGCTACCCTCGTATAACGGGACCTCAGATCCCGCCGACCACCTTTGCGCTTTCATGTTGAAGATGCAACTCATCAACGCCACAGACTCTGATTTGTGCCGCGCGTTCCCCGTCACCTTCAGCGGTCAATGCCGGACGTGGTATACTTCCCTCCCGGAAGGGGTGATAGAAAACTTCGAACAATTCGCGATGCTTTTCTCCACAAAGTTCGCGTCCCAACGACGCCGCAAACTCACGGTCTCGGCACTCATGAATTGCAGACAGAAGAAAGAAGAATCGCTTGCGGAGTTCTACGACCGATGGAATGCGATCGCTTGCGAAATCGACGGGATCTCTTCGGTCGTAGCCGCCGGAAACCTCAGGATATCGACAACCAGCCTCGAGCTCAAGAGAACGTTGATAAAAAAGGAAGCCATGTTAACGTCATGGTCAGACTTAGATCAATTGGTAAGAAGAGCCATCTTACTTGAAGAAGCTCTCGCCACTGACGACCGAAACCATCAAGGGCGATCCCGAAACGACCCACAAGAGCGGTCGGACGCTCGACGAGGAAGGCGGTCTCCTGAGCGGAAATCGTACCGAAACCGGTACGCAGACCGCGACGGTAAAAGAGAAGTCTACTCCACCGAACGAGAAAGGGGAAGAGAAAGGCGAAGGAGCGGGAGAAAGCCGGAAGCGTCCTCAGGGCAGGAACCACAAGAAGGGAAAAAGTGGTGCGACTGGCATCAAATGACAACTCATGACACAACGGAGTGTCGGGAGTTCAAAGCCAGCTTGAAGTACTTAGCTCCTGGAGATCTGCGAAACCGCCTCGAAACACGACGAAGTCATCGGGGCACCTCCCAAGAGGGAAGGGAAGATTCACTCAGCCCGGAGGAAGACAAACCAAGAAGAGCTCGTAAAGAGAGGTCCAGATCGTCCACAAGGAACAAGAACGCCTCGCCGCAGAGGCAGTCTCCCGCATACCGACCCCCAAGGGGAGATGACGAAGGCATGGAGATCATTACGATCGCGGGGGGTAGGAAGCGGCCCAGAACGGAGGCCGACCGCCTAGGCCACTGCTTAAGCGTCCAACGCCAGGCATCGCCGGATGTCACCTTCCTACCGTCGGAGCTAGCCAAAGAGGAGAACTCAGAAGACCCCTTAGTCATCTCGTTCCGAACCGATAAGTTCAAAGTCACAAGAGCCCTCGTCGACAATGGAAGCTCCGCTGATATCCTCTTCTACTCAGCGCTCCGAGGCATGAAGAAGAGTATCCAAGACCTCAACCCCTCCAACACCAGCCTAGTAGGATTTTCGGGGACGAAGGTCCGTGTCCTTGGGTCAATCACACTCAAGGTCACTATAGGCGAAGGAGGAATCACCAAAACCAAGCAGGTGGAGTTCCACGTGGCGGATTGTCCTTCAGCTTACAATGCCATCCTGGGACGCGGTTTCCTAGCCTCATTCGAGGCGGTCGCTTCCACATGCCATCAAATGCTGAAATTTCCAAGTGGAAGGCAAACAGGACGCGTCCGGGGCAACGTGAAAGAGGCCAAGGAGTGCTATCAAGCGACCATTGAACGCCTGGAAGTCGACCTCGTCGACGCCAGAGATGACGTTCCCCGACCTGAAGCCGTAGAAGGAGATATAGCGGTTCCCCTTAATGAAGATCAACCAGACAAGACCGTCCGCATATCCGCGCATTTGGCCACTGAGGAGGCCCGAAAGCTGTTGACACTCCTCCGAGAGTACCAAGACCTCTTCGCCTGGGGACCGGAAGACATGCCCGGCGTCCCCCGAAAGGTGTCTGAGCATCACCTCTCCGTCAAAAGCAAAGCACGGCCTATACAGCAACGGAGAAGGCACCTATCCGTGGAGAAACAAATGGCTCTCGAAGAAGAAGTCCGAAGACTGCTCCAAGCGGGGTTCATCCGTGAGGTGAAATATCCCACTTGGCTTTCAAACCCAGTCTTCGTACGCAAGGCAGGGGGCACCTGGAGAATGTGTATCGACTTCACCAGCCTCAACGCGGCTTGCCCTAAGGATGCATACCCCCTCCCGCGCATTGATCAGCTGATCGATGGGACCGCCAACCATGAAGCGCTCAGCTTCCTGGACATGTTTTCAGGGTACCATCAAATCAAGATGGCGGAAGGCGACCAAGAAGAGACTGCCTTCATGACCCCGATGGGCAACTTCTGTTACGTGGTCATGCCTTTCGGACTCAAGAACGCAGGGGCAACCTATCAACGAATGGTGGATGCGGTCTTCAGAGATCAAATGGGAAGGAACGTGGAAGCTTACGTTGATGACGTGCTAGTCAAGAGCAAGAAAGCCAGCGACCACCTCTCCGACCTACGGGAAACCTTCGAGACTATGAGACGGAGGAATCTGAGGCTCAATCCACTCAAATGCGTCTTCGGGGCCGAAGCGGGAAAATTCCTTGGCTTCATGATCACAAAGCGAGGAATAGAAGCCAATCCAAAGCAGATCGAGGCTATCCGCAACCTGAAGCCGCCGAAGACAATCAAGGAAATCCAGGCCTTCAACGGCAAGATGGCCGCATTAGGAAGATTCATTCCGCGGTCTGCAGACAAGTGCTCCCCCTTCTTCCAAATGCTGAAGAAGTCAGCCTCAAAACTTCAATGGGGCGCTGAGTGCGACAAAGCCTTCGCTCTACTGACAAACCAGCTCGGCTCACCTCCAATCTTAAGCGCCCCCGTAGGTGGCGAGCGGCTTTATCTCTACCTCGCGGTTTCGGAACAGGCTGTGAGCTCCGCCTTAGTACGAAAAGCGCAAGATGGCTCTGACCAGCCCGTCTACTACGTGAGCAAAGCGCTTCTACCCGCCGAGACAAGATACATGCCGGTCGAAAAAGCGGTCCTCGCCATCGCCTCAGCAGCTAGAAAGTTAAGACCGTACTTCCAAGGACACCCCATCACGGTGTTAACCAATCTGCCTCTCAAAAGCGTCATGCGGGGCATGGACGCATCGGGAAGACTAACAAAGTGGGCGGTCGAGCTCAGCGAGTATGACATTGAATACGCTCCAAGACCAGCCATCAAGGGCCAAGTCCTGATCGATTTCATCGCCGAAGGCTTCTCTATCATCTCCCCTCCCTCCGAGGAACGCAACCAGATCTGGCGTTTGCACGTTGACGGAGCAGCGGGAAAAACCGCCTCGGGGGCAGGGATAGTCATAGAATCGCCTGACGGAGTCATCCATGAAATCTCTCTACGGTTTAAAGACATCAAGACCAACAACGCCGCAGAATACGAAGCCCTCATCAATGGACTGGCGGTGCTCACCAATATGGGCGCATCCGACGTGCATATCTACTCTGATTCCCTCCTGGTGGTCCAACAAGTGCATGAGGCGTTCGAAATCAAGGATGAGGCGCTGGCCGTCCTAGCCGGCAGAGTCAAGAGCGCCCTAGCTCAATTAAGCTCCTGGAAGCTCGAGCACGTTCGAAGGGATGACAACCAGCATGCCGACGCGCTCTCCAAGCTGGCAACCACTATGGATTTCGAGGGCGACCGCCACGTCACGGTTACCAAAGAGGGAGACCTCCCAGGAGAAGTCATGGCAATAGGGGACGCCTCCGACTGGAGAACACCCCTATTCCAATACTTGGAACATGATGTTACCCCACAGCACCCCGTTGAGCGGAAGGCACTCAAACGAAGGGCAGCAAGATACACCATCATTGGCGGACAACTTTGCAAGAGATCGTTCTCTGGCGCCTACCTGAAGTGCCTCGGCCCAGAAGAAGCGAAGTGGACACTCCGGGCAATTCACGAGGGAACATGCGCGACCCATGCGGGTCCCAGGTCGCTCGAGAGGACGGTCCTCTTGCAGGGTTACTATTGGCCCACGATCAAAAAGGATGCTTCAGACATCGTTCGGAAGTGCCATGCGTGTCAAATCCACGCCGCCAAACATCACCTGCCTAGCTCCGAGCTACAAAGCGTCGTAGGACCATGGCCGTTCGCTAGGTGGGGTCTCGACCTTCTAGGTCCCTTCCCCACGGCTCCGTTGGGTAAAAAGTATTTGGTGGTAGCAGTGGATTACTTCACCAAATGGATAGAGGCCGAACCGCTGGAAACGATCACGAGTGCCCGAGTGCATAAATTCGTGTTCAACAATATCATGATTCGCTTTGGCATCCCGCAGTCAATCGTCACCGACCACGGTACGCAATTCGACTGCAGACCGTTCGAAAATTTCTGCGCCAGAAACCGCATTACATGCACAATGGCCTCCGTGGCATATCCACAGACGAACGGCCAAGCTGAGGCATCCAACAAGCTGATCCTGCAAGGGTTGAAGAAGCGTCTAAAGGACGCCAAAGGGGCATGGGTGAGTGAACTCCCGCATATCTTGTGGGCACACCGCACTACCCACAAGACCGCTACGGGCGAAACCCCATTTGCTCTGACATATGGTTCTGAAGCGGTCGCACCCGAGGAACTGAATCTCCCCTCCCTTCGTGTCCAAGCATATGACCCGGAGTCTAACCACCAGAAGCTCTTGGAGCAATTGGACATGGTCGAGTCACGCCGAGATGCGGCTCTGGAACGCATTCTCAGCGAAAAGGCTAAAGTGGCCGCCTCTTTCAACAAGAGGGTGAAGCCACGGCCCCTGGAAGAAGGAGATATGGTGCTCAAAAGAGATTTCCAGAAGAAAGATGAGCATGGAAAACTGGCCGCCACCTGGGAAGGCCCATTCCTCATCGGAGAAAAGACAGGTCCCAGCACCTTCAGGCTCGCCACCATGGAGGGCGACCCCGTCTCCAAAACTTGGAACGGAATGCATCTAAGGAAGTATTATTCAGAAGCGGTCTAAAGCCCCTCACATGAAGGTTAGGACATTTTAGTGGTGCGGGAAGTCTACCCCCACTCGTAATCATGTAACAGTCGCCACTGGGTGACTACTTTTGCTCACATCTAGTTAGTGGTCAAGGAGCACTCCTTCCGCTTGTAACAGTGTATTGGTCGCTGTCAAGCGACCGCCTTTTGCCCAAAGTAATACACTTGTATTTTTCTCGACGAATCTAGCAATAGACGCCATCCGGTGAATGCTTGAGCAGCTCACGCAAAGGGGCAACACATGGGCCCTAAATATATATCTTTCCCTCCCCAAGTGAGCGACCCGTCGCCATACATAGGCAAGTACTTATCAAAACTCTCAAAAAGCCAGTGTCCACTAAACACGAGAAGGAAAGCCAACAACTTTCTTCAAAAGGAACCGCTTTCCTTGGACACAAGTACACAACACGCTCCGAGCCGCCTTCTCCCAGAGCGACCCTTAAAGGGGAAAGGCTACTACGCCCACGTCCCACTAAATATAACACAAGTCAGAAAAGGGTATCACATAACGCCACCCCAACGCGGTCCAACAAGATATGTTTTTCAGCAAGGAAAACATAAACCCGCCATATGCGGTCAAAATAATATGTTCACCCAACGAAAAAGGAAAATGCCGTGCAAAAGATTGTTTTGAGAAAGAAAGAACTAAGGGAAAATCAAATTCCCGGTGATCCCCCGCTCGCGGCATCACCACCCTCCGCGGCTCCTTCCTCATCAACCGCTTCCTCACCTTCTTCTTCCTCCTCCTCATCATCCGCTTCGGAGTTCACATCCGCATCGGTCCAACCGCCAACCGCATCCCAAACCAAGTTGGCGTCCCAAGCCACGTCAGGAGCCTCCTGGCGGAATAGGTGGCGGATGGCGGCTACGACATCGCCCACAATCTTCTGGTACTTCGCTTTGTCCAAGGCTTGGAACTCAGCAGATGCCACGTAGGCGGGACCCGCCTCAGCACGTACGGCGGCCACCTCTGCCTCGCGACCCTCCAGAAGGGCGGCCTTCTCCAGCTTGAGGGCAGCAACCTCTTTGCTAAGAGATTCTTGCTCCTCCAGCAAAGTCTTCTCGATCTCCTTGGATTGCTGGAGTTTTGCTAAAAGCCCATCCCGCTCCTTGAGAACCGCCTTGTGGGTGGCCCTTTCTGCAACTAATTCTTCTCCCTGCTTCTTCAGCTTTTCCTCAAAACCGCGCTCTAGTTCCGACCGCACCTCCTCCTTCAGTGTCACCCGCTCCTCATGGAGGCTCTTCTTTAGCTTGGCAATCTCTACGGTGTTCTCGTCCACGGTCTTAGACAGGCGGTCATTAAACATGATGATTTGCGAGAACCCGATTTGAGCCTGAAGAGCGAAACAGCAGGGTTAGCAACTGAGACATAACTTATCCAAGGAAGGGGCTAAATATACTCACCGAAAAGAAGAACTGAGAGGCTATTCCCGCCAGCCGCCGATTACACCCTTCTGAAGAAGAAGTGTATTCGGAAGGCATGACCAGGCGGTCACTGATGGTATGGAAAGCCAGCTCGGCGGCCTCAGTGTCGGTGGCTGCCAGGGGAGAGACTTCCACGGAGGACGTCTGATCAGACTTCTGAGCGGTCTTACCGCGGTGACCTCCCGCTTTCGCCGGAGATGCTCCCGCCTTTGCGCGCTTGGCGGCCGCAGCGGAAGCAGGCAGCTCTTGCGGTCTCTTTCCAGCAGCCCGCGTCACGGGGGCAGAAACAGCAACCTCTTCGACCACCACACTCGGTGTCACTGTGGGAGCCGCCGGAGAAACAACACGGTCAGCAACCGTGTCCGGTGAGGAAGCAGCTCCCGTCTTCACCTTCACCACCTTCTTCTTAGCCTTTGGGCGGTTGGCGGCCGCCAGATCCCGCAACCCTGCAAAAAGAAGGCATAAGTAAAACGACATGAGAAGGATGGACACATAAACAGTGAGGAAAATTTTTACTAACCATAAAAACCACGAACATGCTGGTACGCGCTCTCCGGGCCGCTATGCCGCACTCGCAATTGAAAACCCTCAACGATGCGGTTCACATGGTCCTTCACTGATTGGGGAAAGGGAGGGGACGCACACCACGCGTCCTTGGTTCCAACCGCATACCCCGTCGGCGGTTCCGAGTCCCCATCATACCACTTCCACGATGGTCGGGCAAAGAAAAACTCCCTGTACCAAGGTGAATCTAATTTGGGCGATCCCTTGATAAAACCAACGTGAGCCTCCCGCCTCCCAATCGACCAGCAGTTGGTCGAATCATGGATGTTATAAATCATCCGGAAGGCATCAAAGGACGGTTCTTCCCCGAGGCGGTCACACGCAAGCCGATACATCACCAAATGAAAAATGATGGTCGGAGAAAGGCGCCCCAAAGTGCAACCAAGCAAATGCAAGGTTTTGGTCAAAATAGGGTCGATGGGAAACCGTAAACCAAGCTTCACATGCTCCACATGGATAGGAATCCATCCCGTCGGACAGGACCCAGAGCGGCTCTCTTCAGAGGGCGCCGCATAATGCCAGTCAGAAGGGAGATTAAGCGACCTCAAACGGAAAAGCACTTGCTCAGGCTTAAAGACCGTCTTGTGCTTTGGACCAATAGCAAAAGCCTCAGCGGGAACCGGTTGACCGCCCCACATCCCATCATGTCGATATACCGTGTACACGGGGTCCCTTACGGCAATCGGAAGCGGTTCTGATCCCGCGGTCTCCACTATTTCCAATGAAGATGATGTACTTAGAAGTGCTTCAGAGCGCACATCATCACTGTCGACCGCCTCATCCTCATCCAACGATAAACTATCTAACTCTACCCGCCCAAAATCATCTATGTTATCCCCAACCGCGGATGAAGTGGCCATACCCCCAGCTGGTACAGGGCGGATGTTAGCAAAAGAATTATCTAAATCTAAATCGACTCCGACAAGACAATCGCGCAATTCAAAACCACTCCCAACGTATAATTCTAGCTCGGATAAATCCCACACGCACTCGGAAGCGGTTCGCGTGGGAGAAGAACGGGTCATACCTTGGGAAACAGAAGCGGCTCCTCCAGAGGGTCCCGCCTTCTTTCTCAACGAAGCGGTAGGAGACAAGGGAACCCTCGTAGCGGCCCGATCCTTCTCAGGGACCGCCCCGGAGGTGGCATGCAAAAGAGTCGCCTCGACGGTGGCGGCGGTGGCGTCGCTTCCTGCCGCGGCGGAGATGGTGCGATCGTCGCTCGACATCTTCAAGCACCACCGGAACAGACACCAGACCCGCCGCCAAGATTCGAGCCAACAAGTCGAGCGCCCCGAAAGAGGAGCGAACGCACGAAAACCAAGACAGAGCGATCAAAATCAGAAAAAATAGGAAGAACGAACAGAAAGAAAGAACACATACAAGTCGCGGAACTCACCTGGGCGCGACCGAAGTTTATAAAGCTCAGAGAAAGGGCGAGCTCCAACTCTGTCGAAGAGGAAGAAGGGAAGGAGACGAAGAGTTTCCGAAAGAGGAAGCAAAAATGGCGGAAAAAGTTCTCCCATGGCCATTTAAATGAAAGACAGGGGTTACAAACCCAAGGATGACGTTTCTCCTCCCCCGCGTCAGTGCACCACAATCGAGGCGCGACACGTGTCCCACGCCCGAACGCGGAAGAGAAGGACATGGTCTGGGGAACCGCCCCTCAGGCGCTCCGGCTTTACGCACGCACGCCAGGGGCAAGCGGGCGATCACGGGCTAGACGACCCACAACCGCCTAACGATACTAAGGCAGTCAATTAGCCGCGCGAGCCTAAAGTCTCTCACGCCTAAGGGGCAAATGTTAGGGCAATCGTTAAGGCCTTTGGGCCCCCAAGCCCATAATCGCCAAAAGGCCCATCAAAGTCAATAAACTCAACCTGAGGTACCAAGAGGCAGTCTAACCCTCGAGCATGAGAAGACCGCCCGACATTAAGAGGAGTATGAGCAGGACGCCCGACAGCAGGTATGTACCAACGACCTGACAATAGAGTACGGATACTGGCAAGAGGGCAGAACTGATCATGCATTTATGAGAAGTCAGAGGCGTCCAAGGGCCGCCCGACAGAAGGTAAAGCCGCCCGACACGACGAGACTTGTCCTCACTCATCAGACTCGTTAGTATAAATACCCACCAACGGATCACATTTATGGTAACTCTATCTACCCCATTCTCTCTCTATTTCACTCTACCTACTTCTCTCACTAACTTAGACATCGGAGGAGGTCCCAGGGCTCCCCTGAGGACCTTTCTTGCAGGACTTCGAAGCTCGCCTCTCATCCTCCCAAGACCGCACGGAGTCAGTGAGCTTCACAAACCGCCTGGTACTTTCCAGGCATAAACAATCATCATTAAAAATAAATAAATACCCAGCACAAACAAAGTGTAAATTTAACTAAATAATATATTTTATCTTACGTTGTTGAGTAAAATATAAAGAATCACATATCTTGACTCTTGATCAGTAAGAAAATGATATCTAAATTTTAAATTGACCAGAATTTGGAACATGATACAACAATCGACGGTCATGATTTTTAAAAATAAATGCAACAAATTACATGCACAATTTTAGGGGGTGTTAAAGTCTATAATTTAGAATTAAGATTTAGAGTTCACTCATCGAGAATTATGATATAATATAATGCCTCGAAATCTGATTAATTCGATATTTAAATAGTATTTTCTTATTAAAGATATGTCGTATACGTTTTACTCAATCGTATCGTAGGATAGAAATCACCATATATATATATATATATATATAAATAATTTTTTGTTGGACTCACGGTAAGCGCCCTTTTGTAAGGAGTTCCAGGAACGGTGGTGGGAAACGAATTGTAGCCTTTTTCGACGATGCCGTAATTCCTTTTTAACTCCACTCTGTAATGCTCTTCCAGGTGTCCGAAAATCGCCAGGATCCCGACTTCAAACGACAACTGAAAAATAACAATGCAATGGGGTAAAAAAAAAAATCTTTACCGACGTACAAAACAAAGTTACCGATCCGTCCGTCAGTAAAAAAAAAACAACAAAAACCTTTTTGAGCTCTTCGAAGGTGTTGATGACGTGTCCGCCGTCCCATTTCTCGAGGGCGGAGGCGGCCAGGGAGGAGACGTCGTTGGCCAAGCTGCGGGTGGCGTCGAGGGAGAGGGCGCGCTGGACGAGCTTGCGGAGGCGGAGGTGGTAATCGCCTCGCCCTGGTGGAAGAACAGGGCGGCAGGCCCAATAAGCCGCTCCTTGGACTTGGGGTACGTGGGCCGGAAGAGGTGGGCCTGGGTGACGAGGACGAAGCGGGCGGCCTCCGGGCTGGCGAGCATGACGCAGGGGCAGCCCAGGATGTGCGTTTTGAAGATCTCGCCGTGCCGTTTTTGCTTGCTGGAGAAGAAGGAGGTGGGGTCCTGGGAGTAGAGCTCGAGCGTCTCGCCGATGATGGGCCAGCCCATGGAGCCCGGCGGGAGGTTGGGCCGTCGGCGGGAGACGGGCCTGCGTCTGACGAGTTTGAGGAATAGGTGGTAGGTGAAGAGAGTTGGAAGGAAGGTGGGTGCGATGTAGAGAATAGGGATGGCAATGGGGCGGGTTTGGGGCGGGTTTGCCTAAACCATCCCCATCCCCATATTCAAATACCCAAACCCATACCCGCCCCATACCCATGCGGGGAATGTTTTGCAAACCCATCCCCATACCCGTGGGTTTCGGGTACCCATGGGTAATACCCATCCCCGTACATCCAACATTATTATACCTAAAACTTACAAGAAAAGTTTTAATTATAACCATAAACAAATTAAACCTATTATATCACGAAGTCAACAAAACACGGTCATTTTCTAAATACGATTCAAAGAATATGATCCTAAAACATCCATTAATACATAATATAGACTATAATATTTTTTAAATTATTATGCTCTAACTCTTGATACATTTACTAAGTAATAATTAACTAACATAATTTTGTTGACAAGGGGGAAAGTGAAAGAGTGGAAGGAGAATTGAGGGAAATGAAGTAGGTTTTGATTAAGGTGGTTACTCAATTGCATTTCTACTATTTATTTTCTCGAGTTATCATCATCATCATTGATAGATTACAATTTAATCCACGTATTTTTTGATATGTGAAGAAATTCTCTTGGTGGGGCGGGTATGGGTATGGGTATGGGGCGGGAGAGGCTAAAACCATACCCGCCCCATACCCATCAAAACTTTTGCGGGTTTTACCCATACCCGCCCCATACCCGGTCAAAGCGGGGATTCCCCGCGTTGACTGGGTATGGGGCGGTCGGGTACCCGCGGTCATGGGTTTGATTGCCATCCCTAGTAGAGAATGAACGCTCCATTGGCCATGTCTCGGTGTTGGGGTAAAACGCTGGAACTTTGGAGGCGAAACGGCAGAGACTTTGTTTTTCTGTGTGTGTGTGTTGATTGTGGTCGCTGCGAGGGAAATGGGAAGGGCGTCCTGGGGTTATAATTTATATAGGGAGGGGGAGGGGGAGAGTGAGGGGATGAAGACAAAGGACGAAAATGATACATGTAAAGCAAGCAATATAATGGTCCCTCAATTTTTGTGATTGGTGGATAAGGGGAAAATATAAAGGAAAATAATAAGTGAATTTCAGATATGGAGGTCCTACTAGATGCTACAATATTTTTGGCCACATTTTTAGGACAAAAATGTTTGTTTGAGTTTCACTATGGATAAAAAGAAGGAAAATGAAATTACCACTGACCACATTGTTAGGGAATATTCCTAGTTGATTAGCCAAATGGAAAGTTCAAGTTGGTTAAATTGGGTTGTATGGTAGTCGAACTAAACTAAGAGGTACCACATATACTTAGTAAGAAAATGAGATTTTTAACTCTTCAATTAACCGAATTTGGGACTATTTCTTCAAAAACGTCACATCATAAAACTAAGATGATGCATCAAATATGTTAAATGTATTTGGATGAATCAGATTTTTCGATTATTGTTCATTATTTGATTCGTTGTCTTTAATTTCCCATAAAATTTTATTAATAGTATTTATCCTTTATGTAATCTATGGTGCATCTCTTGTAAACATATGAACTATCAACAAGCCAATGATAAGCTATTAACCTATTAGCTCATAATTAAGTTGCTAGTTGAGGTGGCTCGCTAGTCATACTGTCGAGCCAGCTCATACCTCAAAACGAGCTAGCTCACGAGTTGAACTCAATAAGTCGCCGATTCGAACTGGCTCACAAGTGTTGCAAGTCAAACAAGATTTTTAGCTCAACCTCGCCTCGTTAGTAAACAAGTTTAGTGTCAAACGAGTTTGTCGTCACGAGCCGAACGACGAGACGGTTGTGAGCAGTTTTGCTCATTTGCAGCCCTATATAGTTTTGCTACTGCAGATAACACCTTGCATCTTAGATAATTGAGAGAAAAATAAAAAGGGTACGTAAAACCTTATTAATATAGTATCCACTACTTCAGAATTTGGCATATGTTTGGTACATGCATTACCAATGAACTAGCTTTATACCCGCCCGTTGGGCGGCAAATTTTGATTGGTTATTATATTTTTCGTCCTAGTATTATAATTTTATTTATAATTCATTATGTTAAACTATTATACATTGAATTGTTAATCTCACTTACCAAATTTCATATATTGTTTCACACTTTTATATCTTTCATTTATTTATGAAAATTTAATTTTATTAAATGAGCTCTCTATAGTACTTTCTTTATTGATTTATAATTGTGTATCGAATCCATCATTTAACATATAAACTAAGAGATTATTAATTTATTAGCACACAAAGTGACAAAGAAGTTAAAATTTTGAAGGACACAAAAGAAGAAGTTAAAATTTGCAAATATATTTCAATTAATAAAAAAAAAGTGAAGAGCTTTCATTTTCTCACCCTTCTCGTACGTTGGTATACGATAATAGAGAATATCGCGATCTAGATCCCACAAATATCGTGCAGGTGCAGTTACTTGTGTAATTTTGGAAGAATGAGATAGATTACTGCCAAAAGGGTCATGTTTTTTTACCTAATAACAACATAGATGAATAGTAAAAGTTGTATACTTCAATAAAACTCAAGTCATTACATCTTGCAGAGTCCCCATTGTGAATCGGATTGATGCATCAATCCAAATAGTAGTTGTTATGAAAACAATCAGGCCAAAATCAAGCTTTAGTTAGGGATTTAATTAGGCAAAATTCACGCTAAGAAGACAAACCAATGTCATTACAAACATCTAGAAATTGGGGAAAACATTGACATTTACTATCATTTTATTTCTTCTTCGCGCCCTTTATAAAACTCCAAATATGTTCCCTCCTACTTATAACCCCCTGCTACATATTATTTACTTGATCAGATCATCGTCATATAGCTAGCTAGTAGCATGTCACTCATGAACATAATAAACATAATGAACAACCCTCACAACTCTGCTTTCCATTTTAACATCCAAGGAATCGAGTTGCAATAGGACTTCAAGGAAAATGATCAATTATTCAACCAAAGGAGAGATGCTCCAAGTCCAAGCAACAAACCCTTTAAATTATATGTTACATGTTTACATCAAAGTATATAGGATAACAGAGAATCGTAAAACAACTACCAGAATAACGAAGAAGAAATACAACCATTGAATCAAAAAGGGAAATTTACTATCCAGTCGCCGTAATTTGGAAGAAATTAAGAAAAGAATGGGAAGAAAACTATAACTCGGCCAGTCAACCGCTAGCAGTCAGATATCTCTGAGGAAGAAAGATCAATTTCCCGCTGCGGATCAAAAGGGAAGAGGGAGAAATGATAGGCTGGACTTTTCTTCGGCAATAGGCAAAAATATGTTAGAGTTGTTCAATTCTTTTCCAACAAATCATTGTATCATGTAACTCCCGCCTCCTATTCTCATACAAAGAGGGGGGAAAACTCAATACGCATTACCATTTCCTTTCCTATATCTATATACAAAAACATAAAGAATACAAATTCTAGAAACTCAAAATTTAAGCAAATAAGAAAAGAGCTTTATTTGTTTTTGTGGGGCTTGATCTAGTTTCTTTATTATCAATGTTGTGTTTTATTTTCAATGTTGTATGGGAAAAGGAATAGGAACAAATCAAAATGTTGGCATTCATTTTTATTAACTTAATTTACTTTTTATTGATAATGATGACAATTTAAAGAGTAAGCAAAAAAGCACACCAATTAGACCTTGTCCAACGTGAAAGGGTGAGAGCTAGCTATGTACTGATGTGGCACTAAATTAGTTTTAGATTCCTACAATATTAAGTAATGATTATTTATGATTTCTTGGAAATTTTTTTCTAAAATGTAATAACTCGTAGAAATATTGTGACATTTTACATACATTTGAATTCTTGAATGTATTGTAGACATATCTATTAATATCTAAGAATATGTATAACGATTTTATTTTAATTTTTAATCCTAATTAATACCTTTGAACTCGGCTCATCGACTGAAATATGAAAACGAAATGTTGTGGCTAGGATAACTCGATCTAAATACAAATGGCTTACTGTTACAAACCAAAAATTTCCATTTTGAGACTTCGATATTGAAAAAGTTTTTGTTATTGCCAAAATTTGGTATGGAGTCACAGACTCACAACCATATAGCTGGGGTCGTTTGCTTGATGAATTTGGAGCTATCATGAACTTTGTCCAACCATTGCTTGCTTCATGTATTTAGAGGCCACCAATATGTGGGTCTCATGTATTTTAAGGTTTCAAATTCATGGGCCTCATGGACTTGATAATTTCACCTCTTTAGATGGAAATTGATCATGGACTTTGAAGTCTATTATTTATGACCAACCTACCCCTCATATTTCATTTCCCTTCTCATACCAATGAGGGTAATATATGTCATTTTCACTTCCAACATACAAAATCAATTAACCAAATGCATCATGAAATCTATGAAACGAAATATGGCATTTTCAAATCCATAATGAACCAAAAACCCTCATATATCCATGCTTTTACAAAATCCAAGTTTTCTTAAAACCTTCAGTTTTCAAATCCACGAAGCAAACGACCCCAATGTTTTCTTACAATTGTCTTACTAAACTCATCCTTATTAAAGATTCTTTATTTTAACACAATACCTCAATTTAGATTCTTGTAGCTACAAAAAAAAATTTTGTTTAGATATCTCAACTAACACACTTATGTTTATTTATTGCATCAATCCTCGAATCTAGATTTGTCTACCAAGACATCAACTATTAAATAAATTTTTTCAACCCTTATTTGATCAATGCTAAGGTTAGTGGTTGATGAAACGTGATGTTTATCGTATATCCTCAACGAAGATTTTCTTAACCTTCACACGTGTTGTTTTTTAAGTGATGTTGTGTCTCATCCTAGGTATAAAGTCAAAACTCGTCAAAAATCATACTTAAGTCATTTTGAAAACTTTTATGTAATAATTTTGACAATAACTCCAAATCTAAAAAGAAATTACTTAGCATTCGACTTATGATCTCAATAGAGATTGTTCAATTAATATGATCTAGAGTGAATATTTTAATATGAACCCTAGGACAAATTATAAAGTATTGCACACCTGATTCTTCTTAGTTTGAGAAACTGAAGGTAGAACATGAATATATGTTTTCACTTAATCATGATGAATAAGAATTTTTTAAAGAAAGAACTATTATTGCTTAGTCAAGTTTATATTCAGACCTTTTGCTATATAAGACTTGTTTTATTTTATAGAAATATATATTAGAAATAATTCGACGAAAAAAATACATTATAAATAAGAGAGTTGTTAATACAGAAAATCTAAATTCATATATTTCATTTTCAAAATCGATTGATAAAAATATTATTATATATGTGTACTTTTTAATCATTTGTTTTCAATGTTTCTATTGCAAATTTTGTTCAATTGATACAAATATTATTATATATGTGTACTTTTTTAATCATTTTTTTCAATGTTTCTATTGTAATATTTTGTTTAATTGATACAAATATTATTATATATGTGTACTTTTTAAATTTTTGTCAAAATGTAACTTATTATTAAGTTTTGATGAAAATGAGTAGAAAATTTACTTAATAAGATTTAATCATATAATTTTCATTTAAACAAATTCGATATAGTCACTATCTATTTCCATCTTTATATTTTTTTTAATTGACAAAAATATTATACTTTTGTGTGCTTGTTTACATTATCATAAAAATGTAATTTATTATTAAATTTTAGTAAAAATGAGTAGAAATATTATAAGAAGAGAGAGATAGCTCCATAAATAGATCAATAATGAATTTTTTGTTTTCAAAAAAGTTGTCCACCTTGGCATCTTGTGAATTCTCCAAATACTTATGTGGCAAGAAGTTACTTTTGAATTGCCATAATATATAGTATGGATTTCACTGCAAACCACGTCATTGAATTAATTATATTGTTGTTAGAAATTAGGGTTGACATTATGATAGCACGTCTAGTTAAGCCGGTCTTCATCAAGAAGCCTCTGCAAGACTAAAACAGTTAGCATTAATGCAGCATTAATTCGGTCGGCCCTTAATAATCCCACATGACGAATTGGACGAAATCTGCTGAATATAGGCAAGACAAAATAAGATTCTGACAAAAAAAGATTAATATGTCTCATTACGTGTACACTTGTTTACACCTAAAATATTTTTGGCCTAAATTCAATGCCGTAATAATGAGTCTCGGCATTTAACTCGATATCGCATGGCCAAAACGATGTCGTTTGGAGTCGAGCAATACCGCGGAGAATTTAAGCGAGACCGCGAAGAGGCTCGGCGGTACCGTGGTACTTGAAACGACATTGGTTGCAGACCATGTGTGACTGTGAGTCATGCGCAGAACATGTGTTGCTGTTGGACAAGGAATGTTTTTTTATTTTATTTTATTTTTTCCTTGTCGGAGGAGGAGAGTAACAGCATCGCGAATGAGTTAAAACGGTACCGCAAGGAAGCTCAGCGGTACCGCGGCACTGAAGACGACACCGCTCACCGGAAAATAAAAGGGGTGCCGCGCGTTTAGTTGGGGTTGGAGAATGATTTTTTTTTCTCTAATTAATTATTATCTTTATTCCTTGTCGGAAGGGGAAAATCGGTACCGCGTGGAGACAAGCGGTATCGCGGAGAGTTAAAACGGTACTGCGAATTTAAAAACGATGTCGTGAGAGCCTGGTAAGCGGTACCGATTAATTAAAAATTATATCGGGTAAGTGACCAAAATTCACCCAGCCCAATGCGAGCGCCGACTGGCGGCGGCTCCATTGATTAATATTTTTTGGCTATATCAGCGGTGTCGTTTAATTCAAAACGGTACCGCGAGTAAGCCTAACGGTGCCGCGGAATTAAAAACGGTACCGCGCCCAACGGTACCGCTATACTAGCAAACGACAGTGTTTAATAATAAACAGTGTCGCGGAAGAAAAAAAAAACAAACGGAGCTGGTTGGGAAAGAAAACGACACCGCAAGGCTGGAAACGGAGTCGTTTAATATTAAAACGATGTCGCGGGTAGAATCAAGCGGAGCTGTTTGGGAAAGGAAACGACATCGCGGGATCATGCAAACAATTCACGTAAAGTTCACGCGAAGCAGTTTGAGGAGCGAAGCGGTTGAGACACGTGGGATTTCACAACGGAGCAGTTGAGGAAGCGGTTCCACCGAGCGTGAAGACTACGAAGCAGTTTTTCGAATAAAAGCAGTGGAGCAAGGAGAGAGAAGGGGGACAACCAAATCAACACAGATCAACTATGTTCAAACTTTACCTTTTTTCTCTGTAACTCCTTCGCGGAGCTCTCCTTCCAGGAAGGATCTCCATAGTTGGTAGAAGTAGTCGTAGTCGCGGAGCTCTCCACAGGAATCTCCATAGGAGTAGCGGTAGCGTAGATTTCCTCAAAAACTCAAACACCCTCGTTCGAACGTAGTTTGGAGAGGTGTGAACCGTAGTAACGGTCGTTCTTGGTTAGAAGTCAGAGGTGCATCGATCAAATCAACGGCACCGACATTCGGTGGCGGATATTTGACGGTCGTCTCGATTTCAGCAATCAGCGGTGCGTTTGATCAAACGGCACTGCAAGGGTTTCCACCGCGAAACATCAAATCAACATCGCCGGGAACGAATTCGGCACCGGCGGTGGCATTTGGTTTTTCCGAGGAAACAACACTGTTTAACGTAAAGTTTAATTTTTTGTGCTTTTCTTGATTAATTCTTTGAATAATTAACGAGGAATCGGGTCCACCGGCGTTTCCTACTAAAATATTTATCGGTGCACCAGAGTCCAGACGACCATTTCCCTCCGTCGTTACCAGGCGAGGCATTGTTCTGTTACTAGTCACTGTCAAAGCTAGCTGGATTGTTCGACACTTGTCCCGACCAGATTGGTGCATTTCAAGATACGGTGGTACCCACTTGCCACTTGGCTTCTTTCTCCCTCGTAAATAATTTTCCCTCGCCAAGAAGAATTTGGTAATTCACTACTAGGCGGTTACACGTGTACGTGGGACTGACCGTCGACGACGTTCGTCCTTAATTAGGTATGAACTCGGAGCCTTGAGAGGTAAGTTACATACTCTAACTTTTACTTGATGAACTTTCTTGTTCCCCTTTCGTGAATATAATAATCTATATATATTCAGCGTAGCACGTGATTGAGTCTTTATGTAGAAAAAAGATCAATTGACTTTTGGATATATGTTATGCTAGAATTCTCAAGTACTACGATCCCTTCTATATATTGGTCCATCTAGTCCAATTAGTATGAGGCTTGTTGGAAGGAACTGAAAAGTAAATTCGTGCCAGCTTCGTTTAAATCGGACAATATCACATTAGTGACGTTGTACGATTTTGACAAGTGATACCTGAACCTGATTCAGCACAACATTCTGAACCCAACCCTTGTGTTTTGTGAGCCGGTTTGAAAAATAGACAACATGCATTATGAAGCCTTCTTTTGAGAACCATGAGCTGATCAAGTATACAGGTGGCAGCTAACTGGGTACCGCAAGAGATTGAGAAGAACCAATGGAAGGTCGACACGCATTAGTCGTAGGACAAATGATAGAGGAAAACCCATGATGAGTCCCTCCTAGTACTTGGTACTGCACGAATCAAACAGGGACAGCGCCATATATATCTATGTTCTACAATGATTCAACTACTTCTTCATGAACCAATTGGTATTGGTGGTGGTGCCTTTCAATCAATCAAGTGTTTTACAGTACTAGAAACCTGGGCACGTATCTAGTTTAGCCTTGGAAATCTTGACCAGATTCTTCAATGTATATGCATGCGCACGTTTTTGCATGTAAAAAGTTACCACACCCATATTTACCATGTACATCGAGCGTGGTCAGTCACCTTATTTAGCTCTTCTTGTACTAACACAATTCATCGGTGACCAATGACCATCTGCGGAGCGTGCGTACGTATCAATAATGTGTTTTGCGCTTTGATATGGAAAGGATGCATGCTTGATGCTACACATGTACGTACGTGCATGTATTGACATCATGTACTTCCAAAGAGGGCGGTTCATGTGACAGCTGGTGGTGAGAAATAAGGTGGGTTTTCACCTTATATAAGAGTATTATGTATTTGGAAGATTTTCTGTTTGAATACTAGTGACCCCACATATGGTATTTTGATGTATGTGCTAACTTCAAACCCTTTTGAGTTGACTTTCGTTTGAGTGGGTACGTTAATAAGCGATATATGATTCATAATTGAACATCTTTCAACAACTCGACTTATTGAGATCAACTGATTTCATAGTCGAAAGAAGACCAGACGATGGCCTTTGATATATGCTTCGATGCATGTTGAGGTTGGCCGGTAATGTGTAATAGTATGAAACATTGCAAAGGATGTGGGTCTGCGTGTTGTATGCTTTTGAGTTCGATCGTTTTAACCTATTGGTTCGATAAAATTTGCATTTGGTAACCACCAACATGACTACAAAGCAAGTTAAACTCTGGGGCCACTGATAATCAACCCGGCTCATTGATAACCGAACGGACGTACGGGGTGCTAGCAGAGATGGAACCCAACACACTACAAGTGAATTCAGACTTGAAACCTCCAAGTCTTTCCCCCACAACATACCAACTGCTAGGTTACACCTAGAGGTGGCAATTAGGATCCAAATCCATGAATCCAATCCAATCCATCCACCAAATTATCCACCTAATCCAATCCATTTAAATCCAATCCATTTGATCCAAATCCAATTGGATTGGTGGATTCATGGATCAATCCATGGATCCAAATGGCAAATTACGATTTGGTACCTATATTTTTTATATTTTACATTTTGGTACCTAAAATTTATATTTTTATACGAAAAATATCATTGGAAAATTACATTTTGGTACCTAAAATTTTTCATAATGACATTTTAGTAGTACCTAAACTTTTCAAAATTTACATTTTGGTCCAAGCCTTGAATGTTATTTGGATTCATGGATCAATCCACCAATCCATTGGATCCAATCCATTTGATCCATGGATCCACGAATCCAATCCACGGATCCACGAATCCGATCCAATTGCCACCTCTAGTTACACCCTCTTTCACAAATGTGTGCAAGCTTTTGCATAGGGATACCTTAGACATTGATGAGAACCATCTTGTACCAAACAATTAGGCGTCTTACAACATAGGACACTCGAATGGCATAATCAAGTACATGATCATAATCTCCGACATTTGCTAATGTCTGTGTAGATATAGTCAACATGATTTAATTACTAGTGACCAACATTGCCATGCCATGTAGATATATATCACCATCCAACGTCCCCAAACCCACAGCAGCCTAACACGAGTAAAGAGGGTTGCTAAGTTAGGACAATAATGTAGTGGTTGGGATGGATCCAAATGGAGTTGTCACTACAAAAAAAAAAATGGCCTATGGCAAGGGTTATTTTCACTTATACCAAGGGTTTTAACCCTTGCTACACAATTTAGCAAGGGTTTGTCAACCCTTGTATCAACCCTTGCCAAAGCCACCCCTGCTACGTGTAGCAAGGGTTTTGAGCAACCCTAGGTGCAAGTCCCATGCAAGGGTTATAGCAAAGGTTTGAACCGCTGGTACATGTAGCAAGGGTTAAAACCCCGAGCGCATCTAGTATGCTATAAAGTATTGATACTTTAATATGTTTGAGGCCGTTGGTTCTTTGTTAAAAATATCAGCCATTGGATTTGATTTAATTTATTTATTTGTTTTTCATTTTTGGTCCTGGTAACCGGTTGCACCGGTTAATATCTCATCGCCCTCATCGCCTGGCTCGCACCGCAGACCAGAACGGCCTTTGTTTTCAGCGAAACGATGTAGTGAGTGACGCCGTCGAGGAATCGGAGGCAGAGGACGGCGTACTTTGACGCGAAGGAAGCGTTGGGGTGTTGAAGAAGAGGATTTTCCTTTGTTTCTCGTATCCAGAGCAACGCGCAGGTCTGTAAAATTAAATTCTCTCATTGGCTCTGTTTTCCCTTTATGTATCCAAACTTGCCTTTGTACTGTTCTCTGAGTCGGCTACATGGGTGTTTTCCACTTATTTCTTCGGAAACGATCCGATCCCCCGTCCTCACTTTCATAAACTGGCAGACGTGTTAGGCTGTCTAGTTTTTTAATTTGGGTTGGCTTTGGAATTGAAAACAAAGAACTATGCTCTGTTTCAAAAACTTCCGGTGACAGAGGAGAAGAAAACAGAGGACAAAAAATGGAGTTTTCTTTCTTCTTTTGAGCAATGAATTTCGTTTGTATAAAGCTAAGGCATCTTTTCTCAAATTTATCACAGTGGGAGTGATGGAAAGAACAAGAAGAGAAGATGGTTCTGACAAACGAATCAGTCTTCAATTGTGACAACTATCGCCTCTGATTTTCAATTCTCACAGGGTATTCTTGGCCACAACTCGGGAAACCTGATTTCTCCGCCAGTTTCATCTCCAGCGAGAGAGGCGATCCTGGTGGCGTCTTTGAGCTCAGAGCACGCTAATGCCCAGAGGAATGTGTTTGGACGATTTCGGCAGCACTCGAAGTAAGGTTCGGGATTTTTCAGGCGAGTCACGAGAGGGTATAGAGGTTTGACGACTAGATGGACAATTTTAAGGCCTAGGGTGGTTCGGATTAACCGATAAATGACCATTCGATTTTCGGTTATAAGCGAACCCACCGAACTCCACCCCTAGTTTATACGATGTGTTGGTTGCTAGATCTCAGTCGATTGATTTAGAGAACATTATGAATCATCTTTTTCATAAGTTTGAAGTTCTGGAAAAAAGACCATTTCTGTTTGCAACACCATTATAATAAGTACACGGGATAGTTCCACAGGTGAAAGTCTCCTACTGGAAATCTCACACCTTATACTGGTAATCTCACGACCGTAAAATACTCAAGTGAGATGTAAAAAGCAGTGCTTCATTCCTCAGGCAAATATCACGACCGTGAGATGTCCCGTGAGATGCAAAGAGCAGTTCTCACTATCCCAGGAAATTTCACGGCTACTACTTGACATTGTCACGCCCGTCAAAATCTCACATTCAATTGAAATACACAGCTGCCACTCAAACGTTCTCACAGCTCATTTTGTCAAAATAACAGCCGTGGAATTAAGATGTACCTACACTTTCTAGAGTTGTACCTTTACACTAAACATAAAGTTGTACCTACACTTTCCTAAAAATCTTCTATGGTACAATTCAAAATTGTACCTATACACTATGGTACAACTTAATGTTGTACCTACACTTTCTAACAAATCCCTCTATGGTACAACTCAAAATTGTACCTATACTAATGGTACAACTTTTAGTTGTACCTACACTGTCTCAAAATCCTTATATGGTACAACCCAAACTTGTACCTATACCATGGTACAACTTTAAGTTGTACCTACACTTTCTAAAAATCCTTCTATGGTACAACTCAAACTTGTACCTATACCATGGTACAACTTTAAGTTGTACCTACACTTTCTAACAAATCCCTTTATGGTACAACTAAAAATTGTACCTATACTAATGGTATAACCTTAAGTTGTACCTACACTTTCTCAAAATTCTTTTATGGTACAACCCAAACTTGTACCTATACCATGGTACAACTTTAAGTTGTACCTACACTTTCTAACAAATCCCTTTATGGTACAACTCAAAATTGTACCTATACTAATGGTACAACTTTAAGTTGTACCTACACTTTCTAATAAATCTCTTTATGGTGCAACTCAAAATTAGACCTATACTAATGGTACAACTTTTAGTTGTACCTACACTTTTTCAAAATCCTTCTATGGTACAACCCAAACTTGTACCTATACCATTGTACAACTTTAAGTTGTACCTACACTTTCTAACAAATCTCTTTATGGTACAACTAAAAATTGTACCTATACTAATGGTACAACCTTAAGTTGTACCTACACTTTCTAACAAATCCCTTTATGGTACAACTAAAAATTGTACCTATACTAATGGTACAACCTTAAGTTGTACCTACACTTTCTCAAAATTCTTTTATGGTACAACCCAAACTTGTACCTATAAAATAGTACAATTTTAAGTTGTACCTACACTTTCTAATAAATCCCTTTATGGTACAACTCAAAATTGTACCTATACTAATGATACAACTTTAAGTTGTACCTACACTTTCTAATAAATCTCTTTATGGTACAACTCAAAATTGTACCTATACTAATGGTACAACTTTTAGTTGTACCTACACTTTTTCAAAATCCTTCTATGGTACAACCCAAACTTGTACCTATACCATGGTACAACTTTAAGTTGTACCTACACTTTCTAAAAATCCTTCTATGGTACAACCCAAACTTGTACCTATACCATGGTACAACTTTAAGTTGTACCTACACTTTCTAACAAATCCCTTTATGGTACGACTAAAAATTGTACCTACACTAATGGTACAACCTTAAGTTGTACCTACACTTTCTCAAAATTCTTTTATGGTACAACCCAAACTTGTACCTATAACATGGTACAATTTTAAGTTGTACCTACACTTTCTAATAAATCCCTTCATGGTACAACTCAAAATTGTACCTATACTAATGGTACAACTTTAAGTTGTACCTACACTTTGTGAAACAAATTCTTCAATGGTACAGCTGAAACTTGTACCTATACGATATGGTACAACTATAATTTGTACCTACACTTGTATACATTGATTCATTATTTACAAGATTGCCATTAATGATGTGAGACCAGTCATTTAGTGGGTTTACCTCCTCAACAGGTCACCTTTTTTATTTTGTTTTTTATAGCATGGGTGCTATAGAGCACACTAGAAGGGCTCTAAAACCCCTTGCTAAAACTCAATAAATTTTAGCAGAGATATGTTAATAGCATGGGTTAGAACCCTTGGATAAATACGTGGCAAACACTAGCAAGGGAAAAAACCCTTGCTACGGGTCTTACATAATTCGTGATTAAAGCAAAACCAACATTCGCAACCAACTATACTGTCATTAAATAATGGTTGCTAAAGAGAAACGAGGACGAGAACTGGAAGCTAAGCTTGGTTGCAAATGCTTTGGTCACTATAGACAACCCTGAACCAAATGCCAAATTTTTTAATAATAACCAAATTCATTCCATGCACTTTACCCGTCAATACTTCAGCATTCATACCATAAACATAATATAATTCATGATCCAAAATAATAATATTACATGGATAAACGCTAATTAACAAAAATATTCAAACATAATCCAAAGAAGCATGGTATGTTTATAAAAGCTGCATGAGTAGATCATGATCCAATCCTTTATAGAAAACATTCACAATGACATCGTATCGCGAAGCTCGAGAACCCAAAGACGGAGCAAGAGCACTAGTTGCACCCTGTTCATAAGAGAAAATAATTAGTAAGAGTAACATTAACACCGAGTGTGAACTGACAATGAGCAAATAACAATACATCAATCTAGCAAGGCCCACATAATTAGCTTTGAAGGAGATGATAAGAGTTCAGAGCTACTTATAGAATAGTTCACTGCTAGAGAGGCAAGGCTCCTAGAGCCTCACATTATGCATTCTCCCTTTTCATCTGTAAACAAATTCAATATTGCACATTTTAATTCTTTTAGCTAAGTGTCTACTTCAGCTCTGACAATGAGAAATAAAAGAGTAAACAAATTTGAAAATGAACAACTTAATATATAATTCATAGGATTAGGAAGATGCTCATATTTGTCTCCGTTGTCACCCTCACATACCTAGCTACCATCACCATTCATTGAGAGCAAACCAGATAAGTTCCTAACAGAAAACAAGGCTGCCTTTTGAACTTACTTGTTGCTATTACTCTGTTCATACTAGTGCTCTTGTATGCTGAATCCATGGTAAAGCCATCGACTGCATCAGAAGCACATAAACTCAATCATGATGAGCTGGAAAGCCTATCAAACAAAAGGGTTCAAATATGGCAAACCTTGACAAATACGTAAATATGTACACAACCATATTTACCTTATTTGCTACCAGTTTGACATACTTATCATGCATTAATCATGCATCGAACAAAACCTCAGAGCACCCAAACCTTGCCAATAATGAACAAGTAGAAGTCATTTAAAATAGGTTTCTTTGCAAAAGCCATTTCAAAACATTTACATTATGATGAAAGTTCACACAACACCTACCATGGAGAGAACTTCAGTGTTAGAACTTAGAACCAACTTCACTTGTGAGTAGACACCTTGCATACTCCTTGCTCTACCATCTCGATTATAGTCAGATTTCTAGTCATAATTATTCTGCAAAAAACGATGAAAGCACTATATATGAAGAATAATGTTCCAAGGTAGCTCCTTGTACTAACATTCTCAAAAGCAACAATATCCTCCCCCCTCTCTCTAGCTAGCTAGTTGTATGTACCTGTTTGAGGTCAGCCTCCACCCTCTGAAATTGATCGCCACTCTATCATATGCACTGCAGCAAACAACAAACAAAATCCCATGTTGATGCTTTCATCTACCTGGTGATCAGATGTTATATATGAAGAATAATGTTCCAAGGTATGCCAAGAAAGTGACCACCCTATGCTAGAGAGATAAAGTTGAAAGGAGAGGAAGAGAAGAATCTCACCGAGCAGCTTCATGTGTTGTGTCAAATCCCCCTACATAATAACACCCACTTTCATCAGTAAGAACTAGACACCATTCCTCTTCTAGATTTAACTATACAGCTTTAAAGAACTTACAAATGTAGACTTGCTTCACGCAATCCTTGTGCTGAAGTTAATTTCAGCCTCAACCTCTCTGAAATTAGGAAGAGGATTCATCCTCTGGTCAATTACCTCAAACAAGTTGACAGATAAGTTGAAGGCTTGCCAATGAAATAGAGTAGAGCAAGTCCGTTTGTCCCCATACCCTGCAGCTTGTCACTCACCAATGAAAAGGAATAGAGCAGGTACATTGGTACTCATACCCTGCAAGCTTGCAACTGTGTCAGTTGAATAATCAAAGTGATGGCTAAGTATCATGACATGAGATGAACAACAAATTGAGCTTCAGGGCACTGGGATTGCCACCTTTGGAATGCAAAAATTGGCCAATTGATTCCAAACCACTGCCTGTTTACATATGCAAGGGTTAAAATTCATTTACCTTATTTAGAAGAAAATTTCCTGAAATTTATCAAGGGGAACATTATGTTTTTGTAATGTTCAGTTGTTGTTTGCAGAATGTGCAGACCAATGCATATCAGCAACTGCACAAACCAGTACAATCTTAAGCATAATATGAAAAGATTTGTGTAAAGATTGATAATGCGAAAAGGGAAAATACCATGGGAACTTGATAGTTCTTATTACATGCTTCCCATGGCCGAGGCTCCAATACGTAAGTGCCATCATACTGAAAACAAATATATTGATAGTTATTTCATGCCCAGAAATACCAACCAGAAGATACAAGATCAAAGATCACCATTTTTCAAGTACTATTAAATAAATTGCTTCAATAACATGTATAAATAAAGGCAGCTCAGTAGCAGGAACAACATGACACACATCTAGCAGTACTATGAACCAAAATCTAGACAGATCGATATGAATACTCAACTTAAAACGAAGAGCTATGTTGATAATAGCATCGCCTACAAGCTCCCAATTAGGACCCATATCATGTACAAAGATGAAAAGTGCCTGTAATAGAGAAATCATATATTGCCAAATTAAGAAGCTATCCTACTCAGTACCAAAAGTTACAAAGAGCAAGATCAAAGAGGTTGCATGATACCTGATCCTCAAATAGGGACCATGGACGTCCAAAGCAAGGCTGGTCAGCAGATATCTGTTGAGAAGAGCATTTGTCTAACTCATCTAAACGTTTAAATGCCCGGGAGACAAACTGATAAGTTATAGACGAACAGTAATCATGAACCCATACCTTCAACAACTTGGGTTTCCTTCCCCTGTCCCTGCTATTGATCAGTCTCATAAACTTCTGGAATTCAAATGACAAATGCAGATGTAGAGGTGGAATCCATGCCTTCAGGGGTTGATCTTCCTGAAGATCGAACACTTGAACCAGCCTGTTAAAATGGAAACAAGCTTAATCAAAGTAAAGTTTCAACAAAATGGTGCAGAACTAGCCACCAAAGGGATCAACCTCTATTTGAGTGAAAGAGAATAGACAGAGATAGTAAATGGTGATTGGAAGGAAACCTTTCATAGTCATATCCAAGTGAAAGGGAGGATAAAACATAAATGTAATGATGCAGAACTAGCCACCAAAGGGATAAATTTCAATTCATCAAAGCACACCGAGACAGCTCGTATGGATCGGGGAAAACCCCTTCCATCCACAACACAAACACAATCAACAACCAATCAAATGAATATCACCCGCTAGTACATCATACTCCTCTCTGTTTCCCTTACTTTTTAAGAAGAAGAAAATCAACTGCGTTAGCAGGAAGCTACTGTGCAGACTAAACAGAAAAGGCAAAGGGCTAACTATTGTACATGCTCCACAGCTTCCACTAGCATCATCAACTGCACAGATATACAATACTGAATTCGCCAAAAGCAGTACACCGAAACACAATCAATCACCGACTTATGCTAGCATGATCAAGTGAATAGAGATTGATCCCTTAGCTAGGGTGAGTTCGTGGTGAAAACTGACTAATCCACTAAACCACAATATATCAATACTTCTACATCGAATGGTGAGAGCTACCATCTAAAACCAAACAAAAAACAACCAGTCCTTTACATAAAGGAGTCAAACTCCATGCATCCAGACAACCTTAGCAACCTAAAACTCAGGGACATTGCATGCGAACCTTCTCAAAACCAAATTAACAACAAGAACAAATAAGATAGAGTCGGTGCAAAACAAAAATGAAACCTAAAACCTATCTATATCCAGAACGAGAAAGGGATCGAAGAGAGATATAACCTTGTAGCCTGAGATAGGGATCGAAGAGAGAGATCAGGGAATCGCGCTGCTTGGAATGGATGAGAGATCGCAGATATCGGGCGCCGCTCGGAGTGAACGAGAGATCTACCATCGCCCGGAGAGAACGAGAGATTGGGCACGGCACGGAGTGAACGAGAGATCGGGCGCCGCTGGAGAGACCAAGAGATTGGGCGCTGATCGGAGTTAACGAGATCGGAGAACCGCTGCTCGGAGTGAACGAGAGACTGAAGAATCGCTTGGGGTGAGGGAGAGAACGGAGAACTCGTATTTTTTTTTTTTTTGAATTCGTTTAGTGATTTACTCGAAGGAGTGATGTGGCGGGGGTGGGCGGATCTCAGTGACAATACTGAGCTTGAAATAGAGAAGCGGAGTGATTGGAATAAGTTTCCCAGTTTGGTTATTGAAACAGAGTTGGGCGGTAGCAAGGGTTTCTAAACCCTCGGTGTAAACCGCCGTTAGAATATGTTCCGAAAATTTTAGTAGGGGTTTGTTAAACCCTTGCTACATAACCCTTGGTATAGGGGCTTTTTTTTGTAGTGTGTGGATACCCACTACAATACAGCAGAGCCAACAACAAGTGCTTCGGTGCCACGATCCACCATTTCCATGATGGCATGCCAAGAATCTCACACCACTGTATGTTCAATGTTGGGTCTTTGCCTCTATCATTTTCAGCATCTCCCATTGCCATTATTCCCCTCGACTTCAATGCCTAGGGTTTTGATTGGAGCAGACAAACAGCTCCATGACCATGAGGTGATTGACTATTGGTTTATGTTCCCATGAATTACTAAAGAAAAGTCAAGTTCAATGGTTGGTTGCAGTGGTTTAGCCAGAGTTAAGTTGACAGCGTATATAAAAATTAATAATACTAAGAGGTCGTTTGCTTGTAGGATTTTCATCAAGGATTTTGATCCAAAATCCCACATCTATTGGATTATGCACAAAGTCCATGTTTGTTGTTAAAGTGATGTTGGATTATTGGTCTGTGGCCCACGCATGTGGGATTATTTTGGGGTCAAAATCCGTGGGGTCCACGAATTATAAAATCTTACACATTTGGTTGGTATTTTGTGGGAGGTTAAAATCCATTATGATAAATGACAAGTCTATCCTTATCTCTTTCCAATTTTCCTGTATGGAACCTTAATGTCACAAATCATTAAGGATACAATTGTAAATTCATCCTATAATTAATAAATCCCAAGGACAAAAGTCCAATATGAAATCCAACAAACAAACAAGAACTTAAAATCCTACACAAATCCAAAGTGACAAAATCCCACATAATCCTTCAATCATAAAATCCAAGGTTTTACCTAAATCCTTCATGTTTTAAAATCCTACAAGCAAACGACCTCTAAAGTCTATATACTTAATAGACTTTGAGTTGATTGGGTTCTTATGTACATCTAGCACCGATAAAAGTATGGGTACTAAACTTGAAGGATCATACTAAAGCATATTGTATCTAATGAATTTTTTGCCCCATTTCTTGCAGGCCGCTACATACATAGATCCTCCATCCTCCTTCGATGAGAAAAACGGTTGATATGACTTGAAGACAGATTATCTACCGTCCACTTGAAGAGAAATTATCTTCCGTCGAAGCGCCTGATTTGAGGGTTCGGGGCAACGCCTAAATCCACGATGTATGGGTGCTTATACACATTATTTGTTTTACCTTTGGGTTCGGTCTGTAACATTTTCCTTTCCATGTTAAACGAGCTAGGGTTAGACCATCTGGAGCATGTGCTATAAATGTCTTCTCAATTTCTGTAATCTGTATCTACTCAAATATACCGAAACCGGTCACTCCTGCCCCGTGGGTTAGCTAAAACTCTTCATCTTAATAAACAACGAAAAATCTATATATATTTTGCTTTCTTTCATTGTCAATTTCCCCGATCCGTTACAACAAAATAATAAAAAAATATAAACTGCCTAGAAGAAATTGACAAAACCAGCAGCAATGATTCCATGGGCGAGATTATGAGAGGATGGAAGATTGGTGAATTGTTATGGAGAAAACACTAAAATATATGATTTCCAATCTAGGGTTTGATACGCATCTCCTTCCCTTTTTCCCCCTTGATACGGCCAGTGGTGTACCACAAATAAGGGCTCTATTGTCCCCTCTCACAGCAATCAGCATGAGGCATATATGCATAGGGTAATTGGTGTTAGTAAATGGTATATGAAACACGATTGAACATCTTCCAACAACTCGAGTTATTGAGATCAATTGGTTCTTGACATAGTATTAAAGTTTTATGTGATCGAGAGATCTCCTATTCGAATCCCAGTAGTCCCCATGGTAAATTAATCACAATTGAACCTCTCTCAACAACTTGAGTTATTGGAATCAACTGATTCCTGAAAATTGGATCCAAATACACACCAATTATGAAACGGGGTGAAACTTGTTTTATCTTTTGGTTTTTTGGGTGGAGGGAGAGTTTATAAGGGTAGCTAGCTAGAAATGATAGGGCCTCTTTTCTGGGGTTTCTATATATCTGTACTGTAATGGCGTTTCGACACCTGCCTTTACCTTCCTGACAAGGAGATCTAAAGTGAGATCTTTCATGTTTCAGTGTTTTTAGCCAAAGGACAAAAGGGTTCTGCCGATGAGGTGTCGAGCCGCTGTAGACGCTGGTGGTCTTTGCGGAATTAGTGCATGCTTGCCGACGTTAATGTTTTCCCTAATTGCTCCCTGCATCTCTTCTGAATTATTCAGGGGGACTGGTTCCTACATTATGCCTAATAAGTTTAGCATATTATTAACCCCAATTTTAACAGTCCTTGGTCAGCAATTTCCTCCTACAAGTAGCAGTCCTGGACGTTGAAGAACCATGTAGGTATAATGGATTTGTTATTTTTCCCGAGAAATATTGTCTTCATTTGTATCAACTATGACACTTTAGAATGTCCCGAGAAATGTCATTATTTGTATCAAATTTTAATTATGACGACACATTGACATATCCTTAGAAAAAAATGTTATTATTAGGATAAGCTATGACATATTGTAATGTTGTGACTAATTTGTAACAATTAGGACAGTTTGACATGTCTCGAGAAGTAGTGTCACTATCAGCATCACCTATCTATCTATCTACTATACTTATAATACGCCGAAGGGAAAAACGGGAGCCCCTTTTCAAATTTCCTGCAACGAGAGTGAAAGTAGGAAGGACATTTTGGTGTTCACAATTACTTTTTTTTATTCATTAAGAAGATACATACTGGGATTCGAACCATGACCATTTTAAAGAAAGGCAATGATCATAACTAATCACACTAAGTACATTTGTTGTATCCATTTAAATTAAAAACATATAATAGCAGGGTGGAAAAAACTCTTCCCCCATTTTAAATTCCCTGCTCGAGGAAAGTTTGTAGAGAGTGTAGAATAGGGAGTGCCAATTTTTTTTCTCTTTCCTCTGTGGAACGGACCAACTTACCGTACACATGCGGAGTTAAACGGGTCCAGGAGTGTCAATTTTTTCTTTATACCCTTTTATTTCTCCGTGGTGATAAAATATATATGAAAAGACAAAAATAATACTTTTTTATTGTTAAAAATAAAAAATTTAACAATAAACTAATGCATGGTATCTAATGGGCTAACCGCTAACCATAAAATAAAAGAGTTTAATGGGCCTGACCTACATGGGATTTGGCCATCAAGTAAAACAAATGAACATCATTGGTTTGTCATTCTAAAACAAGCGATTTTCTCTGGCATTATATATATTATGCTATTATTTTATATCTTAGTGGCTAAAATATAATATATTTTAAAGTTATTCAATGGTTCAACCTCGACCAACCCAATTAGTTCAATTTTTATCGTTTCAAATATATATTTTATAATTATTTGACATCGTATTGATCAAATTATAGTGTATTTTATAGGAAATCGTTTGGTATTTATTAGTAAAAAACTAAACATAAAGATCTATCTGGTTATTTTAAACATTAAAACGATTCTAAACATTTTCAGTTCATTTTGAATTTCTATGGTTTTATTCCCGAATAAGTGATGTGCAAATGGCGAATTGTAGTCGTCTCTTTTCTTTCGCTATTTTTTATTTTCAAATAGAAAGTTTAAAAGTAAAGAATAATTAGAATTTGGCATGGGTCGGTCAAATAGGCTGAATTTCAAGTTTTGGCCCGTTTGTTTTATGCATTGCAAATTTATTAGCATGTTGATGGAAATGGTTTGGAAAAAAGACATATAAGTTGTACCTTTGCAGAAATGTCCTCAAATGTTTGAATGCTTAGTGAATCAGGTTCCGTGACTTTTGTGATGGTGTATGTGCTTGACAATTGCTCGATGTTGTAACTACTTAATTTGACCCACTTCTGAAGAGTCAAGATATATGACTAATCCTCTCCGTTCGTATTTTCTTATTGACTCTTTCTGACCCTTTAGGTTGGGCCAGGTCAGGAAGAATCGGATTAGTGGGTCGGTCCTAATCAAGTGGAATCTCAATCCCTTCACTCTCACTTGCTTTCTCTCCCATTCCACAAACGGGTAGCATACAGTAATCCGGCCAACGGCCCGGGTAATAAGCTAGTATGACACTATGGAACGTAGTAAGAAATGTTATAATGCTAAATAAACTTCACATTTAAATTGAGTGGCATTTTTGTAACATTTAAATTGTATAAAACGATCGGTGCATCTCTATTGTGGTATTTTTCTGTCTTTTAATGATATTTTAGCTCAATTTAAAATTGACACATTAGCTTTTTTTTTGTAGTGGAGAGCTAGAATAAAGTAATTAGGTTCTACTATAAAATAAATAAATAAATAAACTTTTGATTTGAAGAAATAGTAAGGCTTGATTTTCATCCCATTAATCTAAATGTTTATATAGGAGGATTGCTCGTTGCAAGACACGAAGTCTCGCTGATCAGATTGGATTAGAGTTGGACCTAGGAGAAGTACTGTAAATACTTCTCATACATCTCAGTAATCTGTATCTTATAAATTATAGTGAATCTGACTCTCTCCTGTTCGTGGACTAGCTAATACACATTGTTTTAATGAACCACGTAAATCGTGTGTGCACACTTTCATATTCTTGCATTATCGAATTCTCGTCTATTTCCCGATCCGTAGAGAATAGTGGTGACAGACATAACAATAAAATAAAGCTCCTCCGAAATAACCCAATTGTAGCTTTCTTATTTTCGTTAGAGCATGTCGGATAACCATTTAAAGTCGCCACCAAATATCACAAAAAAGTAATGCATTAAAGATTAAACACTGCTTAATTTTCTTATGCCGTTCTCTCCATCCACTGAAATGAGAATATTTCTTTTACAGATTTATATACACTCCTCGATCGGGGTTACATCGTGAAGATCATCATCACCAGGTCCACGAAGCTAATACGGAAACCAAACCCTAATAATGTCCTTTGTTTTCTGCTTAGTTGTCACCTTTACGTTACATACGTACAGGATGGAACGCTTATCACATGTCTCCTTTTCCCAGCTCCTCTTATTGGTCTAATTCTTGTTGAACACTGCTCCCCCATTTAGTTTTTGCTGGCTTGTTGGCCAACAATCAGCAGTTGCAGCATTATCATAATCAACAACAGCAACAATCACGATATATAGAACGAATTTCTCCTGCTAAAAACAGCCAATGAAGCCCTTGTTCTGTCGTGCATGCTGTTAGAGATAGATTCTTAAAATTACACGAAAGAATATGATGTCATACAGTGAGACACATACAAATCCGTAAGACTAAATGATCTGCCAACTCTGCTCTAACGGCAAAAGGAAATATAAAGTTCCTGATAATTAGAATGCTCGTAAATCATTGTCGGTAGCGATGGCGTTTGAAGTTGAACTAGACGTGCAATATCCCACGCTCAAACGTGCATTTGAATCTATTGTTGTGAGAGTATTCCCACTCCTTATTCGCAATCCAGCATGGAACCGGACGATGCAGGTCTCGTCGCTGCTACTGTCCCTCTCAATCGTGTACATTGGAGCCCTGATGATCTTGTCGACGAGATCAGGGTAGAAGATGTTGAACTTGTAACCAACGGCGGATCCAGAATAGGAAAGAGCACTGGGCCACATTTGAAAAGAGGCCGAGAGGGCTGGGACGGAACCCCAATAAACCCTGAAATGTATACCTAAAATCGAAAATTCAAGTGGTATACTTGCTCTGGATCTGGAGAGGGTTGGGTCGTGGCCCGGGGCGGCCCCCCTAGATCAGATGCTGCTTGTAACCCTGAACTATTTTCGGAGGCAGGTTGTCGGTCGGGGTCAGTACTTGGGCTTCCTGGGCCGGTACTTGTCGTGCCACCAATACACTCGAGAGTCTAGGTTCACTTCTGCACCAGATCGAAACACTACATCGCCTTCCTCCATCGTTCCCCTGGCTCTAAACGCTTTCATCTCGAATTTGTAACTTGTATTATTACGAAACCTCAAGACTTAGACAATAAGTAGAAGAACTACAATAATGCTAAGACCCAAAATATACAGAAATCCTATAATATATATATATATATATATATATATATATATATATATATATGGTTCAGGCTACCGTACGACGGTCGTACGTTGTGCGCCTGTGTTCACACTTGTTAATAATTTTTAATTAATTATAATTAAGTAATTATTTAAAAATAATAAAAATTACAAGCATACCTATAAATTTATTTCAGAATACTATTTAGTCCCAAATAATATTTTGCCGTCTTTCTGGTTAAATCAATCATGTAAATTTTCAATTGAACATTTATAGTACCTTCTTTTTGTCATTCATAATTTATAACACCTAAATTTCTTATCATAAATAGATAGTGTAATTGTTTTCGTTTCTTTAATCAAAATGCATAATATTAATATTGAATGTCACCAAGGGGAAGATTTCAGAATCTGAGATCCCCAATTTTGTTCGTTTCCCCTCCCTACCCTAGGGTTCTCGATCTCGGCCATGGATGCCCACCAGCTCGCGCCTCTGCATTTGGATGCTAGTCCCGAACCTTCAAGCGAAGGCTCCACCCCCACCCCGACTCCTGCTCGAGCGAAACTAGGGTTGAATCGGTGCCAAAGAAGCGAAAGGTCGAGGAAGGCAGTGGCGGCAGCGGAGACGAGGTCGCCGATGGTGATGGTATAACGGCGGTGGTGAAAAAATATTTCAGTTCAGATGGAAAGAAAACAAATCCCAAGTCAAGCTCCACACCGCTCTTCTATCTTCTTCCCCTTGTTCTTTCATAGCACGAAAATCCCCAATTATTCTTGATTGCGAGGTCCATAGCTGCGAGCTTTGCTTATAATTTCACTCTGAAATTGGCAGAAAACAGAAGAATGACGATAAAGTCGAAGTTGTGAACTTAAGCTCGGATAGCTCGTTTTCCTTGGCAACAAGGAGTCAACATGAGACGAAAAGCACAGTCAGCAGGAGAAAGGTACCCCTAGTCACACTTTTGGTTTTTGTGTTTATGTGATATCAGTGTTTTAATGCATATGTTAAATGATAGGGGAAAGCGGTTAGAAAGTCTCCAATTAGGTTGCGGAGTCCTATTTGGACCCGGAAAGATCCCGAGAGGACTAATGCCAAAATAAAGGTGATCGGCCCCTTCATCACTACAAAGTCCCTATCAAAAAGGGATCAGTGGTTGATCAACCACGTTTTTGATCCATTCAAGGATGAAAGGTATTAAAAAAATTGTGTTACATTGTTATTAATTGAGCATAATTCATTTTCTGCACGTTAAAAGCACTAAAAAATGATTTGTATTGTCTGTTGTTGGTTGTAGTGAGGCGCTGGTTAGATCTCCATGGTTTCATCTAACCCGTGGAGAGTTTAAGGTACTAGTGCCGGAAATACCATTGTCTACTCAGGTTCGTATACAACTTATCTTGATTCTTGAATTTATAAATGGCTTAGTAAAGGAGCAAAGTTGTGTAACATGATATGTGTTTTGACACTGCTTATTTGTGTAGGTGATCACTATGTGCGTTGACTTGTTAACGGTGCCGGAGTTGGAAAATGAAAAACCTATGAATTGGTTCTTACCACCGGCATTTGCTGTAAGTTCATAAGTTGTATTTGGTATGATTTTGCATATCTTTAAAAGTAGTAATTGGATATATTTCAAACACTACTGGTTGCTAAAAGTTATTTTTGGTTATAAGAGTCTTCATTATGAATGATTGTATAGGGTTGTTAAAATCTGTTGAACTTTAGGCCATAACTTTTGTGCTGTTATTAGAATATCTCGGCTAGTCACTTAAATTTGTTGTCTGTCATTAAAAAAACTTGAACTTTAGGCCATAATTTTTGTGCTGAATTATCGATTGAAAAGTTGTAGCGCCACCCAATCCTAGACGTGCTGCCCAATTTTCTTGAAATTCCAGAAACCAAATTTTTAGGTTTCCTTTTAAAAGTTGTATGGCTGCTTCTGTGCAATAAACTCATACCACACTAGTGTATTTTCAGCACTTCTGTTCGCGAGGTGACATTGACATTATGAACCTGACTGGTTAGCACGTAAAAATTGGAACCTTATCTAGGTATCCATAAAAAGTGAATAGATTGTGTAACTATTACGATTTAATATGACTATTCTTGTAGGTGGCCTGTGCAACCGGAGATCGCGTTTTTTCTTACCCTGAGAAAAGAATTAAAACAGTGTACTGCTCTGGGGACTTCAATGATTGTGAGAAGGTAACTGTTGCAAATGCTGGAACCTCTTCGAATTTCGTGATGGATAGAATTTTTTGTTGAGGTTTAAGTAATGTGTGTACATGTCAGATTTTTGTCCCAGTGCTGGTGGGTAGCCACTTCTTTCTTTCTGTTTTTGACCTTAAGAAAGAGATGATTGAAATATGGGACTCACTTCCAAATTGTGTCGATCCAATTACAAGGGGAGAAAAAGTATCACTGATTGTAAGTCATCTTGGGCATCTAAAAGGCTATGTTATGTATTCAATTTGTATATATGCTGACATATTATGTACTTGCTGTAGGCAAAGGAACTGGACTCTATCTTTTTTGAAGCAGTCATGAGGAGATTCGAAGCCAAGATGTTTTGCACTTTCACCATCGTAGAGGTGGTCAATGCTCCGCGGCAAGAGAATGGGTATGTTTATCTTTCTAGTTTCTCATTAGTTGGTTTGTTTGTAATAAGCTATTTGATTGAATATTCGGTTTAAATGTTTTTGGGCCAGGTTCGACTGTGGGTTGTTTGTGTTGAAGTTGATGACATGTGGTGGCCATTTGGATGAGTGTGCCCGGGGACTGAAGAAGAAGGTGGTTTATTCCCTTCATCTTGGTATTATTGTTATTGACGCAATTTTGGTCATTTTTTTATGGCTTCTTCATTTACATTTTGCAGTTTGATAGTGAAGAGGAGAGGCTGGGTCTAGCTCTGTACTTGTTGAACAATATGGAGAATACGGAGCGTGATGCTCTCCATCAGAAGGTACTCGTGGAAAGTGTTAGTGGAGGTGATTCCGTGGAGGGCGGTGTGGAATGGAGTGGGACTCCTGAATAATTACGGAATGACAAGGCACTAAGATTTTTATGTATTTGTTTTTTCCCAAACAATCAAAGATGGAGCAGTTGCTGCTAGGTGTTTTTGTTTTTGTGACATTTTCTTTTGTTCTCCACGATCGTTACTGCATTGGAATTTCCAAATTTGATTTTTGTTTGCTCGTAGAACCACTGTGTTGTATTTGTGCTTTTTATTGTTGTTTGCAGCTGCGATGGCAGCAGTTCTCAATGGTTTGTGTGTGGAGGTATCAGAGCATTTTCTGCAGTTTATATTGTCGGTCTAAAACAGCAGCTAGCTAGCTAGACAACTAGAATTCCCGTGTTCATGCATGATTACGATGCTTTACTGGACAGGAAACATGAAGTTTGTATAAGTAGTAATTATTTTCTTTAATTGTATTAAAAATTCCCCATAAGTATGATGATTATCCTATTTCGAGTTCTAAATTGCATCAGGATTCACGTGGCTCTTAAAATGAGTACTGGAACAGAGCAGCAGACCTGGTTGAATAATTAACAAGTCGTGTCGAATCGATAATCCTTCGTGCAACGGATTCATCTAGGAATTGCATATCCAGCCTAAAAATGGGAAGTCCGTACTTAAATTGAAGGGGATGTTTCAAGAGAGCAGAGAGCTATGTACACATCAGGAAAAACTGATCAGTGCAGCAATGGATGAACATTTTGGTCGCATATCAAACAGTCACGGGCAACCCTTACCATATTCATACTTACCCAAACAAAGTCAGCTAGGAAATGTCTACCAAGTATATCATGTACTTATTTCACAGATCACTATTGAAGACATTAATATAAGTGTTTTTCTTAGTTGTGGTAGCTTCCTCAGACTTGGTTAATGTTGTATCTTTCTACCGTTGCTGCTGTGCTGCTACTGCCACTCCTGGTTATCTGCAGAATCCGCCGTCGGAGGAAAAGAGCGAGATACTGACTGCAAAGTAACTGAAACAGAAAAAAATGACCTTCTGAATGGATTTTTGGAGACAAATGGATTGCCACACTCGAAACGTATCTGTAGCTTCAGATTGCCTTCTTCGTCGAAGAGGTTGATGGAGCTGCATCGTGGTGGTTGTCTTAATGGTCTTCGGTTAAGAGTGATCTTGTGTAATTCTTCCTACCTCGAGCCCAGTCAAGTCAAGCAGATCACGGGCAAACGTCAAGAAACACATATTAGAAGTGAATGTACTTCTGCATACAATCAAAAGAAAAGGAAATACCAGGAGAAAAGAAATGAATGGCATTACCTTGCATTCTCTCTGAATTCGTTCAGCATAATTGCCAAATGTAGTTCCCCCATTCAGAACGAATAGACTGCATGTGAGCTCATTCTAAGCATTACTTGGATCCTTTAAGAAATAATGAATGAAGAAAGAAAGGGTTATTACACAAACCTAACGCAATCCAACACGGAAGTGGGATCTTCTCTCTTGAAGAGGTTAAAAGCAATTGAAAACTGTAGAATGGAAATTGACCTCTGAATCTGATGCAGCTCATCATCATTGCTGGGCCTCCTCCTTGTAGAGCATCATCATTATTTCCCTCTTCTTTTCAGTTCACAATTCATGCAACCACACAACAGAGTTTGGTCAAACTCGAAGCTTTTTAACATGAAACAATACCATGAGTGCAGACATGTTAGCGCTATTTGCTTAAGCAGCCTGCCTGAACTATTCTATGTTGATGTTTCCCTTCGCAACAGTTCCAACAACATAAGCTTTCATTCCTACCCAAAGCATCATACTCGACATTTATCAAAGACAAACGTGACATTGTAATTTCACTATGATGGGTTTGAGAGAGTAGACAAAGTACACCATCGTCTAAACTCATGCACCTGATATCTGGTGAAACAAATCCCTGACATATTAATTACTCTTCTGCAGTGACTCAGTATCTTTTCTTAGCATGTTTCCATACAAATCCAGTTCACAAACTCCACCACGGTCTTTACAAGTAGAAGCACCCACAGACAAATCAGGTTCACAATTCCTACCAAGACCTTTAAAAGTACAAGCACTCAAGTGTGCACACAAAGTAGCACCGCAAAATAGGTAGCCTAACAAGCACTCTAAACAGAGATGCACAAGCTGGAAAAGAAAAGGATTTATCAAAAACAGAACGGCATTTTATAAAAGCTCCTCAGCTCGTCTGACATTGACAGGCTAAGCTAAAAATATGAACCCAACCCAATTGGGAAGGATCCCCAATAAACAGGGGAGACCCACCACGATAAACCCATTTCACCAGGCCACATACTAACTGGACCAAGCTCCAGGAATAAGGAATCTGCAGGCAACAAGAACAGATCAGTCTCCACCAAACCTCAAATATTCTCACTTCCATAGAACAAAACTCCTACACTACTCATGTAGCCATGATCACAGGATGCTAGCCTTTATACTATATTTTCTCACTTCCATAGAACAAAACTCCAGCACTAACTGGGACTTGAGATGTAGTATGCTGCTGTGGTTCATAGCAACGAGTCCAAGAGCCCTGTTCATCCGAAACAAAGACTTTTCAGGTTAGCACTCAATGGCTTCTTTGCAACTAGATCACACAATAATTTGAAATTTTGGACATCATTCAGGTCCCCGAATGATGAACTAATGCATAATCAGCACCAGCGTCATTGCAGTACCAAATGAACATCCTCAAGGAAATAGAACATTGATGCAAGAGCAGACATATCATAGCACAACAGAGAGCACAGAAAGGGCTTCAGCCAAACACAGAGGACCAAGTCACAGGTGGCCCAATATAAACAGAAATAAGAGAATGGTGAGTCGCTATCAAATCTTTGCTTCTCACCCCAAAAGTGAGGCATGTTTCAGCAAACATGCCATGCAAACAAAGGACTAAAAACCCTTCCACAACAATCACAAGAAGATGTTGCCCCCTTCATGTCACTAACTCTTGTGAAATAAAATAACCCTGTAAGCAAGTATCACACAGAATCTTGGTAACAAAATATTTAACCCCAAGTGCATTAGTTGCAGTAAACGTAAAATAGTTATCTTCAACATCCTGTCCTTTACTTTCCTCGTATGTATATAACAGCAGAGGCCAATGTCAAGCCTTTTTAAAGGGCCTAACGTGCCCCCGTGCACACAAAGTAGCGCCAAAAAATAGGTAGCCTAACAAGCATTCTAAACAGAGATGCACAAGCTGGAATAGAAAAGGATTTATTAAAAACAGAGCGGCAGTTTATAAAAGCTCCTCAGTCAAACAAGACGAGCAAATAAAGGAAACCTGATTTGGGTGTAAATAACGTAGCAAATCTGGAGAAAAACACCCGATAAAATAACAAAAACTTACACACACTAGAAATAAGGAATGACACAGTATATTCCCAAATATTCCCTTATCATCTCAGCAACGAAATGGAACTGCATCCTTGAAAAACGAGTTAAACAAAAATACGGATTTGAATTCTGAGGAATACGTATGCAGAGAGAAAATTGGAGGAGTTAATTTGGGTTAGCGGTTCCCTCACGAAGTCCCCCACAATCAGTTGCTTCTGTACATGTACGCACAGAACACTGGAACTGGCAAACTGGTTTATTGTACACAGCATCGGCGCAACTCAGAACAGCTGCCCACATGGACAAGGATGGGAATCACCCTAGCACAAGTGTTGGTTTCAATAGTGAGAGAGAAGAGGAGCGAACCACAGAGGCAGAGGCTGCCGATCAACCGCAGCATAGCGCTGATGTGAATGCCGATGGAGAAGGGACTATAACTCAGCCAATTGAAACCAATATTTTGGAGTCAGAAACCCCTTCGAGTGGAGATGAAGAGGAGACTGAAGTTGCATCCGGAATTCAGCATGACGAAGTCCCTTTGAACGGAGAAGCATTGGAAATTTTGGCCAACCTTACAGCAGAGGATGTCATCGGTCGGAAATTCAATACCATTGACGACGCTTACAATTTCTATAACACGTATGCAAGAGCTTGGGGCTTCTCTGTGAGAACTGAGAGGAAAACTGAAACCAAAAAGGGGGAAATAACTTCTCGAAAATTTGTTTGTTCAGCTGCGGGAACAAAACGCAAACGAGTAAAGGAACTGAAGCTAACTGCACGCGTGAACACTCGATTTCAGTGTCAAGCTTTCATGCGTGTTCGCTTGGACAGGTTAGACAAGTTCTTTCCATTCACAATTTGATAAATCTAACTAGATTTGTGATGTTGTTTGTGACAATGCAGTATCCTGACATTCATACTCATACTTCCTAGTGACTGAATTCATCTATGTTGCCTTGGACAGGTTAGATTCTAAATATGCTATTGATGCTTTTGATGTAAACCACACCCATGATCCAGTTCGTCCACAACTGGTGCATCATATGCGATCACATAGAGGTTTAGATGAAGCTACAAAAGCTGAAGTTCGATACCAACGAGATGCGGGCATGAAAATTGCTGATATCATGAATCAGCATGTTAAGAAATCTGGAGGGTACGACAAAGTAGGACATACGAAAAAGGATTTGCATAATTTTGCATCTAAAGCTCGAAAAGATAGGATCAGTGAAGGCGATGCTGCTACTGCACTAGCGTATCTAAAGTCAAAAATGAGCATAGACAATCAGTTCATCCTCGAACCCACTTTCGATGAAGAGAAGAGGCTTTGTAGTGTGTTCTGGGCGGACAGCATAAGCGTAGCCGATATGTCATGCTTTGGGCATTTGCTAGCTTTTGACACCACATACAAGAAAAACATTTACAACATGCCGCTAGTTGTTTTCTCAGGTACGTAACCAACCTTTTTCGAATCAAAGTTGTTCCATCACTCCTCTTTGATATGCAACTCTATCTTCTATTTAGCTATGCATGACTTTAGTATCACTTTTTAGGTATCAATCACCATCGTAAGAGCTGTATATTTGGATGTGCTTTACTGGCTAACGAGACAGAAAAGAGTTATGATTGGGTTCTAGGGAAGTTGAAGAAAGCAATGGGAGACAAAGAACCTCGGACGATTGTAACAGATGGTGACAAAGCGATGAGGAATGCCATACAGAAAGTGTTTCCTGCTGCAACTCATCGACTGTGTTCATGGCATATCGCCAAGAACATTGTGAGTCGTCTAAAGAATAATAGAGCATTTGAGCCTGAATGGAAGAAGTTTGTATATGTTGATCTTAAACCGGCTGAATTTGAAGAAAAATGGGCGGAATTGGTCTCAAGTCACAAACTGGAAGATTGTCAATGGGTCTCCGATTTATTTGATAGACGAGGGGAATGGGCATACACATACCTTCGATCTTACTTCTTTGCAGGGTTGTCAACAACCTCTAGATGTGAAGGAATCAACTCACATCTTGGAAGGTATGTAACCGAGAACCACAATTTGCTTGAGTTTTTTATCCATTTTGATCGATGGAGTGGAGAGTTGAGGGAAAATGAGGTCAAATTGGATTTTCAATCTAACCATGGTGTCCCGGAAATGAAACATCCGGCATTGCGCACACTTGAAGAAAGCGGTGCAAAGATATTCACTAACAAGATATTCCGCAAGTTTCAAAAGGAGCTAGGATTGGTGGAGGGTTGTATCAAGAGTAATCATGTGGTAGATGGAAGTGTGCACAATTATGATGTAAGCTTGTTTGGGAAACAGAAGAAGTTCACTGTCCGATATGATGTTGAAACCAAGGAAATGGAGTGCAGTTGTGCTAAACTTGCATACATGGGCATCCCATGTTCCCTTATTCTCTATTTATTGAAAGAAGAGAACATACCAACGATTCCAGAAGAGTTGGCATTAAAAAGATGGAGCAAGAATCCTAAGACTATAGAAGTTACGCAACAACCACTGGATATCAATGACCCTTGGCCATTTAACGTTAGGTATGGGCTGCTGCAATTTTCAGCATCGCGGTTTTGCTTCCTAGGGGCAACTATAGTGGATACTTTTCAGTTTGCAAACAAGTTAATGGCAACTGCATGTGACCAGTTGAACAACATGCAAACTGGTACTACTGAGAGGTCGACAATAGAGATACCAGAAGAATACAAAGCTGTAAAAAACCCAATGAAGGTAGCATATAAAGGTGGTAAAACTGGAAAACGGAAGAAGTCGGACAAGAAGCCTCGGAAGTGTGGTAAATGTGGAGATGAAAGGCATTATAGAAGCACATGTGATAAGCCTGTGGGATATGTACGTCCTAAATCACCGGGGTCAGATGAGGAAAATGATGATGGAAACGAGGAACCAGATTATTCAAATAAGAATGGTCCAAACAGCCCACCACGGCAGGTGAATTAAATAGGCTAATTCTGTGAATTTCTGAATCTTACAGTGTGTTTATTTCCATGGTTTATGATATCTTTGTATAATGAATCTATAGTTTCTGATTTTAACACTAGTTTCTTTCATTTTGCTGAAGCGGCGGAAGACTAGGAGTAGTACCAAGCAGACTGAAGGTCAGTCCAAAAACAGTAATGGTGAACAGAACGATGGGGTTGTTGATGGTTCACGAGACGGACCTGGGAAGGTATTAGTTGTGAACAACACTACCTATGAAACAAATTAAATTCATCTTCTATTTTTATTCTAACAACACTAACATTTTATATGACAGCAGAGGAAAGTAGCTACAAATGAAGAAGAAAATGATGACAAAATTGATGAAGAAGGTAGCTGCCCCCCAAAGGTCAGTGGAATGACAGTATCCAGTTTCTTAATGTCTCGACCTATTCATTCTGAATTAGTGTAGTGACAAGTGTGGACCTTTTTTTGTAACAGACCATGCCACGTACTAGAAGTGCTACTAAAGGTAACAGAGAGCGTGGAGAACCCAGTCAACGTGCACAAACTTGTGTGCAACCTCCAACTGATGAGCCTCCACAGGTACGTGACGCAACATCATATGTTCAAGTATAAATAATATATGGCTTAACCGTGTGATTATATATTTTGTGTTTGTTGTTACAGACGAGGAGACAGACTAGAGATAATGGCAGGGGAAAGAACATCATCAACTAAGCATGAAGTTGGCATCTATCTATGCTTGTTTAGCTTTCTGTTTTTTTTTTTTTTTTATGGATTTGGATTTGGAGAACAAAGATTACCACATTCATTGAAGAACAAAGCTTATAGTATTTCTAGATAACAGCATCAGAGCTCTTGCATTTATATATGTTGCTTATAACTATTAATGGAACATACCCGGATGGGTGGAACATGTCTGCCAAACAGAAGTCCCTCTTGCATTAGTGGATTGACTGCACCTGTTTCATCGACATACAAAAGTCCCTCTTGCATCAGGTAAATGACTCAAGTATCAGTAATTGACTGTGTAAGTAGGATATTGTAGCAAAATTCACCTTATTAGAGTCCCTTTCCTACTGCAGTATTGCTTCAATCTTTCCCGCAGCTGCACTCGAACCAGCCTACATAGTTACACCGCTTACATAGTTTCAGTGTTTTAATGATGATAACAGAACCTCTATAAAAAAAACCAATGTGAAGAGCCATCCATTACCATTCACAAAGAACAGAGGGTAGTAGGTACTAACTTGCAGAAACTTGTTGAAACTTCTTGTTAATTTGCAAAATAATTGCCTTGCTGCTCAAGGAACCACCATTCTGCAAGTCGATGCATATATGAGCCTCGAGTTGATCCATTTTCATAAGTTGGCTTCGGAAATGACAAGAAGTTTCAAACGAGGCACACGTGACTAAGCATCCACTAGTTCTATTCAAAAGACTGAGAAATATGTAGGATGAGCAACTCACCCGAACTGGATGTCCAATTACACTGTTGACGACATCAGATTTACCAGGACTCTTAACATATGACAAAAACTGAAATAACAAAATAAATAGCAATGTGAGTTAGAAGTAAACTAAGAAAATACAAAATGCAAAGACATCCATGAAATCAAAGTTCACACAGAAATGAAAAGACACAAAAGCAAAAGGCTTCCCCTGAACCAGAGACAGGCACTCGGCATATCTCCCTGCGTTAAGCAACTTGGACTTGTTGCTCCAGGAATGAGCCTGACACCACACAAACACTTTCATGAGCTCTATTAGAGAAGAGAGGAATAGAGATAGATATCAGTTACCAGGTAACTGACAACCAAACTGATGTAACTGGTTGAACAGCTAACTGAAAAACGGTGACCAAGTTTTGTGTTCACGAGATGTTCTTGATTACTAGAGTTGATTAAGATGGTTAACACTTACCTTCATAGTTCCATATGCGTTGCCTAGAATGATCTTCTCCCTCACGTAGACAATGGAAAGCACCTCTCCATTCTCACAGCAATCAACCTCAACTAGTTCTTTGTGGTTCCTCAGTTCCTGGAGAGAAGGAAAAAAAACCCAAGAACTCAAAATTGGAACCTTTTGCAGAACATTTAACTGAAACTACTTGCCAGCTAGGTGAAAAGAAGGCTCGAAATGATTCTACAGTGTGATTAACATCCCTAACTCATCCAATGCTTCCCAGAAATGCATTTTAACTGTAAGAAGATATAAAAAAGTAGGTGAAGTGAATAGCAATTGAAAGCAACAATAACTCACAGTATTGATGAACCAAACAGTAAATACGTTTTAGGAGGGGGATAAAGTCGAGGGAAACGACTGCAGTCTCCCTGACAGAATTAGCTGCCTTACTAATTTTATCCATATCAATTCTTTTAACCATATTAGACAACAAGATGACAGCACTAAAGCACTCCTATACCTACAAAAACGTTACTTACACAAAAGTGGAAATAGGCAAATGAAAAGTCCACTCTGAATCTGTCATCTTGGTATTAAAAGAATGCTTAATCGGCAATAGAATTCAATGTTTAAAGAAGAGAGCTAAGGTCGATGTCATCTTTCCTTTCCAGAATCCACAAAACAGTACACAAATCTTTTAGCCGATGGGTCAAGGTAACTAAAAGACCATAGTAAGTACTTAAAATCTTAAGTTGCTTCGGTGAGGGTTGACGAACCTACATTATATCACAACTTCAACATTCACCAACAGGGTCAGCATTGGGTCATGCTTCATCGATATACCAAAATATATATATCAGGTACCAGGTAACTAACAACCAAACAGATTTAACTAGTTCAGCAGTTAACTGAAAAACCACTCCCAAGTTCTGTGTTCACGAGATGTTCTTGATTCCTAGTGTTTATTCAGATGGTTAACACTTACCTTCGTAGTTCCACATGAGTTTCCTGAAATTATCTTCTCCTTCAAGTAGGCAATGGAAAACACCTCTCCATTCTCCCAGCAATCAACCTCAACTAGTTCTTTGTTGTTCCTCGGTTCATCGAGAGAGAAAACAAACCCAAGAAATCAAAATTGGAACCTTCGCAGAAAAGTTAACTGAAACTGATTCCCAACTGTCTACAAGTATAAGAGACGTACATCACTGTTGTCTCTCCCCTCTGCGAGAACCTTGAGAACTTCAAATCCCAGTGGACACGAAAGCAATGTAATTATTCAAATCTTGTTGCCCTGTGAAGCTATAATGGCGGCACCCAAGGACTACGCAGTTGCAATTTAACCCTGTGAAATACCAATCGAAAGACACCTCCTTAAATCCCCAAAATTCACATGAACTACGCTAAAATCATAAACTTAGCCCCGTCAAAGGAAAGAGAATTAACCAATTCTGGAGAGCGACAAAGAAGCAGCGGCCGCAGCTAGTTCGATGTTGCGCAGGAGACACCTGCTGCCTCAGCTAGTTCCCGTGATAGGAACCAACTGTAGTCCCACCGCCCGCAATGGCAGAGTCGAACAAAGGCGATAAAAAATAAATTAGCACAATTCACACAACGCCAATCACGAACAGAGACGCACAAAGAGGTACCTGATGTCCACTAGCCCCAAATCTCGTTGGCGGGTGATAATCGTACTTGCATAGGAACCAGGACCTTGATTGTCGAACTACATCAATATGACGGAGTAGGGGCAGTCTTACAGTCAACGTCACCGGCACATCATCTCCGATAGCTCCTTGCATGGAAGCGGTTCGCCCATCTAGGTCATGAAGGCAGCAGGCTGGGCGGCGGTGATGTAGCCGAGTATGAATTTCCTTGGGGAATCATGCAACCCGAGGAAGTGAACCTCCAACTACGACTGTAATCTGCTTCTTAGCCGCTGGAGAAGGCTCGCCGAAAACCAGGGGAAAGCAGACGGTCCATCTTCAAATCATGAATCAGCCGGCCAAAAACAAATCTGCAAAGGGAGAGTCGCCGGAGACAGATCGGCAAGGGGATAAGAATGAGTTCGACCTCTTCCAAGTTCCAATCGTTGGAAGAGAGAGAAATGGAGGAACGTGGAAGAATGGAGGGAAGGGGTTCTAATTTTGGTAAAAATCAAAATTTCGTCAAATATTATGGAGGGAAGGGATTGTAATTTTTTTCCATTGGCGGGTACAGACTTTTTCCTTGGATAACCAATACAAATTCATTAGTATAAATTGGGGCTAATTTTACCCTTTTGTTAATTATTTGATGTCTTTATCATTACTATTTGCTCAAACTTAGAGCAAAGGAAGCAAATATAATTAATCTCTATTAAAAACTAAATGTCCTACTAAAAAGTAGATCGTATCATATGAATGTTATGTGTAATGAGATTTGATGCAATAAACTCGTAATTCGATTGATTGGTGATTACTGAAAATTGATTGAAGTAGGATCTGTGAACCCCTATCTCCATTCTCAACTGATCATGGGATATATGTTGCTTAGTATGGAAGATCTGAATGTCATTGTTATGACTAGGTTGTCCTATTCTTCCCTATGGTTTAAAGAATCGTTATAGTTTTCTTTAGTTCGTAGAGATGTATGTGGTGTAGATGGAGTTGTTGTCTTTAGAATGTAAAGTATCTATATTGTACAATGTGTGATTGTTTACCATCCACTTGAATGTTTAGTGAAATGAAACCGATTACTCATAAAAAAAAATAAAAACAAATGCCTTTGGAAGAGCCCTTTATAAAATAACTTATTCTAGGAGCACAACAGTACTTATGAGCTATAATGCTACGCTACTCTACATATAACTACATGTAGTTAAATTCACCTAGATCTATACTTAATATTGCTATTTCAGTGGGTCAAACTACTGATCTGGCTTTAGATTCAGAAAAAACCTACTATATAACAAATAACAAACAACTACTAAGATGATACACTTATCGAGAAGTATTGATTTCAACGTTAAGAAAGTGAATGGATCATTATCGAATTCGTTCAAATTACGAGAGGTTTGTACTGATAAAGCATCCTAGCAAGGGCTGCAAATGAGCCCAGTACAGTCGAGTTTTACCCTAGGTTGAGCTCGACTCTTTAATAAACGAGTCGATCTCGAGCCCAACTCGTTTATTGACGAGCCGAGTCGATCCCAGCTCGAGCTAGCTTGTTTACTAATATATTGACTTTTATTTGGTACTTTATTTACTATATCATGATACAGATGATTTATTTTGTTACATAATCTCATATTATACTTTGTTGGTATCATATATAACTTAGTTAATAAATTTTAACTACTCCAAATCATGTTATTTCATAGTATCGAAGCAATCTATGATACATAATTTTTGTAAAGTAGAAAATAAGATATATTTACTCACATACTCAACGTGTTAAACCTTATATAGGTGAGATATATAATTTAACAAACATATGAATTAAAATCATAAGATATAGATTGATTAGTCCATAATTCGGTAATCGAGTTGGCTCTCTAGCCACATGTTGAGACATATCATGATCTCTAAACGAGCCAGCTCACGAGTTTAGCTCAACAAGCCACCGAGTCGCGCTAGCTCGCGAGCTTCTCAAGCTGAACAAAGCTTAACTAATGTTCGACTCATTTATTAACGAGCCGAAATTCGAACGAGCTTTCCTCGAGTCGAACGCCGAGCCACTCGCAAACAGTTTGGCTCACTTGCAGCCCTAATCCAAGCTATTCACTATGTTGCAAGTTGACATGATTGACCATGGTATATTTCTCCTCCATTAATAGTTTACGCCTTAAACTCATAACCCATAACAAAATCGGCCCCTACAAATAGCACAATAATCTATTGGAAAATTTCACTCCCACATATTTTCAAGTTTCAACACCAACACTTAAGTATCTATCGAAATGCAACAATATACCTCCTGCATCTAAAGTTACATGTGTTCTCTTTCAAGTATTATTGGTTCGTACTTCGTACCATAACTAAATTAATTGAATAGGATTCTATGCATAATCGAATAGGATTATTGGTTCCCTTTCAAGGATTTAACTGCCAAAGAGAGATAGAATATTATGTTGACCTGCCTCTCCTAAATACTCTTTGCACTTTCCTTCTTTTATTACTGACTTTAAGTTCCCTTTTTAATAATTTGGTCTGAACATGTAATTATAAATCGCCCACCAAAATTTGTGGTATCTAGTGATATCGAGTTCAGCTATGTTTCTTATGAATGGCCACAACCAACATGTCATCACCTATTCAAAACTCACGGTTCTAATGACATTTAATCTTCCACTAAACAAAAATTGTGACGTCATTCAACCCGCTTCACCCACCCCACCCCAAACCCTCGCCATCTTCTTCCTTTGGTCGACTGAATGAAGACAAATAAGAAAATCAAGATTTCATTGAAACCAAAATTAACAAATTCTCGGCATAACATAAAACCTAAATTCCCACCGGCGCATAACCTCTTCCTCATTTGTTTTGTCAACTGAGATGGATTGATGATAATTTAATTTACATCATTTAATCTAACATTTAACATTGATGATAAAGTAATCTTCGAACACTACACTGGTAGCTAACATACTAAAATAAAAATTTTATTAAGCTTTAGCCTAAAGTGGAAAACAATATAAAATCAATTAAATAAAAAAATCAAAGCAAAAACAAAAGGTGGGGGGAACTTAATAATTATGATAAAAGTAATCTTCGAACACTTGATCTATATCTCAAAAGCTTGAGCTCCCACCACTGCGTTGTAATGTCTTCAACCATTCCCTAGAGGCAATGCTTATTATTAGTTACTGTATATTGGCCCGCGCTCTGCGCCGGGATATTGTTATATTTAAGTATTTCCGAAGACAAAAATGAATTAATTTGGTTGATATCATATAAATAAACAGTATTGATCATCTAAAACAAACTTTTGGCCATTTTTCATTACATTCACCAAGTAGTAGCAGCATTAAGAAGCACCACACTCTAAGGGTTAACATCTTATTAAGGAATAACACAGTAAAATAATATAGAACTCCATGAGTTTACATGTCCTCAATTAGGTAACAAATTAACATGCTCACATTAACACTACTTGATCTTGTGGATGTTCCGATATACAATTGAACCATCGGGTGGTGGCCACATTTTCTCTTCGTAGATGGCTGAAACAAAAAAAGGGGAGAAATAAATGTATTTGTTAGATGTGAACTTGTTGACAATGAAAGAGACTTGGAAAGTACTATTGGGCAAGCAGCTAATCACACATTACAACAGAATGCTTCATCAGAGACACAATATGTGGTCAAACTGTAAGTAGACCAATCATAATAATTGAATGACTATTAACAAAGACCTAAGGGAAAAGCAAAAGAGATGGATTTATTCAGAAGGATAAACTTGATACTATAATTTACTAAGCCACTGGAACTGAAAACAAAAAATCGTTAATAAAAAATTTCAAGATGGGGTGCTCAGGGATGCAACATTAAGCAGAAGGAATAAATAGGCCCCTCAAAGCACTGGACTTCCACAATTCAGAAAGATTGATTGGTCATAGTTGACCAATTTTATTACAAAACTTCTGCTATTTTGCACAGCAAAGCACGAATAAAATGATTAAGAAGAGACAGACAACACTAAGGATTATAAATAGATGACAAAGAACATTAAGTTTCCACTACATTGGATTAGAACCCATCATCACTGTAAGCTTCCCATAAATTATATACACCGTGATCCAAGCAAATTGTTAAAGTACAGGACAATAAAATTATAAGAATTTGGAAACAAAACATAGGCGGAACCTGAAAGTTTAGAGTAAAGGCATCAAAGGTTTCTACTCCATGTAATTGCGGATGCCGATCTTCAACACAAGTTTCTAGCAGAAGAATAAAAATCAGAAAACAAAAGAGTACAACAAATGTGATCGTTCATATTTGAGACCTACCAAAGCTGCATTAACCACTGCGAAAAAGCTCACCAGTGAATCACAAATTGGCATCCAGGAAACCAATCGTCTTGGTGGCTTTTCCCTAAATATTGATGTCGTCTTTTTACTAGAAAACTCGTTGATGACAGAGAGAACAAATCAACTTTAGACAAAGAGGAGGAATCACCTTACAACAAAAGATAGCAAATCTAGGTGACATGATCCTTTCGGAACCACACAAAACTGGCATCGGCATGCTCTGAGCTCCGCCGGTTTCTGGAAAAAATGTAAGAGAAATGTGCTATAACCCAAATATTTCTGAATCTAAGAATGAGAATATAGAAAACAAACCTTCAAGAGCAGAATCATGATAGGAGAGAAACCAAGAATCAGAGCTCATCTGAGGTTGGGAGGTGGTCGATGTATCATGAATCTCCCCCGAAAAATCAATTTTCTGAGCATACGAACTGTCAAAAGCCTCATAGGTGAGAAACCGTGTGAGTGAAGATGAACAGGGGAAGAAAAATCGGAGACCGGTGTTAAGTGAACATGCAACTAAAGAATGCAAAAGAGAGGGACTAAGCAAAACCATCAAATTCTCACCTTAAACCATCATGTTTAACGATCTGGTTCCCGTCGATTGATCTCGTTGGCCAGGCGTGTGTCCTCTCCTGCGGATCCACAATCGAAACCATGGGTCTTAAGATTACTGGCTGCGTGCTGGAATTTGACGGCCTTTCTAGCTGTGAACAGATACCCGCCGCTGAAAGGTGATAAAAAAAACCCTGTTGATAAACAAAGGGAGATGAAGAAATAGCGACACGCTGAGCTCCAAAATTGAAAAGGCACTGAGCTCCAAAATTGAAAAGTTACCTTCATCGTCTTCTGCTGCTTCGGATTTCTAGCTTCTCATCTCACATAGAGTGAAATTATAAGCAAAGCTCGCAGCTATGGACCTCGCAATCAAGAATAATTGGGGATTTTCGTGCTATGAAAGAACAAGGGGAAGAAGATAGAAGAGCGGTGTGGAGCTTGACTTGGGATTTGTTTTCTTTCCATCTGAACTGAAATATTTTTTCACCACCGCCGTTATACCATCACCATCGGCGACCTCGTCTCCGCTGCCGCCACTGCCTTCCTCGACCTTTCGCTTCTTTGGCACCGATTCAACCCTAGTTTCGCTCGAGCAGGAGTCGGGGTGGGGGTGGAGCCTTCGCTTGAAGGTTCGGGACTAGCATCCAAATGCAGAGGCGCGAGCTGGTGGGCATCCATGGCCGAGATCGAGAACCCTAGGGTAGGGAGGGGAAACGAACAAAATTGGGGATCTCAGATTCTGAAATCTTCCCCTTGGTGACATTCAATATTAATATTATGCATTTTGATTAAAGAAACGAAAACAATTACACTATCTATTTATGATAAGAAATTTGGGTGTTATAAATTATGAATAGCAAAAAGAAGGTACTATAAATGTTCAATTGAAAATTTACATGATTGATTTAAGCAGAAAGACAGCAAAATATTATTTGGGACTAAATAGTATTTTGAAATAAATTTATAGGTATGCTTGTAATTTTAATTATTCTTAATTTTTTACTTAATTATAATTAATTAAAAATTATTAACAAGTTTGAACACAGGCGCACAGCGTACGACCGTCGTACGCTAGCCTTTGCCATATATATATATATATATATATATATATATATATATATATATATATATATATAATTATTCCTAATCTATCTATCTTTTACGTGTCAGCTTTCTCCTGAGCTCGCTCGCTCGCTGCGGCTGCTGCAGAGTGGTGGATTTGGAAATTGGAATAGTCGCACTCGATTATATATATCAGCACAAGATACTGCTTTGGATCGCAGTGGGGAGTGGGCCAACACAGAATCTACCCACAAGATACACTCAAGATACACATTCATAATTCATTCATATATCCGCACTGTATCGGTCGTGCAGACTTTCCCCCTTTCCTGATAGAATTTTATACCGCCAGAATTGACACATATTTTGTCATCTTCAGTACAATATCCATTTGATTGGTTAAAGAGGGATGTGAATGGATCGAATTAGGAGCGCACAGTGCATATTCGTTATCCTGCTCAATATAATTCGAGTTTAATTCATACTTATATCCAGAATAGTCAAATTCCAATTTAAATTCTAAAATCCTACACTTTTACGATTTTACTTGCCCATTCCGATTCTAATTTCACTATAAAATTTGTGGACCTTAAAATCCTACAATGTTCACGATTAAATCCTTAAAATCTTACGATTTTATGATTCAAATCTATGTGTCAATTTTACTTATTTCCCCAGATTTTGGAAAAACACGCATTTTTTTCTTCTCCTCCACCAACATCATCTAGTTCTCTCACACTCATAGGCGGAGGGAGGCCCATTGGGCCTTGTCCTGGGACAGGGGTAAATTTCGGAGTAACAAAAATATGCCATGTATATGTATATTGGTGATGGAAAACAACGGCTATAGGTAGTATTAGAGTATTTTTGTCATTCCAACACAACTCATTACTCATTCATAAATTGACATAAAATTAATTTACTATACTATAAACGAATTCTAATTGCAATAAAGACCTAATAAGATCTTTTTTCTCCTTATGCCTATTTGATTTTTTCCCAACAACCCTGAAATTGTCTAGCGACAACGACAATTCCACTAGTTTTGATTCTACGAATTACAACTGCAAATGTAAAAAGAGCATTTTCAGCTTTGAGTTATATTATGAACAAGTTTCCAAGTCGATTTGGCGACCATTTGCTAATGCTAATTTAGTGAGATAAATTGAAAAAGACTTATTTAATAGTGTAGATGACGAATGTTTTTGCGTTTCTTTCACAATATGAAATCTCTTCGTGGTTGTTTATAAAACAATGATTATATAGTCGGTTATTTTTAATCTATGAATGAATTATGCCAATTTAATTATTTTTTATTAGATAATTTCTAATTAAATATTTATATTATGAAAAGAGGACAGGAAATTATGAAAAATTAATTATTTTTAATTAAATATTTATATATTTATATTATGAAAAGAGGACATGGTGGTTTGAAATGCTGGCTCGGCCACTGCTCACACTAACCACCATTGACTAATAATCAATTCACATCAACGTATTAATCATCATCGATTCGCCACCTCTTAACATTAATCTTGATAAATTGGAACATTAACTTTGAAAAATTATCATTGTAAGTGTTATATGGTTTTGTGTTATTCATGATTTTCCTTACTAATATTATTCCGTCTTCATTTTATATGAACCTTACAATCCTACGATTTTACGATTCCGATTTTATCCCCATTTTTCGATTTTACGTAAATTCCTATTTTGACTGCTTTGCCCATACCCACACGATAAACGGGTAGAAAATTAAAACCATGCTCATATCCGTTCGGGTTTCGGGTATCCACGGTTATCCATGGATAATAATTTAGTCCAACCAATATGTTAACATTCACACGCATAATCACAGTACGTAAGAGGAAAAATACGACAATAATGTTGGTGCGTCGATCGCGAGACGAATCCCTGCTTTTCTATTCAATTCCTCTGACCTTTCGTAGATGACGCTATCTGCAAAAACCCAGGCAAACTCTCGTGGCAAGAACAAGTGAGAAGTTCAACGAAAAGAGGATTTTGATCGAAAAAGCGTCAATCTGCTTTGCAAGCTAGTGTTTGCCAAAATGAGAAGATGTGATGGGCTTGAGAATAATTATTTCACTTAGGCCCAAATGATTTGAACGGACACGCAACTAAGCAGCCCACAAGATCAAATGTTAGCTTATATTAAAACCAAATAAACCCAAACAGATTTCAGTCTTCTTATTCCTTCGACCTGCCCAACAAAGTTACAAACTCAGCGGTTTACTAATCGGCGGCCTGCTCTTCTTCTTCTTCGATCAACCAGTCACCCCTGCAATTAAAAGACAGAAAAAAACAGAGCACCACAAGAACAGAGCACACGAACTAAGTGCACTAAGAATCAAAGCTGAAAATAGACTAGGACACAGGGAATTTTTACGTGGTTTCCAGTGTTGAGAAAAATACTTAACACTGACTACTCCACGGTCGGAGATTCACGATCGTGTGATCTCCGACGATCTACTAAGGATATAACTTGACGCTCGTTGAGTACAGAGTAACACTCGATCAACCTCCCCGGCCAATCGAACAAATTCTAATCCTGTTGATCAACTCCCCGCCGATCAACAACCCAGTATTTCCCCAATACTGAACCCAAGCTATCTCCCCGATGGCTGGAACCCTTTTCCTATCAAACTACCCACAGCAGATACCCTTTGCTCTCTTCGTAGTATTGATTTTCCCGGAAAAGTTGCCTCCTGTAGCTATTGCAAGACTCCTTTTATATTGAAGCTTTTGGCTGTTGCATTTGAATCGACTTGCCTTGTTGGTGTGATCATGAATCTCCTTGGAAATGGTAAGCTCCTTGCTTCTCAATCTTTTCATTTTCCCGTTGGGTTTTCCTTTTGTGAGAGCATCTGATTAATTGTGATTCCACCCAAAAAGGAAGGTTACTTCTTTTGATGGAATGAAGTTGTACCGGCTTCTTCCACTTCCAATTATCTTGAGCATCAAGGTAGTGATAGCCAATTCATTGTACCGCCAGGAGAAGTGACACCACCAGTTAACTTCTTTCTCAGCTTGGTCCTGTAAAGTAGGCAAGTTTCCTTTCCTGCATTCCTCAGTCAAAGCATTAGTTCCAAATTCTTATTACCAATTAAGTTACCCACTCTTATGACCATTTTTATGCTTGAATCGAGATTGGCAAAAAACATGCTGCATCATTCAACCATGTTCAACACCGTGAGACAATTCCATAGTTTAAGATTTAATCACTAAACTGAGTTTGCTCGTTTCAAGCTTTACCAAGCCAAACACCAAATCACATAGCTTCACCTAATTCTCATTAGTTTTGGCTCCTCTTGCACTTGCTAATTCAGCAAACAACATTTCACAGTTTAAGGATAAATCACTAAACTGAAGTGTCATTTCCAGGTTTTCTAAGATCGACAACAATCATCTTCTTATGAGAGTTTAGTCTAAATGATTTGACTAGTTTGAGAGCTGCAACACACCCTAGCTCACACACAGTGAAAACTATATTGCTGATGAGAAGCTTTTCTCCCAACAATCTCCCCCTAAGATTTTCATTAGCAATAATGACTCTGATATGACTTATGCAAGTCCCGACAAAATTACCAGCAGGTGATCAGTATAACCAAACCCTTATAGACTCAAAATCATTAACCACTTTAAATTGATCACTTAAGATTACTCCCCCTATGTTCTAGTTGATATTCTTTATATGGCAAGATCCCCCTCTTTGGTCAAAAGTCTCGAGCACTTAGATTGCTCCCCCTGAGTTATAGACATAATGGTGTACAAGAGAATGTAGCACCTCTTTGATGAAAATCACATATAAGTAGAGCTGCTACTCAATGTAACTAAACCCGGGACTGACACATGCTTATATCTCCCCCCTTGATTTTTAATCAAAGAGAAGGCCTGAGATTAGGAAATTTTCCAGATCCATGACACTTATGAAACAGACTAAGTGATCACTTACAAAATCCATACCGTTCTCCCCCTTAACCAACCCTTCTACCTTAATCCAACATATACAGAAGGCACCGAGTAACTTCACAAGATAAGACATATAACACATAAGTGAACCTGTGATCAAGTTGTATCAAGTATAATTATCAAGCATAAGCAGTAACACCAACCACATGATGTAACATGTGACACCCTTTCTAGCATGATCCCAGGCAGTAATAATCGTTCATATACAAGATAATTGTAAGAGATACTTACCTTGCACACTTCCTAAGATCATATATAACTGATGATTTGATAGCAAGCATTTATCAGATGTCTACATACTGAACTCGACCCTTTGATTCTTAAGTTCTAACGAAAGTTCAGTCCCCACATCAAACATATAGTCGTTTATAGTATGAGAGGCTGATCATTAGCAACGAGCTCTGAAGATAGTGCTTAGCCGTGTAAGCACAAGACAGATTACTCATGTTATATCTGTGATATCAACTGGCGATTTAACGCTTACTTCTGTGAAAACAAGCGAAAACCATTGACTCATCTAACACAGTAACCAATGTTTCGGAGAAAAAAAAACCTTTCCTATAAGAGAAACACTTGTCAACAACAGGTTTAAGATCAGTGTTGTTTTGTCCTTTTACCCTTCCACACATCATAAGACATTCTATCCATTACCTGGTCTAATTGAGGTTTCAGAAAGATGTACATACATATTCTACTTGGAAGACTTTAGGTCATCGAAAGTCAATAATCATGGTTCTACCTATGACCTTCCAAGTGAGTGAGCTAAATAAATCAATATTGAGTAAGGAGAAGTAGAACTCACCTGAAGTGACTTTGGATAGTGGAAGAAAACATACCTTTGCCTGAGTTATGTATGATGCTGATACTTACTGCTTGAGGCAGTGTCTGCAGATTCAGAGGACACAGACTGAAATTTGTCTTTTCATGATTTATGTTTCCATCTTCCTTGCTTTTGCAATTGTCTCGGTTTGCTTAGAAAGAGAATGGTCAGTAATAACATTAATATATCCTTGTACCTTAAGAGTCCCTTTTGAAAGGAATCTTAGGAACTCAGACTATTTCCTGAGATATTAAGACCACTGATTCAATTGACTTAATCTGATTAAGGATCTAGCAGGCCACACTGTCAGATTCAATATTAGGTGAACAAGAATTGAACTAACCTGAAGGACATGCGTTTCTAGTTTAGAACAACAACCATACTATCAGGGATTGACAGTAGATTTCAAATTCCACAGAATGAGATAGTGCAACATTTCACCATTTTAAAAACCCATTGTACTGGCAGCCCGAGATCACTGATATTTGTACAGACTGTGGGTGTTCAACTAGTAAGTCAAAACCTGATTAGCTAGCTTCTTTTCAACTATTACTTTTAGACCCTTGTGCCGTGAGTTACTCGGACTGATGGCTAATCCTACGACCAGTGGATACAAAATAGAACCACCAGTTCAAACTCATTCAGGAACTTCTGGTTCTCTCATCAAGTCATCATTGCACTAAACAAGTATAAGCTAGCTCCTAGTTCAACAACTTCAAGTCACAGAGGCTCATATGTCATGCAAAGCAATTACATTGACAACTAATTATGCACAGTTCAGACTCTATGATGAATAAAGTTTCTAACCACTCTTCCTTCTTGGAATAGATTCAAGTATGATTGGACATTATCTACTATAAATGTCAAAAACCAGAAGGTTTAAGTAGCTGTGGTCATAACATCTGAGAAAATAAACCCACAACCGACCAACTTGAGATGAGACATGTGTAATAATGTTGTCTTGTTAAGACATAAGAGGGATCAAGATTTTCTTTAGTAATTACTACTTTTCATTTATCAATCATGTACTCAAGATTCCGCTGTCCTGCAAAACAGACACAGATTGTTTTGGGATCCAGGTTGCCTTGGATACCCACAAGAAATAACAGTTGAGAGACCAAATATCTATCTCAATAAGATATGACTCATTAGCCGTTTTAAATGTCTTGTTCTAGTTCTCATACAAGTACTGCTACACTAATTTGTTCTTTCTTCCCTATCACCCTGTGAAGACCTTTTTATGCATAGGCAGTGGAAAATCATGAAAGCAGACACAATCGCCCTTCTATTTCTTGTCCATAGATCAATCACAGGACAAGTCACCTATAGATTCTAGCACTATACTAGTAAGTCAATAGACACTTTCTACCACTGACTAATCCAATCCATTTTTAACTGCAGTCAATTTACTTTATCAATATCCACAGTTTTAGCTTAATCTACTGTATGAACTTCGATTGTAGAAGACTTACGATGTTTACTATCATCTTCTAATCCTGAGATTTCAAACCACGCAATATTGCCAAAAGTCTTACCTGTCTTAAGACTAGCAAACATCTAATTGTTACCTTTCATCTTAAGTGAGCACCAATTTCGAAAGCTCATCTGATTGTTCCCATGCTCACTTGGGAACAAACCTACACACTTAACAATTATGTTGTTTTGCGAACCCAGACTAGCTTGGGTTCCTTTCGATTCTTTTCTAGGAAATCAGATTGCTTAAAATGACAGTTAAAACTCAAGTGACCAAGTTTATGACAAGTATAGCAAGTTTTCCTTTTCTGATAGGTTTTTCTTAAAGGATTAAACTTGCAGTAACTCTGTGTATGTCCTAATTCATCACAATGAAAACATCTCATTGTTTTTAGTCTAAATTCAGCAGCTAATCTTTTCTTGCAATCTCTTTTTAGATGACCCATTTGATGACAATAAAAGCATTCAGTTTGAGAACCACATTTATCCTGTGAAGGGCTAGATATAGATTTCGATTTACTACTTCTATTTTGTTTACAGGATGTATGCACGTGTTTTTCGACAACATCATTACATTTTGGATTTTCATTTGTAGATCCAGACTTGATCATCCTCTCTTTTAGAACAAGATTTTATTCCTTAATCTTTATAAGTTCTGATTCTAAACTTCTAATTTTGTTATTACAATCCTCTAACTTCTCACATAGAAGTTGATTTTCCATGTTCAGCTTGTTGCATTCTGTAGTCATTATCTCAAGATCCAATTTCAGCTTGATATGTTTTTGCTTAACATTACCAAATTCGACCTGGATATCCCTAATGGTTGTTATCATCTGATCATCATCACTATAGTATTCGAAGTCAGAGATTTCAGAATTATTTACCTCGCTCGAACCTCGATGAACCTTCTTGGATACTAGCTGTTCAGGTTCTTCTTTAGTGAGGGCAATTGCCATGTATGCTTCATGTCCATCTTCATCCTCGTCCTCGCTTCCAACCTCACTACAGCTCCATGTGGCCACTTTTGTTTTCTCACTACTTAGTTGGAGACACTCGGATTTAAAAATTTCTTGTCTCCTACCGATGAAGCACGTAGATTGATTCTGACTTGTTGTCGTCACACTTTGATTGTATTGTTTTAGCTTTGAAGACCCTTGATCTTGAACTTCAGATTTTGTTGCCTTGCTTCTGTTTACAGGGTTCCTTCGTTCGTTTCTAACTCGAAGCAGGCTGTTGATACGTTCTTTGAACATGACTAACTCTTCATCATTCATATGCTCAAAATCATCGTTCGCTATGTCTGCAACTGCCGTAAAGCAAGTTTGACAATCACTGTCCTTTTCTCTGAAAATTTCCTTGTGAGAGATAACTGACCCAATCAAACTGTTGATTTCATATTCAGCCAAATTCCTTGACTGTTCCATAGCTTTGTGCCTAAATTGGAGACTATCCCAAATCTCCTTCGCTGTCTTGCAGTTAGAGATACGATAATACTCTTCTCGTCCTAAAGAGCAATACAGGATATTGGTTGCTCGTGAATTCTGTTGAAGCTTTTGTTTTTCATCCTTTGTCCACTTCCCTGTGGCTGACTTCACTTCGTAGGGACCGTCTTGTACAATAGTCCAGAGTTCTGGATCATACGAGAGAAAGAAGACTCTCATCCTGTCCTTCCAATACCCATAATGAACTCCTTCAAATCGCGGCGGCCGATTTAACGAGAATACGTCACTGAGAAAGAGGTCACCGTTGTTTGCCGACGTCGACGCCATTATGCTTCTCCGGAGGTTGTTAAACCTAATTCAACGGAACCGGGCTCTTATACCACGTGTTGGTGCGTCGAGCGCGAGACGAATCCCTGCTTTTCTATTCAATTCCTCTGACCTTTCGTAGATGACGCTATCTGCAAAAACCCAGGCAAACTCTCGTGGCAAGAACAAGTGAGAAGTTCAACGAAAAGAGGATTTTGATCGACAAAGCGTCAATCTGCTTTGCAAGCTAGTGTTTGCCAAAATGAGAAGATGTGATGGGCTTGAGAATAATTATTTCACTTAGGCCCAAATGATTTGAACGGGCACGCAACTAAGCAGCCCACAAGATCAAATGTTAGCTTATATTAAAACCAAATAAACCCAAACAGATTTCAGTCTTCTTATTCCTTCGACCTGCCCAACAAAGTTACGAACTCAGCGGTTTACTAATCGGCGGCCTGCTCTTCTTCTTCTTCGATCAACCAGTCACCCCTGCAATTAAAAGACAGAAAAAACAGAGCACCACAAGAACAGAGCACACGAACTAAGTGCACTAAGAATCAAAGCTGAAAATAGACTAGGACACAGGGAATTTTTACGTGGTTTCCAGTGTTGAGAAAAATACTTAACACTGACTACTCCACGGTCGGAGATTCACGATCGTGTGATCTCCGACGATCTACTAAGGATATAACTTGACGCTCGTTGAGTACAGAGTAACACTCGATCAACCTCCCCGGCCAATCGAACAAATTCTAATCCTGTTGATCAACTCCCCGCCGATCAACAACCCAGTATTTCCCCAATACTGAACCCAAGCTATCTCCCCGATGGCTGGAACCCTTTTCCTATCAAACTACCCACAACAGATACCCTTTGCTCTCTTCGTAGTATTGATTTTCCCGGAAAAGTTGCCTCCTGTAGCTATTGCAAGACTCCTTTTATATTGAAGCTTTTGGCTGTTGCATTTGAATCGACTTGCCTTGTTGGTGTGATCATGAATCTCCTTGGAAATGGTAAGCTCCTTGCTTCTCAATCTTTTCATTTTCCCGTTGGGTTTTCCTTTTGTGAGAGCATCTGATTAATTGTGATTCCACCCAAAAAGGAAGGTTACTTCTTTTGATGGAATGAAGTTGTACCGGCTTCTTCCACTTCCAATTATCTTGAGCATCAAGGTAGTGATAGCCAATTCATTGTACCGCCAGGAGAAGTGACACCACCAGTTAACTTCTTTCTCAGCTTGGTCCTGTGAAGTAGGCAAGTTTCCTTTCCTGCATTCCTCAGTCAAAGCATTAGTTCCAAATTCTTATTACCAATTAAGTTACCCACTCTTATGACCATTTTTATGCTTGAATCGAGATTGGCAAAAAACATGTTGCATCATTCAACCATGTTCAACACCGTGAGACAATTCCATAATTTAAGAGTTAATCACTAAACTGAGTTTGCTCGTTTCAAGCTTTACCAAGCCAAACACCAAATCACATAGCTTCACCTAATTCTCAGTAGTTTTGGCTCCTCTTGCACTTGCTAATTCAGCAAACAACATTTCACAGTTTAAGGATAAATCACTAAACTGAAGTGTCATTTCCAGGTTTTCTAAGATCGACAACAATCATCTTCTTATGAGAGTTTAGTCTAAATGATTTGACTAGTTTGAGAGCTGCAACACACCCTAGCTCACACACAGTGAAAACTATATTGCTGATGAGAAGCTTTTCTCCCAACAAATAATTCACTAGAATGAAGAAAATCAATTAAAATAACACAATTTCATGAAAATATTATATTTATATGATAAATATAAAATATGCTAGAGAAAAATAATTATTATTTCTAGACAAAATACATATGCATGTGTATAATCGGCGGGTTCGGGTTGGATAGTGAGAAAATCATGTCCACTCATTGCCCACAATATTAAAACCCACTTAAAGTCCTTCGGGTTCGAGATTTACTCTACCCAATTAGATCAGATTCGGGCGGATATCAACGATTATGAATATTTTTGTCATCCCTGAGCAGTACTTAGGAATGGCAATGGGGCAGGTCCGGGGCGGGTTTCTTGGTACCCAGACCCGCCCCGTGGCAGGGCGGGTCCAGGTCGGGTAATTGATCATGGGTCGCGGGTCGGGGCAGGTCGACCCAATGGGTATAAAATTTATATGAAAAACATTAGAAATATTCGTTATTTTTATTATAAAACTAAGAAAACAAACTATATTATGACAATTGTAGTTAAATTATTGGAGAAATTGAGGTTTTCACTAATTTACAACTTTATTATAGCTAAAATATGATGCAATAAAAGGAAAATTCAAAGTAATTTGACTAAGATTTCATGTAATTTAGACAAGAACGGGTCGAGAATGGGGCGGGTAAGGGCAGGTCGGGTCGATGAGACTACCCATGCCCGCCCCGCCCCGCCTACGGGACGGGTCGGACCCGCCCCAAAACAGGTCAAACAGGTCAGGTAAAACGGGTCAGGTCGAAATTGCCATCCCTAGCAGTACTGGTCGGGCCACCCAATGCTTGCCTTGTTACAAGAAACTAAGAAAGTAGTTTCGGTCGTCTTCGATCACAGGGTGAACTTTGGTAGAGAGCTTATAGCATAAATGTAAAGATTGTTCGTCTCGCCTTAAATTTGAAGTTGGTCGATAGGGGTTGATTTAGTGGAAATATGAGAATGATAATATCTACTACACGTTGATTTGGATTCATGGGACAAATGTCGACTAGAAGAGACTAACCAAAGTTACAACTAAGTACAGCCCAACTCAACCCACATCCTTTTTAAATATACACATGCCCCTTTGTTTTGTTGGCATCCTATTCCTACGTACACATATATGAAACTGACAAAGTCTCGGCTACTTGCCATCTCTAGTGTTAGTGTACCCTCCAAGATTCCATTTGCCTTGACCTCTAACCAACCTCCTCTCTTGTCGCCACGTGTCAGTCCTTTTTTTATTTAAATTAAATGCGAAAGGACAATAAGGTAAAATTGCTCCTACCTCTATTTATTGCTAACGCTGACTTTTGACCGGATCACATCAGCGTCTTCTCTCTCTTCGAAAAACTTTTAATTTTCCTTCTTTTAATCTTTAACGGACGATTTCTCACTCGTTTTAAGTCTGAATTTAATTTTTTTTGCACAGTTAGATCAGATTAATTGTGCTCTTCAAAATGATATTCACTTTGATATTTTTTGGACATAAAATTTTTTGTCAGTTATTACCAGTCTATACCATATGGTATTGACTGGTATTGACCATACCATATGGTATGAAAAAATTTGTCACATTAATATATATTACGTTACCACCCAATACCATATGGTATAGTGTGGTAATATCAATATATATTTCGTTACCACCCAATACCATATGGTATAGTGTGGTAATATCAATATATATTTCGTTACCACCCAATACCATATGGTATTTACCACACTATACCATATGGTATAGTGTGGTAATATCAATATATAATTCGTTAACACACAATACCATACATTACCATATGGTATAGTGTGGTAATATCAATATATATTTTGTTACCACCGAATACCATATGGTATAGTGTTATAATATCAATATATCTTATCTAAAAGAAAAAAAACAGAAGGAGGTAGAGAAAAAAATCGTCTTGTGTCGCCTCTCATTTCCTCTTCCGCAATCAAGAACACCAATATGCCGAAAAAATGAGAAAGATCGAAATTGAGGCCAACGAGATGATGAAGAGAAGAAATGCAATGAAAAAGAGTGGCTCCAATTTTTATTCGTCATGGAAAAAAAATGAAGAAGAAGAGAAGGGAGCAGATTTAGATCTAGAAATGAGATTGAGAGAGAAAAAGGAAGACAGAAAGAGAGAGGATCTGGAAAAGAGATTGGGAAAGAAAAAGGAAGAGAGAAAGAAGATAGAAAGTTGCAGAGAAGTGATTTCTCTTTCCTTCTTTGAAAGTGCCGCCATTAAATATGAAATAAAATAAAATAAAGAATTTAATGTATAAACGGACAAAAATACGCTTCCCCACTCAGCGTCCGGCCCAACCACACGATTGCCTACCTCTTAGATCTATGGTCCCTATTCATTACTGACATGTGAGTAACCACTTGGTTACTGACCCTATCTGCTGCCCCTCTAACCCTACCACCCCTCTCAATTTATCCACATCTTTCTTATGTTATCATTTAATTGGTTTCTTAGTTATTACATTATCACTAGGTCAATTACTCGGGAGTAGGGTGCTAGCTCCACGTAACATGTTCTTATCGATGTTATTCAAGAGACTGAAAGAGTTCGGTGAAATCAGAACGTATTTTAAAAGCTTTAGGGTGGTGGGTCTGGTCACTGGTGCTTAGGAGTGGTAGTCGGCCGAAAATTCGGTTTAACCGAAAACCGAAAACTCGATTATCGGTTAAACCGAGCCACCCCCTATAGCTGTCGACCACCGACCGTGAGAGGTCACAATTAGCCGGCCAACCGACCGGTCGGTTTCGGTTTTAGGCTCGGTTAGTCGGCCAATCGGAAAACTACCTTTTCTACAAAAAAAAATTAATTAAAAAAAACAAAAAATCTGCACCACTCATCTCAATCCTTATCTCCTCCTCTCTCCTTCCTTCCTCCACCAGACCACTTCTCTTCTCTCTCCTTCCATCCTCCACCATTTCACACCCACCAAACCTTATCTCCTCCTCTCTCCTTCCTTCCTCCACCAGACCACTTCTCGATTCTCTCCTTCCTTCCTCCACCTGCTGCCTGCTGGAGTGCTGGTGGAGGCGGCGGGGCGACGTCGATGATGGTTGCTGCCTGGCTGCCTGACTGCTGCATGACGAGGGTGGAGCTGCTGCCTGCTGGTGGAACGTCGACGATGGTGAAGGCGGCTGGGCGACGAGGTAGAGGGCAGAAGGAGGTGGGTGGAGGCTGCGCGAGAAGGGAGAAGGGGGCTGGAGTGGCGAGGATGGATTTGGGAATGGGGAGGAGGAGGGCAGAGGGAGTCGACAGTCGACAGATTAGGGTTAGTGGGGAATGAAGCGCAGTCGTTTTTGGGGAAAGGGAAGGGGTCGGTTAGCTGGTTAACCGCCGGTTTTCGACCCCGGTTAATCGGCTAGCCGAATCCCTGCCCTTCCCCACCGCCAACCGACCGCTGCATTCAGAACCAATTTTTCGATAGTCGAAAACCGGTCGGTTCGATTAAAACCGTCTGGTTAACAGCTAACCGGAAACCGTTCTGCCACCCCTACTGGTACTGGTCCTGGGCCAAATTTTGTGGCTCAGTTAGGGGAGAAGGAAAAGACGAAAATAAATAACAAAGCCATTTTATTTTTATCGAAACAAAGCCAAATTTCTTTTTGATTCGTAACAGTAATTTATTCCAGTATCCCTTTGGTTTTATTTCGCTTTCATTTCATCCCTCCACGGCCAAGCAAGTCAGCCTAGGCTTCTTATCTCCTCTCCCTCTTTTGGTTCACGCCACAAGCTTATCATCTCAGAAGTCAGAACCTACTCACGTCTCCTGTTCCTTCCTATTATCAGAGACCAACGTTCAAGTCATCTCATACCAACTTAGAGGATAATCCGATCCACCATCGACAACGATGACTAATCCTGTTATTGCCGATAATCCCACAAACAGATAAACGACTGCCAACAAAATGTGTTTCACTGTCACAAATAATAATCGAACTTTGAAACAAGAGAAGGCAGAGAGACTTATGCATTGCACTCAAATTAGGAGAAGAGTGCTATTCCAAGCATTCTCCATTCTCATACTCACTCCAGCATGACAAGTCGAAAGCCTCAACCACAGACAGTCATCACCAGATAAATTGAAACAAGCCAAACCAACAAATAAAAGAGGAGAGGGAAGCAAAAATTATGAATGAATGCTAATGTCTTTTGCTAAGTAGGTCTTGGTCTGACTCAATAGCATCCCATTAAGGATCTGGTTGTTTCTTTCTAGGTGTGGTTTTAGTACAGGTATGAAGAATATGATGATGAGGAAAAGGGGGAAAAGAGAAGGGTTTGGATCGGAATCTTTTCAATTTCCATCTTTCTTTTGTGCAAATAAGAGAGGTGGTGTGGGGAAAAAGGGAGAAGATAGATAGGGAGAGACATGTACAATGACAGCAGAGATTTCGAATTCACAGACCGATCTCTTTCCTAAGATGAAAGATCCATCCCAGCTGTAACTCATGGCTGGATTACAATCTGAGCCACCATATATAAAATATCAGTATCAAATCATTCCCCTCTTTGCTCCTTCCTAAGGGGCGACTCATTAGCTACAAAGGACCCTACCAGACATTTCAATATCACCATTCACCAGACACCAATTAATTCTCCCTCCAGCTGGGAGTATCCCTAAAAGTGAAATTCAATTATTTCCTTGGAATCTCAGAAGCAAAATGATCAATGATGAACATCATCAACAAACATCACAGCATCATCATTGTGTTGATATGTCGAAAGTTTACGACCCCTCTTTCTACTTCCACTAATTCAATATGCGAGAAGCTCGCTGATCGTTTGTCTTATTATGCCTCACATTGTAATGCTACTGCCATATCAGTAGGTCAATTCTTGCATGCAAATCTACAACACAACTCTTATCTTTCAAAGGATTAGGATAAAGGTTGAAACTGTTCCTAAACATAATGTTCAACATCAGCCATCCTAGCTAGTCAACACTCTCCTAAAACTTGTCTCTTCTTTTTCTTCCTTTTTCCCCTAAAAATCTTATGTATGGTCTGTCATCCATTAGCAAACTCTTATCTCAAGCCTTCTTTTACTTTTACATTCCATGTCGTTTATCACAAAGAACAAAAGTGAAGAAAGGAGAGAAGAAGTGAAGAGTATGTTTACCTAATAAGATGAATTGACTGAAAGCAACCTTATCAGCTTGATGACATTTTCCGGTTCTGATTCCTCTGCAGAAGGGCTCCCTCTATATCTGCTTCTTCATCAAGGTCTGCTGATCAGCTATACAAAGGGCATGATTATAGCTTACTGGTAAACTAGAGCAGGAATCAAGAATAGTCAAGCGAGAATCCATCGACCTTTTCATTTCATTCAACGATAATTGATACATCTAAAGTGAACAATATCAGTGAATGGAGTAAAATATTTGCCTACTTATAGCCTTGAAATTACAATCAATGAGATGGGGAAAGAGGCTGGGTGTACAAGAAAACAAGAGGAACCCCCTCATGTGCTCAAAATGTTCATTTTCTCGACCTAAGAATTGATGGACAAGGGTTTCTTTCAGTATAGATTTGGTTCTGGTTAAAAGAAAGAAGCTTTTTCACGCCTTGTGTTCATAAGAGTTCTCAAGGACTCGGACTCCAGGTCCATATATCAAACGGCAGCGGTCACTGAACGAACCAACTAAACGGGATACCACCTCCTTGAAAAACATGGATGCAACCTGTCCAAACAAAGGCATTAACAGAAATTAAGGATCCGAATATCAAAAGTTACTCACTCCCAGTTCCTTCATAGAAGATTTGTGCAAATTCATCAGCCAATATATTACTTATCAAAGGTGGAAATCTAAAATACCAACATGCAACTTAACATTATAGGAATGATAGCTCCTGGTAGACAGACTAAATCCGTAAATTTTCTGTAATCACACGCCTACTGAATGAATTATCAAGAAGGATTGTGTATCCGTGTTATGCCCATCTTCCTATGATGTCACCAAGTTACAGAGACAAGAATGTAAGATGTTGTAGTCTTGTAGATATCCCTGAACCAGAAGAACATTTAGGTCATCTTCCACATCAGTATGACTGTATGAGTAGTGACATCCGAATGCAATTTCCAATATTCTCCTACTTATCATTCTAACAAATCACATTTGCAGAGAAATGCGGTGCCACAAAGTACAAACTGGTGGAGCTTGCGCAGTAGCATAGAGAGAGAGATAGCAATTACTGTAGAAAAAAGAAGAGCCACCTTTTCTTTCACTTATAAAAGAATGAGAGGTTCACATTCTATCAATTGTATTAGAGATGTTGATAGATTACAAGGAGGCCAGTTGAGGGGCCAGGCAGTAAATTGTGCACATATTTGAATTGACTACTAAATAAGAATTCTCAACACAATCAAATTGGGAAAATACATTGAATCTCAGATACTTCATACCAACTCCATAATTAACATAGCAGGACAATCTGAACACCGCAAGAGTGGTGAAGCAAAATAAAAGTCACATATTGCTGGATCATAGCAAGGACACTCATTTTCGCAAGACAATCATTTATCTCCACATTACCAAAGTATCAGGAATGCAGTCCCAAGTATATTTCAAAACACGAAATTGAAGTACAAACTCACAATGACATATCCGATCCCAACACACTGTCATAGATGCAGACATTAAAGCAAAGAATCAAGCACCTATATAGTATCCAATTGGACTAGCCTGGAAACTAAATGAACTTGGAGGAATTCCAACAAAAAAAAAATGCTCAGGTAATCATTCACATAAGTGAGACATTGGAAATCAAGATACATAGACCAATCAGATTGACCAGCAGCATCTTTCACCTCAACCCACAAGCATGTTTAGCATGGAGAAATGCTGCCATACACTAGGGCAGAGAGTAGCACAGAATACAGGACCATAGATTAATTCCCAAAGCACTAGCATGTTCTGAATGTTACACATTATGTCACTAGTTTGCTGCAGCCCAGTATAATTCACCTTTATAAATTAGATCCACATAGAAAGTAGGCATTCACACAATCTACAGCAAATAGCTTTTAAGGGAGGGAGGCGGACCTATTAATCTCCTATGGATGTCATCTGAACATAATCCTCAAGCATCGCATTTTATAAAACCCACTTTCTGCTAGTGTTCAATGTTTCACCTAAACTAGTTCATGCTGACAGTTGGTATCCTACCTTCGGATAAACTAGTTCATTGATTGTTCTAGAATAACTTATGTAGTTTTATGGAATGTACGTGATTATATTGACATCTTGGAAGTGCTTTATGAAGTGACTTAATACGCAAGGATGAAGATTCGCCAAAATTTAAAAGAGAAAAAGTTCATTACGCAGAAAGCATACTGTGCTTACCTGTCTGTAGAGTGGTGACTGAAACTTAAAATCTACCAAAAAGTGAAGATCACAGCTGCCCGGAACAGGTCCGGGATTAAATTCCCATATGTTTATCAAGTGATCAAAAAGGCCGCTCTGGGATGCAGTAGTCTGCAAGTAAGAACCCAATGTGAACATGTTACAGCTGTACACGCAGAATGAACTTGGAAACTTATAGTTAAGCTTAGCAACTAAACCCTACTATTCCACACTATAAGCTGGAAACTATAAAATCAGTAGGACTATAATAAATGACAAGTGCAATGTGCTAGAATCTCTAACATGAGAAAGAAACGGCTTCCCGGCTTCAAACTTTGAGGACACACCAAAGTAAAGATCATTTCATTGCCTTGCATTTCTCCACACACACATGTCAAGATGTTAATCTAACTCACGCTGAGAACCTGGCCTTCAGAATTTCACTTGAGATTCTCAAAGTTCAAATGTTCTGGTTCTGAAGGATGAACTAAAAATTCCCTCAACAAATCCCTTCAAATTCTGAGGGTCACCCATGCCCATCTACAGTTCATGACCTAAGCAAACTTCGACGCATTTCGGAGTTTCCTTATCCCATAATGAAACTGAAGCGATCAAACCTCGTAAGAAAAGCCAGAAAATGGATACCTTGACCATCTTGGGTCTCTCCAATTCAACGTGAGAAACGTAGCTCTCAACCAGAAACTTGAACCCAATCTCCAGCTCGGCATCAAATGATCCATCCGGGTAACGTTTGAGGACATCAGACCGCTGGCACCAGGGCACGAACCCATGATACAAGTCCACCGCCGCGACCACGTCAAACAATTGCTCCGGGGAATACCTGCAACAGGCGAAAGAAAAGCTCCCATCAACACCAATGACAAGCTGAAGGAACAGAAATCAGCATAAGAAACTGCTAAAAAAATCACCCTAGTACGCGTCTCTCTTCGTAAACCTTGGACAAAACACCGCCTTCTTCCCCATCTCCGCAACCGAGGAATCGCCTCCGTTGAACGGCTGAGTTACCACTGTACGAACTCCCCAATAGCGTCGAGCTGAAACCCCCCCGGAAATCGATTACACTCGACGGCGCCGAGACTCCGGCGATGCTTCTGGGGCACCGAATTTGATTGTGCTTAGCTGGGGCCACAACGAAATGCTTCGAGCGGCCCGAACGGGCTAACAGAGACCGTACCGCCTTGGACGTGGAGTTGAACGGCGGCATTCTAAATGAAGAGCGCCGGAGAATCAACGAGGGATACGAAACCGATTGAATTGGGAATTCAAAGAGATATCAGGAAAAGAAAAAATCGAAGGGATTGAGATTTGAGAAATGAAAATCGAGGCGCGAAGATATTGGAACCCTATATGAGATGCGAATCGAGGGGGAGGAGATTGAAAGGAAGAGGCGCCGTGATAATTTTGCACGGCGAGGCGCGAATTCAAGGTTGCAGTTAGGCGAGGTGTGCGGCTGGCTGGGCTGGGAGGCGGAGCTTTTTTCTTCCCTCTTTCCTTCCAGATTCTGGAATTACAAAATTGATAACAATGCTTTTTGGTCCTTCAACTATTATTCGTGTCATATTTAAGCTTCCTAATTTCATATTTTCTGAGCGATTTGTTTAAAGTGTTACAATAATCAATTGGATTGATGGGTTCTAACTTTGAATAAAAAATAAAGTCAAATAAGTTTGAATGTTACTTATGAATCACGTATCAGGATTTGTATAAGGTTTTGTTACATACATTCCCCTCTATTGGCGGACCCAGAAATTTTTTATAGGAGTATCTATTTTTAAAAAATAAATTAAATAAAAATAAATTAAAAATAGTTAATAAAAACAAAATCGTAAATATGAAAATAACTTACTCGTACAGGTTAAAAAAAGTCCATAGTGTGTTTTCATATTCGAAAATAATTGTATAATACACTTGCTGTATATAGTGTTAAAAAAATTGTCTCTATATACCCTACTAGACAATCATTCACGAACTTATCGCATATTCGATTTGTAAACTTGTTCTTGAGGTAACCCAAAGCTGAAAGACTCTTTCAACACTTGCCGTACAATCATAAAATCAATACAAATTAAGGGTAGCTTGAAATTAGTTTGATTGTTAGGTTTTAAAATAATTAGATATCTTGAATGACATTTTACTATTACACATTGTTCAAAATCGAACAACAAATGGGTTGTAGCTCAACAAAAATTAAGTTTATTAATGATAATAATAGTGTTCTAGATTTAAACTACCCAACCTACCACTTATATTCCTATACACAAATGACAGTAGGATAATCATTTTTTCAAATTTCAGGGGTGTCCCTCACTATCAATTATATTTTTTTTGTCCATACGTAAATTACCACCGGAGGTTGGATAATCATTTTTCCAGAATTTAGAGGTGTCCCGAGACATCTCTAAAACCCTCTGGATCCGCCCTTGCTCCCCTCCCCCTTTGGGGCACAATGCCTTCATTGAAGTTTGTCTCACCATCGCCCAAGAGGGTAGCGGAGGGGCTCTAATACCACTTGCAACATCTCGATGTTTCCTAATGTTGTTCTCTTTGAGCCTACCTCGTATGGTAGTTGTTTTAGGCGTATCATGATGATTTCGCTGAAAATCTCTCATTTTTACATTGTTTCACCCCGAGCATGTTTAACTTCAAAGGTTTTATAAGAACTCCTATGTTTCATCCAAAATGCATTTCATTAATGAAATTGAATATTTCTTATTAATCATAGATCTGTTCCATACTTTTTTAATATGAGGTTTGTCTAAAGTGTTAGAACTTAGAAATAAACAAATTCATTACAGCATTACTGATGATGGATTGATGGGTCCTAACTTCCAGTACAGAAACAAAAATCACGATTTTGGGGCTCAAATAGATAAACTGCGAAAATTCAGGAGGCCGGAAACGAAAATAGACGCTACGTGTTTTGCCTTCTTTTTTCCTCCGGGCAATTGGCGCACGTGGTTGGGCTGGATGTTATATCAGTGGCTGATTGGCTGTTCCGTTTTGTTTGGTTTCAAGGACCAAAAACTTGACTTTGACTTGGACACCGGAACATTTGGTCTTGAAACTTTTTCTAATGCATTTTCTGGTTCAGATAATTTTTTCCTGGTTCAAGCCATTACTCCAGCGTGGCCGGTTTGGAAGTTAAGATTTCAGATGATATATTTAGTCAATACATGTAATCAATTTTTTTCAACGAAACAAAATGTTTGTATTTGAACAGCATATGGGACCACTAGAATCATTTATTATGACAATTGTCAGTAATTATTGTGTTTGAGAGATTGTTAGCTTATTTTTTTCTTCCTTATTCTTTGAGAGACGACCAAAATCATTCAATCTACAAATAGTATATTTTTCAAATTCATACATTATAACAATACATCTAATTACAATTGATTAAATACATCAATTTAAAGGATACTAACTTTCAAACATGCCCACAATTCAACTACCATATCATGAGGTCACGTGGAATTCCAAACAAGTTTAACAAAGTACATCTCGAAATGTATACTATGTAAGATTAAGGAACATACCTACTATAAATTAGTCGAGCTGGCTCTCCATACTACAACATCCTCTTCCAAACAGGAGGAGACAATCGAGGTTGGAGAGACTTCCAGAAGGTTTTTTTTGTTGTAGTCTATACCTCTTTATTCATCTAACTAGAATAAATTACCCACAAACAAAATATCTCATATATGTCGAATAATATGTCTGGTTTCCACAACCTGAAATTCGGGATGAAATAACATGTCTACCTCTAATAAGATTGGAAAGAAATTCGGGATGAGATAGTATGTCTACCTCTAATAAGATTGGAAAAGTGACACCCCCTATTAATTATAGATTTTTAAGGTAATCAATTTGTGTTGCATACTTGCATTTAATAATCTGTATGAATTAAAAACACATATTAATTACTTTCCCTTTTTCAATGCACTAGTAGTTGTATCAGTGCAATGATATTAGTGTACAGATGCAATGATAGATGTATCAGTGCAATGGTAGTTCCAAAAAAGGAACGTAATTAATATGAGTTCAGTATACAAGTGGAATGGTAGTTAAAAAAAGGAATGTAATTAAGATGAGTTTTTAATTTACAAACACTTTGAACATCAACTCTCCGCATATAGGCATTACAAATCCTATAAATACCCTTTAGCATATTTTGAGGAAGAAGAAATATAGGGATGGCAAAAATATCTGTAACCGTGGATATCCGCCCGAATCCGGCCTAATCAGGTAGGGTAAAATCCGAACCCGAAGGACATTTAGTGGGTACGGGTAAAATCTGAATCCGAATATTGCGGGTAATGGGTGGGCATGAGTTTCTCACTATCCAACCCGAATCCGCCCGATTATACACATGCATATGTATTTTGTCTAGAAATAATCATTATTTTTCTCTAATATATTTTATATTTAGCATATAAATATAATATTTTCATGAAATTGTGTAGTTTTAATTAATTTTCTTCGTTCTAGTGAATTATTGTCGTACTTTTCATCTTACGTAATGTGAGAATACGTGTGAATGTTAACATATTGGTTGGAGTTATGAAGAGAAATTATTACCCATGGATAACCGTGGATACCCGAAACCCGAACGGGTATGAGCATGATTTTGATTTTTTACCTGTATCACACGTGGGTAACTGGGTATGGATATGGGTAAAACCCGAACTACTATGGATAGGGTAACGGATATGCGCTATTCGCGCCCGACCCGACCTATAGTCATCCCTAAAGAAATATGCTTATCAAAAGTGTAGAATACTAGTTGACTTGAAGTTCACCCGCACGAATTAGAAGTTCGGCTCTTCAACCATAAATCTTGTTTGCAATTTTATCTACCGGCACTTGACACTCTTTTCTTGACAATTTCTTAATAATAAAACCGCACTTCAAATACCTTACGAGAAATTCACCTAATGAGAAATTTGTACAAGTAGATACAATGGGGTCGTTTGGATTAGGGAATGTGGAAATGAGGGATTTGAGTTAAAATCTCTCAATTAAAAACCCAGATATTTTAAACGTGGGATTTGACCAAAATAACTTGTTTGGAAATGAATGAAGGATTTTAATAAGAAAATTACAATTACAATTACAATTACAATTACAATTATATCCATCCCTAACCCACCTCCTTACATCTGCATCTGTTTCTTCTTCTTCTTCCCTTTCCTCTGCATCCTATTTCCACTATCCTGAACCAAAAAATAGCAACGATCAACAAAATTTGGGTTCCTCTGTCATCTTCTTGAACCAAAAAATAGCAACGATCAACAAGATTTGGGTTCCTCCGTCATCTTCTTTCAACATACATGAAGGTTATAATTCCCAATAGCAACTAGAAATCCTAGAAATTGATTTGTGAACTGATTCAAAATTGGACACTATATCTGCCAAAATCAAGGAACCAGAAGGAAGAACCCAAATTTCCTCTTTCTCGAGGCTAACAAATCCGGCAAAAAACAATCGACTTGATTCACAGGGATGCAAGAAAAGCAGAGTGGGGGTGACCCCAGTGAGTCGAATGACAATGGTGAGTGGTGAGTGGCGATGACGGATCAAATCGATTGAAAGAGAGATCGTCGCTGGTCAACAGGTCTGGAAGGGAAGATTCCGGTGCTGGGTATGGGGGAGGAAGAAAGGCAGAATGGAGAAGAAGGAAGGACAGGTTTGGAAGAAAGGTAAAAAAAATGAGAGATTTCAAAATAGCCGACCTCTATTAGCTATTTTAAAATTCCATACTTGTAGGTTTTTGAAATTCCTAATGCCAACAATTTCTCATATTCTCAAACGCAAGAATGTTTTAAAATCCTGCACAATGAGATTGTTTTAAAATCTCTCACAAATTCCGCATTACAATCCTTCATTCAAACGACCCCAATAAGTTATTCACGATTGAGATATCTCCACAAAACAACTTGCTCTTGGAAGGGTTGCATTGAAGCCCAGACGGCTTGTAAAAAAGTCATCAACTAGTCTTCAAGTTCCTGTTACCAAAATGCTCTTTTCTAGTGGCTTTCAACACCAAACACCAGAATACTTGGTGAGGTCGTTTGGATTAAGAATTTAGTTAATGAAAAATTTTGTCAACAATCACTCAATTAAATACCAGGTATTTTAAACCCAGAATTTAGGTTAAATATATTGTTTGTTTATGAATGGAAGGTTTAGTAGTTAGGGAATTTAATTTTGAAACAATTGCCTAAATTATAATTATATCCTTTGAAGCCAACATTCGATTCTTCCCTGCCAATTAACGTCGACTTCACCGGAATCTTACCCCACCTTGCGTCCTTCGAACTCCCCTCGTCTAGACGAGGTGACTCCACCAACAGAGACTCTGTTTTCGATCGCAGACTCACTATTTCCCATAATTGCTGGTTGCAAACGAAACCAAAGAGTCCCAATCATTCTTCTTCCTCTTCTCCTAGCACAACCCAGAATCGAACAACCACAATCGTAGTTGTCTTCTTCTCCAATTTATGTGTTTCGAGACTCACCAACCAGAGACGGCGGTGGGAACGCGAGACGGCGCGGGGAGCTTAAAAAAAATCCAAAACCCATACTTGGAATTTCTAGATCTGGATCGAGCTCGTGACAGCGGAATGGCGGGGAAATTTGTAGACGGCTTTCGAAGCTCCGAAGAAAGCCTGGAGCAACGGATCCGGCCAGGCTCGATTCCAACCCAGCGTTGCCATGATCTCATTCATCTTCATGCGCTCATTTGTTGGAGCTGGAGTGTTAGGGCTCGGGTCAAGACCCGAACGAAGGATCTGGATTCAGAGATGGCTCGACGATGAGCTTGTTGCCGCCGTCGTCGAGAGGCTTGGGGGTTGTAGAGGGAGGAGTAAGGCGAAGGCGAGTTGTTGTTTGAATTAGCTTATGGGAGAGCTCCACGATGAAGAATGTGGTCAGAAGGAAGGATGCGGCGAAGAATGGTCGAAGAAGATTAGGGATTTGGGTTCTGGAGCAGGGGTAATAGCAAGGACACATTTGGCAGAAAAAAAACTTTGGGTTCTGATTTTGAAATACTTGGGGATGGACAGATATTTCTAATTTCTAGTTGGCCCGAATTTACGATTTCCGGTGGGCCAAATCCTGCATTTTTTTAGAGCTATCCAAACATGGGAATTGCTTAATTTCCTGGACAAGCGAGAATTTGGATAAAATCCCTGCCCTCTTTTCTAGATCCAAAAGACCCCATAGGAATTGTAAATAAGTAAGGGATGGTCTCTTTGGCACTTACCTTTTCCAACACCAAAAATATTTCAAAGCCACCTATTTAAAGAAACACAAATCACAGTGAGTAGCAAGGTTGTCAAACCGGTTTATGCCAGTGTGCCGGTTTAGCTAGTGGAATGGTTCAACCGGTGGCACATACCGGTTTGTGCCGGTTCATGCCGGTCAATATTACAAATAAAATTATAAATACTCATATTTAAACATGACATTTAACGTCAATACTTAAACATTTATACCTGAATCCAACAAATAACATCAATATTTAACTTTTATACTCATAAAATAAATAATAAAATAACTTTTATCAATTAAATTCACTAAAATAAAATCATTTTACTTAGAGATTCGTATATCGATCATGCCGGTCATACCGGTGGTGTCATGCCGGTTTTATGACCGGTACCGGTTGAACCAGGTACAACCGGTGGTACGCCGGCCGGCGTGACAACCATGGTGAGTAGTGACATGTGTATTGATCAGCAACCAAATCAGAAGGCAACCTCATAGACAACATTATATTGTATAAGGAATCTCAATTCGCCTAATCAAGATCTTTCATAAAGATCAATTTTTATTGTGCACCGCAGTGTAATTAATACCTTATTAGTATCTTTAATTAACTAGTTGAGAAAATAAAAGATATTATCACTAATTAAACGCCATCGATAGCATACATAGATGGACCTATTATTTTGTACAATATTCTAGTTGTTGATTTTCCAACAATTTAGGAATATTTGCTTTTTAGATTTGAAATGAGAATTTTGAGTTTTAAAAACCTTTGGATTTATGATAGATTTGTTGCATTATGGATTTGGAAGAATACATTATTTGTTTAGCTAATTTTTAACATGGATTTGTCTTACAATTTTGCTTTCCATTATCAAATCTCAAATGAAATGTGTGATTGGGGTCCACAGATTTGGATCTAAAAAAAAGGGGTTCAAATCCATTGGTTCCACGAATTTGTATCTCTTAGCAAACAATGAATTTGTATCAAGTCCATAATGCTTGTCATTTGGGTGTCAAATCCATCACCCAAATCTCACAAGCAAACGATACCTTACCTTGTGAGTGTTATGACAAGAAATAGGCCTAATGTCTTATCATGCATTTAACATTAGTGATCTTACCAACCATAATGAAGAAATGAGCACGTGGAAGTTGGAAGTACCTTGAGTCTGTGATCTATGACGGCAAGTAATGCTCCACGGAAACTCGCAAACAAAGAACATGCAAGTGGAATTATTTATTGATGGCCTAAATTCTGTCGATCATGTTGTCATAAACTCTCAAAAGTCAAAACAACAATGCTCATTAAAAAACAAAACTCACAAAACAACAATGGACTCTATTGGGTACAAATTATCTAAAACCGGAATGAAGTTGCCCCAAGAAAGCAGTCGGAAGTATCTCAAATATTACAGACATTTGAAACCCTAAAACATCCATCTCAACTAAACAATCCAGCAACTACAAGGAAAATTACCCCCGCTTGCCCAAACCTTTTATCCCTGTACAGAAATCAGATCGCTTTAGAGCTTAAACCTTGTCAATCTGACCCCAAACATCTGATATGCAAATATCTCGATCCACACTGCAGCTCTCCTTATGGTATCCTGGAGAGTTTTGCTTTGGTGCAGATGAAGTTCTGATTACTATTTGATTAACCTCTTCAAGTCGAATCCTTTTGACGGGTTAGAAAGCTGAAGTGTAATGCGAAGAATCTCATCTACTTGCAGGGATGCACTTGTGATCAGCAGAATCAATTACCATTCCCGCAGGAGAATTACGAAATGGTACAACCTGTTCAGAAGAACACTCTTTGAGAGTTCAGTACAAGTCGAAGAGCAAAGTAGAAGGTTGATCAGAAAGTAATCAGGATCAATGCATCACCTGATCGCTGCGGGGAGCATGATCGTTAACCACCACAACTTTGATTCTTTTCGAGCTGCAGGTACTGCTTGCGCCCTTTGCACTGTCGTCGTCCTCCTCCATGTCTTCATCGACAAAGTTCTGATCTGACATCTCTACAGTGGATAAGAGCTCACTTTTTAGCCAACTCCAAAGATATGACATTGCTTCAGATGCAAGGCAATATATAATAACATGGAAAAGCACCTGTGTAGTTGTTGTTAGAGTGATCATGATGATTGCTAGAAGAGTGAAACCCCTGCGAATTTTGAGGATCCTGATGCTGGGCTCCCACACTGTGAGGCTTCTTCACACATCTGAAATGTTGGATCCAGGGGCTCTTGAGGAAACCCTGCGCTTCAGTCCTCGTATTTACCCGCGAACCTCCTGGCCTTTGGAAGTCGACTTTCTGCCAGCAGCCACGTCGAAGAACCTTAAACTGAAGGGGGGTAAAGTGAAGACAAACAAAGGGAATCATGGAAAAGTGGCTCTTTCATACCATCAAATAGCTCAAACTCCCCTCAACTGGGAGGAAAGAGTTTTTGTTGTGTCAATTACCTGGCCAGAAGGGGTGCTCAAGGTTTCGAATTGTTGTTGCCTCGAGAGTTTTGGATCAATGTAGCCATACAACTGGTCAACGAAAGTTGATTCCATGGATTTGAGATAAAGCCTATGCTCCTCATTGGTCCACTCCTTAGGCATAGATGATTCCACAGGCGGCTCCTGCAGAAAACCAAACATCACCCGTCACCATCCATGCAGTCGAGCAATGCTAAGAAAAAATCATGGTCGAGACATCATTCCCTATTGCCAAACATTCTTACAGGCTTCAACATTGTTGAACATCATACCAAACTAACAACCCAGATCACAATTCAGCGATAAAGTCGCTTCTTTACTTGGGGACACTTTTAAAAACAAATTAGCAACCCCATGAATGAAAATAATAGAAAACCCTCAGTAATCCCTCTCTCTCTCTGTGTTCTTTGGTTATACAGACTGGTTCACTTGGCCAATCCTTAGGATTAACAATTCAAAACATCCAATCTCAAAAGGGTGAATCCCGGTATGTGGAAATTGCCATGGTCAGGCTTATGATTGTAGTGGACGAGCGACAGAGTAAAAAATGAGTGGTTATGGTGCATCCACAGCCATCTGATCAGGAATCTAACAGCCGACGAGGCATAACCGGTTCAGCAGCCAAGGCAAATTGCATTCTGTGCACAATCATCAAACCCAGTACCCAATTCTTAAGAAACAACAGGAAAGAACAGAAAAACCCTTTTTTCACCTCAGCAAAACATATTAAAGCCACAAAAAAAAAAAAGTTAAAGAGGCACAACCTTAGCTTCGAATCACTACTCACTACCAACCAAAGAATTAAGCAATCAACTAACAACAAGAATTTTTTGATAACCTACTAAGAACAAGAATTCGCTTAATATAATTATATGAAAAAAAAAAACAAAGTAGTAAAATAGCAAAATATCTACTTCATGAAAAAAATATCTAAAAGAGGAGCAACCTGTTGGCGAGAAAGGCTGAGGGTCTCGACGCGGTGGGCGAACTCGGAAGCTGGATCGTCACCGGCGACGAGGGAACTCGTCCGAGTCCTGACTCTGCTGCCGCCGTCCATCAGAGAGAGAGAGAGAGAGGAAAATGGGAATTGAGAAGCGAAGAGGATGAAGATGGGAGAACTTTTTTGACGGAGCAGAGGGAGAAAAATAATAAAAAGGGGGAGGAGAAACGTTACAGTTGTCACCGCTTTATTCCACGTGTCAATGTGTGATCAGGATCCACGTCACCACCACCCCCGGTTTTTGTGGGGCCGACCCCCTGATATTAAGCGATCTCCCGATCAGGATGAAGGATGGAAGGAAAAGAGAGGCCAGATATTTTCTTTCTCCTTTGCCGTTTCTTTCTTCCATCCAAAATATCTCCTCGACGTTACGCGCTGGTGGAGTTTTCACTTCGCCCACGTTATTAACTGCAGGTTGGTCCTTATTATAGATTTGGTTTACATTTCAGTCCCTTTTTTTAACTAATAACCTTTATTATAAGAACCGCACGGAATTCACGGCTGGATTAGAAGAATCGTCATACCAGTTATAATGGAGGTTCGATTCATTTGCTTGAGGGATACAAGACGAATCAAATGACTTTTTTACGGTTGGACATGAAACTAGATTAATCTGTTCGGTTTGACTAGTCTACTCGTTTATTATTTTTTAATAAAAAAATGTTTGAGAAATTTTTTTTTTAAGTTATAAACTGAGACAATCCAACCATACTAACTAATTTTATTTGTACTTCCTCTTCTTTGTTTTCCAGTCTTTCATTTATTTATTTACCCAATCTGCTATCGATTTCTACCGAATTATTGATATGAATTTTATAAAATTTATGGATAGATTCTTTTGTGATTAGGGTATTCAGGAATTAACTAGTAGTCTCCTGTTGCAGGGGCGGAGCTACACAGGGCCTGAGGGGGGCCCCGGCCCCCCCGAGAATTTCAAAAATCGCGAAAGAATGTACGAGTATTCTGAAAATTACGAAATAAATACAGGTTTTATAATAATGGCCACGGGTTAAAAGGTATCTAAAGAAGCTGATTACCCTAGTGGAGTTGTTGTTATTCTGTATCCAACAGGTCAAGGGTTCAATCCCCACTTATGTTATTTTTTCGGATAAGTTTAACAAGAATGTCAATGGAAAATTTTAAATTTCCCCCGATAAGTTTAAGTGTTTAACAAGAATGTCAATATAATTATTTGAAAAAAACATCTGGTACATTTTGATAATTCACACAATTAATTTATTTATATAGTTATATAATTATTTTGATTTTTGTCTAGTTACGATAGTATACGAAACATTTCCGGCCCCCCCAAACCCGAAATCCTAGCTCCGCCCCTGTCCTGTTGGGATCAACAATCATCCTTACATATATTAACTTGTAATCATGAATTAACTTTATTAGAGTACTCATAAATTGACTTGTACTCTCCCATGATTGAACAACATGAAGCTAATATTCGTTGAATTGTCTGTAAACATAACCATACGAGAACATTTATGGGTCGCCTGAATGAGGTCTTTTAATTAAAAACATGAGTCCCTTTGTGTCAAATTACTCATTTTACAAAAAACAAAAAAACAAAAAACATCTAGACTGTCATGTTTCTTCATTCAAAATGAATCATTATGAGACAACTGCGACAAATTATTTAATCCAAATGCCTACGACCTCTGGATTAGGACGGTGTTGAAGGATAATTGGCGTCATAGTACACTAACATACAAAATGACATACTAATGTAAAGGTTCATTAAAAAGGACGAATATGTTAATAACAATAAAAAAAATCATGGACGAATATGTTAATAACAAGAATGTCAATCTAATTATTTAACAATTTATAGCTTTAATGGAAAATTTTAAATTTCCCCCGATAAGTTTAAGTGTTTAACAAGAATGTCAATATAATTATTTGAAAAAAACATCTGGTACATTTTGATAATTCACACAATTAATTTATTTATATAGTTATATAATTATTTTGATTTTTGTCTAGTTACGATAGTATACGAAACATTTCCGGCCCCCCCAAACCCGAAATCCTAGCTCCGCCCCTGTCCTGTTGGGATCAACAATCATCCTTACATATATTAACTTGTAATCATGAATTAACTTTATTAGAGTACTCATAAATTGACTTGTACTCTCCCATGATTGAACAACATGAAGCTAATATTCGTTGAATTGTCTGTAAACATAACCATACGAGAACATTTATGGGTCGCCTGAATGAGGTCTTTTAATTAAAACATGAGTCCCTTTGTGTCAAATTACTCATTTTACAAAAAACAAAAAAACAAAAAACATCTAGACTGTCATGTTTCTTCATTCAAAATGAATCATTATGAGACAACTGCGACAAATTATTTAATCCAAATGCCTACGACCTCTGGATTAGGACGGTGTTGAAGGATAATTGGCGTCATAGTACACTAACATACAAAATGACATACTAATGTAAAGGTTCATTAAAAAGGACGAATATGTTAATAATAATAAAAAAAATCATGGACTAAAATAACATACTAATGTAAAGGTTCATTAAAAAGGACGAATATGTTAATAACAATAAAAAAATCATGGACTAAAATAACAAGAAAGGGTGACTTGCAGGAGTGAGTCACAGATTTCGTGAATTCAAACTCATCCTACCCGAAACTCCCCTGTATTTGGCAATTTGCCTTTCTCCTCGCCGCCACCGCCACTGCTACTAGCCCTTAGGCCTTTTATCTCTCTATCCCTCACAAAGCAACGTAAATATCACAACAGATCTTTTGGGTTTTCGATCGACATCTCCAATATTCGCACCAATTTTAGTAACCTAACTAAGCTTAGCATTAGCAACTAGCAACTAGCAAGCAACACATAAATGAATACAGTTATGTAGCAAAAGCGACACTTAGATAGCTACTTTTTTCTAACCAAGGGACAATTATCGCTGCCCAATTTTGGCTTCAATATTTCCCTCCCTTCTTCTATAATTGTATCTGGACCACTATGTCGAGACGGAGCGGCAGTACAATCACGTCGAGACTAGCAAGCTTTAAGACGAGTCGGAGGCATATCGAGCCAAACACCATGTTCGTGACTGTAATATTGTGCATGACCTTTCAAATAAGTTGGCGTGCTCTAGACGAGGGAAACGTCGGATTCCATCAGATACAGAACAACAAAGGTTTTGGAAATTGACATTCAACATTATTTTCCCGAATTCATTTTCTTGATCGACTCGATCGGAAGCTTCTCGATTAATACCGTGCTTCCCATTTCCTTGGTGGGGGCGAGTTGAGCGTCAAAAAATATCTGGAGACTGGAAGGGAATCAATCAAAGGGTATATTTTTTGTAGATAGGGAATTGACACAAGAGGGAAAGCATATGAATGTCGGCAAAAATATCATGGAAAGGGACAGAGCTAGGACAAAACCCCAAAATCCTACGCTAAAGCAGGTATTGAATTCAATGATAAAAAGAGGTGGGGAGTGTCTCCCCACGCCAATTATATTCCTTCACAAATGCTCTGTTGGATTGTTCGGCGGTCTGGCCAAGCTAGGCGACTAGCAATCTAGCATTACCATAAAATTAGGCTCCAACCCAGCACAATGAATGTGGTACAGAAAGACTAGAAGCAGCTGCGATGTTCGATCCACAGGATCGTAACCCGTAGTGGGATTAGGATATGCCTTAAAATCCGATTCAGCGAAAATCAACGCAGTAAAACCGTGACATGATCCTAAAAAAAACGAGCACCTAGATGATCTCTGGCGGGGATTTTATTCGTAGCACAGGCATGAGAAGTACAGTAAGTAAAAGATATTCACAGTGGTACACAAAATTGGGGGGATCAACTAGATGATCACTTCTTCTTAGTTCGACATCGTACCAAAAACAAAAATCAAAGAAGAAAAGCAGTGTTGATAATTGGGAAATTGATATCGAGAGCTATTTACTGGCTTTACAGTATGAAGCTTTAGCATTTTCAGTGCGGCGAGAGCAAAGGGGGATAACAGTGGCAAAAGTGAAATGGGGGGTACAAAGGTTTGCACCCAAAGAGTTACCTCATTCTGAACCTTATTCATCTTTCTCCTGCTGGCAAGATATTCACCTAGGTGTGGCCTTCGTACCCGGCTTCTTTTTGTGGAGTTGTAAATTGGTCAAGAAACCGACAATAAGAAAGATCCTAGCATCAGAAGCAGGATGACGGTCGAAAATCAGGATTCTGCCCTGTCATCAACTTCCGGTATCACAGTATCTTGCAAGTCCATTTGACCTGTACATTGCCAACCACAAGGTTATACACTAGAACAACTCTCTTATTCTCGCACGAGTACCTTAGAATGCTTGTTTTGAGCATCCTTTTTTTGTGTTGGTAGATATTAATCAAGAATAGTAGAGATGGGAAATGGAGAGTGTTACCTAACAAGGAAATCAACGATGGGGAGCTTCCATTTGATTTCATGTCTGTACCTGGGAAAATGAGGTAAACATCCATTGTCAACTAGCCATTCATCTGCATAAAGGGACTGCGGGTTCTCGTTCTTCAGTGAAGATTATAATATTACCTGAGCTTTCCAACGATTTGAGGACATCTGATTTCTTGTAAGTGAATCCGATGAAGTTGGTATCTTTCGAAGCCAACATCTACACCAAGTAAAGAGGTAGTCAGAATGGGAGTCATCAATAAATATAATTGCAGATCAACGTCCCCAGAAAGCAAGAAGGAATCCACTCCAAGGAGGAGAAATAAATAGTTCATAAGCATTTGCTCTGAGAAAATACTGATGTAGTGCTATTTGAATCTGATGATTAGAAAAAACCAGCAACTACTGAAAACAGAAAGGTAAAATAGTGGCAACTAGAACAAGTTGAAGATAAGGTTAAAAAGCCACATTTCCGGCAGGTAAAGTGAAAAGAATAAGTTACTACATTTTGCAGCTGATAACATGAAACAAGGGGGCTGATTTAAAATCCGAGTTTCTGCTTTCGAATAGGGCTGTACAGTTTATAGGCAAGTAGGAGAAAGGGGAAATAAATATTCAAATTCCTTCAGAATGAATCATCAACGGCAACAAAACAAGTTAAAAATTCCCGAGGAAATGAGAGGAAACAATAAGCTGGTTTTATATCAGGTGCTATTACCTTTCTCCAGGGTCCCACACTTGGTATTGCTGATGGTGCACCATCCAACTGAAAGAAGTCCACAGGACATGCATTTATCAGACCAACCACTTCAGAAAGCAACAAGATACAAGTGCTCAAAAGTAATCTAAGCAAGAAAAAAAAAAAAGTAAAAGCCCATATTGAGAAGAAAAGAATATTATGATTCATGTTTGCTTTTTGGACAGCCAGGGTTCTCAATGAATCTCATGGACCAAGAGAGAGAGAGACTCGACGAATGGCATGCTAAACACAAATTTATTAGGTTTGTGGTCCTCGCCGGACAAAGCTTCAGTGAATTCAGTAAGGTTCACGATTCAATCATGTTATTTTACCGACGAAAAGCACAAAAATAATATATATGCTCTGAGCACATCGCACTTACTTCAGGAAACTTCTCAAAATTCTGTGTGTCCAACTCTCCATTCACTGTAGGCTGATATGCAGCCTCCATTTCATACAGCTTATCCCACTGAACGGATCTGAACCATGGATGTGCCTGAGATCAGAGAGAACTTAAGAACAGGCACAGCTAAAAGAACACAAAAACCAAGTAGTGTACGTATCAACAGTTGCAATATGTCCTCAAAACAGCAAGGAAAATATTCTTTCTTCGAAAAAAATGTACCTTCAATTCTTCCACTCCTCTGGTGCCCAGCCTTGTATCAACATCACAAAGCAGATGGCGAATCAGGTCTTTGGCCTCATTGGATAACTTGGGCTCCTCGGGGAAATTCATACATGTCTTCCAGTTTATTATCTGATGGGAGATAAGAGATATTTCATCAACCCTAAGCCCTATGAAGAATTCTAATCAGAAGTAACTGAGACGTAAACTAGCAACCACCTTGCGGCAAGTGATCCTGGGATCATCAGAACAGAAGGGTGGGTATCCAACAAGCATCTCATACATAATTGCACCAAGGGACCACCAATCACATTCCATTCCATATCCCTTCTTCAGGAGCACTTCAGGAGCCATGTAATCAAGAGTTCCAACAGTTGAATAAGCCTGAAAAAAAGGCACAAAACTAAAGCTGTTAACTTGCATCCAAAATAGTGGATTGCCCAAGCAAAAGCTTTATAAGGTCATACAAGGGCACGGCGATTGCGCTTCCATTGTTGCAATTGCTCCTTGGGCATCATCCAAGGTGGCCTGTCACTGCCTCCGCTGTCAGTCGTGGCCTCCTGGTTCACAATATCCTCATTTGCCAACAAAGTTGAATATTTATCATCAAGGGGCTTACACAGACCAAAGTCTGAAAGCTTCAAATGGCCATTTTTGTCCAGTATAAGGTTATCTGGTTTTATGTCCCTACAAGCAGCATAATTTGAATCAGCATCTTATGATTTTGCATTGAATTTAGAATGAAAAGCCAAACATGTGGGGATCAAAATGCCCAGAGTGAGCTGCTTCCGTTTTGAGGCTTCAGCACTTGCACTACTTATGGAAGAAACAAAATATTTTGGGATTCAGTTCTGCTCCACAAACCAAAACCAGTTCTTCTTGGCTTTGGAATCAGACATATAAATCACTTGAAACCATATGAACTTGTGGATAATTACATGATGCGACAAATGACTTACCTGTGAACGTAATTGTGTTGATGAATTGAGTGTATCGCTAGGATGCTTTCTGCTATGTAAAAACGAGCAACATCCTCGGAAAGAATATCTTCTCTCATCAGTAATGTCATGATGTCTCCACCAGGTAAATATTCCATTATTAGGTACAAGAACTCTGAGTCTTGAAAAGAATAGAACAGCTTTACAATGCACCGACTGTCCACCTCGGCTAGTAGATTTCTCTCTGATCGAACATGCTCAACCTTGAAAGACAAAAGCAAAACTGGTTTCAGGCATACATCACGATATGATTGGTGGATATATCACACAAGGTAGGTTTAAACATAGGCATGTGCTGACGGGTAACTATTGATGGATAAAGATCTGCTAATTGGTTATATTCAATCCAAACGATACCAACAGCTTGATAGATTAGATACAATCAACAACGCTAGGATTGCTTCCAAGTAGTTAACTGCTATATCATCTAAAACTTTAGCAGTGAACAATGCACTCAATGATGTTTGGAAATCTTAACTCTTGAGGTTATATTCAGCACACCTACCAATCTAAATATAGACCATTAATTGCACCAAACTGATAGCGTGATCATGATCCCAACCAAAGTACCAAGAGGACAACGGTAGCCAGTATAGATGAATCTAGGAATTTATCTGACCTGCCCACGGCTAAGCATTTCCGATTTCTTCAGTTTCTTCATGGCAAAAATCTCCCCAGTGCCTTTGGCCTTGCATAACCTGACCTGCATTATCCGATGCATTCATTAGAACCTTTCAATACGAGGGGGGGAAAACAAAATTGGTGGGGAGAAATCAAGAAAAAAAACAAGAAATCTACCTCTCCGAATGCACCTTTACCAATGACAGTTAATTGTTCGAAATCATCGATCCCAACTTTGCGTCTTTGCATCCTCATGAACTCAGTTTCTCTCCTCTCCAGGCTCCTCATCAATTCCTCCTGCTCCTCACTTGATACATGAGCCTCTTGTGCTCTGCGCTGGAGCGTCCGCCGTCTGACATTCATAGTTCAGGTTGATCACACATGCTTCAAATTCACTTCCACGAAGCAGACATAAAAAAGGAAATCTCTAGAAGGAAATGTTCAACTAATTAAGTCTTAACCAAACAGAAACTAATCCATTCACGATGTATTCTACTACTCCGTTTATTGAATGAAGCGAATAGCATACAAGTCAGTCAAACTGAGGTCGCCGGCCAGATAGTCACAGAACCTCATTTGATCATACTCTGACCTCCGATTGACTTCGATCAAAACCGCAATCAATTCAAATTCGAGCCACTAAATCACAGAACCTCCCGGATTCCAAAATCCGCTCGTTCGAAACAGATAAATCAACGATCCGCGAGATACGATCACTGCAATTTACAAAAACAAAAAAGATACGAGGAGGGCTCGCTCACCTCTCTTTGCGATCCTGCAATCCTTGCAAGTAGTTCTTGTAGTGATTCTCGATGAACTGCTTGGCGGCGGCAGCTTTCTGCCTGGTGACCGGCGACGAAACCGACACATCAGAGTCCAGGCCGCTGCGCTCCCTCAAGTTGAGAGCCCCGAGCCTCACCGTTCCCTCACCGCCGGCGCCGTCCATTGCTGTCTGCCAAATCCTCCAATTCGAGAGCAAGGAAATCAGATCAAGAAGTATCAGCTCCCGCACCAATACTCGAGAGCGAAAATCAGAGACGACGGTGCTACTGCATCTGGATTGAATTGCTAAGCAAGCTCGGAACTGCTCAGCGGCAACGAGCAGAGAGAGATCTAAGCAGAGCTGTCAGTGTTCTGGAAAATGACTTCAGAGAGAGAGAGAAGTTGAAGGTGGGGAGAATTCTGAAAGAGGTGGTGAGCCGAAGCGAAATGAACTGGCGAGATTTGTGAGGGATTTGGTATATATATTTGGAGAGAGAGAGAGAGAGAGGACGCAGGACCAAGTGTTATTATTTATTTGTTTTGCTCGCTGGCTTGGCTGGCTGGGTGGCCTCACTGGAGATCATTTTAATTTTTCCTCTTTTCTTGTTTTGGGTTTCGTTTTTCTATATAACTTCCCTTTTGGGGTGGAATGGGAGTGGGATGGACGCCATCGATTTCCTCGCTTCCACTGGAATCTCCACATTATACCTCAAGGCCGTGTTTGTTTGTTTCTTTCAGCTAAAGTTAAATAAAAGCGTGTCCCTTAAATTGAATTATAACTAAATTCATCAAACAAACAGGAGTTATAATTAAGCTATTGTCCGCCAAAAACCTGGCTTGTTAGCAAGATTAATAATTAATTTGTTCTCAATTATTACCTTTTCATGACTAAACAAACATATCCAATTCGATATAACAAAAGTTGAAGTATGACATAGAAGTGGCATTATATGAGAAGAAAAGTTAGAAAAATTGTTTCACAATAATAAGGGCTCAATGTAGTCATATTAGTTGTATTTCGCGTTTTGAGGTTGAAAATATAACGAAAGTCGCACTTTGCAAAAAGTTATTACGAGAATCTTCATTTATGACGATGCAAATAGGGATGGCAATGGGTCGGGTTATGCCAAACACAAACCCAAACCCATGGGTTTATCTGTGAAAAAAACACGGGGTAAAACCATTGGGTTTGAAAAACTCAAACCCAACCGAACTCGCTGGGTATCCGCGGGTTCATGGGTACCCACGGTTTTTGTCGTAAATATTTACAATAACAAGTTCCTATCAAAATTAAAGTTAAATATCAATCTCTCAATACAAATTATCCATATTTAAAACACCATTCTAGAAAATTCAAGCAAATCACAAATTAACTATACAAATTGTTCAACGTCAATCTAGAAAACTCAAGAAAATTGAAGCAAATCACAAATTATCCATAAATAACATGATTAATTGAAAGCTTCTTCCTTTCAATTAAGTTTCTTCACTCTCCACTCGATAACATCAACTTCATTCTACACGATTAGAAATAAAAAATTAGACATGTCTCCACAAACATAAATAAGATTAGTTGTTTAGAATATTAAATATACCGAGAAAATTAATTATATGGGTGTGGGCGGGTACCCATGGGTCGGGTTTACCTAAACCCAAACCCAACCCGGTGAATAGTGAACGGGTTTAAACCCAAACCTGATCCAAAACCCGTAAACACGGATTTTACCCGCGTTGACCGAGTAGGGTCGGATGGGTACCCGTGGGTTCGAGTTTTGTTGCCATCCCTAAATGCAATTGCTATTGGCATTCATGTCAATGTTTAATTATGTGCCATGGTGGCCGTTAATTTTCAGGCTCAACTTTAAATGTGCATTGTTTGGTATTTGGTTTGTTCACATTTACATCATTATTTTTCTCACTTTTTAAGGCCAAACTTCTTAGACAATGTATGCAAATTATGCATCACTTTGGTTTTACATAGCTAGCATAACCTTCGTTAAGTGCATGCGTTTTACACCTTCGATATTTTTCTTTTTATATTTCCAGGCATGTGTCATTTAGTGCCACATTTATCATCACTTGTTTGTTCGTATTTGTTCCTCTTGCTTTCCTATGAACTAGTAAACGACCTAACATTATTTTATTTCCCCAACTTTTACAAATGCCAAACAAACAAACATGGCCTTCGGCCAGCGATGGCCTCTCTGTTTATTTCTTTTTCCGTGGGTGGACTCACTCGCTACAGTGTCGGCGGAGATGAATACGAGAACAGATGAGCTTGATTTTTGGGAAAGAAATATAAGTACCAGACGGTGGCGCGTGAATATTACGTGACGTTGCATTGGAAGAATGGAGTGCGTGGCAGGTAAGAGAAGACTGGCGAGTGGTTCTTCTTTCACCCCGGTCGTTCTGACTTCTTTTTGTTTCTATTCTTTGAGTTTGGGTTCAATGTTTCAACGGTGGGAATGATGGTGGTGGTGAGTGGCGTCGGTTGGTCTGTCCTCCTTTTCAGGGCCGAGATTGACAGGTGGTGGTGGGCCGGGCCGGGCCGGCTGGATCAGGGTGGACATCCAAAGCCGAAACGTGGCACTGGTGACCCAGAAACGCATTGAAACTTTGGACCGGGTGTGGGGCCCGACCAGTGGCCATTGGCCGAGTCTTGGCTCAATAATTTGTTCTCGTGGGTGTTAGCTAGCTCATGACTAGGTAATTGTTGAGTGCGCTAAATTAGATTTGCTCGAGAAGAATTTTGCTACCACGCCACGTCCTCAACCGGTGTGCTGTGGACATATTGGTTGACGGGTTCCATAACCATGACTAGTTATGTCATCAATGTAATAACTAAAATAACCATCCGGATATTAAGGATAAGTCTTTATCCTAGTTCTAATAGGATTGTAATTAGTCTTTCCTTCCCTTATATGTATTGTATTCCTGTAACCTTGGCTATGAATAGCCCTCTGCTATGTTAATACAACACACAACATTCATAATTCTTACATGGTATCAGAGCCTGCAATTCTGTCCTATAATTCGTGCCTCGGACATATCGGTGCGCTCCCACATTCAGCGCCTGATCTCCGTCGCTGCAGCTCCCTCCTCACGATGACCACTGAAGACTCTGCCACGTCCGGCACCACTGAAGCTCCGTCCGACGTTGTTGTCCTGCCTGCTCTCGTCACCATCAACCCTGCCGCCAGCCTCCCGCTGAAGCTTATTCCGACTAACTTTCCATCCTGGCGTGCTCAACTTCTGTCCTTGCTCCAAGGGCTTGATTTAGTCGGCTATCTCGATGAAACTGTTGCAGCTCCTCCTGAACGTGTCATTGTCAACGGCATTGAGACACAAAATCCAGCCTACACTCACTGGTTTCGGTAGGATAAACTCCTCCTCGACAACCTCTTTGCTTCCGTCTCCGAAACGGTATGCCCCTTTATTAGTGCTGCCACCTCCTCTGTGGTGGCGTGGTCCACGTTGGTTCGGATGTACGCCAACACCTCCCACTCGCGTGTCATCATCCTTCGAGACCGTCTCCTTACTGAGAAACGTGGTGATCGTGATGTCGCCACCTATGTCTAGTCCAGGCGTCCAGGAAGCTGTCGCAGTTCACAGTCAGACAAGGCAGTTCACGATATCCTAAGGCCATGAACTGGAATCACAAACTGTGAACATCGAGGCGTCCAACGAGGTTCTAGAAGTTACTGACGACAAGGTAGTTCACGGTCACTAAGACCATGAACTGGAGCTATTGCCCGTGAACCCAGAAGTGAAGCGACGTGTTTTGGCGACAACAATGAGTTCACCACGGACGCGCTTAGGTGTTCACGGTCGTGAACTAGCCAACGCGTCCGTGAACTGCTCACTTTCGGGCAAATATGAAGACAACAGCGGGGAGAGAGAAATGGGAGCTGGTTTTTGGAGAAGAAACACTTTCTTTCTCTAGGGTTTCAACCCAAAACACCAAAGGGGAGTTCTAGTGAGAGAGGGAGTGATCTTGGAGTTCAATTGAAGGCATTGATCAAGCTTGGAAGCTAGGAATCAAGCATAGAAGAAGAAGAAGAAGAAGAAGAAGAAGATCTAGAGGTTTCTTTGTAATCTCTCCTCTCTCTGTAGAAACTCACCCTCTTCTCTTGGGTTTAAGAACCCTAGGTCTAGTTTTGGGTTTGTTGTTGATGTATGTGACAAAATCCCTAGTTTGATTGTTGATTTTACTTAATTAATGGATGTTCTCTTGAATGGCATGAGTGTGGTTTTCATTTTCATGCTTTGATATTTTGACCAAGGAGTGGGATAATCCCCTTAGAGCCCCTTCCTTGGTGTCTTCGGGGTCACTCCTATCGTATATTGTCCGGGTAGGCCCCGAGGGAGTTGATTCGACCGTCTCCTAGCAATATACGATATCCTAGGTTGAATAGAGCACTACCCATCCATTGATTCGCCGTTCCGAGTCATTCCCGAGGGAGTCCATCTCCAAGCGGTAGTGTATTTGAGTCGATCGAGCTAGAAGGATACTCAACATCGATTCAATGGTCGGAAATAGGGGGAATTAACTCAAGAGAGCTCCCAACCCTGTAAATAGCTAAGTTAGTGGTTAGCTAGGTTAGTTAGCTTAATTCTTCTAATCACCATCCTAGGTTGGCTAGATAACGAACCTTAAACCTGAAGTAGGGTAAGCCTAGATCCCCGTGGTATGATAAATTCTTATTGCTTGTCTGCCCTATGCTACACCCGGTCGGCGGTTATACTTGGCCGTCGATTGGGATGTTGTCGTTAGAACGAGTCATCAATCCAATCTATTTGTCACCTCTGAAAAAATAGGATGGAACTCACAACACTTGAATTCAACTTATTATTCTTACAATATTGTTGTACGGACTACACTAATAATATATCGAGGCATAATCACATATTTCATCGAGCAAAAAAATTTTGTTTTTATCTAAACAGAACAAGGAGCGCCTCTATAAAAAAAATAGCAAGCACATGGATGAGATAATTTGGGTGAATGGTATCGCTGGACTAGGGCTGGATTTTCGGTTAGATTGGTTATAACCGATAACCGAAATGTCGGTTACCAGTTAACCGCGGCGCTAGCAGTGTCTACCGCCAACCGCCCGACGGAAACCATCGGTTAGCCAGTAACTGACCGGTCGATTACCGGTTAGTTGCTCGGTTAACCGTGGTAACCGCGACGAAGACGACGACACCATCTTGCAAACTCTGCCGCCGCCGTGAGCGGGGGAATCTTCTAACGACGACGACGAAGATAAGGGAGAAGTCTTGAAACCCATCTTCCCGGTCTCGGACGCCAAATACACCCACGGATTGCAGGTCCAAGAGGCCCTAATCGGCTCAATCTCGCTCTACCGCGGCGAAACCCTTGGTCGGCCGCCACGGGAGACGAGGAGGTCGAGAGCCCCGGGAAGCGGATGAAGGTGGACGAAGGCAAATCGTCGCTGCAATTCTGCGAGATTTGCTCGTAGAGGAAGGAGTCGGACCAGATTCTTGTCGTTGCAGCCTGCACCCACGCGTCGGGGAGAGAGATGGTCGATAAGAGGGCTGCCGGCGGAGGGAGATGGTCGGAGGGTCTCGCGATGGAGGAGGGTTGGGCAGGCGGCACCGCGACAGGGAGATGGAGGAGGCGAGGGTCTCGCGATGCTCGATTAGGGTTTAGGCGGAAGACGGGAGGTCGGCGTCGTTCTGTTTGAGTGGAGGGGGTTAGCTTTGCCGGTTAGTCGGTTAACCGGCGGTTATCACCGTCGATTAGCCAGTTAACCGGCAAAGCTAACCCCGCTACCGCCAACCGTCCAAAATTGCAATTTTCGGTTAGTCAGTTAACTGGTAACCGTCGGTTAACCGACAACCAATAACCGAACGGTCAGCCATACGCTGGACCATCATATCAGTAAACTTTTTGACTGGCTTAAGTATGTATTTAGGTACTAGAGTTTCGATGTATCAGTATTACCCAATCTTCATTAGTTTTATTGCGTTTTAAACTCAATCACTTCACTCCTCCTCCGTGGCCGCCGGCCCACCCCACGTGACAGACAGATGATCCCGGTATTTGGATTTGCTGCCGATCTTGCGGCCTGCGGGAGCAGCCTGCGATTATACAAATTAAATCATAATTATAATCCCTAGATTGGATCTTATTTTTTGTTAATTGTCCTTTTCTTTTCTTGGCCAATTCCCTGATGGAGAGGGAATTGGTTAATTAATATCAATTAATGAATGATAAGGAGAGGAGGCCACGAATATACACAAGATTTAAATGACTTGTCGATCGCTCATTAAATTTGGGCTAAGGATTAGGTGGCTAATCACAGCTAACAGCTTGGCACTAGCCCTCTCACACTACCAGCTATTAATTAATTACAGCTTCAATTCTTCTGGTTTCTTGTAAGACTCTTTCTTTCTTCTATCTACTTGCTCCTTTCTTCCTTCCCTTCCCCTTTTCCAGGGATCAGTTAGCGTGACTACCCCTAAAGGGGTAGTGATTTTTGACACCCCCTTTATGATTGGCCAATTTTATTTCCAATCATTGGCAAGTATTAATTAAACTGATTTTTTATTTTTTTTAATCTTGTAATTTGGGGTCTCTCACCACATTGGAAAAGAGAAAGAATCTGGGGAAAAACGAAATCACCCCCATTAATTACATAATTAATTTCTCTCACTGGTACATTAATTACACGTACCACTCCACTGGTACACGTACCACTCCACTGGTACACGTACCACTCCACTGGTACACGTACCACTCCAATGGTACACGTACCACTCCACTGGTGCGAGCAATCCACAAGGTAGGTTAGAGTGAGAACAATACCAGTGCAATGATATTTTTCATAACAATGATAAACAATAATAGGGAAAAAATAGGAACTTTCCATTAGTAGCCAAAAATTGTGTTCCAAAATGGGTTGCAAAATTAGGGAAATGCCAACAACAATGCCAAAAGCAATAAATTATCCTTCGAATGTGAATAAACATAAAGTCTTCACAATTTTTTAAGCCTAAACAGGACATATGGTTACACGTACCACTCCACTGGTACATGTACCAGTGGAGTGGTACGTGTACCAGTGGAGTGGTACGTGTACCAGTGGAGTGGTACGTGTACCAGTGGAGTGGTACGTGTACCAGTGGAGTGGTACGTGTACCAGTGGAGTGGTACGTGTACCAGTGGAGTGGTACGTGTACCAGTGGAGTGGTACGTGTACCAGTGGAGCGGTACGTGTAATTAATGTACCAGTGAGAGAAATTAATTATGTAATTAATGGGGGTGATTTCGTTTTTCCCCAGATCCTTCCCCATTCATAATTACCAAAGTTTTTCTCCTTCCCCATTCATAATTATTATCACAATTAAGGCTTTCCCAATTTACAAGATTACAATAAATAAAGTAAAAAACTTAAATGGAAAAGTGACCAATCAAGAGGAGGGTGTCAAAAACCACTACCCCTTTAGGGGTTAGCATAGTATCCGACCCCCCTTTTCCATGTATTTTTTATGAATCCTTTTCCATATTGGACCGTTTCTTAAATTAGATAAAATAGAAAGTTAGCTATATTTATGGACCCTAAGATGGATAACTCATAATAATTAAGTATTGATTGGTCAACTGTCACGCTTTAATATCTCACAGTCTTGTTGTTTAGCTGATTGTTCTCCTTCTTCTTCCAATTAAGCTGAGTTTACCCAAAAGTAAAGAAAGAAAGAAGAATTTGAATCCTTTGAGAGTCTTCACGCTTAAATAAATTTGTTTGGTACCCTAAAATATTTTGTTTGTAGCAATTGAGATGGATCAAATGCAATTCTTCAAAAGAAAGGTAATGTTTTAGGAACTCATAACATTTAAGTAGTCAATCATGCTACTACCACAGCAATGCTATTATCGTCATCATATTGCTAAACTACAAGTTTATTGGTCGGACGACCATGCAAACTTTATCAAGTGAACACTCTTGAGTCTTGACCAAAAAGAGTGTTACCACTTACCACCCAAAAGAAAATTTAAACGACAAGGGCATCACTTTCATCTTGTTTCCCAGGCCCAATCCAGTACCCATTTTAGGGCCAGTTGACAATTGGGCTCTTAAATGATTGGGCCTCACCGCCAACGAACAACGGTGGCGCGCTGCTACCGCTTTTATCTCCTCAAAACAATCCCACCCAGCGCGGCACAAAACAAAAGATCCTCCTGACGCGACTAGTCTTCTCCATTACTTTTACTTACACTGAACCTCCATATCTATCACTGATGAAGATAACTCAACGGCCTTGAAAGCTCCCCGCCATCTCTCTCCGAGCCGGTAACCGTCGGAGAAGAAGAAGAAGAAGAGCGAACGGAAGCCAGTCCCACAAAACGGCGGCGTAGTTTCTTGAAACTTGCGTAGTATACAGGCAGATTGAGCCAGCAGGAGCAGTAATGACCACGGTTTCGCTATCTAAACCACCGCCGTGCCTCTACAGCCACTCGAACCCTATCCGGCTGTTTTCGCCGCCGGTGATTCTGTCTTTCTCATTTCACCGCACGATTCCCAGGGTTTGTTGCGCGCTGAAGACGGAATCGGAAGGGTCGAATTTGTTGAGGAAGCCAGTTTCCCCTACGGCGAGGGAATTGGGCGGAATTTCGGACCAAGAGGATGACGACGCCGTTGAGGCGAAGTACAGGAAGGAAAGCGATGAAGAAAGCGTGGGGGAGGAGGAGGAAGACGATTGGGTGGATTGGGAGGACCAGATTTTGGAGGACACGGTTCCGCTTGTTGGGTTCGTGCGAATGATCCTGCATTCTGGCAAGTAAGTGCTCTCTTAAGCTTCCAACTCTTTGATAGTCTAATTAGAAGTTGGTTCTTTGAGTGAATGGAATTTGTTTGAGTTGTGCAGATATGAAATTGGGGAAAGGTTAAGTCCGGATCATGAGAGGACTATTGTGGATAGGTTGCTTCCGTATCATCCTGAATGTGAGAAGAAGATTGGGTCTGGGATTGATTATATCACGGTATGATTCTTGCCGTTTTATTCTAAGTTGGTTTAGTTGGGTTGTCATTTAAGGGAAGATGGGTATATTCACCTGGAACTTGCTGGGTTGCTTTGTTTTTATGGAAATGGTGGTAGTTATAGTGTTCACGGCTATGAAATAATGCTAATTGACAGGTCTTTAACGATTCAGCAGCACTGTGTCTGTCATTATACTTGACTCCCTGATTTGTTTCCGCGTGAGAAATTTGTGCAAATCAGGGCTGTAGCGTAGTTGAGGCAATAAGGTTCTAATACCTCTACCTCATTCGTTCCTGACTTCAGCGAAAATATATATCGGTTAGAGAGTTCTGCATTTGGCTCACTGTGATTCACATCTGTCATAGGGTTGTATCAAGGTCATTCAGTTGAGAGCCAGACAATGTTGAATTTACCCTGGATCTATATGGACCTTGGATGGCTTATCATATGCTTGATCTCTTGATGGATCACCACATTCTGTTCTTATACCAATAAAATGTCACACCAATGAGCCTTCACCACTCGAATTTGCTGGTCCTTTTTACTTATATGTTCTTGGAGCTCCTTGTGCCAAGCTGTTATGGATGGTTTATTCTCTTACTGTTAGTGTATAGCATTAATGCGTTTCACTGCCTTGTAATTTATTGAACGTACCAAGAACCTGAAGTAATTTCTCGCAAGAGGCACTTCTTCCGCAGATGCTTCCATGTTTGTTAGAAACATGTGCAGGGTTCATGCAATCATCTGCAGCTAAACAATGTTGTTTGTGAAGTGTGGAATTACTTGGTTAAGCGTATGGCATCCCATCTTATACCGTAGGCGAGGCTTGTGGTTTCTGCATTCAGTGGTAGAAATGAAATGATACAAGCAGAGTAATGTTTCATCCTTGCATTTTTACAGGTCGGGTATCATCCAGATTTCACAAGCTCTCGGTGTCTGTTCATAATCCGCAAAGACGGACAGTCAGTTGACTTCTCGTACTGGAAATGCATAAAGGGCCTGATCAGGAAAAACTACCCACTCTATGCCGACACTTTCATCCTCAGGCACTTCCGACGACGGAGGCGGAATTGATCCGATCTCACGAGCTAGTTTGAGCAGAGAGACCCGACCTCCCTGTATAATCAGAATCTGCTGAAAGATTTGTGTTGTTCATTTTTCTTTGCTTTATAAATATGTATGATTTTGTATCTGAAATTGGTTAGGAACTGAAGTTTTGATTAGAGTGGCAATTCTCAATCCAATCCACTAATCCAATCTACCAACTCATTAAAATATCCAGCTAATCCATTTAAATCCAATAATCCAAATTCATTTGGATTGGTGGATTCATTGATTGATCCATGGATCCAAATGATAAATTATGGTTTGGTACCTACACTTTTTTATATTTTACATATTCGTATCCAAAATTTAATTTTTTATAAGAAAAATATCATTGGAAAATTATGTTTTGGTACCTAAAATTTTTCATTATGTCATTTTAGTACCTAAAATCTTCATATTTACATATTGGTCCTTGGTTGAGGATGTCATTTGGATTCATGGATAATCCACCAATCCACTTGATTCAATCCATGAATCCACCAATCCAATCCACCAATTCATGGATTAATTCATTTGCCACCTTTAGTTTTGATTATCGAAAAGGGATCTATGCCTCTATCAAGTCTTGGTCTCTTGGAGAGGCTCCAGCTTCCAGGTGTAAATTGAATTCATTTGTCTCTGAAGCGGATTGGGCGCCGGGCCGACATCCGAATTGGATTCGTATGTTCTTGTAGTTTTAGACGCCAATTTCTTTGGTTTCAGGCTTTCAGCCCAATTTTGAGGAAAACGGCCCGTGAAATTCAGAAAGGTAATTGCCGACTATGCTATGAATTGGGTTAAAGGATTTGGGCTGACAGTTTTCTGTTTCACGCATCAGCAGTACGTCAAATTGGCTCGCATGAGGGAGGGTAGTCTAGAGAGAGAGAGACCAGTGAGTTTTTGGACTTTAGTGTGTCTTCATAACGAAGTTGACAAAATAAGCCAGCCAATCCTTATCATCGGAACAAATCTCAAAATACAAGAGTCTTGAGTAAAAAAATTCTCACAATATCATACTTTGCAAAATATTTTCCAAGATACTAAAGTTTGGAGTAGTTTATTCTAGTGTCAAGCAAACCAGATAGTGTTTCACTTGATACATAAGTGATTCGCACTCGAAATGTTCGGATTACGACAAAGATAAGAGAACAAACTCTCAACACAACACATATTATGGCAAACATCAGCAGCGAACAACACCTGACCGTTGATGACCCCTGTGATCTACACCTAACCTAGTTCGAAACTTGAAACGGTAATAACGTTGTGCTCCGTTATTCGATTATAACAAAACGCAACGTTTACGACCATTTTAAGTTTTGACCTAAGTTAAATGTGGATAGCGCGGGTTTTCTAGCCATTTTGGAGGGCTTGATCGTTGTACCTTAAAGTGATATGTGCTCTTCACGCACGGTCATGTTGAGCGATCCACCGCAATTTGAAGTTGTTTGCTTCTTTTAGCTGCGATTCATAAGCAATTATTTCAGAATTTTTGTAGTATTGTTTTGTAGTGGTGACTGACTGGCTGACTGGTGGGTGAACCCTATTGGCAAACAGAAACCATGGTCCATGGTGGTGGTGAGCTGAATAAGTAGTTGGAGTTGAGTGAGTGGCCGTAGAAAGTAGAAACGGACGTTAGCAAATGCTCCAACTCCACCACGTTAGCAAATGCCAGCCAAGTGTCCCATAATGATTCGGTTGACGGCCGACAAATAAATTGCAGAAACAGTTAATTATTATATATCAACGCAGGCTTGGTTGGTTCCCTTTTTTTTTCTGTTTTAAGGCATGTTTGTTTTTTTGCCATTTAAGGCTATGTTGCTTCGTCGGACACGTATAACAGCAACCCACTACTAGCAACGATGATGATTTTAGAAGTGAGAACACTCAAAACATTGGTAGTGACCTGTTTACACCTAAAAATAATTTTGCCTTCAATATCGCCCTTCAATATCGCCGGCGTCGCGAGATTAGTGACGCCGGTGATAAACAATTTCGGCGGTGTTGACAGCTAAAATTATTTTAGATCGAATTAAATGCCGTAATAATGAGTCTCGGCATTTAATTCGATGTCGCATGATAAAAAACGACATCGTTGAGAGACAAGCGGCATCGGAGGATTAAAACGGTACCGCGGATCTAAAAACGGTACCGCGAGTAGGCCCAACGATGCCGCGAATAAAAAAAAAAGTACATCAAGGAAGCTCACCGGTACCGCGGCACTGGAAACGACACTGTTTACCAGGAAACAGGATGGGGGCCGCGCGCAGTATTAATGTTGGAAAAAGAGTTATTATTATTTTTATTCCTTGTCGGAAGGGGAGAAGCGGTACCGCATGGAGACAAGCGGCATCGCGGAGAATTAAAACAGTACCGCGAATGTAAAAACGATGTCGCGGGAGGCCTTGATAAGCGGTGCCGATTAAATAAAAAAAAAAATCATACCGGGTAAGTGAAGGGCCTAAATCCCGCCCAGCCCAATGCGAGTGCCAATTCTCGGCGGTTCAATGAATTGGAATTTTTTGGCTATGTTAGCGGTGTCGTTTAATTAAAAACGGTACCGCGAGTAAGCCCAACGGTACCGCTGTATTAGAAAACGACAATGTTTAATATAAAACAATGTCGTGGAGTAAAAAAGCAAACAGAGCTGTTTGGGGAAGAAAACGACATCGCGTGAGATTCACACCAACCCGAGCGAGGAGGAGATCAAGACGGTTGAGACACGTGGGAGTTCACATCGGAGCAGTTGAGGAAGCGGTTCCACCTAGCGTGAAGACTACGAAGCGGTTTTTCGAATAAAAGCAGTGCAGCAAGGAGAGAGAAAGGGACAACCAAAAAATCAACACAGATCAACTCTGTCAAACTTATCCTTTTTCTCTGTAACTCCCTCGCGGAGCTCTCCTTCCAGGAAGGATCTCCATAGTTGGTAGAAGTAGTCGTAGTCGCGGAGCTCTCCACAGGAATCTCCATAGGAGTAGCGGTAGCGTAGATTCCTCAAAACTCAAACACCCTCGTTCGAACGTAGTTTGGAGAGGTGCGAAGCGTAGTAACGGTCGTTCTTGATTAGAAGTCAGAGTTGCACCGATCAAATCAACGAAGCCGACATTCGGCGGCGGATATTTGACGGTCACGTCGATTTCAACATTCAGCGGTGCATCCGATCAGCGGCACCGCAAGAGTTTCCACCGCGAAACATCAAATCAACATCGCCGGGAACGAATTCGGCACTGGCGGTGGCATTTGGTTTTCCCGAGGAAACATTTTGGCACGCCCGGTGGGATACGTGTGTTTGATATGGCTCTGCGACGAGGAAAAGAAGATGGTGGTCTTCCACAACGATCCGGGAATGAGGATCAGATGGTCAACATCGAGATTGACGACGTTGTAGGCGATTCAATCAACAATGATGGAGCGGAGGTGCAATCAGTGGTGCAAATCGCCAATCAGGGTGAGATGCAGCGCATGCTCCGCCAAGTAGTGGCTAAACTCAGCAGAGATAGCCAACAGGTAAATCTCATTTTAACTTCTCTTGATAAAAAAATTGATAATCTTGAAAAAAATATAGATCAATGGTTTGATAAGTTGGACGACTCTGTTTCTGATTTTACTATGTCAATACGTGGAGCCACGTATGATTTTGATGTGTTTAAATCTCGAACCATGTCTGTTGTGTGTGAGGATGCGATGGTTGGTCGAATAGCTAATGTCAACCAAACTCCATCATCGATGGCTACAACATTGTTGCCACAAGTGAGTGAATCCAATGTGTTCTTTCCTGTGAACAACGTTGTTCTTAAGGACACACCAGTTGGAAGTGGCTTGAAGAAGCCACTACAAAGAAGTCAATATCGGCTTACTTCTAGTAAGATTGAAAACAAGAACCAGGGTCGAGAACCTGGTTACAATCACGTTGAGCATAGCAAGTTCGCGTATGATGGGTTGTCCAAGCAACATCGCAATAGTGTTCAATCCAAACCGCGAGGGGGGCATGAGATCCCACTGCATGGAAGATTGAAGGAGAAACAACATTGTGGGTGGCAAAGAAATTCGCCACACCCACCCTGCTCTAGGAAAATTCAAACAAGGGTTGCCACAAACACTCTTCAGTGTGGAGGTGGTGACCACGTGAAAAACCCCAAGGCCACGAAAGTTGGTGTAACTTACCTAGCTCCTTCGGGTAAGTTTGCCCCAAAGCTGCCGCCGAGTGTGGTGGGGGGCAAGTTCAATCAAACTCGACATGGAGTTGCCACGCCAATGCTGGCTAGGAATAATTTTTCCATGATGTTGGGGCAGGGGGGCAAGCTAAATGCCCGAAAACTTTCAATCTCACGTGAAAATTCAAAAGATACCAAGTGGTTCTGTGATAAGTGCATTAATCAAAATAACCACATGACTGTTGGTGAAGCTTGTAAGCCTCAAACTCAACAACGTCGTAATTGTGTGCAGCTCACAAAACAAAACCAGTCTGGGCAAGCGATGCCACATGGTCGATTTGACAGGACAAAGACGTTAGAAAACTTCAATGTCCCGCCAAGAGTAAAAAACACCGGTGATTTTCTCTGCCACGACCCTGTGGCTAAGATGAAGCCAAATCGAGCTCGTGGAATTTCAAACCAAGGTGTTCGAGCTCGACAAACTGGAGAGCTACAAACCACCAATGATTCCAAAACATCAAAACCAACGCGTGTGAAGCCAGCTGTGATGAATCTTGGACTTTACGGATGGCTTGTTTGGTTTGATCCATGGAGTTGGCAGTGGGTGTGGACTTTTGGCATAATGATTTATGCCAAAGTCTAGCCGCTATTTATTTACTTAGATATTATTAAGTAAATAGAGTGTGGCTAATTTAGGCCACGAGAAAATTACTATATATATAAAAAGTAGTATGGCGAAGCTTGCCGCATCGTTGCGAGCAATATTAAATTTTCAGAATGGGTCGCTTTGGTTTAAAAAAAAAATGCGGCCTGGTTAAAAAAAAATTATTAATTAGCGGCTTTGAGGGAAGGATTATAAATAGAAATAAAAAGTGGACACAAACATAAATCCAACAATTTCAATTAAAACTTGAGATTGCATAATTCATTATTTTTGTTGGTTGATTGTGGGACCTACACCAAACAATCTATGCATTATTTTCCTATTTGCCACTTCCAAATATTGTATTGCGCACAAGGTTCTAAAAGGCGTTAGGCATAAGGGAGGCGCTGGGTTCTTGACTTGCGCCTTGCCCGATTAGGCATTTAGAGCATAAATGGAAAAATTCTCAAATATTTCTTATTTTCTGGAATAATTCATATAATCCAAGTGCATATAAAATTAGCAATGCCTAGTTCTTAACAGTAAACACTTAACATAACAAATAAGGGTTAATTGCATGGTTGGTCACTGAAATTACAAAAAACGTTCATGTTTGGTCACTATAAATATTTAAATCCACTTTTGGTCACTAACTTTACAAAAACCGTTCATTTATGGTCACTCTCCGTTAGCTGCCGTCCAACGCCATTAACGGCGTCCGTTAAGTGATGACGTGGCTGACGGATTTGCCTAATCAGCACTTTTTAACCCCAAAATTGACTGACCCGACCCGCCACGTCATTTAAACCCATCATGTCAGCTAAACCTAAGCAAACCTCTACCCAAACCCGACCAGACCCGCTAACTAAAACCAAACCAGATCAGACCCCCAAAATTGTTTGACTAAAACCCTAATCAAAGACTGCCTCCATCCTGCGCAGCCTTCCTCCCTTTCCGGTGTAAACGTGTAAACGTTTCGATACCCTCTTCCTCTCCCCTTCCTTCATCTCAAATTACAATTCCTCTTCTAAGAATCCCTCCCAACGTTTCTCCTCTTTCCTCCTCCTTGCCCACTCTCACTTCGGCCCCAATCGCTTCGCCGTCTACGACTCCATCCATAGCCGGTGGCGCAACTTCCCTTTACCCATCTCGGCCTTTCTCCCTCGATCCACAGTCGTTGTCGATTCAATTCGCAGTGGTTCCTCAACTCTCCTCACCTCTTCCAAAGGCATCCTCTGCTTCTCTCGTCCGTCGTCCCCTTCTTCATTCCTCGTATGTAATTTATTGACGAGATCTACTCGAGTTGTTAAATTTCCAAACTACCCTTTCCCAACCGACTCCCTCACTCTAATTCCCACCCGCTCTTCCGGATACAAAATCTTCGCCATCTGTCGCGGAATCTCCTCCAGATCCAGCTTTGTATACAACTCTATCCTCCATCAATGGCACCAAGGTGACGGTATCACCCCCAATCTTAGAACCAATAGCCGCCGAGAAGGAGTCATTCACGGACGCTCCCTCTACTTTTACAACGCCGACCCGTACTCGATTGTCCAGTATGATTTGGAGCAGAGGAGATGGGACGGAGCACTCACCATCGATGATGTACTCCCCGATTGTTATGGTGGTCGGTTGTCGTTTATGCGGTTGGTAGGGGACGGAAGATTTAATCAAAGACTCCACCTTCTACGACGACCCGGAGCTGCGGTACTCGATCGAGAAGGTGACCGGGAAGGGAGGAAGGCTGCGCGGGATGGAGGCAGTCTTTGATTAGGGTTTTAGTCAAACAATTTTGAGTGTCTGGTCTGGTTTGGTTTTAGTTAGCGGGTCTGGTCGGATTTGGGTAGAGGTTTGGTTAAGTTTAGCTGACTTTGCGGGTCGAGTCAGTCAATTTTGGGGTTAAAAAAGTGCTGATTAGGCAAATCCGTCAGCCACGTCATCACTTAACGGACGCCGTAAACGGCGTTGCACGGCAGCTAAGGAGAGTGACCATAAATGAATGATTTTTGTAAAGTTAGTGACCAAAAGTGGATATAAATATTTATAGTGACCAAACATAAACGCTTTTTATAATTTCAGTGACCAACCATGCAATTAACCCTAACAAATAACAAGCAATTAGTGACCAATCATATGCTAATAGGTGCTTATAAAGGCAAGAAGCTTGTGCTACGTACCGAGGAGAAGGAAGGAGCAACAATTGACGAGTTTTGACTTTATTTCCCACTATAGCAGCGGAGCGGTGTGAAGGCGAGAAGAGTGATCGATGACTTTCTCCGGCGGTGGCAGAGAGCAACAAATGGGGCGAGAGCTAGGGCGGAAGGCGGTAGCAGATGGGGCGAGAGCTAGGGCGGCAGGCGGCAGCAGATGTTACTTCCCGTGTTTCTGATTTTCTAGGGCAAGAGGCAAGTTTCTGATTTTCTAGGACAAAACGAAGAGTATTGGGTTTAACCGTCTAAGCTCGCCCAGGCACGCATTCTCTCCACTAGGCGCAAACTAAGCGCTATTCCTACCTACTAAGCGCTACCAGTGCCTTTGTGGCCAAGTCAAGGCGATCCTCCACCGCCTAGCGCCTAATTGAGCCTAGGCGTGCGCCTAAGCGCGCCTTCTTGAACCCTAATTTGCGCACAATACATGTATTCAATAAACACAACTCTAACAATAATCACAACTTCCAAACAACCCTTAAATCCCATATTCAAACCCAAAATGTTTGTTTGTTTAAAGTACAATAAAATAGTAATTTGTCAACTGATTAGTGATACGGTAATCAAGATTTGTGATCTAATTAAGTGGGAACTGGGAAGTCCACAACCGTACAACAAGGAGGAGGAGATTAGGGAAAGGTGAGGCGGGCTTAGCTTAGAAGCGAACAGGAGATGGATACAGAATGGGCCCACTACTCAGCGAAACAGTGCAGCCCAATCCAGTCCCACCATTTTCGATGATGATAAACTATAATAAAAACCTTCTCACTTTTCCGATTTATAAATATTTTTTTGGAATGAGTATTTGAGTGAGTTATTTGGTCACAAATAACTTATTTGGCAATATTTTATTAAAATGAGTTATTTGGGTAGCGAGTTATTTACAAATAACTCGTTTCACTCATACCCCGTGTTATTTCGAAATAACTCGTTTTTTTCACTATGCTTTTACCAAATATCACATGTTAAATACAACACAATGGGTCGTTTGGATGGAGTATTTGTATGAGTTAGTTGGGTTCAAATAACTCACATTGAGTTATTTGGGCACAGATAACTCGTTTGGTAACGGTTTACTGAAATGAGTTATTTGGACAGTGAGTTATTTACAAATAACTCAAAACGAGTTATTTGAAATAACTTATACTCATGTGTTATTTCGAAATAACTCGTTTTTATCACTCTGCTTTTACCAAATACCACATGTCGAATACCACATTTGCATGGTTCAACCAAACGAGATACTTTATTTCAATTATCATTGAAATAACACTGAAATATCACATGAATAATAAATGAGTTATTTGACTCTACAAATACCACATTGACAATTAACCCATCCAAACGTTGCATGATTCTACCAAACAAGATACAGAAATAACACGGAAATATTACATGAACAAGAAATTATGGGTCGTTGGATGACTTATTTGTATGAGTTATTTGGGTTCAAATTATGTCAATGAGCTATTTGGACACAAATAACTCGTTTGGCAGCGTTTTACTGAAATGAATTATTTGGACAACGAGTTATTTACAAATAACTCAAACCCATGTGTTATTTCGAAATAACTCGTTTTACTACTCTGCTTTTACCAAATACCACATGTCAAATACCACATTAGCATGGTTCAACTAAACGAGATACTTTATTTCAATTACCACTGAAATAACACTGAAATACCAATGAACAATAGAGTTATTTGACTCTACAAATACCACATTAACAATTAACCCATCCAAACGACCCCATTTAACTCTACAAATACCACATTAACAATTAACTCATCCAAACGATCCCTTTTCTCTCTTTTTTTTTTGCTGGGTACATCACTTTTTATCGTTTAGTCTCGCTGCCGAGTGTCATCTCTATAACATCCGCATAAATTTTCTCGTTTAAGATATTGTCCGCTTTTAGTAAAATATTATCCTTGCATAGTTTGATTAATCATTGTAATATAGTGATTCTTTTAGATGTCATCCATTTTCTACACGGCTTCGTAGTTTCATTTTCGAGTTCGTACAAATACTTTTTCATTCACACCAAAACAAATCTTGTCAATTATTAATCTCTTCTATATTACTTGTTGTCTGTTGATATAAGGTTGCGTAAAGTGTTACAGTCTCTCTTCTTACCTCACTGTTTGTGGCGTTTTGCATCTGTAATTCCCTTCAATTCGTTATTCATCTGCTGACTCTTGGGGATCTTTGTGACTTTCCTAAGGCAATCTTCTCCCTTCAAGTGTGTATACATGGAGCCAAATTACTTGACCTCTTAGCTCAATTTAGACGCGTTAATTAGTCAATCTTAACAAGAGATAAGATAGATGACAAAAATTGTTTGATAAATCACCAATAAAAAAGTAGCAGTATCTCCATTCTTGGTTAAAACATAAAAACATACACTTTACTCATTGACAGTTTTATACTGCAGAAATTAGAAATGAGACCTTCTACAGTGAGATCCACGTCTTCGAACCAAAGAGAGAGAGAGAGAGAAAAGAATAGGAAAATGTTGTAGTAATTTTCGAATGACATACCCGATTTTAATTATCTTATCCATAGAATAACTAGCGGGTCGTTTTGATGCATCATTTTGGTTATGTGATATTTCAAATCAAAATGTCGCAATTCTCTAAAAAAAAAAAAATTCTTCAAAATGTCGCATTATTTTGCTATGCGATATTTCGTGTGGTATTTTAGTTTGGAATGTGGTAATTGGGTCTAATTGTCCTGTTTGTTTGGATAAAAGAAAAATAAAATATTGTGATGTTTCAACACTTAGAGAAGGGACAGAGTGAAAGACGAGGTGGGGAGATGAGTTATTTGAAATAAATTTGGAAGTGACTAGATATTTCAAAGAATTCAAAACGAGTTATTCCAATTGGCTTATAAACAAAATATCACATTCTATTTTAATTTTGTCCAACAAATTGTTTCGAAACTCATCAAATTATCTCGTCCAAACGACCCGATTTGGTGTTCGAATAAAATGCCGGGGAAGTTGTTTTAAATAATAAAATCAAGATCACCCTTTCTAAGCAGTAGTACCCCAAAATGTGCACTTTGACATTTTGGACTGATATGGAAAAAAAAAAAAAGCGAACAATCCGTATTATTTAAAAATCCTTATCCCACCCACTACAAAGAGTTGGTTAGTTGGAATATGCCTTGTATCAAATGTCAATCTATCATCTTCATCTTCATGTTCCCTTCTTTTCCTTTCTTCTCCATTCCCAGCTCCCTTCCTTCTTGCGCAATCTATCTATCTAATCCCTACCTTCTCCATTTCTTTTATTTCTTTGCCATCCTATCCCAGACCAAATTCTCCCCCGCGCGTCGTTCTCACCGCCAGATCCACCCCTCACATTTATAGTAAGCGCGTGGGATCCTGCCATTCCTTAATCCGCACCGCTCTTTCCTAATCTTATTATTAATCAACTATTATTCCCCACGGGCTCGCTCCAGTCCACCACCCTAATCTTACACAAAATCCTGTAATCACGTTCAAAATCATCATTAGTTTATCGCTGAGCTTTGGATTTTCCGTATGCAGGTTCAAAACGACATCGTACAGTGTAAACACCAAGACAGAGGCTTATATTTCTATATATGTATATATTTGTTGTATATTGACATTTTTGTCCAAACATAATAAAGCAACAGTTTCAAACAAACACCTCTCCAAGAGGCAAAGATATGCGGCGAAACGAAACAAGCCTCAATCACTGCAATCCAACGGTTCCAGATTAAGCAACGTGGACGGTGACAGATCATTACACTTTGCACTCTGACAGTGGCAGCAGGTCACGCCAAAATTTCCTACCCTTCTACTCATTGGGCCACGGCTCCCCCCCAGCTGGCCCATTCATAGAGTATTTAAATAAACTCAATAATTAAATTACCTTTTTAAATTTTAATCAGTCACTTCCCCACCAAAATTAAAAAAATAAAGAAAAAAAAACATAACCCTTTACATGCCTTAAAAGGTAGCAAAAATCCAAGTAGAGGCAGCCGACACTTGGCGCTTCCCCGCTTGCTCCCGTTCAACCAAAAAAAAAGTAAACACAGAGCAGAGAATTTCTCAGCCCAAAAACACAGAAGAAAATTTGAGAAAACTAATTCGAAAATGTCAAAGCTGTAGCCTTTCTTTTCCATGTCCATCGCGCTTATCTCTTTAGCTAATGCCCACAACTTTTTGTTTGTTTGGCTTTTTATTCGTCTGCTTCCTTGCCTCGTTTCCTTTCCTAATGTGGACTTTACATTATTGAATCCAACTGATCACCAATCTCCCCCTTTCCTTTTCCTGCTCTCCTGGGTTTCTTCCCCTTTTTTCCCAATCAGCTTGGACCCGTTTCTGTTTTCACCCACCTCACAAATCAAGCTCTGCTGTTTCGAAGATATGCAAACAGTACGAATTGGTTTGTGTAAGAAGCGTTTATGATCAATTTTGACTGCCAGAGCTCAATCCTTGCTGGGTTTTCTGTAATCGGAGCTCTTCTGGGCCGTTCAATTTTCTTGGTTTGTAGCTGACCTGGAAGAGGGTTTTCTGTAGATTCTCTTCAATTAACCGTGTTGGTCCGAATGGGGACGAACTTGAATTTCAGGAACTTCACCAACGACTTCGTTTCCTCCTCCGACGCCGGCCGGCAGCAGCAGCAACCGGTGACGCCGTTAAACTTCCCGTTGGCAAGGCAGTCGTCAATATACTCTTTGACATTTGACGAGTTCCAAAGCACGGTGGGTGTTCCGGGGAAGGACTTTGGGTCGATGAATATGGACGAGCTGCTCAAGAACATATGGAGCGCGGAGGAGAATCAGAATCTGAACATGGCGGCGGCGGCGCTGCCGGTTCATGACGGTCTGCAGCGGCAGGGGTCGCTAACCCTGCCCAGGACTCTGAGCCAGAAGACGGTGGATGATGTGTGGAAGGACATATGGAGGGAGTACGGTAGTGGAAGTGGTGCAGCTACTGAGAAAAATGAGGTTGTCCCACAAAGGCAGCAGACCTTAGGGGAAATGACCTTGGAGGAGTTTCTGGCGAGAGCTGGTGTCGTTAGAGAAGATAATAGTAGTGGTAAGACACATGTAGCAGTAGGAGGGAAGGTTCAGCAAAGCAATGGAGGTGGTGCTGGTGGTTTCTTTGCTGATTTGTCTAGACAAGGGAATAGCAATCACAACAGCACTAACAATGGTTTTGGAATGGTGGGTTTGATTAGTAGTAATGGTAACGCTAATCCGATTTCGATGCAACCGGCATCGAACTTGCATTTGAATGTGAATGTGGATGGTGGTGTCAGATCAAATCAAGTTCAATCACAGGTACAGCAGCAGCTGTCGCCGCTGCCACAGATCTTTCCAAAGCAGGCTAATAATGGAGGGAGTTATGGGCTGTCACTGCAGGGGATTGGTGGTGCTAATGGGTTGATGCAAGGTGGGATGGTTTCACCGGCTAGCCAGATTTCGTCAGATGGGATAGGGAAGAGCAATGGGGACACTTCTTCTGTGTCACCTGTTCCTTATGTGTTTAATGGAAGTATGAGGGGGAGGAGACCTAATACTACAGTTGAGAAGGTGGTTGAGAGGAGGCAGAGAAGGATGATCAAGAATCGAGAGTCAGCTGCTAGGTCGCGTGCTCGTAAGCAGGTAATGAGACATCTTACAATCTAACAACAGGTTCTTGTTTCATGGAGGCTTAACAGGTGGGTTTCTGCAGGCTTACACTATGGAGTTGGAAGCAGAAGTTGCAAAATTAAAAGAGGAGAATGATGAACTTAGGAGGAAGCAGGTTAATCTTTATGTTCCTTTGTTTGCTTTGCTGAATCAACTTGTTTCACTCTGTTAACCTATTTAGCTTAGCTGATGATGGAGGTTTTGGCTTGCTTGCTGCAGGACAAAATCATGGAGGTGCAGAAAAATCAGGTGTGCCTTTCTGAAAGTTTCTGACCTTCAATGTGGAGATGCACTTTTAGCCATTTTTTCTAATCCATTGGGAATTTGTTTTGATGGTGTGTGCGGAACAGGTGATGGAGATGATGAGCATGGAGAATGGAGGGAAGAGGAGGTGCTTGCGACGAACACTGACCGGTCCATGGTGAACAGTTTTTCTGTTACATAGAGGATTGGGAGGGAGAGGGGAGAAGGGTTCTTGCTTTGGTGCATGGGAGAAGATGATCTTCTGAGGATGGTAGTCTGTAGTTTGGAAGTTGTTTCCAGATCATGGGTTTATAGCTGATTTGTGCATAGGCTAACCAGACCAATAGTTGATTAAATTCATGGCCTTCTTTCTTTATATCCGTTACAAAAAAGATGGGAGGGTTTTTGTTGGCCTGTAAATTATTTCTTGTTCATCCCCTTATCCTTGTGATTGTTCTACTATCATCCCTCTATCGAATCTTTTATCGTCGAGAATTACAGTGAAATAGAAAAGAAAACATGTTGATCAATCTTTTTCCAAAGTTCTGGTTTTTCTATCGATTTAGATCATGAATGATAAGATTACTTTCAGCCTGCAGTCTCTAATTTGGAGCTTAATCGCAAAAAATACAACATTTGCTGAATTTGAAAGGACAACAAACATGAAACTGAAAGAGGAAACCCTAGATTCTGTCTACAAGTTGCCAGATGTGGAATCCATGTCCTTCCAGGAGATCATCTTCCTCCTGTCCCTTCCTCTATATGACCTGGCAAGAATCATACCACGGACCGGCTTGGACAAACCAACATCAACCACATGGGTATTCTTTTCACCAGGTGATGATGCTTCATCATCCATCAGATAGTCGAACAACATGGCGAGACAGCGAACTTGATGGGCTAAGATGTTGTTTTCTTCATCACTTGGCACTAGCTTCAGTATATTGAGGTTCACCTAACAAATCATCAATCCCAACAAGATAAACATTAGCTTTCTCCAAATATTCTGACATCCATCCAGATACATTCAACTAGGACTTTAAAATTGCTCACCTCTGCTTCTATTGCACGAAGTTCGTTGTACGATCTAGAGCGATTGTCGCCTTCATCTTGGCTTCCTTCTGAAATAAGTAGGCTCACGCAGAACAGAGGCGGCCTAAGAGGGTACTCCATGCTGATCTTAATCTGCCATGGCAGACAAGGGCAATTATGTCAAAAGGGTTCTTAACTTACTGAAGCATTTGCTTGTAATCCATAGAACTTCACAGTACCTTTGCTTCTAACTTCACATTTCTGCCTTCACTCAGTTCTCTTGCCAAGACAAGGGAGTACTCTTTAGCACCAAAATCAACCCAAGAATCCAAGGATAGTTCAAGGCGTTGAATAGAAGCCATATCTTCGTTATCTTGCTCATTAGTGGCCAGCTCGTCATGATCACTATCAAAATCCAAAGTCGGATCTAAATCCTCATCGTATTTCTTAAAGCTATGTGATTTTCCCTTGCTAAATGGGGAGATAACAGTCTTTGAGATCAAAGTCAGCTGCCTAGACTGCTCTGCACTGGATGATACCTTTGAAGTAGAAGTAAGCTGCTTCATATCGTTTGCCATCGCGGAACCAGCCTGAAGCAAAGATGGGAGCTCCCCATCTTCCCTCACACCTTCTAACCCTCCCTTTGAAGTGCCGGTTCGTCCATCGGTGTCAATATTCATGGATTCCTCAACTTGCTCTGTATGTAAAGAAGGATGGCTAGGTGGGGTTCCTATTGATGACCAACCATCCAAACTGCATAAAGAAGAATGTAGAGCCCAAGGAACGCTTTCACAATTCAGAGGAGGCCACTTTAGCTTCATAAGTGAACCAAGCTGCTCCCTGTAAGCCACAATAAACAGAGAATTCCAAACTTTAAACAAAAACTCATTAATGAACTGATTAGTTTATAAATCATAGCAAAGGGAGGATGCAAGGAAAAGGAAAACTCAAATTGCGAAGCAATTAACATGTCTTATAATATGAAAAACTTTATTTGAATAGAGGCCACAACAACCAGTGCAAGCCAGGCAATCTAGGGTTTAAGAGCTACTATGCCAGTTGGCCATCCAGCAACATACAGTTGATTTTCAAGTTTATCAATTCTACGCCCTTGATCACAAAACCCCTCTAACTATAAAAAACAATGACTCACGCAAGAGCCAGCTGAGCCCTTTTCCGAGAGCGTATTCTTTGGACAACTGTCTCAACCCGATTCTGCTGTCGATATAACGATAACCCAGATACAACATCAGCTTTAGACGTTTCGCCACTTGAATTTTCAAGACTACCAAGTAACGGTGCAATCTCTGGTAAGAAATCGATCCCTGCCAAATGTTGGGCCCACTTATATGGACGAGAAGTTCTCTTTTCATCAAAGGAAAGACCATCACCGGTAGTGAGCTTTGCAGACTGCAATGAAACCAAAGTATGACAGCAATATTAGAAAATAAACCAACAATCAACAAAAGGAGAATCATGTCTTTTTAATAGTGCAAGAATGGCACAAGAAACTGAGAATATCTTTACCTGGTGCGGAAGTTCATGGCCAGTATCATCAGGGAATAAGTTACACAGAATGCTGTTCTCAGTTCCCTCATGTGAACCTTCTACTCCAACACATACAACATTTAGCTTTAACAGGTATTCAAACTTCAAAGTAATGAGCTTTGCAGACTTCGGATCAGAAGCCTCATCATCAAGTATATGAAGAATGAGCTTAAGCGGGTGAACTTGATGAACCCCTGCCAGATCAGGATTTTCCTTACTAGGTGCCCTTTTTGGTCGTTTTCTCCTTCTTTGGGCATCATCTTCATCATCAGGTACATCATCTTCAATCCTCAAAGTCTCCACATTTGCAGATGCACCTGAACAATTACAATAACATCTCAATTCAGTTTCTTAGGCTACTTCAAGTTTGTAGAGCATTAAATGCACAGCAAAGTACAGACAAGCTATGAAACTATAACTGCTAGCTCAGAGAAGACTTGGCAAAAGAGTCAAGCTATGAATTACTGTTTTCTTTATTTGCTTGCTGACGAGCAAATGTTTGAGCATCTTTCAAACTCCCAACAATTTCCAGGTCAATCTCTTCCCCAAACGCCTCCTTTTGAGCCACCAACTGTGAGTAAATCACGTAGAGTGGAGGAGGAAGCAGTTCTGCTGAACTATGCTGCTTTAACTTCTTCGTATGCAGAACCCCTAATTGGTTCTGTACAGGCAGAGATGCTTTCTTGAGGGACTTAAGGTGTGATGGCAGACTTGACAAAAACTTCTTCCTATTAGCAATCATCTCCGCAAGACTTTTCTTCTGTAACTCCAATTTCTCCCGAAGCTTGCAGAGCTCTTTCCGCTGATTTCAACCAACAACATTTCGCAATCAGAATGCCACCATGTCCAAAACTCACTTCAAGCGTATTGCAGTACCCCAAATCGAATATATTCTGCTGCGCGTTTACCTGGTGCAGCTCGTAGTTGAGCCTTTTGAGCATCAAATTGTGGGAGCCATCGCTGGACAAGACGGAACTCTTGATATCTTCAGGTGCATCACGGAAGAAATCTTCTTCAGGGACGAGTTCAATGTCTGGATACTTGGACTTGAAGTCCTTACAAGCCTTGATAGCTTTCACGTAGTGGCCCTTCTCATACATCAAGTTATGGAGCTGGAGAGTCGTGAAATCCACCGGCGCCTTCGCTTTCTCCGTCTCCGTCTTCGCTCGATCTTCGTGCAGCAAAATCGACCTGTTCGCCTACAAAATTCTTCCGTTCGAAAGTCAAAACCCTAGACGGATAGAAAAAGCACAAAAGGAGATCGAAAACCGAGAGATTTTTTTTTTTGTCCGGCGGCAGACCTGGCGGAGGGTGATAAAGTGGAGAAACGTCTGAGTAACGAGCTCCCGGAGCTGGGATTTTGAGTTGCCGTCCTTTTTGACGGAGAGAATCTGGGAGACGATCTCCTCCACTAAAGCTTTGCTTTCGCGAAGCCTGTCGTAGGCTGACTTCCCATTCTTGAGCAGCTGCGAGTCTTCGTCCATGGCGACCGCCTCCACTATCTCGCCGTCCTCCATCATCGCTCCGTTTTATAGTCGGCCACTGAGCCCTCCGTCTCTACTGCTTCACCGGTGACCAGACTTCGTTTACAGTGCTCGCTCTACGCGAGAAAGGGATTTTCTTCTCTCTTCTCTCGACTGGAATGATTAAGCGGCGCCGTTTTAAGGATTAGTGGCTTATTTGTTAGTTACCAAAAATTTGGTGATCAATTCTGTAATAATTCAAACTATTTAATCCGAAGAAATTCGAGACGGGCATATATCAAAGCGGAGTTGAATTCGCCTTGGTCGCGCCAGTAGGCTTCTGTCGGTCAGTTTCCCTCTTGACTTGAGCTGACCGTCGCCGTCGCCGACAGCGATGGAGGAAGGTGAAGAAGGAAGGTCAAGCTTCCAAGCTATTCGAGCTCTCGGATCCCTGTTCAAGCTTACTGAAGTCTACATATGGTTACCCTCCTCCGTTTTCCCTTTCTGTGAATTCTTCCCCGGAAAACTTACCGTTTCATGCTTCGCTTTAATCGAATATCGACTTCTCTGTGCAGGGACGACGGCTCAACGGAGACGGTAGAAGTGTCCATATTCCCGGAATCCATTGTGAGTTACCTCGTGTCTGTTGAGCTTCTGGTTTCAGTTTCGGCGGCAATTTGGAATTTTTTGTGTGTTCTGGTAATTGACGGCGATGAGTTCTTTATATTTTTTGTTTGCTTGGGTCCTTGGGACACAGGAATCGCCTCCAGAGAAGGACGATACCACCTCCGATAGTCCTGCAGTTGCTACTGGTATGTTATGTAGTTGTACTGTTGTAGACTTGTAGTAAGGGTGGGGAACATTTTGGGAGATTTTTCACGCTTTGTCTTTAATGCATTCTTGGTGAATGAACTGTTCGACGATTTGTCTCTGAGTTGGTGTTATTTCATTGGTCTTTTCTTTGTTCAGATTTTGGCCCTTCCACGGAGGATGACGAATTGAGCAAACAAATGGATGCTCTAGGGCTTCCCCTTGCTTTCCAGTCGAATAAAAAGGTATACTATCGAGATTAACCTTTAGAGATAGTTAGCTACCTGTAATGCATATAGATGGGGCTCCATAAACATGCTGGGAAGTTTTCAGCTTTGTAGGTGGATTACCTGTAGATTGTTGTGGGGAATTATGAATAAATCTTGTGTTACCATCTTACCAAATGGTTGAAGCGGGGAACTTAGGTCTGGATTTCTGGAATGGCATAGGGGGCATCCATGCTGGTGTCAGCTTCCAATAGTGTTCTTTAGAAATAATGAACTTTTACCGTTACTGCTATCAAAGCTTGTTATTTCCTACAACTGAAGATTAGTTCCATTTCGTTGCTGGCACTGGCAGATAAAGAATAAGACCAACAAAGGCAAAAGAAAAGGGGCGGTTATGAAGCATGCTCACAATCATGACACCACTGCTAATGAATCATTGAAAGTTTCCAAAGTGAGTGAAGCAGGGACTGTATCTCCTACTGTTTTGCATGATAACGAAAGCAATTCTATATGTTGCATATCAATGCTGGGCACGAGTGAGTCATGTTACTATGATGTTTCTGTGGATACCAGCAATTCTAAAGATCTATGTATTGAAGATTCCGAGAGTCCAACTAAGGTTCCTCCCGAGCCAATGTTTGCTGATCAGTGTGGTGAATGTGAGAGGGGTCTGACTCTATCAGGAACTATTTACATGACTAACGATGACTATGATGAAAAGAATACAATTTCGGGCGGTTCAGATGCAGCGACTCCAGACATGGTTGATGGCCCGAAAGAAGTTGTCGATTTGATGGAGAAGGATTGCCTACATGACTACCCTGTTGTTCACAATCTTCAAGAGTGCGAGAACCACATGGAGTGGCCTGAATTTTCTATGGCTGCAGTGCCCCAGGGTTCAGAAGTGCTTGGAGATAATGGGATAGAGAGTCATGACCAGAATGGTGCTTTTGGGGATTGGGCGGTATACTGGGATTCTTTCTACATGAGGAATTACTTCTATAATGCAAAAACAAATAGCTCTACATGGTCCCCACCCCCTGGAATGGAGCATCTTGTATGCATTAGTCGTACTAATCTGTCAGATGACGTGATTGTTGGAGACTATGGGATAGACGGTGATCCTTCTGTTTCCTGTGGCTTGTTGAAGTGTTCTGGATCATTTGAGAAACCTGCTAATGATAGTAGAATAGCAGATCAGCCATCCAATGAGGTCTGTGATGGGGATGGACTTGCTTCTGAAAGCACTTTGCTAAGCTTGACTTTCTCGACCATCAATGGCTGTTTGGAGAATGCAGGCGAACAGGAGGGCAATGATAAAGATTGTCTTGGTGATATTCCCCAGCAAACGGCTTTGGAGGAGCATGGCAATATTAACAGGTAATACATATCTTTGTGGTTTATCTCATTTTGGGAGCCTTGATTTCATATCAGGGTTAAGCTATATTTATCTAGTTACCACTGTTTGAGTGTTATCGCAATTATCTCTAAGAAGCTAGGATGAATGCTAATTGCTACAATTATCAGCATGTCTTCTACGGGGAAAAAATGCTGACATCTGTCTTGTTTTCAACCTTGCTAGTGTGATCAACGATGATCTCACTGTGGATGTTGTTAAGCATAAGGAACATAAAAACACTGAGAATGATGAGCCGGATACTGAACCTGATTTTCTTGTTATCAAAAGACATAGGAAAGGAAGAAGGAAGAGAACACGATGTAGATCTTCCAAGGATAGTGAAGGTCAATTGCCTTTCTCTCTCTCTTTCTCTCCCCCCCCTGTTTGTTTCAGTTTCTACCAATTCCTGTTAGTTTCTACCAATTCCTGTTCTTCTTCTGATTCATTGTATAAACAATTCAATTGCCTGTAAAAGAAATGTTGTCTGTAGTGACATTGGTTTTAATACTGTAACTGCACTTAAATAGGTTGGTAATCCTGTATTCAGCATGTGTTTTTAATCCACAAATGCCGTATTCCTGGCTTATGAAAAGTTACTTTTGCTAATTGCAATTAGTGCCTAGACTGACCACACAGCTTTCGTTACTTGCCAAGACCAAAGTTCAGATTTTTCATTCGTGTCATAATGAAATGTGAATAAAGTAAAACAATATGGAGGTCTATGTTCGAAATAAGTTGAGGTGGTTGTGTGACTTATCAGTTCAATACTTTGTATGAGTGGTGTCATGTCTTGGTCATTCAGTCTTCTTATGATCACTGGTTTGCTTTGAACAGATCTCCAAAGTCAAGTTGTTCCGGAGGAGCTTTCTGCCTCTCTTGAGAAGTACTGGTGTCAGCGATACCTTCTATTCTCTAGATTTGATGACGGTATAAGAATGGATGAGGAAGGGTGGTTTTCTGTAACACCTGAGCTAATAGCTGGGCATCATGCTCTGCATTGTGTTGATGACATTGTTATTGACTGCTTCGCAGGAGTTGGTGGAAATGCTATCCAATTTGCTCAATGGTTGGTGCTTTGTTCTCCTCGTCTCTTTATTGTGAAGTTACTTTTAATTGATGGAATTCTGTAATGCTGTAAGAGTATCCTCTTCTCATTTGTTTCACAAGTTATGGCAATTATCTGGAGAACTATGCACTGATATGTGTTGGCCTTTTAGGATTTCTCAGAATATAAGATCTCCTTACTTTAACTGACGAAGGTTTATTAGATATGTATCTGACTTTTGGCGCTCTTGTTGATGTGTGATTTTTTTTTTGTATATTTCAGGTGCCAACATGTTATTGCAATTGATATAGATCCACAAAAGATGGACTATGCCCATCACAATGCTACTATCTATGAAGTTGATGACCATATAGATTTCATAAAGGGGGACTTCTTCAATTTGGCACCAAAACTGAAGGTAGTAAAACGATAACTTTATGCACATTAACAAGTTTGGCTTTCTGGCTTGTATGGTAAGATATGGATATATAATATGTTTTATTTCTACACAGTTTTACCTCTATAAACCTTAAAGTTTCAGGGTAATTCTGGCTTCCACATGAAAATTACTTCTAGTCATTTTTTTTTGTTTCCTCCTTTTCCCGATTCTTGTGAGGTTAGACTTTCATGATTCATCTCTGCTGCTTGAGGATTTGTGCACTTGCTTTGATGAGTGTTCAATAATTGTTGACTTCTTTTGTAAGGGAGCAGGGGGCTGTATCTTCTTATATCAAGAAAGAACTTTGGCACTGGTTGTTATAACAGCGTATAGATAATGTGTTACATTTGCTATTTCACTTGCATCCGTGCATTCTCATTTGAATTTAGTTATTTTCATATTCATGTGTGGTTTCCCAGTCTGCTACTACCCTATGTGATACCTTTCTCTTTTGCAGGGACTGGCTGACACAGTGTTTCTGTCGCCACCTTGGGGTGGCCCGGATTATGTTAAAATGGAGACTTATGACATCAATATGCTTAAACCACACGACGGGTATTATCTTATTTAGAACTTTTTCTGTCCCTATACTCAAGTAGCTCTTTATCCTCTCTGATCTTCAGTGTACTTATACAGGTATATTCTCTTCAACACTGCAAAGCAACTTGCGCCAAAAATTCTAATGTTCCTCCCAAAAAATGTCGATCTAGATCAGTTGGCCGAGTTGGCTCTATCTGCTAATCCTCCTTGGTCTTTAGAGGTACATACATCATCACCTTTTCCCCCCACTTTGCTTCACTTTCCAGTTTCCCTCGGCTTAGTATTTCTTGATGTAGGAAGAAACCATATTACCGTTTGTTCTCTTTACTAAAGTATTTTGCCATGGTTCCAGGTAGAGAAGAACTTCTTGAATGGCAGGTTGAAAGCAGTAACAGCTTACTTCCGCGACACAGCAGTTCATGGACGATAAAACCCCACTTGATTTAGCACTGACTTTCGAGGATACACCTCCAAATTTGCCATTATATCTAAGCATAACATTTAACAAGTAGCGGCTGAAGTTGAATACCAGTGGTAGTAGGCTAGTAGCTTTGGTAACTTATGGACTTGTGTGAGAAGCTGCTGTCGTACTGGTTGTAAGGAAAACTCGTGCTCAAACCAAATTCTTGGAAAGCAGCCAACTTTAGAAATTCATCATTGTTCAGATTAACAAGCAAACCAATTAGGTGGGTGTATATACCCATACGATTTTGTTATGACTTCTCTGTTTGAGTTTCTTATGAAGCTTCTTTAATCAGAATGCCAATGCCAGGCAGGCTGGTAGAGGAAGCAAGGAAGGAGGACGTCAACCTATCATCGTAGCAGGTACAACAAGTGTTTAGATTCCCACCTAAATTAGCTACATCTCCTACTCTTATTAAGCAGTTGCCAAGTTGTTTTTATAATTCCTAGTGCCCCCCTCTAGTTTAGTACTAGTTAGTTGAAGATTTTCTGTAGCTCGAAGTTGTACAGCTACCCCATCTATTCTGACAGCTTCCTCTGTGTTGCAACTTGCATGTGGGTCGCTAATCAAAAGGTTGACATTAGTGTAGTTTTCCTTTTGGGTTGGGATTAAGGGTTGGAGCTTTGATGGTCAACTAACCCTTTAAGCTAAATAGGGACCATCTACCTTCTGGGCTTCAATAAGTTCTGAACTTTGACCTTTTACCCTCTGTTTCCATATTTAGGTATAGTGATAAATAAGCAGTTATCACATTGGTAACCAATGGTTACGGAGGCGAAAGAAAAGCAGCTAAGCTATGAATGCAGTGGTTGGAGCATTTGGTTATGAAGCTGAAACGGATGGATACACATTTGATTGTGCTCTGTTTCTGTTTGGAGAAATCAAACATTTGTCAGGGCCTCTCTGTTTTTGTGTGTGGTGTGGTGCGAGGGTCTTGTTAGGAAATTGAATCCTGAAAACGACCTGAGGCTGAGGTTGGGTTGGGTCAGTTCATTATGAAAGACAACCTGGCCGGCACCGGCTGCTACTCTTTTTGAAATTTCTATTGGTGGGTCAGTTCATTATGCAAATTCTTAGATACCTACTGACCCGACTGAACGATGAGGATTGGGTTGCGTCCGTTTGTTTACAAGGTCAGTTTAGAGTCTGGTCATTTTTTAACCTTGTAATGTCTGGGTAGGATTGGGTCAACTTGGTACCGGGTCACTTTAAGTACTATAATTGCAAACTAAAATGATACAAATGTGATAAAAGTGTAACTTTATCACCAATATTTATAGACCTAATTTGTAAAAAAGAAAAAAATAGGTACTCCATTGTAAGAAAACATAAATTTGGCTACTAAAATATAATTTTAAAAAATCTCTGTATTGATTTGAGCCGACTCACCGGCTGGTCCTAATTCTTGAGGCTCAGACAGAATAAGGAAACAGGAGAGCTAGTAAGTTTTATAAATTGGCCCTGCAGCGACGGGCAAGACAGGGTTCTTATAGGGTTAGCAACGGTTCAGGCCTAGTTTCAGCCATAAATTTTGTTACCTTTCATCTTGTTTTTTTAGTTGGATTCAATGGTAATTTGAGAAGAATCTTTGTGAAAGGGTAGATTCAAATGTGAAATCCCACTCGAATAAGTCTTGACTTGAGAACTTAAAGCCAGGATTACAATCTTGTTGTGTATAAGTGAGAAGAGTTTTGATTCCTTCCACCTGCTGACAATCGCATTTCATTCAATCTGGGAGCACGGTGGGCAGGTAAAAAGCAGCAGCAGCTGCTATGAAGTGGAATAATTACATGTGTTTTGACTTTCAACAACTGGGCTGGACTGGAAATCAACGCTAAACCTCTTTTAACAGCTAATTATATTAGTGACCGATCTTATTAGCATATCTATATAGAAGGATAGCCGGCCCTAGACTATAACGAACAACTCTAGGCACGCATCTTATTCAATACAGAGGGATCCAGGGTGGTTGGTTTCGTGATTTGCATTTGCATGCATGTGTCAGAAAGGAATTGCTAATGTACAAAATTACAAATTGATCCTCCGATTCGAAAGAGAAAAGAGGGGGCACGGCACGTGCCTTTTGATCATTCTCACGCTGGCACGAGATCGGTTATGCTAGCGATTGTACCTCCACTTTCCATGGCGGAGACATGTGTAATTAGGTTGTAATAAGATGATTGTTATTATAATTTTTTTTTGTTAGTTGCTTTGTAGTGGTGGTAATTCAGATCCGCCTCAATGGGTATTCCCACGCCACTTCGTAATGAGGTAAATAAAACTCGAGTCGTGCTAGAATGTGGAGGGTCTTAATCCGATCGATACATAAAACAGGGTAGGCATGGGTATAGCTGTCGTCCCGTCTTGTTCCGCCTCATACGAATTATATGTATCTGTTTGTCAAACTCTCAATATTTCTCACCTTGTTGTTTCGGATTGCCTTCCTTTCCTTGGCCGACATCATCATATATTCAATTAACCCATTGGTTGATATGTTTTGCGAAATGGGAGAACATGAACATCAACCATCGTTGAAAGCAATGGGATGGTGGCTGCTTGGCAATTCCGACGACGACACTAGCTGCTCAACATCATAAACATGGTAGGATGAAAATTGGACGAAATCAATCAACCGATCACAGAGCATGGGACAGGGCGGGACAAAGCGTGTGTTTAGTGATACCCGCCTCAAATTGGGCCGTTGCCATCCCTATTGCTATGTTAATTTACAGCACTAAGTAATTAACCAAAGAGAAGTAGGGGTTTAAAAGGAGGATTATGCAACAAGCACGAGAGAGGCTAATCCGGAGGAAGCCTATAATTCGTGCCCCCCAGTTAATAATCAAATGTTGTCGCCCATTATCTTGGGGTTCTGTGAAAGCAAAAAAATGCGTTACTGCCACTGCCACTCTCTCTTTTTCCCGGGATTCACATCATTATAATTACATGGCATCATCATTGTTGCCTCGCCTTTAATTTGAACTAGTTATAGCTCTAATCTTTTATTGATGGAAAAAACTAGACAGACTATAATATCAGTTCAAGGGTGTGATGGGGGAAGGAACACAATCAAATTGGAGGGACGAGATAGAGATTAGAGAGGGATGAACAATATTTTACTCTTTTTTTTTTACTGGCGTACACAGTGATTGTTAAAGCTCAATTAAAAAGAAAATCACGTAATATGAAATAGATAATTACATACATTACCTCGACGGACGGACATGAATCATTATATTATGAATAAAACATTGCATTCCAAATGCGATTAGTTTTGTTCCATTAACCAACCTATGGCTTTCAAAAAACTAAACCCCAACATATAATTATTAATTAGTCTATAGAACTAACCCATCCCTATCCTTTCTTTCTTTTGAACCAATTATTTAACTGCTAAAATAGCCCGCCCATCCATATAGACCCAACCGTTGTTTGAACAACTAATTTGAAAAGAGGAAATTTCCCACGCAAAATCCAAACAAAACCTTCGCTAAGCACTCTCCAACCCAGTTTGGTGTATTATTCAGTTTGGTGTATTATTATTTTGCAACACCAGGCTCAGTTTCATCCGTTCCGTTGTCATCTTCTCCGTAACGGTAAAAAAAAAAAAAAAACAGCATACCCGAGAAATAACAGAAAAGAAATCACATCAGTGCATAACGGACACCGCCCCTCAAATGATTTCTTCTCTCCCCGACATGAAATGTCGTATGTCCTCCCAAAACCTGTCTTGTGGACAAATTTTTCACAGATTTTTCTATTGCCCCCGCGCCACTTATCATCATTCATGCAGAGATGCCACCGCTTGTGGACAAAGAAAACGAAAGAGCAAGAACGAAGAGATAAAAAACGCAGATGTCAATGTTGCCCCCCGCCTTGTCTGACTATCTGGGACCCTTTCGGCTATGTTCTTCGCACTTACGCCATCTCCAATAGGAGAGTTGCAAAATGACAAATGATATTCATATAATGGAAAAGGAAAAAGCTTTGAACAAAATTAGTCGAGTGTTTTATTCAGATAATTCGATGGTTATTTTTATATATCTAATGATTAAAATGTATACTTTGATATATACTGTTATTAACTTTCACACAACTTTTTCCGTCTATAAATACATATGATATTATCAACAGTGGCGGATCTAGGCGGTGGCAAAGCCCTCTCCTAGATTCAGAGCTAGTATAGTACTTATGAATTTTGATTTTAGTAAGAAAATTCTAGTTCCAATGATTCTCGTCTAAAGAAAAACAAACAATGAAACCTAAAATTCTGAAAGTCTAAAACGTAAAAGACTAAAAGAAAGATGAGGTTTGTTCCCTTGAAAAATTGCTAAAGTAGCAGGTGGAAATAGGGATTGACACACAATACAAATTGTTAGTCGATTGATTTGTCTAGTGTTGACATTGCCCGTTTCAACAACTACTATGGAGAGAACCCTTTTCAACAATAATACAGGTGAAAAATGATTTGCGTAACAAAATGAGCTATCTCATCAATTGGTTAACGATTTTATCTGAAAGAGAGTATGCTATTGGTATGGATGTAGACTCCATTATTGATGAATTCACTATATTAAAATTTAAAAGATCGACGTGTACAATTGATATTGTAAAAATAATTTTGATTTTTTACAGTATCTAATTTTCTAATGAAATGCGACCCAGTGCTCTACCGTGTTCTAGACCCACCGTTGATTATCAATCACAAAAACATAATACATCGAGAAATCTGAATTTTCATCGTTGGGATCCAAATTCGATCATAAGACAAATTATCACTTCTAAGATACTGGTTTATCGCAATGTTGAGGAAACCCTTTATCGGTCGATCGGACCGGAAATATTAGTTACAAAATTTCAAACAGTAAGCTATTTCAACAATATGAAATGGTTCAACTACGATTTTAATTCATAATATCCTACCGTTAACTTTTCTTGCATTACTCCTTATACGACTCACAATCGTTAATTTATTGAGATCAAAATATGATCTTTTTGTTACTTTTAACTCTTCTATTGGAGATAGTCTTACATCTTAATTCATAATATTCAGAATCATATATTCGTACACAGCAACATTTTTACTAAATAAATGCATGCAAGATCCGATAATTATTAACATATTAATTAATAGCAATACTTCTAATTCCTATGTTTTACCAGTATAATCCGAGTATTAACACCTAGACGCGCGAGGGTCGAGGGACCAAGCTCATTATCGCGGGACCCTACCGTCATTTCCTTCCCTTCCCCTCTCTTTTCTCGCAAGCGCAGTCAATTGACGGTCCCCGTCTACGGTCAACCGAGTCCGGTTAATATGCTGACGTGGCGGGAACAGCTTCGTAGAAATCCACGAATATAACATTTTTGGGAAGAAATAATTTACGCCGAGAAAGTAAATTAATTCATATAATTTTTTCCTCTGAAAAGAAAATTGAATTAAATCATTAATTAAATTGTCTTATTCATGTGGTCTGTTGTCTCAATAATAATGACCCTCCTCCCCGCACAAAGAAAAAATTAATTCCCTCTCCCGGTCACGCTCGTACTCGTCGCATCCTCCACAAGCCAAAATCAACGGACGACCGGAATCTTTTGCAAATCCAAATCCATCATTCTCACTGTCACACACCCCCATCTCGCTTTCCGGTTTCTTCGCTCCGTCCCTCTCTCGATCTCTTTAGAATGTGAAAGCAAGAAGAAAGCAACACAGCAGCATAATAAGAAAGCTTAAATCCTCCTCGCAGATCAGAAAAATGCCGGAGCTAGCAGCAGCTGCACAACCTTCTCTCCACCTTCAGCATTCCTCCGCCTCCGCCGCCGTGTTCAGCGCCCGAGACGCCAGCCCCGACTCCGTCATCTTCACGCAGGACTCCTCCAACTTCAGCCTCTTCTCCTCCGCCTCAGCCAGCGTCGACCGCTGCTCCTTCACCTCCGACGCTCACGATAACGACTCCCCCGCCTCCGACTTCTCACTGGTGATTAACGACTAACTAAATCTACTACTTCTCCTTCGTTTCCTAGAGGCTGAATCCGTTTTCTCCGATGCAGCATTTGGCAGTGAGTGGAGGAGGTGAGCTCGAACAGCAGCTGGACAGCTGGAGCGGTCCAGATCACCGGCGAGATCCAGATCCAAGCAAGGCCGGTGTGCTACAGACCAACCAGAACAAGCTTGCCGGCGGTGAGGCTGCGCGGCTTTCGTCCAGGAAGGGAGAAAAAGTGAAAGGTACTCTCTCCAGCTGCTTGACGACGAGATTTCTTTTTAACCTTTTCCGAGTAAACGGATGGAAAGTAGCTAGCAAGTGAAAGAAAGGCCGAAAGCAACCAAACGAGAACAGACAAAGATAGATGTTAGGAGGGGGATTTTTATTTCCTTTTGGTGTGAATTCGAAAATGCACGCCACATGTTTGATCTTTTGCGCTACTGTTTTCTGCTTTCCTTTTCCAATCAAATGCAGCAGCTCAACAAAAGGACGATAACCACAACTGCGACACAGCTGCTATTATTTCTGCACAAGAGGCCGAGAGTCACTTGCTGGATTCAGCTAGGAGCTCCTTCTCTCTCGCTCTCAAAGGTACATCAGGGGAGCTCCTCTTTCCTATAAGGTTTTTTCATTTTGGCTCGCATTTGCGGTTCTCTCTGATTCAGAGCTTTTTGTTTCGTTGCGGCAGAGTGTCAAGATCGGAGATCCAGATCTGAAGCTGTCACAAAGAAGGCCGACAGAAGAAGACCTGCTTCGCTAGATTTGAACAATGTCGTCCCCGCTTCCTCGCCGCGATTAGCTGCCGCCGTGGTTAAGAGCTCGCTCTCGTCTTCTCGCAAGTCCGGGACGTTTCCTAGCCCCGGAACCCCCAACTACCGCCACGCAAGCGTCGGATTGATGCAGAAAGGTTGGAGTTCGGAGAGAGTGCCGCTGCATGCCGGCAGCAATAGACGCCAGAGCGGCGGCAGCGGCGTGATGTTCCCTTTCAATAACGGGAGGACTCTGCCATCGAAATGGGAGGACGCCGAGCGGTGGATTTTTAGCCCCGTCTCTGGTGATGGTATTGTCAGGACGTCGGTTCAGCAGCCTCAAAGAAAACCCAAGTCCAAGAGCGGGCCGTTGGGACCTCCCGGCGTTGCTTATTATTCGCTATATTCGCCGGCGGTTCCTGTAATTGACGGCGGGAATCTGAAGAATTTCACGGTTGGTTCTCCCTTCTCCGCCGGTGTAATTGCTGCTGATGGATTTGCTTCTCGTTCTAATGGCCAGAGAGTTGCCTTCCCTCTTCGTTTAGAGCCTTGCATGGCTCGTTCTGTTAGCGTCCATGGCTGCTCTGAGACGTTTAATCATAATAACTCCTTGGCTAATCAAGGTATGCTTTCAATTTCACGCCCCTTTCATCCTCTTGTGCAATTGAAATTTACGAAGATGGTAACTCGCAAATCGAACCAAACCAAGATCACGGCACTTGCTATACACACATCTTTGGTGATTAGAGATAGGCATTTTGTATGCATCTTGTTGTGCATTTACTGAATCGTTGTCTCTTGCTTTATGATCTTAAAATGTACAGAGGATAGTAGAGTAGATAGTGTGAAAGATGCTGCTGCTGATGTATCCCGTGCTGTTTCAAGACGAGACATGGCAACTCAAATGAGCCCTGCAAGCAGCAACCATTCATCTCCAAGCAAAAGGGTGTCGTTCATGGCTTCCACTCCTTCCTCTGCTAATTTGCCTATCGTGGAAGTGCAAAGTGCCCGGTCCTCTAAATCAGATGTTAGGGATGTGGAGGTAGATGAAAGGGTCACTGTTACGAGGTGGTCAAGAAAGCATAGGGGCCGAAGCAACCATAGTAAGGGCTCTGAAAGCGTTGATGATTGGAGAAAGAAAGTTGCTGATTGTCGTTCATCAGCTTGGGATATTTCAGATACCGCTAAAAGCATTTCGAAGTGAGTATTCCAGTGAGGCCAGTGAATTTTGAGATTGCACTTCCATTTGCTATAGAATTCTAAACAGTTTAGTTTCTTACTTTTCGCCAGAGCCCAAAGAGAGGAAGCCAAAATCTCAGCATGGGAGAGCCTGCAGAAGGCCAAAGCTGAAGCTGCGATAAGAAAGCTTGAGGTTTGTTTTCTTCCCCAGATAATTTTCTTACAATGTCAGATCAAGCTTGCCTCACGGGGTGACCACTAACTAAGAAACTGCATTTCAATTTTTAGATGAAGCTTGAGAAGAAGAGGTCTTCATCCATGGACAAGATAATGAACAAGCTGAGATCGGCACAGAAGAGAGCCCAAGGCATGAGAAGTTCCGTTCTATCCAACCAGGCTCGCCAAGTTTCAAGGACGTCTTCTGACAAGACTGTATCCTTCCGCAGAACCCGTCAGATGGGTACGCTAAGCGGCTGCTTTACCTGCCACGCTTTCTAAATAGACTACTGGTTGGTGCAATTCATTCAGGGTAAGCAGACAGCATATAAAGTTTTATTAAAACGTGGTCTAACTTCTGTACAATTGCCTCAATTCTGAATTCTGATGGAAAGTTTCATCTTATCTAGGGCAGGTTGGTTTATAAAGACAATGTACAGCAGAAGGGGAGCGAGAGAGAGCGAGAACCGCCCATAGTTTAGTGCCAAGATGCGTCTTTTTGGTGTCCTCTGAAGCCAAGCCCTCAAGCTATAAGCTAAGCTAGTTCACGGTTAGATTTCAGGTACTACAATTGCAGCAAAACCCTGGTTTGCCAAGTACCTTACCTATGCGTGAAAGTCTGTCTCCTCATAAAGGTTGCAGCACAAAATGATCCTGGATGCTTGTGTGTATGATGCGTATATCCGTGATTCTTTTGTCTTGCAAAATTTAACGGAGATGCATAGTTTACTTCGTTTGTCGTCCACCTATGTAGCTGGATGTGCCCTTTATAAAAAGCAGGCTGTTAAAGGTTTTAGAATCATGAACTCTCTTCCTTGGGAAACATGAGATTGGTCTTCCATTTTTAAGCTACCAGATCCAGAGTAAACTACTTGTATAAGCTTCAGCCCTATCTTCTGCGAATCCTTGCGTTCATATCTTGATGGACGATTGGTTCGTCCATCGTATAATCGTACGAACTAAAACTAAAATAAACTGAAATACTGATTTATTCTTTTTTGACTGAATAAAACGTAGAGACAAAGTACATATTTATAGGAATAATCCTATAAATCCTTTCCCTCCCGAATAAGGTAAACTAATCCTAGACCAACTCCTAAACAATAACTTCCTTAACAAGAAATAATGACCATAAAATATCCGAATAAACAAAGTAACAATAATAATAGAAAAATAGCTAATGGCCTAGACGCCCACAAAAATTGTGTACGCATCAAACCTCCCCCCTTCGAAGAACTTGGTCCCCGAAGTTCAGCCGACGTGTCAACCTGGATCGATGAATAAGTTGCTGACGATAGCGAATAAAACTGATGTCCGTTGATGCCGCCCTCGTTTACGGAACTTCCAATTACGCTCTGGGACTTGAATGAATCCACCAACTCTTGGTCTCATGAAACGAATTTCCATAGCTTGCATGTCCCACAACTTAACACACTCCTCCACAGACGCATAGCAAGACATGCTTCCTGACCAAGCAATATACCATCCTCCAAAAGCCACTCCTCATGTATTCGTGCCGCAGGGGTATTGATAGCTTCTTCTTTAAATTCCCAAGCCCATGCGGTGCCGCAACAACATCAACGACATCGGCAGGCGAGGCATCTAGCGACTTCAACAATGGCGGTGATGACGGGGCACCCAGAAACTTCTTGGCAGCGGCGGTTTCTAGTTGCTTTGAAGGCGGTAGTGCCCGAATAGAAGCCACGGCCGACGTTGGCAGCGCAGTCGGTATGACATCCCAGGCAGCAGCTTCACGTCTTCGATCACGATCTTGTTGAAGCTTATTGAATTCCGCAATCCTCTTGGTGGCCTCGCAAAAACCTCGCACGGTGACCCTTACGTCATTACACCAGAAACTCATAGCTGAATTTTCCCAATCCGTTGTTACCGTTGCCACTTGTTTGAGCCACTCATGGCCGAGGACGAGATCAACCCCATGAATTGGAAGTTCGTACGAGTTTACTTCAAGCCATACACCTTGTACGTAAATCGGAACGACCTTGTAACAACGCTCACAACCCCAGAATTCCCCATTTGCAGTCTTGACCTTGAACGGAGGAATTGGTGTAGCCGGCAAGGCTAAACCCTTGGCGACGTCGGGGTTTATGAAGTTGTGCGTCGAAAAACCATCGACTAGGGCGACCACGGGTTCTCCATGGACTGTTGTGTCGAGTCGAATGGTTGCTGACTTCCATTCTCCGGTAACACCGTAACAGTAGAAAAAGAGACCTCGACATGGATCGGCATAGGAGATTTATCCGGCGGTTCGTGGATCTCGAATGGCGAAGCTACGGTTAGCTGGTGGCGCCTCGGTAGGCGATCCGTCCACCTTGTCGCTGCGGATCGTGGTTGCGCGCAGGACCTCTTCCCGACGTTGGTGGTTGAACGTCAACGATGTCTGCCCTGGGAGCTGGTAAGAGCTCGGTTCCGTCGAACCAGGCTCTGATGCCAATTGATGGACGATCGGTTCGTCCATCGCGTAATCGTACGAACTAAAACTAAAATAAACTGAAATACTGATTTATTCTTCTTTGACTGAATAAAACGTAGAGACAAAGTACATATTTATAGGAATAATCCTATAAACCCTTTCCCTCCCGAATAAGGTAAACTAATCCTAGACCAACTCCTAAACAATAACTTTCTTAACAAGAAATAATAACCATAAAATATCCGAATAAACAAAGTAACAATAATAATAGAAAAATAGCTAATGACCTAGACGTCCACAAAAATTGTGTACGCATCATATCTTCTGTGAATCCTTGTATAAGCTCAGTTTGCTTGCTTCCTTGCCCGCCTCCTCTGCTTTCATCAGTGGGTCTTGCTTCGTCTGAAGGTGCTATATTTATTGGATTTTCTTCTTGCATTACTGGTGTGACAAGAATGTAGGAAAAAATCCAAAAGTACCACTGTTTAAAAAAAAATTCCAAAAATACCACCCAACCCCAAAAAATTCCAAAAATACCACCCTTTCTCAAAAACCGCCAACCCACCCTGCGGTTTACACGAAAACCGCTTGTCGGGGGCGCGGTTTTCTACGCAAACCGCGGGCCTAGGGGGCGGTTATAAAAAAAAAATTTGGACCAAACCACTGGGTGGGGTGGCGGTTTGGCCCAAAACCGCCACCCACCCAGCGGTTTGGTCCAAATTTTTTTTTTCCGATCAACTCCCAACTTCGGCCGAAACTTCAAACGAACGTAATTTTGCACTCGGGCATCCGATCGTAGCGATTTGTTTTTTCATTTCGCATAACTTTTCAAGATCTACAACATTTACTAGGATGAAATTTTCAAAACAGGAACTATTTGTGGATATACGGGACCTTGAGAATAACTTTACCTTTACTTTTCAGAAATCCATGTACATTTTGAAATTATGATTATATTAAAAGTTGTAGATCTTCAAAAGTTATGCGGAATCAAAAAAATTTTCATAACATTCGGATTTTGGAGCACAAAGTTATGGCCGCCCAAAGTTTGACGAAAGGCGAGACCCGGCGGTTTGCGGCTTGCAATATCTCAAAAAGTTTGCGGCCTCCATTTTTTGAATCCGAATAACTTTTTGAGATCCTGCAAGCCGTAAACCACCGGGTCCCGCCTTCGTCTAAAAAAAACGTTATTTGCCACCCCGAACGAGCCTTTTTTTGATTTCGTCAAACTTTGGGCGGCCATAACTTTGTGCTCCAAAATCCGAATGTCATGAATTTTTTTTTATTCCGCATAACTTTTCAAGATCTACAACTTTTAATATAGTCATAATTTCAAAATGTACATGGATTTCTGAAAAATAAAGGTAAAGTTATTCCCAAGGTCCCGTATATCCACAAATAGTTCCTTTTTTGAAAATTTCATCCTAGTAAAAATTGTAGATCTTGAAAAGTTATGCGAAATGAAAAAAACAAAACGCTACGATCGGATACCCGAGTGCAAAGTCACGTTCGTTTGAAGTTTCGGCCAAAGTTAGGAGTTGATCGATAAAAAGAAAATATGTTTTGGACCAAACCACTGGGTGGGGTGGCGGTTTTGGGCCAAACCGCCACCCCACCCAGCGGTTTGGTCCAATTTTTTTTTTTTATAATCGCCCCCTAGGCCCGCTGTTTGCGTAGAAAACCGCGCCCCCGACAAGCGGTTTTCGTGTAAACCGTAGGGTGGAGTGGCTGTTTTTGAAAAAGGGTGGTATTTTTGGAATTTTTTGGGGTTGGGTGGTATTTTTGGAATTTTTTTTTTAAACAATGGTACTTTTGGATTTTTTCCAAGAATGTACGCCTGGATTCTAACCATCAGTCTTGTTAGATGTCAGACTTGTTATTTGAAGGGCCTCAAAGTATATATATGAAAGCAGAGAACAACAAAAGGTTGATGGGGTGGGGGTGATGCCGTGATGGTGTTCATTCCCTTCACTTTGTAGGAGCTGGTGTAGATGAGGGTAGGATAGGCCCAAACAATTGGTTTGAGATTAAATGATTTGATAGGAGTCCATGCTATTTGAGCAATGACTAAAATGAAATTTTGGGTTAATTGCAACGTCGTCACTCAAATTACTAAAAATGTTCATATTTGGTCACTGGAAATATTTAATTCTATTCGTGACAAAACGTGAACGTTTTCTGTAATCTCAGTGACCAAACTTGCAATTAACCCATGAAATTTACTCAACTACATATATGACCATTAAGATCCTTGCATTCGGTCATTCCATTCCAAAACGGCAACATTTTGGTCATCGATCGGAAACCAGAAAAGTGGCCCGACCACCGATTTTGATCGGATACTGGCTACCACTCAAAATGACATGATGGAAACCATTTCATGGTCGCTTCGGGTCCAATCGGTCAGTCTGATAGTGGTTTGACAACCTTCTTCTAAACATGTATGATGCATTAACGTCGCGTTAAAGAAATTAGAGAGAGGGGAAACTAGGGTTTTTAGGGATTTTCTTCTTCTACTTCTCTTATTCCATAATGACCGGTACTTATAGGGAGTCCTTACAATTAACGTGTCCAACAAGAAAGGAAAACAACAAGATAATAACTGAACCGAAAAGGAAATCAAAACACTCATGCCACCAGAACTACTTGCAATACTTGGCATTGGGCTTGGGTTCGCGGGTAGACGACGCGGAACAGCTTTATACACATCATTGCCCCCCTGAAGCTCGATCTTGCCCTCAAGGCGAAAGTTTGAGAAGTGCTCTCGGATCATCTGCTCTTCCTCCCTCGCAACTTCCTCCATAGGTAGATGTTGCCACTGCACGAGACACTCCTCCAGAACTTGCCCGACCCAACGCAACCAGCGGTGGTCAAGAACCTATCGTGGCGTCAGTTCCAGATCACCGTTATCCCCCATGGGCGGCTCAGGCACATGTTGGTCGTTCACTTCCCCCACGTACTTCTTCAGCAATGAGACATGAAAAACAAGATGAATACGAGCAGTGGTCGGAAGGGATAGCTTGTATGCATCCTCCGCAATCCTCTTGAGAACACGATACGACCCGAAATACCTCGCCGCCAGCTTTTGGGAAGCTCTTCGGGATGTCGTCGATTGGCGATAGGGATGTAGTCGCAAAAAAACCCACTCCCCTTCTTCGTACGTGACATCCCTCCTACTAGCATTGACGAGCTGTTTAGCTCGAAGATTAGAGGCCGCGAGTTTATGGCGAAGCTACGCAATGGCTTCATCTCGCTCCCGCAGTAGTTCATCCACCCCCACCACCAGATTCGCACTTGTCGGATAGGGAACGGTCAGGGGCGGAGCTCAACCATACAAGGCCTAGAATGGGATCATGCAAATAGTCCGATGATATGTGGAATTATACCAAAGCTCAGCACAAGGGAGGAGCTGAACCCATCGACGCGGTTGCTGTTGCATGAAACAAGGCAATTATTGTTCCAGACAGCGATTGACCACCTCCGTTTGTCCGTCGGTCTGCGGGTGGTAGACCGTACTCATAGCTAGCTTCGTTCCCAACCTCGAAAAGATCTCCTGCCAAAATTGACTCAAGAATACCTTATCCCCATCACTTATAATAGAAAGTCGGAACTCCATGATGGCGCACCACTCCTCCTATGAAAACCTCAGCGACCGTCTTGGCTGAATAGGGGTGACTAAGGTCCATGAAATGCCCATACTTTGTCAACCGGTCTACAACCACTAAGAGAACCGAACACCCATCTACGAGCGGCAATTCTTCCACGAAATCCATGGAAATGTCCTCGCAAACCTGATGTGGAATTGGAAGCGGCTGCAGTAATCCCGCGGGTGCAAGACCTGTGACTTTTACTGGCTGACGCACGTCGCATGCATTGATGTAGTCTCTCACGATATGTGCCATATGCGGCCAGTAGTACTGACTACTAACCCGCTGCAAAGTGCGCTCGACTCCAGAATGGCTTCACAGGACATAATCGTGGTGGTCCTTGAGAACAGACGTGACTAGGAAGACCTTGGCGGTAGTATGATCCGCTTCCTGAAGAAGACCAGTCCGTTCCTGAACTTGTATCCTCCCGGCTCGTCAGCATTGGCCTTGTCTCGCACGTCTTGTAAGTAGGGGTTATTCACGACTACGTCGCATAGCTCATCCCAAAATTAAACCACCGATGCCGATATAGAATCCAAACTTGCCCCGTGTCGTACCCTAGTAAGACCATCCGCCGCCTTGTTGGTCAACCCGGGATTGTAGTGAACTTTAAAATCATGGCCCATTAATTTTTCCAACCACCGATGTTGATCTGGTATCGTGATCCTCTATTCCAGCATATGCCGCAAGCTTTGCTGGTCGGTGTAGATGTGAAAGGTGAGTCCCATGAGGTAGGGTCGCCACGTCTGTACACCCATCACAATTGCTTACATCTCTTTCTGGTACGTGGACCACCCTTCTTTAGTGGGTCCTAGTGTACAACTCATGAAGGCTACCGGGTGACCATGCTGCAAAAGGACCGCTCCAATGCCCCTCTCGGACGCGTCATCCTCAATCACAAAGGTCTCCTTGAAGTCAGGCATCAAGAGGGTCGGGGTGGTGGTCCTGGCTTGCTTGAGGCGATTTAAATGAGCACTAGCGGAAGCAAAGCCAATATGAAATCGAACAAGAATATAGAGAAGAGAATGAACAAAGACAAGACACTAAATTTAAGTGGAAAACCCTCCAAAGTGGAGGGAGAAAAACCACGGGCTGGACAAGTTAGTAAATCCACTATGATCAAGGAATACTCTTCAACGTACAAAGTTGTGGAGTAAGTAGAAAAACTCTCAACATAAAGGAAAAGTACTAAAAAAGATATTTTACAATTTAGGATAATAAAAGAGTTGGCAGAATTCGGTGTGTCCATTCAATAACAATGGACTCCCTATTTATAGCCATGTACAATGGCTTAGGAGATGCCAAAGATAAAGTGAACGACACTCTATTAACCCAAGTGAAACTCCACACAATTAACTCCATGTGGTAATAACTTCCATAACCCCAAGTGACTTCCATAACTCTAAGTCTTGGAATTAATTTGAGTCGTCAATACCAACAATCTTCACATTGAATCAAATTAGAAAAGACTTGTCCAAAATCTTTGAGAGGTAATCAAGCTCTTCGAATTCCAACTAAGTTCAAACAACGATCAAACTTAGTTGAAGGAAGAACTTTAGTGAGCATATCTGCAGGATTGTTGTCAGTATGAACTTTCTTCAAACTAATATCACCTGCAATCATAACATCTCAGACAAAGTGGTACTTGACTTCTACATGTTTGGTCTTCGCATGATACATGTCATTTTTAGTCAAGTGAATGGCACTTTGACTGTTCGAAAATATTGTTGAAACAGTTTGTTCAACTCCAAGCTCAATTACTAGGCCTTGTGACCAAATAGCCTCTTTCACCCCCTAAGAAATAGCAACATACTCTGCTTTTGTAGTTGACAAAGCAGTTACGGGTTGCAAGCAAGATTTCCAGCTAACACATGAATTGCAGAGAGTGAAAAGATATCCGGAAAGAGACTTTCGTTTATCTAAGTCACCTGCAAAGTCAGAATATGTGAAGCCTATAATATTGTTGGAAGGATTTTCACTCCTCTCAAACAACAGACCCATATCATGGGTTCCCTTCAAATATCAAAGTATCCACTTCACAACATTCCAATGTTCTTTTCCTGGATTTTGCATATACCTGCTGACAACACTTACTGCATATGCTAGATCGGGTCTTGTACAGACCAGAGCATACATCGAACTGCCAACTGCACTCGAATATGGAACGCTAGACATATAATCCACTTCAAGTTTCTAGATAGAGTCTTGTATATCTCCTCCCCGAGATCACCATGAAGGAAAGTAGTTTTCACATCAAGTTGCTCTAACTCCAAATCAAAGAGAGCAACAAAAGAGAGCAAAATTCTTATGGAAGTGTGACGCACAACAGGAGAAAAGATTTCATTGAAATCAATACCTTCACGTTGGTTGCAGCCGCGAACAACCAACCGGGCCCTCCATCTTGCCTCTTCAATACTGGGAATTCCTTCTTTCTTTTTGTATATCCACTTATTCGAAAGTGCTTTCTTACCGTAGGCAGAATATATAATTCCCATGTATTATTCTTCAACAAACTTTCTTTTTCTTCATTCATTGCCGCAAGCCATTTAGATGAATCTACACATGATATAGTTTCTTTGAAAGAAGAAGGCTCAATTTCTTCTGAAATTTCGTATGCTACGACGAGAGCATATGCAACAAGCTCATCATCTCTGTATCGAGCAGGTTTTTGTATAACTCTCCTTGGCCGATCTCGAGCCAAGATATAATCTTGTGGCACTTGAGGTGGCATTTCCTCATTTTGAACTTCACTAGGATTTAACTCTAGAGAAGATAGATGGGTAGGTGAATCAACTTGTTGGTCAAACTCCACCTTGTCTCTTGGAGTCTCAAGATTTTCTGCATCATGGGACGAAGAAGTACCACCTTTGGAAGAAAATAAGGCATCTTCATTAAATGTAACATCTCTACTTTTAATAACCTTGTGAGATTCAATCCACCAAAAACGATAGCCTTTTGACTCCATAGAATATCCTAGAAATAAACACCTTTTAGCTCTTGGAGAGAGCTTACCCTCATTATTGTGATAATAAGATGGGCAACCAAATATTCTCAATTTGGAATAATCAACAGGTTTACCTGTCCAAATTTCTTCTAGAATTTTATACTCCAAAGACTTATGTGGAGAACGGTTGATTAAATAACAAGCTTTGGCTGCAGCTTCTGCCCATAAATCACGTCTATGCCATAAACCTACATTGGATATCATACATCGAGTTCTTTCCAGAATTGTTCTGTTAAGTCTTTCGGCAACACCATTTTGATGATGTGTTTTAACTAGAGTTTTGTGTCTTCCGATTCCATGTGAGGAACAAAATTCATTAAACTCATTTTCATAGAATTCCAAACCATTGTTAATTCTAAGCTTCTTAACTTTCCTTCCTGATTGAGTTTCAACCAACACTTTCAACTTTTTAAATGCAGAGAAGGCTTCATTTTTGTGCCGTAAGAAATAAACCCAAAATTTATGAGAGAAATCATCAATAATTGTCATCATGTATCTGCGACCTCCTATGGAAGGAACTTTAGAGGGTCCCCATAAATCCGAGTGACTATAATCAAGCACCCCCTGGGAACTATGGGAAGCAGGAGAGAAACTGACCTTTTTCTTCTTCCCGAATCTACAATGTTCACAATACTCAAGTTTCCCAAAATTCTGGTTTCCCAATAGTCCTCTCTTGCTTAGAACTGTCATTGGCTTCTCACCCGTATGTCCTAGCCGCATATGCCATAACTGAGTATTATGTGAATCAAGCAGCGAGGTAGAAATATCTGTTGAACCTGTAATAACAAAACCTTATATGACATATATCATATCAATGCGATTAGCTTTCATTAAAACAAGAGAACCTCTAGACACCTTAAGAACTCCACCTTCAGCTCCATATCTGCACCCAAGAGACTCGAGGGTGCCTAAGGAAATAAGATTTTGCTTCATGTAAGGAACATAGCGAACATCAAAAAGAGTTCTGACAACCACATCATGAAGACGCATTTCAATTGTACCAATACCAAGAACTTTGCAAGGATTATCATTTCCCATTAGCGCAATACCAGAATTAACAAGTTTAAGGGTTTTGAACCAGTTCTTATTGGGACAAATATGAAATGTGCATGCAGAATCAAGGAGCCAGACATCCGAATTACTGCCATCATAAGAAGAAATTGTTGCCAGACCTTCACCATCAGAATCGTCGTTGACGATACTACCTTCTCCGGCTTCAGAAGCCTTTTGAGATTGTTTTTTCTTTTCTTCTTTGGCCTTTAAATTGAAACCATCAGAAATTTCATGTCCAGTTTTGCGACGATAGCAACAGTACTTCCCATCATCAGATTTTCGACCACGTGACTTGGATCGAGGTTTACCTTTACCTTTGCTTGATTCCCCCTTTTCCTTGGATCTTCCTCACCTTTGTCATTAGAAATGGACTCAAAGTCAAAATTTTCTTTTGACAGTAAGTCATATTTTACATCTTCATAAGACAAAGTATCCAGATTTCCATAGAGTATGATCTCTTTGAAGTGTTTAAAAGACTGGGGCAACGAGCATATTAACAAAACAACCTTATCCTCATCTTCAATTTTCAAGTCAATATTTTCCAAATCCATAACAATGGAATTGAAGGTAGAAAGATGGGTTTAAATTGTTGTACCTTCAGCCATATGAGTGATGTACAACTTCTCTTTTAGACGAAGCTTGAAAGCGAGACTTGTCGTCATGTAAAGTGACTCTAATTTTGTCTAAAGTCCAATTGCAGTAGTCTCACTCACCACCTCCTGAAAACCGATTTTGACAGACATAATTGAATAGCAGTAAGAGCCTTTTCATCGAGCTCTTCCCATTGGACATCAGTCAATGTCTCTGGTTTGGCTTCGAGACCAAGTAAAGCCTTTTGAACATCGTTTTGTGTCAAAATTTCCTTCATTTGAATTCTCCATATCGAGAATGATATCTTGCCATCAAACTTCTCAATGTCAAACTTTGCAATCATCTTGTCAAACTTTACAATCATCAAACTTCTCGGCCTCCTCCTTCCACTCGAAGGCTCCCTTCTTCAGTAACATGGTCAAGGGTCGCGCGATCGTATTGTAATTTTGTACGAAATTGCGGTAGTATCTAGTGAGACCCAAAACCCTCTTAGCTCTGTGACGTTCTTCGGGCGAGGCCACTCCACCATGGCCTGGATCTTCTTCCCATCGACTTGCACTCCGTCGGAGATAATGTGCCCCACGTACTCTAGCCGTTGTAGGCCGAATGCACACTTGAATTTCTTGAGACAATACTGGTGCTGGTGCTGCAGTATATCGAAGACCTCCCGCAAATTTTGAAGATGATTGTGCCACCCTTTGCTGTAAATTAGTATGTCATAAAAAAAATACCAACACACACCTTCGTTGGAGAGGTCGGCATATCATTCATGGCCGACTGGAATGTGGAGGGCGCGCTACACAATCCGAAGGGCATCACGACATACTCATTATGACCACTATGTGTTTGGAAGGCCGTCTTCAGAATGTCATCCTCATGCATACGAATCTGGTGATATCCAGCCTGGAGATCGAGATTGGTAAAATACTGGGAGTTCGCCAAGCATGTCGTCTATGGTGGGAATGGTAAATCGATCCTTGACTTTCGTTTGATTCAGGGCTTAAAAATCTATGCAAAACCGCCAGGTACAGTCTTTCTTCTTAACTAGAAGGACGAGCGATGAGAAGGGGCTCAACTAGGATGTATGAGGCCGGTGCGCAACATCTCCCCAACTTGGCGTTCAAGCCGGTAAGGTTTCATATTGACAGCCTCGGTGCCCATCTTGAGGGGTATGCAGTTGACATGATCCCAATTGGATCATTCTACACATCACAATTACTTGATAAGGAAGCTATCTCAACTTACATGAAGAGTTCTGAATTTTGGCTCAATGATTATGGTGCGATCAAGGTTACAAGACGAGATCGAGTTAAATTCGAAATTTGACCGTACAAGGACGAGCTCATGTGCGATGTAGCACCAATGCAAGCCGCCCATCTCTTGCTCGTCAGGCCGTGGAAATATGATCGAGCCGTGACCCATGATGGTGGTTCCAATTACTATAGTTCTTGCACGATGGGAAATGCGTTCTGCACAAACCATTGTCCCCGTCAGAAGTGCGATCCGATCAATAGAAGATGACTGTCTTGAGGGCTCGAGGAAGTGGAGAATCGGGGAAATCAAGGTAGAGGACGTGTTTGACTCGTATGGGGTTTATGCTCACCGCATTACATAGGCCTATGATGCCTCGACGAATTAAGTCTGAGCCGATCTGCCCTCTGGTGTTGACGAAATAGGGGAGGAAATAGGGTGAATTGGTTGGAATGGTGGGAAGTGATTCGGATGAAGCCAGCTATGCAGGAACGATCGATCTTGGTCCAAGAACGTGTAACAATGATTAATTGGGGTCAAATCACGTCGAATCAAAAAGCCCCAATTCGCAAATTGCGGGCCAAAATACGAAGAACAACACGACCGAGAAGGGTGAATTGGTTGGAGGGATTGAGCGTGAATTTCTTGTGAAGGATATTATGGGCATGCTCGAGAAGGTCCAAGGAAGTTGTAGGCACGATCAATTTACCTGGACAAACCTGAAATCAGAAACGCCCAATTGCGAAATCACTTCGCCGATTCTGGGTTTGCTACGTTAGAGTCTGGGAAATTCAAACTTTCCGATGGCGGGAAAATTGGGAATCGCGATTGGCAACGATTTAGCCAGGTTCGAAGGATGGGTATGGTTGGAATCGAATTCTGGGAACCTTCTAAGTCGATTCCGGGCAGTGGATTTGGACGAAGCGGCTTTGGTGCTCAATTCTGGACTCGAGTGTGGGAAGGCAACTTTGGTGCTCAATTCACGACAATTGACGTGTAACCAGGTTTCAAGGTTTGTTCCACATGAATGATGGCATTTTCTACTACAGAGACGAGGGGTTGGGTGACTGAATCAAGTACTGGAAGGCCTTGATCGAGGGCCTTGAAGATTGGCCTGAAGCCACGAAATTTACTTGCCTTCCAAGGCAATTCTGTCTTTCCTTGTTGAACACGGATTGTGTTTCTTTGCTGGATTTTGATTCCTTTTCGAGTTAGATTGTGTTTAAACTTCCTTGTTAGTTTGTTAGACGTAGCCTAGGTCTATTTAAAGCTCAATTTGCATTGTAATCGTCAGAGTTTTTATGGAATAAAAACGTGACTTGGTCACAAAATCTTGCGTTGTTGGATGTGTTCTAGCTTCATGATTGCTTCGTATCGATTGAAACCACATCAATCGTGGTCAAGCTTCGACCCAAACCAATCAAGCCTCTTCCCAAGTGAGAAGTTTGATAGAACGTTAGTTACACATGTTTTTACCCCTGCTCTTACTCCGTTTGAGGTATTGATTCTCGTGTTTTAGGCCAATTTCACGCTAGGTTGTGCTTGTTTATGATATTTCAGGTCCTAGTACGTGAATGGAGGCTTGGGAGCGAGTTTGATGTCGATTGGACGATGATCGGACGCATGGCGAGGTTCCAAGGAGGCTGCACGGCCAGACCAGGGAGTCGCACGGCCGTGCAACATACAATTGTGGCCGTGCGACATTATGCGAGAAGGTGCACGGGCAGACCAGGAGGCTGCACGGCCGTGCAACATACAATTTTGGCCGTGCGCCTCACGCCGAGGCCATGCACGGGCAGGCCATGAAGCTTGCACGGCCGTGCGCCTGGCCGTGCAAGATGGACGAAGACACAATAATTGATACGGTGCGTTTCATGGTGCACGGCTAGAATGGTGTTGTGCACGGCCGTGCACCTGGCCGTGCAACTCGGGGAAAGTTTGGTTTTTAAGCGGATTCCGAGCCAAACAGAAGGGGATTCGAGTTTTTGAGAGACAGAGCGGTTCCTAGAGAGAGAAAGCGACGAACAAGAGCCTCCAAGTGCCCTAGATCGATCTTCAACACCATTGGAGCTTGGTTTGAGCTTGGAGAAGTGCCGATTCAACGTCTAGGAGCAGAAAACCATCTTCACAGTATGATTTCCGCGTCTGATTCTGCTTTTGCTTCTCTCTCCATGGAGTAGTTCTCCCATTCATCTGGGTGTGGGAAACCCTAGTTCTGTATGTTAGGTTTGATTGTATGAACCCAAGTATTGATTCTATGATTTGATTATATTCGATTGAGGTTTGAATGATTGAATGACTTGAATCCTGATCAAATTCCTGTTGTTTCTGCTTTAACCTAGAATGATAATATCTGCCTAGGTTGATAGAGTATCCTTAATCGAAGGTAGGGAGTTGGTGACTTTAGTCGAGGAACCAACTCACTATTCTGTATCGGTTTTACTCCGGTAGTGGAGGTTTTGTTCTTAGGGCCTCAATCTGTTTACTCCGGTGTAGGTTAGTCGCCAGCTAGAGACTCAGATTGAGAGGGTCTGGAGACCTTTAGTCGAGACTTCAGACTGTTTAAGAACCTTCCGCAGTATAACTATCATAGAAATTGAACTTGGTAATTACAATCCGGCTTAACTGCAGACTAGGGGGAACCATATCCGGGTGACCTCTCTTAACCTGAAAACAACCGTTTGAGTTACTTTGCTTGCTTGTTAGTTTAGAACTTCACTAAAGTTTCCTCGCTAGATAATACGAATTCACTGAGTAGTCATCACATCTAGGACCTGGGTTGACATTGAAACCCAAGCCCGCTATACTACGCTTTAGGAAGTGGTTACACTTGGCCATTTTCTAGAGTGACAGTAACAGCGAGTCAAGTTTTTGGCGCCGTTGCCGGGGACGGCTAGGTTGTTGAAGAAAAGTGATTTCTGTTACTTTAGCATTTTCATTTTTTGCATTGAGTTTTTGTTTTTCCCACTTATGCCTTCACGGGTTTGCATTGCTTGATTGTGTGCAGATAGTGCATGACCCGTAGCCAGTCGGGAGGTTTACTGCAGTTGAATCCTGAGATTGAGCGCACCTGCAAACAACTTCGGAAACAACAGCGAGCTAGACTGGCTACGGTGGAGCGCAGAGACGGCCAATTGAGCAGCGACTCCGAGGACGAGCGCGAGATGGAGGGCGAAGACATCCCACAACCGGGGAATGCCCGACAGGCTCCCCCGGTGAATCAGCATCCACCACCACCGCCGGGTCCCACCTTGGAGTACTACTACACTCCACGGATTGCTGACATCCGCCCGGTCATCCTCTATCCACCCATCCCAGCAAACAACCTCGAGATCAAGCCATGCTGGATTTAACTCATCACATCCTCTATCCAGTTCCATGGCTTGAAGGATGAGGAAGCCCGGGCACACCTTTCCCGTTTTCTGCAGCTGACGAACGGGTTCAAGCTTAATGGTGTTCCGGATGATGCAATCCGCCTTCACCTCTTCCCCCATTCTCTGGCGGGGAATGCTAAGAGGTGGTTAGAGACCCAGCCCCCATTGTCCATCACCTCTTGGGACGATCTGGCTGACAAGTTCGTGCACAGGTATTATCCGGCGTCGAAGACTACTGAGATTCAGCGGGAGATCACTCACTTCCGCCAAGAGCCAGATGAGTCACTTCGTGATGCATGGGAGCGGTACATGGGATACTTCTGGCAGTGTCCCCATCATGGCTTCAGCGATGCTTTCACAGTAGGGAACTTCTACAGCGCCCTCACCCCAGACAGCCAGAGGGTGATTGAGTCTCTATGCCCAGGAGGGGATATCCTTACTAAGACTCCACCCGAGCTGAACCAGATGATCAGTACCTTGGCTGCCCGAGACCACTCCTGGGGGCAGAACAACAGAGGCAGGCATTCCCGGGACCGTGGTGTGCATGCCATGGAGGCCAGATCCGGGTTAGAGCAGCAGGTGGCTGAGTTAGTGCAGGCATTGAAGCAGCCTAACGGTCTCCTTCCGGGCCAAGGTGCAGCTACGCCTCCAGTAGCTCAGTGTCAATGGTGTGAGAGCCCGAATCACCTCGTGGAGGATTGTCAGTCTATGAGGGAGTCTTCTACTCCCTAAGAGCAGGTGGCCTTCATCGCCAATGCTCGGCGCCTCGACCCATACAACAACACCTACAATGAAGGATGGCGCCAGCATCCCAACTTCGCCTGGAGCAGCAACACCAACAAACCACCTGGTTTCCCAGCACCAGCAGGTGGTTTTCAGCAGAGGCAGCCCTTCCAGGATAGGCAGGGGCCACCACCACAGCAGCAGCCCTTCCAGCCTAGGCAAGGGCAGCCATTCCAGCAGCCTCAGCGTTAGTATGTCGAGCCCGCAGCAGCGCCAGCTCCCGATACTCAGATAACTGAGCTGAAGAACATTTTGGCAGCATTCATGACCACCAGCCAGGAAAGTATCACGAGGATGGATCAGTCCATAGCCTCACTGGAGGCAGGCCAGAGGAACCAGGGTGCCATTCTGCAAGATTTGCAGAACCAGGTTGGCGCCATAGCTCGCCAGATTACTACTCGGGCCCCGGGGACTCTACCTGCCACCACCATCCCCAATCCACGGGACCCGCATGAGACAGCACATGCCATTTTCACCCTGAGCGGCAGGCCTACATCAGCTGATCCTGCCCCGACCAGGCAGGAGGAACCACTACCTGCTTCAGCACTTCCAGCCGGTGATGCAGAAGTGCGGGTGGAGAAGGAAGCCCCTGCTCCCAAGCCACAACCAGTGGTTAAGGAGCATGTGCCCCAGCTTCCCTTCCCCACTCACCTACACAAAGACAAGCTGGAGACTGAGTTTGCCAAGTTTATGGCAATGTTGAAGCAGCTCAACATCAGCGTACCATTTGTGGAGGCACTGTCGAAGATGCCCAAGTACGCAAAGTTCATGAAAGATCTCTGCACCAACAAGAAGAAACTTGGGGATCTCTCGACAGTGCTGCTGAGCGAGGAGTGTTCTGCTATCCTGCAGAACAAGCTGCCAGAGAAGCGCAAAGACCCAGGGAGTTTCACTATCCCTCTTGTTATTGGCAGCATGCATGTAGGAAAGTCCTTGGCGGACCTAGGAGCTAGCATCAATGTCATTCCATATGGATTGTTCAAAAAGCTAGACCTAGGTGAACTTAGCCCTACTAGGATGAGCATTCAGCTAGCTGATCGTTCCGTGGTGCATCCTAGGGGTATCATAGAAGATTTGCTTGTTAATGTGGGTGCATTCACATATCCTGTTGATTTTGTGATTCTGGATATAAATGATGATGTGGATGTGCCTTTGATTCTAGGTAGACCATTTCTTGCCACCGCTAAGGCACTGATTGATGTGCATGATGGTAAACTGATCTTGCGTGCTGGAAATGAACATGCTATTTTTCCTGTGACTGAGTTTGATCATTGTGCTATGATTTCTGTATCGCCTGTGCATGCTATTTCTGATCAGGTACACGAGCCTGTCGTGTACCCTCCTGCACCTCTCATTTTGCAGGACCCGCCTATCATTCCTTCGCCGCCACTCCATCCGGTCTCGCCTCCGAACAAAAAGCTCAAGGAGGAGTGGCGACCGAAGCCGCAGGTGGCTAAGCCGGCACGGAAGAAGAGTGGAGACCACTATGAGCTGGTCCCACCCCCTGCACCACGACCACCCTGGCCATCCGAGTACTCACTCTCCTGCATCTTGCCGGATGGCCAGGTCGAGCTGACCGATGCTGGTGGTTGCAACCGTCGGGTGCACGGTCACCACCTGAAGCTGTACCTCAAGAGCGACGTGGATCCGCTCTTGGAGGCACCTGTTCCTGCACCTCCCTGAGTATCCACCATGGGCGTCCAGCTAAAAGACGGTAAAGAAGCGCTTGTGGGGAGGCAACCCCACCACGGTTTGACTTTCTTTCTTATGTTTCGAGTCGGATTGCGATTGGGTTTTGTTTTGGTTTGTTTCCTTTGTTCTGGATGATGTCTTATTGGGCTGACATCGGACCTAACATATTCTGGTTGAGCTCTTCTGTTCCCCTTGAGCTGTGCTGTGTTCCCGACTGGTCCATTTACAGTCTTCTGCAGTTCGTGCACACCGGTAACATCGTTCCCCTTTCCTTCCCTCTTCTCCATTGAGGACAATGTCGATCTTAAGTGTGGGGGGATGTTTATCTTTTGACTGCATTAGATCTGTTTGTGTGCTTGGAGCCTAGTCCACTGTCCAAATTTTTAAATTTGAGGGCTCCAAGTACGTGTTCCTTGCAATTGCCTGCTCAGTATGCTTTGAATTGACAGTCTCTGTAGTGATTTGCAACCTAGGGAGGTAGTGTAGCACTATGGAGGATGTTGATGCATTTAAGAAGTCTCATTTCTTCTTCATAGTGTGTTGGTTGATTGAGTGAATTAGTGATCTTAGGACCCTTGAATTGTGTGGTGTTGTGGACTCTCTGCCTGTCTTGGACTCTTGTATCATGTTTTGGAAATAACAGGTGCTCGAAATGTGCTTTAAAATAACGTCTCCCGTGCGAATAGGGCGGAAGTGTGTAAGGGGAGACGGGAATCCGTTCCCAATTTCCACCTACTACCTCCAGCCCCCTTACATGTCTTTCCCCCGCACGAGGCTCGAGACAACTGCTCCTGGCATGGCCGGTAAGAGCCGGGCTCCCGCAAAACCTTTGCAAGGTGGGAGCCCCCGTTTTTTGCAAAAACAGGTTGGAACCCTTGAAAAGAAAAGAGAAAAACAGAAAAACAAGTAAAAAGAAGGAAGAAAAGGGGTTCCAACCATCTTCAAGAAGAAAATCGAGCACCTTGAAAAATGTGAGTCCATGATCTTTTGTTTTTGAGAGTCTCCTCATCCACGATTCATTTGTTCTCTGTTCACTATTTGCCATGATGCTGACTCGAGACTAGTGCTCTCGCCGAAGAAGCTATGAGATGACTTGTGCGTCGGTTGACCTCGTAAGCTGCTAAATGATCTAGGAAGTCCTCTACCTACGATCGAGGTTGTTTGTTGCTATAGAGGTCTGGAGAGTTGCATTGGTTTGAGTAAGGTTTGCTTGGGGACAAGCAAACGGTTAAGTGTGGGGGAGTTTGATAGACCGTTAGTTACACATGTTTTTACCCCTGCTCTTACTCCGTTTGAGGTATTGATTCTCGTGTTTTAGGCCAATTTCACGCTAGGTTGTGCTTGTTTATGATATTTCAGGTCCTAGTACGTGAATGGAGGCTTGGGAGCGAGTTTGATGTCGATTGGACGATGATCGGACGCATGGCGCCGTTGCCGGGGACGGCTAGGTTGTTGAAGAAAAGTGATTTCTGTTACTTTAGCATTTTCATTTTTTGCATTGAGTTTTTGTTTTTCCCACTTGTGCCTTCACGGGTTTGCATTGCTTGATTGTGTGCAGATAGTGCATGACCCGTAGCCAGTCGGGAGGTTTACTGCAGTTGAATCCTGAGATTGAGCGCACCTGCAAACAACTTCGGAAACAACAGCGAGCTAGACTGGCTACGGTGGAGCGCAGAGACGGCCAATTGAGCAGCGACTCCGAGGACGAGCGCGAGATGGAGGGCGAAGACATCCCACAACCGGGGAATGCCCGACAGGCTCCCCCGGTGAATCAGCATCCACCACCACCGCCGGGTCCCACCTTGGAGTACTACTACACTCCACGGATTGCTGACATCCGCCCGGTCATCCTCTATCCACCCATCCCAGCAAACAACCTCGAGATCAAGCCATGCTGGATTTAACTCATCACATCCTCTATCCAGTTCCATGGCGTGAAGGATGAGGAAGCCCGGGCACACCTTTCCCGTTTTCTGCAGCTGACGAACGGGTTCAAGCTTAATGGTGTTCCGGATGATGCAATCCGCCTTCACCTCTTCCCCCATTCTCTGGCGGGGAATGCTAAGAGGTGGTTAGAGACCCAGCCCCCATTGTCCATCACCTCTTGGGACGATCTGGCTGACAAGTTCGTGCACAGGTATTATCCGGCGTCGAAGACTACTGAGATTCAGCGGGAGATCACTCACTTCCGCCAAGAGCCAGATGAGTCACTTCGTGATGCATGGGAGCGGTACATGGGATACTTCTGGCAGTGTCCCCATCATGGCTTCAGCGATGCTTTCACAGTAGGGAACTTCTACAGCGCCCTCACCCCAGACAGCCAGAGGGTGATTGAGTCTCTATGCCCAGGAGGGGATATCCTTACTAAGACTCCACCCGAGCTGAACCAGATGATCAGTACCTTGGCTGCCCGAGACCACTCCTGGGGGCAGAACAACAGAGGCAGGCATTCCCGGGACCGTGGTGTGCATGCCATGGAGGCCAGATCCGGGTTAGAGCAGCAGGTGGCTGAGTTGGTGCAGGCATTGAAGCAGCCTAACGGTCTCCTTCCGGGCCGAGGTGCAGCTACGCCTCCAGTAGCTCAGTGTCAGTGGTGTGAGAGCCCGAATCACCTCGTGGAGGATTGTCAGTCTATGAGGGAGTCTTCTACTCCCCAAGAGCAGGTGGCCTTCATCGCCAATGCTCGGCGCCTCGACCCATACAACAACACCTACAATGAAGGATGGCGCCAGCATCCCAACTTCGCCTGGAGCAGCAACACCAACAAACCACCTGGTTTCCCAGCACCAGCAGGTGGTTTTCAGCAGAGGCAGCCCTTCCAGGATAGGCAGGGGCCACCACCACACCAGCAGCCCTTCCAGCCTAGGCAAGGGCAGCCATTCCAGCAGCCTCAGCGTTAGTATGTCGAGCCCGCAGCAGCGCCAGCTCCCGATACTCAGATAACCGAGCTGAAGAACATTTTGGCAGCATTCATGACCACCAGCCAGGCAAGTATCACGAGGATGGATCAGTCCATAGCCTCACTGGAGGCAGGCCAGAGGAACCAGGGTGCCATTCTGCAAGATTTGCAGAACCAGGTTGGCGCCATAGCTCGCCAGATTACTACTCGGGCCCCGGGGACTCTACCTGCCACCACCATCCCCAATCCACGGGACCCGCATGAGATAGCACATGCCATTTTCACCCTGAGCGGCAGGCCTACATCAGCTGATCCTGCCCCGACCAGGCAGGAGGAACCACTACCTGCTTCAGCACTTCCAGCCGGTGATGCAGAAGTGCGGGTGGAGAAGGAAGCCCCTGCTCCCAAGCCACAACCAGTGGTTAAGGAGCATGTGCCCCAGCTTCCCTTCCCCACTCGCCTACACAAAGACAAGCTGGAGACTGAGTTTGCCAAGTTTATGGCAATGTTGAAGCAGCTCAACATCAGCGTACCATTTGTGGAGGCACTGTCGAAGATGCCCAAGTACGCAAAGTTCATGAAAGATCTCTGCACCAACAAGAAGAAACTTGGGGATCTCTCGACAGTGCTGCTGAGCGAGGAGTGTTCTGCTATCCTGCAGAACAAGCTGCCAGAGAAGCGCAAAGACCCAGGGAGTTTCATTATCCCTCTTGTTATTGGCAGCATGCATGTAGGAAAGTCCTTGGAGCCGCCCAAGAGCTAGCATCAATGTCATGCCATATGGATTGTTCAAAAAGCTAGACCTAGGTTAACTTAGCCCTACTAGGATGAGCATTCAGCTAGCTGATCGTTCCGTGGTGCATCCTAGGGGTATCATAGAAGATTTGCTTGTTAATGTGGGTGCATTCACATATCCTGTTGATTTTGTGATTCTGGATATAAATGATGATGTGGATGTTCCTTTGATTCTAGGTAGACCATTTCTTGCCACCGCTAAGGCACTGATTGATGTGCATGATGGTAAATTGATCTTGCGTGCTGGAAATGAACATGCTATTTTTCCTGTGACTGAGTTTGATCATTGTGCTATGATTTCTGTATCGCCTGTGCATGCTATTTCTGATCAGGTACACGAGCCTGTCGTGTACCCTCCTGCACCTCTCATTTTGCAGGACCCGCCTATCATTCCTTCGCCGCCACTCCATCCGGTCTCGCCTCCGAACAAAAAGCTCAAGGAGGAGTGGCGACCGAAGCCGCAGGTGGCTAAGCCGACACGGAAGAAGAGTGGAGACCACTATGAGCTGGTCCCACCCCCTGCACCACGACCACCCTGGCCATCCGAGTACTCACTCTCCTGCATCTTGCCGGATGGCCAGGTCGAGCTGACCGATGCTGGTGGTTGCAACCGTCGGGTGCACGGTCACCACCTGAAGCTGTACCTCAAGAGTACGTGTATCCGCTTTTGGAGGCACCTGTTCCTGCACCTCCCTGAGTATCCACCATGGGCGTCCAGCTAAAAGACGGTAAAGAAGCGCTTGTGGGGAGGCAACCCCACCACGGTTTGACTTTCTTTCTTATGTTTCGAGTCGGATTGCGATTGGGTTTTGTTTTGGTTTGTTTCCTTTGTTCTGGCTGATGTCTTATTGGGCTGACATCGGACCTAACATATTCTGGTTGAGCTCTTCTGTTCCCCTTGAGCTGTGCTGTGTTCCCGACTGGTCCATTTCCAGTCTTCTGCAGTTCGTGCACACCGGTAACATCGTTCCCCTTTCCTTCCCTCTTCTCCATTGAGGACAATGTCGATCTTAAGTGTGGGGGGATGTTTATCTTTTGACTGCATTAGATCTGTTTGTGTGCTTGGAGCCTAGTCCACTGTCCAAATTTTTAATTTTGAGGGCTCCAAGTACGTGTTCCTTGCAATTGCCTGCTCAGTATGCTTTGAATTGACAGTCTCTGTAGTGATTTGCAACCTAGGGAGGTAGTGTAGCACTATGGAGGATGTTGATGCATTTAAGAAGTCTCATTTCTTCTTCATAGTGTGTTGGTTGATTGAGTGAATTAGTGATCTTAGGACCCTTGAATTGTGTGGTGTTGTGGACTCTCTGCATGTCTTGGACTCTTGTATCATGTTTTGGAAATAACAGGTGCTCGAAATGTGCTTTAAAATAACGTCTCCCGTGCGAATAGGGCGGAAGTGTGTAAGGGGAGACGGGAATCCGTTCCCAATTTCCACCTACTACCTCCAGCCCCCTTACATGTCTTTCCCGCGCACGAGGCTCGAGACAACTGCTCCTGGCATGGCCGGTAAGAGCCGGGCTCCCACAAAACCTTTGCAAGGTGGGAGCCCCCGTTTTCTGCAAAAACAGGTTGGAACCCTTGAAAAGAAAAGAGAAAAACAGAAAAACAAGTAAAAAGAAGGAAGAAAAGGGGTTCCAACCATCTTCAAGAAGAAAATCGAGCACCTTGAAAAATGTGAGTCCATGATCTTTTGTTTTTGAGAGTCTCCTCATCCACGATTCATTTGTCCTCTGTTCACTATTTGCCATGATGCTGACTCGAGACTAGTGCTCTCGCCGAAGAAGCTATGAGATGACTTGTGCGTCGGTTGACCTCGTAAGCTGCTAAATGATCTAGGAAGTCCTCTACCTACGATCGAGGTTGTTTGTTGCTATAGAGGTCTGGAGAGTTGCATTGGTTTGAGTAAGGTTTGCTTGGGGACAAGCAAACGGTTAAGTGTGGGGGAGTTTGATAGACCGTTAGTTACACATGTTTTTACCCCTGCTCTTACTCCGTTTGAGGTATTGATTCTCGTGTTTTAGGCCAATTTCACGCTAGGTTGTGCTTGTTTATGATATTTCAGGTCCTAGTACGTGAATGGAGGCTTGGGAGCGAGTTTGATGTCGATTGGACGATGATCGGACGCATGGCGAGGTTCCAAGGAGGCTGCACGGCCAGACCAGGGAGTCGCACGGCCGTGCAACATACAATTGTGGCCGTGCGACATTATGCGAGAAGGTGCACGGGCAGACCAGGAGGCTGCACGGCCGTGCAACATACAATTTTGGCCGTGCGCCTCACGCCGAGGCCATGCACGGGCAGGCCATGAAGCTTGCACGGCCGTGCGCCTGGCCGTGCAAGATGGACGAAGACACAATAATTGATACGGTGCGTTTCATGGTGCACGACTAGAATGGTGTTGTGCACGGCCGTGCAACTCGGGGAAAGTTTGGTTTTTAAGCGGATTCCGAGCCAAACAGAAGGGGATTCGAGTTTTTGAGAGACAGAGCGGTTCCTAGAGAGAGAAAGCGACGAACAAGAGCCTCCAAGTGCCCTAGATCGATCTTCAACACCATTGGAGCTTGGTTTGAGCTTGGAGAAGTGCCGATTCAACGTCCAGGAGCAGAAATCCATCTTCACAGTATGATTTCCGCGTCTGATTCTGCTTTTGCTTCTCTCTCCATGGAGTAGTTCTCCCATTCATCTGGGTGTGGGAAACCCTAGTTCTGTATGTTAGGTTTGATTGTATGAACCCAAGTATTGATTCTATGATTTGATTATATTCGATTGAGGTTTGAATGATTGAATGACTTGAATCCTGATCAAATTCCTGTTGTTTCTGCTTTAACCTAGAATGATAATATCTGCCTAGGTTGATAGAGTATCCTTAATCGAAGGTAGGGAGTTGGTGACTTTAGTCGAGGAACCAACTCACTATTCTGTACCGGTTTTACTCCGGTAGTGGAGGTTTTGTTCTTAGGGCCTCAATCTGTTTACTCCGGTGTAGGTTAGTCGCCAGCTAGAGACTCAGATTGAGAGGGTCTGGAGACCTTTAGTCGAGACTTCAGACTGTTTAAGAACCTTCCGCAGTATAACTATCATAGAAATTGAACTTGGTAATTACAATCCGGCTTAACTGCAGACTAGGGGGAACCATATCCGGGTGACCTCTCTTAACCTGAAAACAACCGTTTGAGTTACTTTGCTTGCTTGTTAGTTTAGAACTTCACTAAAGTTTCCTCGCTAGATAATACGAATTCACTGAGTAGTCATCACATCTAGGACCCGGGTTGACATTGAAACCCAAGCCCGCTATACTACGCTTTAGGAAGTGGTTACACTTGGCCATTTTCTAGAGTGACAGTAACAGCGAGTCAAAGTTGCACCTTTGGCCGTTTTCGATTTAAGTTTTGTTCACAAATTCAATCCAATCTTCGATTAGGATTGTGCTGCGCGCTTTGATCCTAAACAAGCACCCACTGTGCTCGTATTAGCGGTGGTCGATGGGTCGCCTTGGCGATAACTCGGTCAGTCCTTCGAACAGATTGGAGAACCATTCAAGGAGCCCCTGTAAATCGGTGGAGACTGATTGCGCGGCAGCCTCCTGTTCCGGGACACAGAGGGCACACAAGGCTATGTCGCGAGGTCAAAGTAGATGCAAGTGCTCATCCTTAATAACGGTCTTCCTAATCCCTTGCAACAGCTTGGGATATGATCAGTAACCATTGGTTACTGACCTATGAGTAACTAAATCTGGACCTTTAGATCTAAGTGGCATTCAAAATCCATATATAAGGGTTGTGAATTAGAGGCATTTTATTTTCCCTAGTTTTTTTTAATCGACTCTTATCTTCTTCGTTCTAACTCGGATTTCAAATTTTTTTTTTTGCACAGATGGAAAGAGTTCGTTGTGCTCTACAAAATGAGATCAATTTTCAATATATTGCGAGAAACTTTTTTTCATACCTCCCATTACCAACTACATACCATATGGTAACTTCTTCCTTTTTAAGTTGTTTTTGTAAACGTTTGCTCAGAAGGAATGAGTTCATCATGATCTATTGGATCTATAAATTTCTGGGTGAAAAAAAAAGATAAGATCAAAAGCTACCATACTTTACCACTATGGTATGTGGGCGGTATAGGTGTCAATCGGGTGGGTTCGGGTCGGGTTCAATCGGGTTGCGAATTAGTCGGGTTTCGAGTTCGTCGGGTTGCGGGTTCATCGGTTCGGGTTCAATCGGGTTCGGGTTCGGGTTCATTGAGTTGCGGGTTAGTCGGGTTCGGGTCATCGGGTTCAGGTTCAATTGGGTTGCGAGCAAATCTGGTTGTGGGCTCATCGGGTTTCGGGTCGGGCGGGTTGCTGGCGGATCGCGTTGCGGGTTGTTCGGGGTAGCGCATCGAGTTACTTACTCCTTACTCACTACCAACTTACACATTTTTTTACACTAATTTAAAATATTTTTCACAATTTTTGACCAACTTATTTCTACCTCTTATATATACTTAATTATAAAAAAAAACTAGTCAAAATGTTGAATTAATTTGTATGATTTGCAAACTTTTCATTTAATTAATCATAATTGATAAAGTGAACTAGCTAATAGTAATGGCGACAATCAACATTTGCGACCAATAAGCACTATTAGCAAACCAAGCAAAACACCACTTTAAAAACAATGAAGAAAAACACTTTATCTTATCTCAACATTTTTGGGCGGCAATATAAACCAATCCAAACGAAAATTGGGTGGCCTTTTGGAGCGGGAATGAAGAAGTTGGGCGGCAATGCAACAGGAAACAAATTAAGTAACAATAAAAGACATGAATTATATTTATAATAAATTACAAGCTTAATTATCAATGAAGTATAAATTTTTGTTTAACAATAAAATATATGCATCAAGGTTCATGAAATTTTTTGCAAGTCGTTGTCAATCAATAATACTATTTTATATCCGTATGAAAAATCTAGACAATGCACTAATATTATAAATAACAGTTTGTGGGAGATGAAAGTCGGGCTTAATGATAAAGAAATTGAAACGTTGGTGGGTCGAATGGGGAGAATTTTCTCTCATTAGATTTTCATTTTTGGTAGAGACAAATTGTAGAGAGTAGGGGTGGCTATACGGTCCGGTCCGGTTAAATTGGCCCAAATTGATCCGGTCCAGTCCAGTCTTTTTGAAAATATAAGGACCAAAACTTGGATTGTTTACAGTCCGGTCTTGACACGGTCCGGTCCCAATTCGGTTTTGATTTTATATTGAGATTGTGGGGATTTGAGTGGCCTAAGGCCTGAAAGGGTGAGGAGTTGGTTAAATTTTGTACTAAGTGCAAAGGTTTGTTACCGTTCATCCAAATTACCCTTAAGTTTTGGGTGTTGAGCTCTCTTATCCGGTCTTTATCCAGTTTTCGATCCGGTCCCGAACGGTTTTTTACCTAATATCCAAGCCCAAAGATTGGATTGGATTGTTTACTATCCGGTCCCGCTCCGGTCTCGGTCTGGGTTATACGGTCCGGTTTCGGGTAAAACCAAAAAATCCGGACCAAATAGCCAGCCCTAGTAGAGAGAAAGCAAAATGAGAAGAACAAAAAGTGGGGAGGGAAACACTGGAGAAGTGAAAAGTTGCGATGAAGATATCAAAATGAGAGGGGAGAAGTTTCCCACCTAAATGAAAAATGTGGTGGGAGAATTAGTGAGTAAGATTAAGTTTCCAACCTAAATGTAAAATAATATGCATTTGAGATAGGATAAATCTTTACATGTTCTCAAATCTACTATATCAAATTAATAATGCCTATAAGCTATAGGAAGGTTTGTTATAGAGTATAGACAATATTTTAGTCACTAAATGTTACACTCCTAAACTGTAAAATATCATATGTAAACATTGTGATAATCTTTAATCTTTCTCTCTTTTTTCTCATAAAAAAAATGAAAAATACAAAATTTTCCCTTTATTTTTCTTTCCATGAATAAAATCATCAAAATTTCTCACCCTTTTCTCTTCTTATAATTTAAATCATTTTTAGTGAATCATTTAGTTCTTTACGGACGAAGAGATAGCATTCTTTTACTTTGGTTGGATATTTCATCAAATCTATGACAAGTAAGTAAAACATAAGTGATTGAACAATGAGACTAAAGTAATTATGCATAGTTAACGATTAAAATGTTGGTGGGGAATACGTCTACATCTTGTGCATAATTAGGTAGCCCATAACTAAAAAAATAAAAATAAAAAAAATCTAAATAATTCGAGATTTAGTGATATGATTGATGGGAAAAGTTAATTTTTATGTCAAGTACTAAGTCAATAGCAATTATTCAACTGAGAAAGATAGATATTGAAAAGGGGAAAAAATCAGTTTGAAATGATTTTGTTCCTTCTCCCGCAGCGGGAAGATGAAAAATCCATTCCCTCCATAATCGCACACGAAATTTTAATTATACAAAAAAATTCTATGTTTCCCCTCCCAATTTTGGATTCGGGTGATGGACAAATGGTGATGTCAAAGATGAGGATGGCAGCTAGATTGGATTTACATTTTACTGCACAAATTATATATATATATGGTGTGTTTTGTGGTAGTTTAAGTAAAATCAAAGGTATAAATATATCTTGAATAAAAAAATGATATCTAAACCGGATTTTGGGTCATTATACTATACTATAACCCGTGATGTATATATTTGTTTGTGCCACGTAATCCCACGCATTAGACGGACAATGCGCCTCCTCTTCTCCTCCTCAGCTCCGATTGTGCGCCTTGCCCCTGCACACGAAGGCGCCCACCGAGCCCCTTCTCCAAGGCTCGTTAGCACTCCGACGCCCAAGTTAGGACGATGATTTTAGAGAGAGAAGTAAGGTGTAGTTTCTAGAGAGAAGTTCCAATCTGAGTAAATGAGCTTCACCAACTTCACTATTTATACTCGAGGCCGGGCCGACCAATGCCCCCCAAATCTGCCCCACGTCATCACCTCATTAAATTCACTGTACCTCACCCCTGTCATGCGCCTCGACACTCTGACACCCCGTCGGGGCCCTGAGGCGCCTGACCCCACACTCTGCTCCTTCCGTACGCTTCTGGCCGTTACCCCCCTTTTGTCGCCATGCGCCCCACGTCAGCCCGACCCCACCTCCCGGGCTACACCTTAAGACCTTCCTTGGGCTAGTCTTTCCCTTAACCAGGCCTACACTCCAGGCCCAATCCGTCCTTCTGGGCCTCGACTCGGCCTTTTAGGCCTCTTCATGCCCCCCAACAATTGCCCCCAGTTAGGCACCTACCACCCAGTAGGTGCCTAACTTACCCACGTGTGCCCGCAAGCGCCTCCGCCCTTCACCATGCGCGCTCCCTCCCGACTCTCTCCTTATGAGGCGTGAGCCTCCCAACTTTTGGAAATCTATGTTTAGGTTTAGGCGCCTCTCTCATGCCGGGCGCACACTTCTCAGCTAGCCCCCTCCTACTTACCACTTTTTGCCTCTTTTTTTTTCTTTTCCTTTTTTCTTTATTGCCAGCAGACCGTTGGGATTCTGTCTCGATCGCCAGGTCCGTCTTCCCCCCAGTGTGAAGGGGAATTCGAATTTCAAAATTTGAATTCCCTTCAAACTAGGCGACGTTTCGCCTCCCAACTCTTTTTCTCTCCCCTCTGTTTGCCCCTATATATTGCCTCTGCTGTTCCTCCTCCCTCATTCCTTCGCAACCACCATCTCTCTTCTTTGTCTCTCTAGATTTCTATTCTCTGAAGCCGTGTGCGAGGAGTGATTTAGGCGCCTTTCGCTACCATTTGTGCCCGCCTTCCACCTGCTCAATACGCGTACCCGATGTCTTCTTCCAATTAGCCCGCATCGTCCAACCTCGCGCCTCCCGAGGCCCCTGCCGCCGCCTCAGGTACCCCTCATTCTCTACTTTCGTTATGCGGAAGGTTTTGATTTCATGCGCCCTGTCTAGGCGAGTCACGTTCCGTGAGGGTTGAGAGGAAAAACCATTCCTAGATTTTGTCTTCTTTGTGCGCCCTCGCCTCTTGCCTGGACGCCTTCTCGAAAGACGTTCCCCCTTTCTTGACCTCGTCCTCTTCTTCTTACTTAGGCACCGATGCGCCCCGAGAGTACGTGATACGACAATGGGGCAACATGTGGCCACCTGGGTACATGCCCAACAATATCGACCAAATGTCGGAGGAATACGCCGATCCTCCCCACACGTCCAAGATTTTATATTCACGCTTCACGAAACTAATTTGGGCCCCGCTGATTGGCGTTACGCGCATCGATCACCCATAGCGCCCGTTGGTGTTTGCGGAGAGGGGTGGGTTGGCGTCTATCAAGAGTACGCCCGCTTCGGGCTTCGCTTCCCTATCGATCCCATTCTCGAAGGCGTGCTCCATCTGTGCCAATGTTCTCTTGGGCACCTTTCTCCTGTCATCATTCTTTATACCGTCCTTTTCCGCCTCAAGTGTCGTCAACATAACATTCTTTCCTCTTTCAAACTCTTCCGACACTTTTTCGTCATGATCCGAAGCCCAAATTGCTTCAGTCTTCAAAGGCGCCCTAAGTTGGGATACAACTTCATCAGCCATTGTAAGAAAATAGGGCGCTCGTGGTTTGAGTCTTTCTTCTTTGTCCGCCCGCGCGACACGCCCTTCTTTGAAAGCGGCGCGGCGCCCATAACTTGTGGGCCTTTGGTGACGAAACGGAGTTTAATAAACACTCCCTCATCAATAAGGCCGAAGAAGACATGGCGCGGCGCCTTGCTTCGAAGCCAATTAACCTCGAAATAAGAGAGGAATATGCCCGTCACTTGGCGGATTTTTACAATGATGGTAGTTGCATGCGCTTGACTTGTCGTACGCTTTACATTCGTTCGTGTGCCTTGAGCTATTTGTTGCTGACTTCATTGTTTTGCTTGCAGGAACTGAGTTTACTTCCGTCTCTGACCTCAATAGGTCGAAGCTTCATCTAATTCCTCCTGCGCCTCGCGTCCGCGCCAAGGCGACCAAGGCCAGGAAAACCAAGTCCCAACCTCCCCACAAGGCGCCCACGCGAGTGAGGATTGTCTATTCCCCCCAGGTGCCGCCCATCCATGCGCCTTCCGAGCAGGCGCCCTCGACTGCTGCATCCGAGCCACCTCAGCCCTCATACAATTCGCCCATACGCCCTGACGCTTACTGGGGCGCCTCCCCCTCTTCCTGCAGCCAGGGCGCCACGTTCAAGACGCCCCCGGAGCCTTCGCAAGACAAGGCGCCCGGGAAGAGTGGATCCGCCATATTGGTGGTAAATTAAAAAACCCAATATTTAGGAAATTAACCCACAATTTATGGATGTGGCAATGACACGCTAAAACACAACGCCAAACTGCGACCAAGTGTAATCGCAATCCGGAAATGCAGTAACATGCAAGCTCTAATTTTCAACCCGGGGTCTAGATCTACTGCCTACTCCGTGTATATTTGTTATCTAGCAAACTAAGTCGATTGATTGTGGTTTTAACTAAAAGCAGTAAGAAAGCAGGAAATGGTTTGGTTTTCTAAAGCAAAGGAAGAGTCACTCGGGAATGAGTCCCCCTAGCTCCTTAGTTAGGTCTCAGTTGTAATTACCCTGGGTTGATTTACTGTTGATTAAACTGCGGAAGATCCGACAGTAGCTTGGAATCTCTTAAGCTGACCAAGCCCTCTCAGTCCAACTACCCGGCAGACGACTAGTCTTCACCGGGATAGAAAGCTGAGGCTATGAACACAAAACTCCACTACTGGAATTGGATTCCAGTACAAAGCAGTAAATTGATTATCGCTCGTATAACCAATCTACCACTACCGATTGATGAAGCTCTAACAACCTAATCAGATTCTATCTATCTCAGGTTGCAGCAGAAATCAAGAAAAGATTATCAGGCTTTAATTGACTCAATGAATCATGCATCAATCGATTGAAATCAAACAGTATAACAATCTCAAGTCATTACAATCAAGATCCCTAACACATGGAACTAGGGTTCTTCATACCCAAGTGAGAGAAAGTTCTACTCTAGAGAGAGAGAGAGAGAGAGAGAGAGAGAGAGAGAGGGAAACAGAATACAAAATAGTCATACTCATAACAATGGGAAGAATCTGCTCTGGGATGTCAATCTTCACTCCTGTGATGATCTCCAAGCTCGATTGAAGAAACCCAGCTCCAAAATCACCTCTAGGATGTGTTCTTCGCACTTTCTCTCTCTAGGGCTCTGTTTTTGCTCCAAAAAGTCGATTCTCTCACTTTTGACCCGAAATTGGGTTAAAACCCAGAAATTCCCGACCACACGGCCGTGTGACTTTCCCAGCTGCCCGTGTGAGTGTGCAAAACGCGGCGTTTTGATTAAGTGGCTTCGGGTTCGCTACACGGCCAAAACCACACGACCGTGTGAATTTCCAGGCTGCCCGTGTGAGCTCCCTGGACTTTCCACACGGCCACAAGGGGTCCCTTACACGGCCAGTGTGACTTCCCCGTGCAATTTGGTGCCACACGGCCAGGTCACACGGCCGTGTGGAATTTTAGGCGTGCCCGTGTGGCTTGCTCAGCCTCTCGCCAAACGTCCAATCTTCGTCCAATCGACCTCGAACTCGTTCCCAAACCTTCATTCACATACTAGGACCTGAAATATCACAAACGAGAACAACCTAGCGTGAAATCGACCTAAAACACGAGAAATAAGACTCAAACGGTGTAAGAATGGTGGACAAAAACATGTGTATATATCAAGTCATAAAATTCCCCCACACTTAACCGTTTGCTTGTCCCCAAGCAAACCAAGTCAGATACAAGGTAAGCTCAAAACATCTTAATCATGCAACCCTTGGGGACATATCATATCGGCATAAAACAAGTGAATCATACTGGCTTTGGTCATTAACACATGGACAACTTCAACAGTAACCTGGATAACCACCACAGAAGACATTCGAGTGCAACAAAATCAGGTAAAGGAAGAGTCTCCCTTCTATTCATGAAGCAACATAGACTTGACTCAACCACTTACTCAAAACAGTCACCTCATGCACAAAACTCAAGATATCAGAATTGAGGCCGAGCAATCTAGGTCCTCACCTGGGTAATGAGTATAGAGAAAATGAGAAAATGAATTGCTCACTCTCAACCAGTGGGGTCAGGACAATTTGATGCGAAAAATGCGCATGCTTATTCTCTCAATCCCTAACGTCTCTTCACCGTGAAGGCAGCCTCTAAATGTTAGAGTTCACATATGGGGTGTCACCACTAACTAATCCGGAGGTCTTAGACACAGGTTCAGATGACTGGCTAGGGTCTTGGACATGGGGAAAATGCCTTTTAGGTGGTGGAAATATTCCTAGCACAAGGTTCCACATTTCCCAACCCAACACAATCACAGTCAATCAGACCACTTACTTTCTTTCTGCCATTCTGCATTACTCACATTCTTTAGAGCACAAGAGCGAAGGAGGTCATATAAATGTTAGCATTTCCAAGCCAGACTGCTAAGAAACACTACTTAATGAGCACTATTCAGATTTTTGTGGTGGCTCTCTTTTGCTTTCATTCATTTTTTTTCTTTTCTTTTTAATTTCTTGAGAGAACCACTACCTATGCACATTTTTCAAACACATGCCCAACTTTTTAAGAACTACCTCCAACCCTCACATTATATTTAGCGGAAACAGCAGAGAACATGTAAAAACCACTCTGTGGAACCTTCTAAGAGATGCAAAAGGGTGATTTTCCATTGTAGACCGAAAGAAAGAAAAGTACACGGCTCAAAGGGGCTGACTAGGGGGTATGACACACCAGGACAGTCAATTTTGGTCGTGGGATAATCCTATGCCTCCATCATCTTAGCTAGTGACAACGTGAATGCTACACATCATGGAAGAGGGAACTATCGCACAAGAAAGAAACGAGCAGGCTCAAATCTCACATGGCTACCTATATGCTCTATCTCTCATTCTGATTCCCTGAACTAGATGCATAAAAGACTGTCAAGAACCAGTGATCAATCCAAGTCACAGTTGGTAAGCAAACAGTTGAAAACTTAACCCCTACACAATTCTACTGCACGTCTCAGTCATCATCATAGGCTGTCAAAGTTACAATCAAGCTGTCATGCAACAATTCGAAAGCAATTCGATTCACCACTCAAATCACAGTGCCAATATGATCATGCTAGCAGCGATACTTGGAGCCCTCAAATCTCGAGATTTGGACAGCGGACTAGGCTCCAAGCACCCATATATAGATTCCAACCGATACAAAGCACCCCCCACACTTAAGCACGACATTGCCCTCAATGGAGCAGAGGGAGAGATAAGGGGAACCATATTACCGAATGGAAATACGGCCGGGGGACTGGAAGTGGACCAGTCAGCGGGAAACATATGGAACGACGGAATAGTTATGCACGAAGGGAACATAAAGAAAACACTAGCACACTGTGCGTTAGGGATCAGAGTTAGCACAGATGGCCACAATAGACAATCCACAAGAGAAATAAAAAAACAAAAACAAAAACAAACGACATACTCAGTTCAAGCTCCGCACACACATGGAGCAAACACGAGAAGTCTTAAACAAAAACACACTCTGAGGGGCGACGAGTACAGACTACTCGTCGCCAAGGTTGTCCAAATCGATGTTGTTCATGAAGGCATCATCATCATCAGCTGGTGGTGGTGGAAGTGGAGAGTCCTCCCAGGGAGTCCGCCAGACTGGCTACTCGCCCGGTATCAGCTGGAGTAGGTGCTGCTGGACCTCCTGCATAAGCCGAGATCGGGCCCGCTCACCCGCTCCCTCTAGATGTGAGCGAGGGTTACCCCCTGTAGGGTCTCCATACGGTTAAGGCGCTCATCATAGGCATTCATCCGGGTCTGATACTCGGCCCGGTGAGCCGATTACTGCTGCTGAAACTGGTGATGATGGTCGAGGATTTGCTGATTCTGGAGACTCAGCTGCTGGAACTGGTGAGTGAAGTAGTCCTGGCCGGGGAAAGTGGAACTGCTACCCATGTACTCGAAGGTGGTCGGGCGGGGGGCATCAACATCATCCACATCTTCGGGGTGAGCATCCTCAGCGGCCTCATCCTCATGAATATCGGGCTCGCCCTCCGCTGGGATTTGAGGAGCAGGGAACCCCTCGATCCACTTGATGCCGCGCTCGACTCGAGCAGGTGCATATGCTGGATCGTTTCTTCGCCGAAGACACTAGTGTCCCCCTGCTCTGTGCAACCCTGCAGGGGGATCTGGAAGTAGGTAGCCAGGCGGGTGATGAGGGGAGTGCAGTGTAGGCTCCGCAGTTCTGAAGCACTCTTGTCAAAAGTCCTGGCCACCACAGATCCCAGGTGAAGAGGATGGTCTGCCGTGCGGATCGACTGGATGAAGTACATGGACCTCCTAGTGAGAGTGCTGACACTGTCCTAAGCTGGAGTGTACGAATTCGCCAGCATGTGATGAAGAATGCGGATATCCAGCTGCAGGGTGCTAGCCTTCATTCGCCCTGCTTGGAAAACAGGATGACCAGGCTGAGCTAGGCGGGTGTACAACACCTTGAAATTAACACACGCTGGACTTTCGAGCTCGGTGACGTAGTCCTCGTCATCATCAAGGCCGAGGATGAGAGCGACCTCCAAATCGTGGTAGCTCAATGAGTGTGGCTCACCGCCAATCCTGAACTTGACGGCCTCACCGTCCGCCCAGTCTGTTGTATCCTCGTGCCGGAATGTGGTATAGAACTAGGGATGGCAAAAATATCCGTAACCGTGGATATCCGTTCGAATCCGACCTTGTCGGGTAGGGTAAAACCCGAACCCGAAGGACTTTTAGCGGGTACGGGTAAAACCCGAACCCGAATATTGCGGGTAATGGGTGGGCATGGTTTTCTCACTATCCAACCCGAACCCGCCCGATATACACATGCATATGTATTTTGTCTAGAAATAATCATTATTTCTCTCTAATATATTTTATATTTAGCATATAAATATAATCTTGTTCATGAAATTGTGTTGTTTTAATGAATTTTCTTCATTCTAGTGAATTATTGTCATACTTTTTGTCTTAGGTAATGCGAGAATACATGTGAATAATAACAATATTGGTTGAAGTTATAAAGAGAAACTATTACCCATGGATAACCGTGGATACCCGAAACCCAAACGGGTATGGGCATGGTTTTGATTTTCTATCCATTCTTATGTGGGTATGGGTATGGGTAAAACCCGAACTACTTTGGGTAGGGTAACGGATATGCACTATCCGTCCCCGACCCGACCCATTGCCATCCCTATATAGAACTCGAGCACCAGCTCGTGGTAAACCTTCTCTCGGATGGACAAAAGTCTGCGCCATGCGCGGTTTGTAGCAATGGCGAGGAAATGTCGTAGCAATTCAACTTCTCAAATTCCCTCTTGGACCAGTAGTGATGCTTCCCAAACTTGCAGGCTAGGACTCGCTTAAAGCGATCCTTGTGGGGCCCCCTCTTCAAGTCGCGGATGAACGGGTGATTGAGGTTGGATTTCGGCATGGTCCTGCAATAGAGCAAACCATCATGGAGCCAAAAGAGCCAAAGAAAAGGTTAATCACACCCCACACTTGATTACAGAAAACAACCGAACCATGGTTTCATCCATAGTTCGGGGGTCAAAAACTCGAGCAAACAAGCATTATTTGGGTGGGGGTGCACATCCAAAATCAAGTAGGCAACTTTAGGTTCACATTCATAGCAAATACACCATCATAGCACATCATTAAGGGACCCAACCGGCTCCTACAAACTGGTATGAAAAACTGGCATTTCATCGAACACCTTGCGTGCAAGGTTAAGGTAAGCATAGAATTGGCAAATTCATAGCACACAAGGGCTCAATCCAGCAAAGAGAACATTGCCCAACACAATCCACACATAAACCAGGCCTTCCCCTCAATCAATTTCAATCAATTCACACAATTCAAAGTGTTTCTCTAAAAGTAAACCCTAACGCCCAATTCACCACAAAACACGAGGTAAAGGCCAAAATCAAATCTGGAGACACAAGTAGAGGTGTAGGGGATGATGAGGGGAAGGCAATGGAAGCGACAAAAACCCCAAAATCTGCCCGAAAATGATCGTCGGAGCCTCGCCGGAAATCGCCTCCGGCGACTCAAAATCGGTCCAAATCGCCTCAAAATCGAGGGATAGGCCAAAAATGAGTATGAAAGGTTGGGTGTGGTGTTGGTTTGGTGAAAAATCGACCAAAAATGGCCAGAAAATCCTCAAAGAGGTGAAAAGTCGCGGTTTCCCGGTGAGGGGGAGAGGATTCCGGCGAGGGGAGTTGGATTTTCTGGCGACGCGGCCGTGTGGTTTGAATTTATAGACGATGGCTCTGCCACACAGGCAAGCCCACACGGCCGTGTGAGGTGCAATAGTGCCCGTGTGTGGCCGAGAAAATCACACGGCCTGGCCGAGGGATGTCACACGGCCGTGTGGAAGAGCAATTCTGGTCGTATGGAAATCACCGAGCCTTCACACGGCCAAAGGCCAATTCCACACGGCCGTGTGTCATTTAGGCATGGCCGTGTGGAATTCTAGAGCCCCGAAATCGACTTGTTTTCGCACAAAAACGACACTCGAACCTCGGACAACATCTCAAGACTAAAAAACACCAAAAAATCAAAAGGGAAAAGGAAAGGAAATGCAAACCTATGTGGGTTTGACTCCCCACAAGCGCTTCTTACCGTCTTTTAGCTGGACGCCAGTATGGTGGATGCTCAGAGAGGTGAAGGAACAGGTGCCTCCAAGAGCGGATCCACATCGCTCTTGAGGTACAGCTTCAGGTGGTGGCCATGCACACGACGAATGTGGCCACCAGCACTCGTCAACTCGACCTGGCCATCCGACAGGATGCAAGCGAGTGAATACTCGGATGGCCAAGGCGGTCGAGGTTCAGGAGGCGGGACCAGCTCATAGTGGTCTCTGGTTTTCTTGTGAGCAGGCTTAGCTACGTGCAGCTTCGGCGCCACTCCTCCTTGATCTTGTCTTTTGGTAACGGAGTGGATGGGAGTGGCGGCGAAGATATGTGAGAGGGGTCCTGCAAAATGGGAAGCGCAGAAGGATACACGACAGACTCGTGCTCCTGGTGAGAAACAGCATGCAGAGGAGATGAAGCAGGGAGAGTATTAGCAATGGAAAAGGTTATTCGCTCCTCGCCATCCCTCAAGACTAAGGTCCCATCATGTACATCTATGAGAGCCTTGGCGGTGGCCAGGAAAGGCCTTCCTAATATAAGGGGCACTTCTGTGTCCTCATTGATGTCCAAGACAACAAAATCCACAGGATCAAAGAATCAGCCAACCTTAACCAGAAGGTCTTCCACTATGCCCCTAGGGTGAACTATAGATCGGTCAGCTAATTGAAGACTCATCCTAGTTTCCCGGGGTTCACCTAGGCCTAGTTTCTTGAACAATTTATATGGCATGACATTGATACTAGCACCTAGATCCGCTAAGGACCTCTCTACATGCGATTTACCTATAGAGCACGGGATAGTAAAACTACCTGGATCCTTCTGCCTCGGCGGAAGCTTGTTCTGCAGAATGGCCGAGCACTCCTCGCTGAGCTCCACAGTGGCCAGCTCGCTCAGCTTCTGCTTCTTGGAGAGAAGATCTTTCAGAAACTTCGCATACTTAGGCATTTGAGATAGTGCCTCCACGAAGGGCACTTGAACATTCAGCTTCCTAAGCATGGACATGAAGTTCCCAAACTCTGCCTCTAGCCTGTCTTTGTGCAACCGAGTAGGGAAGGGGAGTTGAGGGATATACTCATTTACTACTGGTTGCGGCTTAGGCGCAGGCACCTCAACTCTCCATTTCCGCTTCTTCTTCAACCGATGGAGATGCCAAGGCAGGTCTACCTCCCGCTTGTCTGGCCAGGATAGGTGGGTCTGCAGTCTCTTTGCCGCTCCTTGTTGTGATGGCATTACAGTGGGCATTCGGGTACTTCAGATTAGGAATGGTATAACCTGGCAAGGTACCTGGAGCCCTCTGCGCCACTGCTTGAGCCACACTCCCTAGCTGGGTTTGGATATCCTGCAAGACAGCCTATGTGTTCCTCTGGACAACTTCAAAAGCCAGGAATTTACCCGAGGCCTTTTCCATGAACTGCTCGATAGTATTGAATTTCTGAGCACTGGAACTGGCAAGAGAACCCACCAAGTCCCACAATTCAGCCCTCGGATCATTATGAACTGGGGTTGCAGGGGTTGCACCTGGCTGCTGGAAAGGTCGTGACTGTGGTTGAGCAGCGTTCCCCTACATGGGCTGGTAGAGAGACTGCTGCGGGAATTGCCCCTGTCTGGGCTGATATGGCGGCCTCTAGAAGCCTGGCGGTCCTTGGGAGGCTGGTGATCTAGGATTGGCCCCAGCCCAGGAGAAGTTGGGATGCTAGCGCGACCCCTCGTTGTACGTGTTACTGTAGGGGTCATTGCGCCTAGCATTATTGATGAAGTTCACCTGCTCCTGGGGAGTAGACGACTCATCGCCTGACAGTCCTCCACGGTGTAATGGGAGCTCTCACACCACTAGCAGTGCATCGCCTGCTGCTGTCCTGTGCCTGCAATCAACCCAGAGCAATCGATGGCTGAAACCAGCTTCGATACCACCTGCACCAAATCAGATGACTGGGTGGCTACAGCATGCACACCCCGCCCTGGTGCTCGTCTCGATCTCCTCGCAGTTCCCCAATCATATATCCCTGCTCTGCCATCTCCTCAAAATGTTGATTCAACTGTGGCGGTGTTTTGGTGAGCATATTCCCGCCACAGACTGAGTCAATCAGCTGCTTGTCTTCCGGGAAGAGGGCATGGTAGAATGTGCCCACCTTGAAGGTGTCGTTAAAACCATGGTTGGGACACTTGAGGAAGAGACTGGTGTATCTCTCCCAAGCATCCCGGATGGTCTCATCTTCATCCTGAGCAAAGTGGGTAATTTGCTTCTGCAGGTCCGCCGTCTTGGACGGGGGATGGTAGCGAGTGAGGAACTTGTCCACCAGGTTGGCGAACGTAGTGATCGATCCAGGGGGCCTGGTGTCCAGCCACTCCTTGGCCTGCCCCTCCAAAGTGAATGGGAAGTACCTCAGCTGGATGGCATCGGCTGGGACCCCATTTATCTTGATTCCATCGATGAGCTCGTGCAATCGCCTCAGATGTGATCGGGGGCACTCCCCCTCTGTGGATTAGCCATCTCTTCTTCTTCTTCTTCGATCTGCAGTTGTGATAGCGCCTCCTCCGCAGCCAGTCGCGCCTTTAGAGCCCACTTGAAGTTCCTGCAGGTTCGTTCAAGCTCCTGGTCTAATGGTAGTAGATCTCCCGACTGGCTACGGGTCATGCACTACCTGCACACAATCAGCAGAAGAAACCCGTGAAGGCACACAGGTGGAAGAGAAAAATGCAATAAAGAAAAAGCTAGAGTAACAAATTCTCACGTTTCCTCAATAACCTAGAGGGTCCCCGGCAACGGCGCCAAAAACTTGACACGACAAAACACAACACCAAACTGCGACCAAGTGTAATCGCAGTCCGGGAATGCAGTAACAGGCAAGTTCTATTATCAACCCGGGGTCTAGATCTACTGCTTACTCCGTGATGATTTATTATCTAGCCAACTAATTCGATTGATCGTTGTTTAAAGCAAAAGCAGTAAGAAAGCAGGAAATGGTTCGGTTTTCAAAAGCAGGTAAGAGTCACTCGGGAATGAGTCCCCTTAGCCCCTTAGTTAGGTTCAATTGTAATTACCCTGGGTTGATTTACTGTTGATTAGACTGCGGAAGATGTGACAGTAGCTTGGAATCTCTTAAGCTGACCAAGCCCTCTCAGTCTAACTACCCGGCAGACGACTAGTCTTCACCGGGATAGAAAGCTGAGGCTATGAACACAGAACTCCACTACTGGAGTTGAATTCCAGTACAAAGCAGTAAACTGGCTAACTCTCGTATAACCAATCTCCTACTATCGAATGAAGAGGCTCTAACAACGTAATCAGATTCTATCTCAGGTTGCAGCAGAAATCGAGAAAAGCTGATCAGACTTCAATCCATTCAATAAACATGCATCATTCGATTAAAACCAAACAGTATAATCATCCCAAGTCATTACAATCAAATCCCTAACACAAGGAACTAGGGTTCTTCATACCCAAGTGAGAGAAGGGTTCTACTCCATAGAGAGAGAAGAAAACAGTAATCAGAGTAGTCATACTCATAAAGATGAGGAAAATCTGCTCTGGGATGATGATTTCCACTCCTATGACGATCTCCAAGCTCGATTTGACGAAACCCAGCTCCAAGATAGCTTCTAGGATGTGTTCTTCGTACTTTCTCTCTCTAGGGCTCTGTTTTTGCTCTGAAAATCCGATTCTCCCACTTTTGGCTCGAAATTGGCTGAAAAACCAAGATTTCCCGACTCACACGGGCAGGCCACACGGCCGTGTGGCTCACCCGGTTGCACGTGTGAGTCGAAACGCAGCGTATCAATTAGTTCGATCTTCAGGCTTCCCACACGGCCAGGGTCGCACGGCCGTGTGAGATTTCCATCCTGCCCGTGTTTGCTATCGGCGAAAATCACATGGCCACAATTTTAAGTTGCACGGCCGTGTGATGTCCCGGTCTGCCTGTGCGGCTTCCTTGGCACCTCGCCACGCTTCCGATCTTCGTCCAATCGACCCCAAACTCGCTCCCAAGCCTCCATTCACGTACTAGGACCTGAAATATCACAAACAAGCACAACCTAGCGTGAAATCGGCCTAAAACACGAGAATCAACACCTCAAACGGTGTAAGAACGGGGTAAAAACATGTGTAATTAACGGTCTATCAAACTCCCCCACACTTAACCGTTTGCTTGTCCCCAAGCAAACCAAGTCAGACACAAGGTAAGCTTACATTTTTCAATCAACCAACATTGGGGACAAATCATAAAGGCACAGAACACGTGAATCGTACTGGTTTTCAAACATCAATACTTGAACAACCTCAATAGCAACCTGGACAACCACCACAAAGGACATTCGAGTGCAGCAAAATCGAGTAAAGGAAGAGTCTCCCTCCTGTTCACCAACCAACCTAGACTTGACTCGACCACTTACTCAAAACAGTCAACTCATGCATCCAACTCAAAACATCAGAATAGAGACCGAGCAATCTAGGTCCTCACCGGGGTACAAGAGTATATAGAATATGAAAATGAATCACTCACTCTCGACCAGTGGGGTCAGGACCATTCGATGCGAAAAATGAGCATGCTATTTCTCTCAATCCCTAACATCTCGTCACCATGGTGGCAGCCTCTAAATGCTAGAGTTCACATATGGGGTGTCACCACTAACTAATCAGGAGGTCTTAGACACAGGTTCAAATGACTGGCTAGGGTCTTGGACATGGGGAAAAGGCCTTTTAAGTGGTGGAAATATTCATAGCACGAGGTTCCACATTTCCAAACCCACACAATCACAGTCAAACAAACCGGTATTTCCTTTCTGCTATTCTGCATTACTCAATATCTCAAAGCACAAGAGCGAAGGAGGTATAAATGTCAGCATTTCCAAGCCAGACTGCTAAGAAACACTACTTACTGGGCATGATTCAGATTTTTGGTAGTGGCTCTCTTTTGCTTTAAATTATTTCTTTGTTTTTCTTTCATTTTCTTTTCATTTCTTAAGAGAGCCACCACTTCTGCAAATATTTCAAACACCTGCTCAACTTTTAAGCACTACCTCCAACACTCACATAAACTTTTAGCAGAAACAGCAGAGAACAAGTAAAAACCACTCTGTGGAACCTTCTAAAAGATGCAAAAGGGTGATTTTTCATTAAAGACCAAAAGAAAGGATAACACACGGCTCAAAGGGGCTGACTAGGAGATATGACACATCAGGACAGTCAATTTTTGGTCGTGGGCTAATCCTATGCCCCCGTCATATTAGCTAGTGACAACGTGAATGCTACACATCATGGAAGAGGGATCTATCGCACAAGAAAGAAACGAGCAGGCTCAAATCTCACATGGCTACCTATATGCTCTATCTCACATTCTGATACCCTGAACTAGATGCATAAACGACTGTCAAGAACAAGTAATCAATCCAAGTCACAGTTGGCAAACAAACAGTTGAAAAACTGAACCCCTACACAATTCTACTGCACGTCTCAGTCCTCATCATAGGTTGTCCTAGTCACACTCAAGCTGTCATGCATCAATCCGAAAACCATTCAATTCATCAATCAAAACACAGTGCCAATATGATCGAACAGCAGTACTTGGAGCCCTCAAGTTGTAAGATTCGGACAGTGGACTAGGCTCCAAGCACCCAGATATATATTCCAACCGATACAAAGCACCCCGCCACACTTAAGCACGACATTGCCCTCAATGGAGTAGAGGGAGAGATAAGGGGAACGATGTTACCGGATTGAATCACTGTGGGGGGACTGGAAGTGGACCAGTCAGCAAGAAACAAACGGGAAGATGGACAGTTCTGCACGAATCGAACACCAAGAACACACTAGCACACTGTGCGTTAGGGATAAGTGTTAGCCCAGACGGCTACAACATAAACAAACCACAAAAGAAAAAAAACAAAAACAAAAACAAACGACACTAAGTTCAAGCCCCTCACACATGGAGCAAACACACAAAAGTCTAACACGAAAAACAAAACACACTGAGATGGGCAACGAGTACAGCCTACTCGTCGCCAAGATCATCCAAGTCGATGTCGTCCATGAAGGCGTCATCACCATCAGCACCATCATCACCATCCGCTGGGGGAGGTGGAAGTGGAGAGTCCTCCCAGGGAGTCCTCCAGACGGGCTGCTCGCCCGATAGCAGCTGCAGTAAATGTTGCTGGACCTCCTGCATGCGCCGTGAACGGCGCTTCTCCCGCTCGATGTGTGCGAGAGTCACTCCCTGCTGGGTCTGGATCTGGTCCAATCTCTCATCGTAAGCAGCCATCCTCTGGTGGTACGCGGCCTGGTGAGCCGCGTACTGCTGCTGGAACTTCATCTGATGGTCGAGGATCTGCTGGTTCTGGATCCGCAGCTGCTCGAACTGGGAGGTGAAGTAATCCTGGCCCGGGAAAGCGGAGTTGCCACCGCCGTACTCGAAGGTGGTGGGGCGGGGGACAGCATCAGCATCCACCTCCTCGGGCTCCACATAATCAGCAGTCTCCTCCTCCTGGCCCTCTGGCTGGACCTCTGGCTGGATCTCTGGCTGGTCCTCCGCGGGGATCTGAGGTTCTGGAAACCCCTTGATCCATAGAATGTTGCGGCTCTCTCGCAGCTGGTGCATTTTACCGATCGTCTTCCTGCCAAAGACGCTGGTGTCCCCCTGTTGTGTGCACCCCTGCAGTGAAAGCCCGAAGTAGGTGGCCAGGCGGGTGATGAGGGGGGCGCAGTGGAGGCTCTTCAGTTCCGAAGCAGTCTTCTCAAAGGTCCTGGCCACCACCGAACCCAAGTGGAGAGGATGGTCGTACTGGCGGATCGAAGCGATGAAGTACATGGCCCTCTTGGTGATGGCGCTAGCACTATCTGGCGCTGGGGTGTAAGACTTCGCCAGCAGGTGGTGGAGAAGGCGGTTGTCGAGCTGCAGGGTAGTGGCCTTCGTCCTCCAAGCCGAGAAGGGACGTGTCTGGCCTGGCCGAGCCAGGCGGGTGTACAGCCTCATGAAGTCCACCTCCAGCGGGTCGTTGACCTCGGTGATGTAGTCCCCACCGTCGTCTAGGTCGAGGTCGAGAGCCTCGGCCAGCTCGTGGTAGCTCATGGACCGGGGGGCACCGCCTAGCCTGAATTTGACGGCTGTACCGTCTCTCCAATCGGTCGTGGGTGTGTGCCTGAAGGTCATGTAGAACTCCAGCACGGGCTCGTAGTAAACCTTCTCGCAGATGGAGAGTAGACGGCGCCATGCGCGGTTGGTGACGGCGGTGGAGAGTTGCTCGTAGCAGTTCAATCTCCGAAACTCCCGTTTGGACCAGCAATGGTGCTGCCCAAACGGGCATGCCAGGACCTGCTTGAAGCGATCCTCGTCGGGGCCCCTCTTCAGATCCATGATGAACGGGTGCTTGAGGTCAAGTTTCGACATTGTCCTGCAAAAGAACAACCCAAAGTGGAACCAAAAGAGCCAAAGAAAAGGTCAATCACACCCCCACACTTAAGAACAGGAAACAGCCGAACCATGGTTTCATCCATAGTTCGGGGGTCAAAAACTTGATAAATCAAGCATAATCTGAGTGGGGGTGTACATTCACGATTAAGTAGGCAACTTAAAGTTCACATCCATAGCAAATACTCCCTCAAAGCACATCATTAAGGGCCCCAACCGGTGGCCACAACATGGCATGAAAAACAGGCATTTCATCGAACACCTCGTGTGCACTATTAAGTTAAGCATGAAATTGGCACAATTCTTGCACACAAGAGCTCAAACAATCAAGGGGGACATTGCCGAACACAATTCAAACACACTCCATACATTCCCCTCAATCAATTGCACAAAAATCACACAATTCAATGAGGTTCTCTAAACATGCACTCTAACACCCAATTCTCCACAATTAACATAGTTAAGGGCAAAATCAAACCTGGAGACTCAAGTAGAGGTGTAGGGGATGATGAGGGGAAGGCGATGGAAGCGATGAAAAGCCGAAAAAGTGCCCGGAAGTGCTCGTCGGAGCCTCGTCGGAGTCTCGCAGGAAATCGCCTCCGGCGACAAAAACGTCGGCCAAATCTCCTCAAAATGGAGGGATAGGCCGCTTTTGGTGTGGGAAGGATGGGATTGTTGTTGGTTTGGTGAAAAAATGACACAAAATGGCCGAAAAATCGAAATGGGGTGGTTTTGTCGCAGTTTTCCGGTGAATTTCAGAGGATTCCGGGGAAGGTTTTGAAAATTCTGACCACTCGGCCGTGTTGGCCGAATATATAGGTCGTGGCTCGGCCACGGGCAGGGTCACACGGCCGTGCAAGGTGCACTTTTGCCCGTGTTGGCCGACACGGCCAGGCCAAGGAATTCCACACGGCCGTGCGAGTTGCACATTTGGCCGTGTGGAATTTGCCGAGAGCTCGCACGGCCAAGGAATAAAATCCACACGGCCGTGCGGGCAGATGTGTTGCCCGTGTCGGCACACGGCCAGGCAGGCCAATCCACACGCCGTGCGAGTTGCACTTTTGGCCGTGTGGAATTTGCCGAGAGCTCACACGGCCAGGGGATAAAATCCACACGGCCGTGCGAGCATATGGCCTGGCCGTGTGAGCTGCTGGAGCCCCGAATTCAACCTGTTTTCACCAAAAACGACATTGACTCTGGAACAACATCTCAAAACTCAAAAAACACAAAAAACAAAAGGAAGAAAGTAAGAAAATGCAAACCTCGGTGGGGTTGCCTCCCCACAAGCGCTTCTTTACCGTCTTTTAGCTGGACGCCAGTATGGATGCTCAGAGAAGTGTAGGGTCAGGTGCCTTCAAGAGCGGATCCACATCGCTCTTAAGGTACAGCTTGAAATGGTGGCCATGCACTCGACGAATGTGGCCACCAGCATTCGCCAACTCGACTTAGCCATCCGGCAAGATGCAAGCGAGTGAATACTCGGATGGCCAAGGGGGGCGGGACCAGCTCGTAGTGGTCTCCGACTCTCTTTCGAGCAGGCTTAGCTGCCTGCAGTTTCGGCCGCCACTCCTCCTTGATCTGTTCTTTTGATGACGGAGTGGTCAGGAGTGGTGGCGAAGGTGTGGGAGGCGGATCCTAAAATAGGCAACACAGAAGGATACAAGACAGACTCGTGCTCCTGGTGAGATACAACATGTAGAGGTGACGAAGCAGGTAGAGTATTAGCAATTGAAAACGTTATTCTCTCCTCGCCATCCCTCAAAACTAAGGTCCCATCATGCACATCTATGAGAGCCTTGGCAGTGGCCAGGAAAGGCCTTCCCAGTATAAGGGGCACTTCTGTGTCCTCACTGATGTCCAGGACAACAAAATCCACAGGATAATTGAATTTGCCAACCCTAACCAGAAGGTCCCCTATGCCCCTAGGATGCACTACGATCGGTCAGCTAATTGAAGGGTCATCCTAGTAGCACGGGGTTCACCTAGTTTCTTGAACAATTTATACGGCATAACATTGATACTAGCACCTAAATCCGCCAAGGACCTCTCTACATGCAATTTATCTATAGAGCAAGGGATAGTAAAACTACCTGGGTCCTTCTGCTTCTGCGGAAGCTTGTTCTGCAGAATAGCCGAGCACTCCTCGCTGAGCTACAGTGGCCAGCTCACTCAGCTTCTGCTTCTTTGAGAGAAGCTCTTTCAGAAACTTCGCATACTTAGGCATTTGCGATAGTGCCTCCAGGAAGGGCACTTGGACATTCAACTTCCTAAGCATGGACATGAAGTTTTCGAACTCTGCCTCCAGCCTGTCTCTGTGCAGCCGAGTAGGGAAGAGGAATTTCGGGATATACTCCTTCACTACCGGTTGCGGCTTAGGCGCAGGCACCTCAACCTCCTTCTCTGCTTCTTTTTCAACCGCTGGAGATGCTAAGACAGGGGTCTCTCTCTCTTGTTCCCGAGCAGGTGGATCAACAGTCATCTTGCCACTCCTGGTTGTGATGGCATTGCAGTGCTCATTCGGGTTCTGCGGATGAGGAATGGTCTGACCGGGTAGAGTACCAGGAGCTCTTTGTGCCACTGCCTGAGCCACGCTCCCCAGTTGGGTTTGGATATCCTGCAAGACAGCCTGTGTGTTCCTCTGGCCAGCTTCAAGAGCCAGGAATTTACCCGAGGCCTTTTCCATGAAGTGCTCGATAGTGTTGAACTTCTGAGCACTAGAACTGGCGAGAGAACCCACCAAGTCCCGCAGTTCAGCCATCTGATCATTCTGTACTGGGGCTGCAGGTGCTGCCCTGCCTGCTGAAATGGTCGCACCTGTGGCTGAGGTGGAACTGACCCCTGTCTGGGCGGGTAGAGTGGCTGCTGTGGCTGCTGAAATTGCCCCTGTCTGGGCTGGTACGGAGGCCTCTGAAAACCGGGTGGTCCCTGGGGAGCTGGTGGTTTGGGATTTGCCCCAGCCCAAGAAAAGTTAGGATGCTGGCGCCACCCCTCGTTATAGGTGTTGCTGTAGGGGTCGAAGCGCCTGACATTGCTGATAAAGTCCACCTGCTCCTGGGGAGTAGATGATTCCCTCATCGCCTGGCAGTCCTCCACGGTGTGATGGGAGCTCTCACACCACTGGCAGTGCATCGCCTGCGGCTGTCCTGTACCTGCAATCAAACCAGAACGATCGATAGCTGAAACCAGCTTCGATACCACCTGCACCAAATCAGATGACTGGTGCCCACAGCATGCACACCCCGTCCTGGTGCTCGTCTCGATCTCCTGGCAGTGCCCCAATCGTACCCGTTCTCCGCCATCTCCTCAAAGAGTTGATTCAGCTGTGGCGGTTTTGGTCAGCATGTTCCCGCCACAAACCGTCAATCAGCTGCTTGTCCTCCGGGAAGAGGGCGTGATAGAAGGTCCACCTTGAAAGCATCATTGAAACCATGATTGGGACACCTGAGAAAGAGACTGGTGTATCTCTCCCAAGCATCCCTGATGGTCTCATCCTCATCCTGAGCAAAATGTGTAATTTGCTTCTGCAGGTCAGCTGTCTTGGATGGAGGATGGTAGCGGGTGAGGAACTTGTCCGCCAGGTTGGCGAACGTGGTGATGGAGCCCGGAGGTCGAGTGTCTAGCCACTCCTTGGCTGCCCCTCCAGAGTAAATGGGAAGTACCTCAGCTGGATGGCATCTGCTGGTACCCCATTGATCTTGATTCCATCGATGAGCTCGTGGAATCGCCTGAGATGTGATCGGGGCACTCCCCTCCTTACCACGGAACACCACTGAACCGCGCAGCATGGTGATTACTGAGGTGCTCACCTCAAATTGTTGGCTGGGACATGAGGGTGTTGAATGGGTGACCTCATGTCCGCAGCTCTAGCGGTCCAGTAGGATCCCATGGTCTGCTCATCTGGGTTGATCATCATGGTTCTGGATCAGCCATCTCTTCCTCTTCTTTGATCTGCAGCTGTGATAGCGCCTCCTCCGCAGCCAGTCGCGCCTTTAGAGCCCGCTTGAAGTTCCTGCAGGTTCGTTCAAGCTCTTGGTCTAATGGTAGTAGATCTCCCGACTGGCTACGGATCATGCACTACCTGCACACAATCAGCAAAAGCAACCCGTGAAGGCACACAGGTGGAAGAGATAAAATGCATTAAAGAAAAAGCTAGAGTAACAAATTCTCACGTTTCCCCAATAACCTAGAGGTCCCCGGCAACGGCGCCAAAAACTTGACACGCCAAAACACAACACCAAACTGCGACGAAGTGTAATCGCAGTCCGGGAATGCAGTAACAGGCAAGTTCTATTATCAACCCGGGGTCTAGATCTACTGCTTACTCCGTGATTATTTATTATCTAGCCAACTAAGTCGAGTGATTGTTGTTTAAAGCAAAAGCAGTAAGAAAGCAGGAAATGATTCGGTTTTCAACAGCAGGAAAGAGTCACTCGGGAATGAGTCCACCTAGCCCCTTAGTTACGTTCAATTGTAATTCCCTGGGTTGATTACTGTTGATTAGACTGCGGAAGATCCGACAGTAGCTTGGAATCTCTTAAGCTGACCAAGCCCTCTCAGTCTAACTACCCGGCAGACGACTAGTCTTCACCGGGATAGAAAGCTGAGGCTATGAACACAGAACTCCACTACTGGAATTGAATTCCAGTACAAAGCAGTAAACTGGCTAACTCTCGTATAACCAATCTCCTACTATCGAATGAAGAGGCTCTAACAACCTAATCAGATTCTATCTATCTCAGGTTGCAGCAGAAATCGAGAAAAGCTGATCAGACTTCAATCAATTCAATAAACATGCATCATTCGATTAAAACCAAACAGTATAATCATCCCAAGTCATTACAATCAAATCCCTAACACAAGGAACTAGGGTTCTTCATACCCAAGTGAGAGAAGGGTTCTACTATAGAGAGAGAGAGAAAACAGTAATCAGAGTAGTCATACTCATAAAGATGAGGAAAATCTGCTCTGGGATGATGATTTCCACTCCTATGATGATCTCCAAGCTCGATTTGACGAAACCCAGCTCCAAGATAGCTTCTAGGATGTGTTCTTCGCACTTTCTCTCTCTAGGGCTCTGTTTTGCTCTGAAAATCCGATTCTCCCACTTTTGGCTCGAAATTGGCTGAAAAACCAAGATTTCCCGACTCACACGGGCAGGCCACAATGCCATGTGGCTCACCCAGTTGCCCGTGTGAGTCAAAACGCGGCGTATGGATTAGTTGCACTTCAGGCCCCACACGGCCAGGGTCGCACAGCCGTGTGGATTTCCTGCTCTGCCCGTGTTTGCTCTCGGCGAGAATCACACGGCCACAATTGTGAGCTGCACGGCCGTGTGATGTCTAGGAATGCCCGTGCGGCTTCCTTAGCACCTCGCTACGTGTCCGATCTTCGTCCAATCGACCCCAAACTCGCTCCCAAGCCTCCATTCACGTACTAGGACCTGAAATATCACAAACAAGCACAACCTAGCGTGAAATCGGCCTAAAACACAAGAATCAACACCTCAAACGGTGTAAGAACAGGGGTAAAAACATGTGTAATAAACGGTCTATCAGGCAACGGGCGGTGAGGCCACAGGCGTGGCAGCATAGGCAGTCGACGGGGGAGCTGTCCCGGGCGGGCGAGGACGAGGACGAGGACGAGCACGACGAGGAGGACACTGAGTACAATCACTCAAGATATGGCCGGACTGTTTACAAAAATTACACCAATTTCGTTTCCTGCAGAATGGTTGAATATGGTCGGGCTCGCGACAGTAGTGGCAAATGCGAGGAGTAGAAGGAGCAGCCGAAGACGAGTTGCTGGCAGAGAGCTGGAACTGCGGACGATGGGAGGTCGCAGCAAACACAGCAGATTGGTCGAGAGAGTTGGAAGACGAGCAGTCAAGTTTAGCCTGACTTTTGAGACGGGTCTCTTCCCGGTAAAGTTCAGCCAAGACCTCGTCAAGCCCCGTGATGTTACGATGCAATAGAGAGGCTCAGATGGGCTCAAATTCTGGACGAAGCTTCATAAGAAAATGCATGGTGCGGGAGCAAGAACGCTCCGCAACCATGTCCGCCGTAAGAGGAGCAGCAGTCAAACTGGCCGAAAGGAGATCTCTCTTCGTCCATAAATTCATAGAAGCTTGATAATACGAGCGAACGTCCATATCACCCTGGGCTAGAGAAGCAAGAGCCAATTCCAGATCAAACTGACGGGAAGCACTAACCTGACTATACGTAGTCGAGAGATGCTTCCACATCTCACTTGCCGTAGAGAAACGGCGCAAACTGAGGCCCGTAGGAATATCCATGCAAGCCAGAAGCCACATGATCACCTGGGCATTCTCGGCCTCCCAATCTGAACGTGCTTTCTCCTCAGTTGCAGCCGGCTGAGGACGAGTACCAAGCAACAATGGGAGCAGCCGCTTGCCTTGAATGAAAGTGCGGAATTGAAACTCCCAGTGAGAAATTTTTTTGCCATCAAAACGGCCTAGCAAAGCATCCGGTTTCAGAGAATCCATGGAAAATACACAGCTAGCAGCAACAACCGGAGCAAAAGACCCTACCGCCAAAGACAGGGGGAAAGAGCCAAAACCCCCAAAAAATGCCAAGAATCCCTAAAGTAGCCGAGAAAGCCAAAACCAAGCAGCCACAAATATCCACAAAACAAGACACCCTAGAGCAGTCGAGAAACCTAAAAACCAAGCAGCCGAAATATGCACCAAACCAGCAGCCGAAAATACCTGGATCGATGTTAAAAACCGAGGAACAAAACCAAAAACAATCCACTGATGACCCAAACACACACCGTAGGCGATCAAAAGCAGCCGAGAAAAGAATACCCGCGCAAATCAGCCGAAATCCTCACAATAGCGGCTCTGATACCATGATAAGAAGAGCAAAAGAATAAATCGAACACAGGATTTTACGTGGTATCCCTGATATTCAGGACTAGTCCACGAGAGAGGTATAACTCTCCAGAGTCAATCTTATTCGTCAGAGTTACCGATTACAGGTTACAAACATAATATATATAGGCGGTTGGGCTACAAGGAACCCTAGTCGTCTAGGTTAGCTACGTAATCAAGGAAATTTACCGTAAGCTACCTAAACTCTAAATAGTCATCATTTTCAACAGCTGCCTGGCTTAGTTGGAATCATCAATTATTATTTACCAAGTGAAGTAGCAAAGCCTCTGCATTGATGAGTCCAACAAGAAATATGTTTTGAGGCATATAAAGCAAGGAGGAGGCTAAGCCATAAACAAGTCGCACATAGGTTGAGTAATTATCATCAACCATCACACAACTTGTCACTTAGTACAAAACGGTCACTAAATTTTAATTTTGCACGTTTCAGTCAAACACGTTTGGACGAATAACAAAAAGATCATTCCGCCCATTTTCATTAAAAAGTTATGTTAACTGAGTACAATCAGCATGCCACGTCAACAAAAGAATTAATAAACAAGTCGAAGAACCAACGAACTAAACCCAACCGAACCCAAGGAAACCGAATCATCCCTTCTGTGATGGCCTTTCACGGCGGTCTATTCCTTACCCGACGGGTGAAGATCGATCAGGAACCCAATCGGCACCGATAGGGCTTGTGCGTTTGTCGCCCTCGTTTCGGATGGAAGGCGTCACCTATAATTCCTTATCCGATGGCCATGGTGGTTGCGTTCGAATTTTTTATATATAAAAGCTTCGCTCAATTCTGAGTTAGACAAGATGTTCACAGTTGATTCTTTTCTCAAAATTACACAACAGATCCTGTAGTTGTAGGGAAAGACGGTGAGGGTGGTCAATATACCTAATCTCGCCCATCTCAGTTATCTGTTTCGATTTCTCTTTCTCAGTAGAGATAAATTCCTATCCAATTATTTATTTATTCTAGGCGGGGACAGGGTTAGTGTAGAGGAGGGGGTTGTGAGATTTGAGAAACGGGTTTGGTTTGGAGTGGTTTTAGTGTCGGCGTGGACGTACTTGACGAATAAAAGTTTTGCCTCTCTAGATTTAGTTGGCACAGTGAAGAGATTTAAAGGAGAATGCGTCATTGTTGGAAGCAGAGAGGAAGGGGAATGAAGAGAGGGATGTGATAGAGGGGGAGGAGAACAACTAGCTTATTCTAATTCCCTTGTTTGTGTGATTTGCGTCAAGGAAAAATAAGGAGGCCTTCTCTTATAAAAGGTAGTCTGTACAGGGGAAATTTTTCCGGACTAAATTGCCCGATCAGACGCTCGGAATAGTACACCGTGAAGAACATGACGGAAGGGGTGATTCGGTTTCCTTAGGGTTGGTTGGGTTTAATTGGTTGGTTCTTTGAATTTTTTAGTAACTTCTTTGTTGATGTGGCATGCTGACTGTACTGAACTAACGTATTTTTGGATGGAAATAGACGGGATGACCTCTTTGTTATTCGGCCAAACAAGAATAGGTAGCACATGATTTTGGGAATTACTGGCTTGATGTTTGTTTGTCTTGTTGTTTAGATAGGAGAGATAGTAATCGGGAGAATGAAGGTTCAAGAAGGAGGTGGGCAGGCGTTGGGGTTTTGCCTAGCGCGTAGGATGCTTAGGCGAAACCTAGGCGTTTTAAGCCATCAATACAATTTTACAGCGACGGTAAAGAGCATGAAAGAAGGCTAGGCTGACCAAAGGTAGATAAAAACGGAGAGGAACTAAAGTAGTACATATAGTGACGTGATTTTAGTTGTTTAGCAGTCGAGGGTGGCGAATAATATGACAAAGCATCGGGTCGATCAAAGTTGGAGACGAGAAGCACTCGAGTCGCAAACGTTGAATTTTGGGCTAGGGAGAAGTCGTTGCAATTCAGATAGCTCCGCTGGCCTATTTTTTAATATTCCAACTGAGGAAGGAGGCATGTGTAGGACGAGTCATTGGAAGGAACTAATTGAACATAAAGTGGTGTCATTTTGGGACATTTTAATGCATTATTTTTTTATCTTTAGTCGCCAGGCTACCTAGCTCCGATTAATCGCACTTAACTTCACCTAGTCATTAGAACGCCTAATTGTCTACTTAGGTCCTAGGCGAGCCATTTTGTCGCTTCCTAGATGCATCTAAGCATACACAGAATTATGTATTCTTGAACCATAAGAGAATCACATCGTTTTATTATTAAGGCCTTTGAAGTTAACATAGGTGTTTTTATGCGCTGTCAAAGTTGATTCGGTTTCTCTTTAAGCTCAACATTGAGTACACTAGACCTAAGAAATAAACAAAAGCAAAGCTCAAAGTTGAATAGGTGTCTCACATTTGCTTGTTGGATTTGAAAATGAGGATTTTGAGTTTTAAAAACCTTTGGATTGATGATGGCTTTGTTACATTACGGATTTGAAAGAGATCATTGTTTGTTTAGTTATCTTTTATCATGGATTTATGATGGATTTGTCTCACATTTTTGTCTTCTATTATCAAATCCCAAATGAAATGCGAGATTTGCAAATCCATGGGATCCAAGGATGTGGATCTAAAAAAAGTTTCAAATCCGTGGGCCCCACAGATTTGTGTCTCTCAACAATCAATGAACTTAAGTCAATTCCATGATGCTTGGGATTTAGGTGCCAAATCCATCACCCAAATCCCACAAGCAAACGATACCTAAGTTGAATCGGTGTTCTTGATACCACATTGGACGGAATTTTATAGCAAAAAAATGGGGTAAATTGCAAGTTTAGTCACTAGAATTACTATAAAAATTCATATTTGTCACTAAAATTAATTTATTCCATCCGTAGTCACTGGCCGTTAGTATCCGTTAACTTTTGCTGATGTGGTGGTCAACTCTCATAGTTGACTGTTAAATAAATGACATGACAGTTAAAAAATATTATTAATATTTAACAATTTTCTCTTCATTTCACAACTATTAAAAACAAAATTCATTCCTAATAATTTGCTAAACGCCTAACCGCTTGACCAAGGTTTGTCGTTTCCTATGCTTCCCCTCCGCCCTCGCCTGCGCTCTCGCTCAATAGTTCTTCCCAGAACCCGTCGTCGAGTTCCTGATCCGACGTTGACTCAAAATCGACCTCTTCCCCTCATTCCCATCATCATCCTCTTCCATTTTCTCCCCTTTCTCCTTCCTAATCCCATTCCTGTCCCCCTACATTTCAAGCGCCAAGACTTTCAGTCTCGTCAATCCAGTTGTAGAACTAGCGGAGGCTTTTGCTCGATATTAAAGTGATGCGAAGGAAGAGACGACGTCGGGATGAAACGACGGCGGCAGGGAGCAACCTCTAATTGAAATTTGGAGACTTTTATAATTTTTTCCTTATCTTTGAAATTATTTTTAATTATTTTGACTAAAAATAATATTTTGTTCTTTCTTACGGAAGATGGACGGAATTGAGACGGATGCATAATTCAGTGACATTAGTGGTACCCGACGCCCTATTCATATTTAAGTGGTATGGATCCCCCAATTCTCATATTTTAGTGGTAACCGAGATATTTTACCTCGTACGGGTCCATATACGTGTATTAAACAGAGTATTTACTAACTTAAGTGATACCGGGTGCACATATAATAGATTTCAGTGGCACGTGATATCATATTCTTACTTAAAGGTATAACTCCCCAATTCTCATAGTTTTAGTTACATAACACATAACAAAGGGGTTAATTGCACAGGCTACCACTTAAGTTCACAATTTGTTGCATGATGACCACCTAATTACGTTTTGTTGCAACTAAACCACTTATGTCAAATTCCGGTAGCATTGTTACCATTTCCGTCGCCATGCCTAACGGTAGGTGCCGAAATATAACTAACCATGCCAATTTGGACCGCCACATCAGCGGCAGACTGTTGACTCATATTTGACCCAACCCCATTTACATCCAATAAATGGACCCCTCCTTTCTTCCCAAACCATCTGACCCCTTCCTCCTTCTCCTTCCTTTCCGCCCCAAACCTGTTGAATGGTAATTTTCATTTGATATTATTAATCAATAAGTGATGAATGATAGAGATGAATTAAAGAAGCCCTTTACTACATGGGGCATAGTTGGTTGAGGAGCTTATCTTGTTCTCAATCATATCAAGTCTACTTGGTGCTGCAGTAAAGAAAAGGAAGACATGCAGATGAATGCATGGACCAATGTAATTAAATTGGTGTTTCCATTTTCCACAAAGAAGCAACGTGGGTGAATGAAGTAGAGGGCCAAGTATGCATGTGATGTATTATTAGTTTGTCTCAATTCCAATTATATATATCTGTAAGTATGAAATTGGGAAAGTTGTCAGAGAAGTATGAGAAAAGAATAGAAAACAAAAAGAAAGAAAGAAAGAAGCTAAGCTTATGTACGTGTAAGGCAATATCCAAATGAATAAGCCTTTTTGTTTTGAGTGAATTGTAAAAAGAGTGATTACACACCAATTGTTTCCTTTGTTTTGATCCAAAATCATCACTACTTCCGTTAATACCCAACAAATTTGGTAGCATAGCTAATACCCTTTATCCTCTATAAAATCCCCATTTCTAGCCTACACAAACTTTCTCAAAAAGCCATGACAACAACTTCATCAAACACCATGTTTGCTACCTCCTCTAATCAAATTCCCATTTTCGATGGAGAGTTGTACGAGTACTGGAGTGCCCAAATGGAGCCAATTTTAATCTCTCAAGAACTGAGGGATATCGTCCAAGAAGGATATGAAGATCCAAAAGACAAGGATGAAGACTCAGAAAAGAAGAGCATGCAAACAGACAAAGGAGTACAAGGAGAATGCCAAGCAAAATGCCAGCGCCTTGAGAATCATTCAGCGAGCAGTGAGCAAATCAATTTACCCCAGAATCTATGGCATCAAAAAGGCCAAAGAAGCTTGGGATGTCTTGCGTGAACAATTTCAAGGTTCTGAAAAGGCGATCTCCATCAGGCGACAAAGTTTATGGCGCCAGTTCGACATCTTGATGATGAAGGAAACCGACACCATCAAAGACTTCCATTCGCGTGTTGCGGAGACAATCAACCAGATCAAAGCTACTGGTGATGTCATGGAAGAGAGGAAGGTCGTGGAGAGAATTCTCCGGAGCTTATCATCAAAGTTCAAGCATATTGTTGCTGTCATTGAAAAAACCAAAGATTTGGCAAATTTATCAATGAGCGAGTTGATGGGCTCACTTGTAGAACACGAGCAAAGAATGAGTTGTTTCACTAAACCGTCATTGGAGAAAGCTTTCTCGTCAAAAATCAATATGGCGGAAAGTAAATATGCCAAATCGGAGCACGACCATAGAGGGGGAAACTCTCAAGAAAGAGGAAGATCCAATTACAGAGGAAACAATCAACAAAATTATCAACAACAAAAATCGGGCTACACAGGCTCGAGTTGCATAATTTGCAAAAAGGTGGGCCATGCAACAAAAGACTACAGATTCAAATGCACCAAGTGCAGAATTCAAAACCACTCCCAGAGAGATTGCTGGTTCCAGAACAAGCAAGAAGAAGGTGAGTCAAGCGTCACCAAAAATGAAGAAAGCAATATGGTGTCCTTGTCATGCTTGAATGATGAGCAAAAATCACAGCTTCCCTAGATGGTGGATAGTGGTGCAGTAACCACATGACTGGAGATCTGGAGTCCTTCACCGACATCGATGACCAATACCGCTCTCAAGTCAAATTGGAAGACGGAAAGAAGCTAAAAGTGGAAGTAAAAGACACAGTTGTTGTATGTACAGAAGAAGGTAACAAAACTCTCATCCGAGACGTTTTGTATGTTCCGGAGCTAACTCTCAATCTACTTAGCGTGGGACAATTGATGCTGAAAAATTACAAGCTATTGTTTGATAATGGCGTGTGCGAGATTATCAACAAAGCAGACAATTTCATGGTGGCCAAAGTCCCGATGCCTTCCAACATAATTTTCTCTTTTGCTATGTCACAAAATGGTGAAGTAGCATTCAAGAGTGAAAATCTGGATCAATCCTTCCTATGGCATCTCAGATACGGTCATCTCAACTTCAAGGGCCTTAAATTGCTGAGGCATAAAAATATGGTGGTGAGACTTCCCCAGATCAACAAAGAAGACAAGATCTGTGAAGGATGCATTTATGGCAAAATGCATCGTTTACCATTTCCAAAGACATCTTGGAGAGTAAAAGCGCTACTGGAGTTGGTACATGCAAACATATGCCGTCCAACCCGAACACAATCACTCAGCGACAAAAGATACTTTCTACTATTTGTAGATGACTTCACCAGAATGATGTGGGTTTTTTTCTAGGAGCAAAAGTCAGAAGGTTTTCCCAAGTTCCTTCAATTCCAAGCAGTAGCTGAGAAGGAAAGCGGCCATCAAATCAAAACTCTCCGTACATACCGTGGAGGAGAATTTATTTATACTCCGTTCATGGAATATTGCCGCAACAACGGAATCAAAAGGCAACTGACGGTCCGTCACACACCACAACAAAATGGCGTGGCAGAACGGAAAAACCGCACGATTGTGGAGATGGCGAGAAGCATGCTCAAAGCAAAAAAGCTTCCCAACAACTTGTGGGCAGAAGTAGTCAATACGATAATTTACATACTCAACAGATCACCAACAAAAGCAGTACGGAACAAGACACCGATACATGCGTGGCACCATAGAAGGCCACAGGTGGATCACCTCAAAGTCTTTGGGTGCATAGCTTATGCACATATCTCTATCCCAAACCAAGACAAGTTTGACCAGAAGGAAGAGAAGCTGATCTTCACCAGCTACAATGATGAATCCAAAGGCTATCGTCTTTACAACCCAGTAAAGCACGAGGTGGTGGTTTCCCAAGATGTGATCATTGATGAGATGGCGGAGTGGAATTGGGAAAATCCAATTTCTCAATCTCCACCAAGTTATGAAATTCTGGAGGACTCAACAGCTCTAGAAGACCCCAGCAACGACCCAGATCCAGTTGCAAGTCTAGAAAGAAATTCTTTCAGAGACATCATAACAGACTCGGATTCACCTCTGTTAAAAACAAGGTCTTTACAAGAAATTTATGAAACAAGTCATGTTGCATATTTTTCTTGTGAACCTCAAGTCTTTGAAGAAGCAGCCAAAGAAGAAGTCTGGACTGAGGCAATGGATGCAGAAATTTCAATGATCGAGAAAAACAAGACATGGGAGCTTGTTGATCAACCGCAAGACAAGCCGGTTATAGGTCTCAAATGGATCTATAAGGTCAAATTCAATGAAGATGGTTCTATCCACAAGTACAAAGCTCGACTGGTGACAAAAGACTATTCACAACAGCCTGGTATTGATTTTCACGAGACATATACACTAGTAGCGAGGATGGATACCATCAGAACAGTTCTCGCTCTAGCTACTCAACTGGAGTTACAAGTATACTAGTTGGATGTCAAATCAGCATTTCTGAATGGAGAACTGGAAGAAGAAGTCTATGTGGAACAACCACGAGGCTATGAGAAAGAAGGAGAAGAAGACAAAGTCTATCGTCTACGAAGGCTTTATACGGCCTGAAGCAAGCACCGCGAGCCTGGAACAACATAATTGATCGATACTTTCAGCAAAACGGAGGGAAGAACAACCACCGTCGGTTTGGTTTGACACCAAGAGAAGGAAGCCTCGGCGACGAGGACGGCGGCTTAGGCAGATGGAAGAAGAGGTTGGAAGAGCCACAGCGAAGGGAAGGCCAACCGGCGACAAGGACGACCGACGGTGACGAGGACGACAGGCCGAGACACGGACAGCCGGCGATGAGTAGGACGACAGGGGGCGACAAGGAAGCAGAGTTTGGGCAGTCGGCAGAAGACCTCTATTCAGTTCCCAGGATCAAGTAATGTTCTGAATTTCTGATTGGTTAAATCAATCTCGCTCATCCTCTTCCTCTCCCATTTCACAATTTCAGTTCACAGCCCAAGCCCTAATTCTCCCTCGTTAGCTTTCTCTTCCGCTCCCTGCTAGCGATCTGACAAACTTACCATCATCTTTTTTCCTAGCAACAATCCTCTCTCGTATCTCTTCAAGCTCATTCAATCGACTTAAAGACTCAGCTTCAACCTGCCGACCATATCTCTCAAGACAATTAAGCAACACATCTGAAACATCAATTACGTTTCTTGGCAGCAAAATGCACCACATCACTAATCCATGCTGGTGCGCCCAGCACCGTCCCACTGATGTTCTTCTCGAGTGAGCCAGTGAACTGGGGAAGTGAAAGAACATGGCTTTCTTCGGTCTCATGCAAACAAAATGAAAGAATCGGAATCGGATATGCAATGGCAGTAGTTCCCCTCCCTTGATTTGCGTGGTGCATGATTGCCGGTGATCGGCCCGAAAGACTTCGACTAGTACAGCTTTCACCCGCCGATTTGGATCTCTACAACCGTACTTCCAAGTCGTCGGCCTTTATTTTACCTCTGTTTCTCTCTGTCCCATTTGATATTGTGGTACGTTTTCTTCCGCTAGCCTCGTGTTTTGCATTTTACAATTTCTTGAAACCTTAGACTTCACTGAAGCTCAGACGGTCAGTGGTCTGGATTGAGAATCCGATGACTTCACTATGGTTCCTCAACTTCTTCGCTCTGCAATTAACCCCTCTGCCTCGTGTTTTGCATTTTACCATTTTTGGTCTTCGAACTTTATGATTTTTGAGTCCTCTGGTGGTGTGAAGCATCCCTGAAAGAATTATGGAACATTTAACCGGAGGATGGTAATAGTATGAAACTTCAGAGTCACATATGGTATTACGTATTTCTTTCTTCTGTGTGAAAACTTATCCCTTGTATTGTTAGTTTGCTTTGTGTTCTGTAAAAAGGATAGATGCTTTCTTTTTCCTTGTCCTGTGTCTGTGTGGAGGAATTCGATGATTTCTTGAAATCCAAGCAATAGACTAGACTGATATATTCCTCTAGTTAGACTGTTGTTCTTATCATACCCGAGAGAACAGCAGACGCATTTCTCCTGTAAGATTAGACTACTTGTTTGCATTGTGATTGCATTCTTCAATGTTTCCTTCAGGTACATAGCTTTGTGGGATAATCCATACTGAATGTCACTAAAATTGGGCAATTATTTTACATTTTCAACTCTTATGCTAGCATCCCATCTGTAAATGGGACTGATTTAGCAGAATCGGATGAAAATTTTGACATCTTTGTGTTTTTCAATGCACATTTTGTAGAAATGAACTTACGAGAAGCTTTGACGACTGTGGCGGCTTTGCTGCTTCCCGCACTGATTCTCATCTGCAAGTGGCTATTCCGGAGGAGGAGGAGGTCCTCCAACAATAACCCCCAGCTATCAGAATCTACATGCATTGTTGATTCTTCTGCTTCAACTACTGGTTCTGATGCTTCCTTGCCCCTTCCAACTGGGGACTACGAGGTCTTTTTAAGTTTTAGGGGTCCAGACACCCGCCATGAGATCACTGACGTCCTCTACCATTTTCTTATTCGCTCAAAAATTCGCACATTTAAACATGATGAGGATCTTCATGTGGACGAAGGAATCTGGCCTAGTTTGGTGGAGGCCATGAAGGAATCCAGGATTTATGTTCCTATTCTTTCAGAAACTTATGCTGAAAGTAAGTGGTGCCTCAAAGAGCTTGCTGAAATGGTTGAGTACCGCAAGCAAGACAAGGGGCGCATCATTTTACCCATTTTCTATAAGGTAAACCCTAGAGACGTGCGGAAACAGAGTGGGGCTTATGAAGAAGCATTTAAGCGACACATGAAGAATTTGATGACAAAACCTTGCAAATTTGGAAAGATGCTCTCAAGGATGTTGGAGAATTGAAAGGGTGGCATGTAACAGACAAAGACGGGTACTTACTTGAATACTTGCCTTCTTTTCTTAATTGTGAAATGGTAAACCTTAGAATTTTCAATATTGACCTTAAAACTTGATTTGAAGCTAGGTTTTCTCTTTTGATATGTTTTCAATCCTGTATTGGTTACCATTTTATAAGGTGACTGCCACTTACCCCTTGTAATCATGTTCCACGAAGGTTATGAGCTCTCTGATTCCATAGCTTTAGGGTTTGGAAATTTATTTGACAGCTTATACTTTTCCTTGTACATCCCTCGTATGGCATTTACATCAAGTTCATATTTTTCAGGCAAGGGGCTATAGCTGATGAAGTTTTGACAACATATGGTCAAATCTAAGTGAGAATTATGAATTAATGACAGATGAATTGGTTGGAATTGATGCGCACTTGAAAGCAGTAGTTGAAAGACTAGATTTAAACTCTAAAGCTGTGGCAACTGTTGGCATTCACGGCCTTGGTGGTATCGGCAAGACCACTGTTGCAACTGCTGTCTACAATAAAGTTTGTGCTCACTTTGATCGTCACTACTTTGTGGAAGATGTAAGAGAAACATTGCAACGGAGGGATGGTATCGTTGCTCTGCAAAATAAGATAATCTCCGGCATTGCGAAAAAGGCAACTCCTGTATCTAATGTTAGTGAAGGAATCCGGATGATAAGAGATAGAGTTAGCCATTACAAGGTTCTTATTGTTCTTGATGATGTAGATGACAAGTTCAAATTTGATGGCATCTTGGGAAATTCTGAAAACTTCGTTTCCGGCAGTAGGTTTATTGTTACTTCTAGAAATATTAAGGTTCTGACTTTACTCGAAGGATGTCGGCTATATGAAGTCGGAGAGAGAAATGAGCTATGAACACTCCTTTGAACTTTTCTGCAAACATGCATTTAGAAAGGATTCTGCTCCACATGATTATGCAGCTTTGTCTAGAGACATTGTATCAACAACAGGAGGACTTCCACTGACTATTAAGGTTGTAGGCTCACTTCTGTTTAAAGAAGATAGAGCAGTTTGGGAAGAAACATTGCTGCGGTTAAGAGAAACACCAGAGACAGAGGTCTTAGACCGGTTAAAGATAAGTTATGATACATTGGACGATGAGGCAAAACAGATATTTCTTGACATTGCCTGTTTCTATGTTGGAACTGATAAAGAAAAGCTTCTTACATGTGGAGTGATTGTAAGTTTTATCCCATCAGTAGTATTAATGTTCTTGTCCAAAGATCCATAATCAAGATCAGAGATAATAATGAGTTCAGCATGCATGATCAACTTAGAGACCTGGGTAAAGCAATTATCAGGGAGGAAGATATGGAACATCCATGGATGAGAAGTAGAATATGGTCCGATGAGGATGCTTTGGAGCTATTACTTGGCAAAAAGGTACTCTTCACATTCTAGTATTTGCATTTATAAACTATTTTTCTCTGTAACACACAGAAGTCTTACCATGAATGTTCTTTAGTTGGCAACATTTTGAGATTAGTTATGCCTCATATATTACCTTTCAGTACAGTTCACTATAAATGTACGTAAATGAGGTGTATGGTTGGTTTCTTAAATGGAAATTTTCATAGAGAACCCATTTGCTGTAAGAACATCTTCCCTAAATTATGTACTGGGACCTGCTATTTACTTACCTCCGTCTTGCAGTGTTGCTGGGTACCTAACTTACAGTTTTGAACTTCTTCTAACTGTAATTTTGGCATTCAACTCAACCTTGCCTGCTTTTACAGGGAACAGATAAAGTTAAAGCTCTGCGAGTAAATTCTTCATCTCCTGAGACATGTCAGCTAACAAATGAGCATTTTAGGAACTTGTCTAATTTGAGATACTTCGATGGAAATTCTACGGAGCTTACTGGAGACTTCAGTGATCTTCTTGATAATTTAAGATGGCTTCAGTTGCAATACCATGCAGATTCAGGTGACCAATTGACCAATTTTCACCTGAATAAATTGATCATTCTTGATCTCCGTGGGAGCGATATCACAGATGATTGGGGAGGGTGGACTCATATAAAGGTTAGCTAGGTGACTCATGAATTTGATTGGTCTTTTTTTTTTTTTTTTTTGCTGTGTTTGATGACATCACTTGCCACTTTCTATGCAGATGGCAGCAAAGCTAAAAGTTCTGGACCTTGCATATTGTCGTTACATAACAAAACTTCCTGACCTTTCCACATATGGGAGCCTCGAGCATTTACACTTTTATGCATTGAGAGGGTCCACTCAAGACCTGGACCTTGGCAATTTGAGGAACATAAAGGTTTTGAATCTTGAGAATTGCAGAATCAGGAAGATAGTGGGGGGTAGTATTGGAATCCTTCAGGGGCTTCGGGAGCTAAATATCAGCTCGTGCAAGTGCGAGAACTTGGGACAAGTTCTCTTCGACATAGTGACCCTGCCATCTCTGAAGATCCTCAGAGCAATTAAAGTGAAGGAAGAAAATGCATTGGAACTTCCGAAAAGTTTGAAGGAGCTAAGCACCTCTGTCTCGGTCTCTAATCTTCCAGAACTGACAAACTTAGAGCAATTTACATTTGAGTATTGTGAAGATTCTAAGCTCGAAATCTCAGGCACAGGAGAAGAGTGGTCGAAGCTGTCAAAGTTGACGTCTTTGGTAGTGAAGTATGGAACCAACATTACGACCATTGGCCCTCTTTCGCTCCCCCCATCACTAACAGAGCTTCATATCTCCGTTTGCCCCAAACTAGAGAGGCTGCCAAAGTTGGACAATCTGGAAAATTTGGCTGAACTCATCCTCTACAGATGTTCCAAGCTTCGGGAGATTGAAGGCCTCGGAGGAACCCTGAAGTCATTGCAAAGTCTGAAGATAGATTATTGTGAGAGTTTGATTCACATCAACGGCCTCGAAGACCTCGTCTCTTTGACCGACTTGCACTTTGAATCTCTGTATGCATTGGAGAGACTCCCCATCATCAATCTAGCTTCTCTGAACAGGCTGAGTAAGGTTGAGATCCTGCATTGCCCTCTTCTCACCGAGATATTATTTCGAGGTCCTGAGGAAGATGGAGGCCAAGTACGACACGACTCTTTAACAGAACTTAATGTTGGTGCATGCACATTGCTGCAAGGGCTGCCTAATCTGTCACAGTTTCCAAATTTGAGGAAGTTGAACGTTTGGGATATGAAGGGTATAGCTAACTTGGAGGGTCTGGAATATCTGGAGGATTTAAGGGTATTGGAGCTTTTTGACTTGCCGTCAGTGGGTACATTACCTTGTCTGTCCAAGCTGAGGAAATTAGTGATGTTGGTAGCTGCAGATATGCACCGACTGTGTGAGATTCAGGGCCTTCAGGATTTGGAATCATTGGAGCAGCTAGTCATTCCTGGATGCACGTCGCTGGAGAGACTGCCGGATTTGTCTGGTCTAAAGAACCTGACAGTGGTGAACATCCGAGAATGCTGGAAGTTGACTGACCTTTCTGGTCTCAACAGTCTGCAGGGTGTAGTCATAGACTGGCCACAGTAAAGATGAGATAACCTTGTGATGTAACCTGAAATTGTACCATATGTAGTATACTGATTGTTTTTTTATGTTTGTTTATCTTCCAATTCAATGTTTGTGTCTTAAACTTCTTTATTAGCACTCTCTCTCCCATGAGAACTTGTCAGTTTATCACTTCTGACTATAGGTGTCAATCGGGTGGGTTCGGATCGGGTTCAGTCGGGTCACGGATTAATCGGGTTGATCAAGTTGTGGGTTGATCAGGTTGTGGGCAAATCGGGTTCGGGTTGATCGGGTTGCGGATCAATCGGGTTACAGGTTGATCGGGTTGCGGATCAATCGGGTTTGGGTTGATCGGATTGCGGGTTACAACAGGTCGGGTTGCGGGTTGTTCGGTCCAAACCATCGAGTTTTTTTTTATAATTGGTTATTACACTAATTTAAAACAAACTCACCGATCATCATATTGCAATGAAAAAAAACATGAAAATACATTATTAAACAAATGAGTGACTATCTATAAAAAAAAAAAAAACAAATGAGTGACTAGATTTTGCTTGAATATATCATAAACAAGTTTTATATTGCTAGTTGTTGGTACCTTGCAGAGGATTCCTTAAATAAATAGTTGAGCACTTTCTCACAAAGAACAAAGGCCATGAGAAACAAGAAGCAGAAAGGAGAGTGGAAAAAAGAACAAAAGGGCCAAAGACATTTCAGCGCCCAGGAAACGAAAGGCAGACAGCCCAGCTGCAAATACAATGGTTCAGAGATTGGAAAGCTGGAAATACAAAGTTTCATCTAATTATTACACTAATTAGAGATGGGGCTTGCATAGAATAAACAATCACACAGAATGATTGCGAACTTATGAAAGCTAGAACCAAACTACTTTCTTTCCTCACTACCAATAACACTAGCTTCTTGTTATAAAGGATTAGCATAAGGGAAAAGATAGTAACAAAAGGGTATTGAAGGAGGATCAGCAGTGATCCAACCTAACTCCGTTCAAAAAGAAAGAAAGAACAAGAATAGACAAAGTTACAGCCTAAATATACATTAAACATAAAAGGAAGAACACTACAAAAAAGAGATCTATGGCAAGGGTTTTTTTTACCTATAGCAAGGGTTATAACCCCTGCTACAACTTGTAGCAAGGGTTTTTCCAACCCCTGGACGAACCCTCCCCAATGCTGCCCCTGCTACACGTAGCAAGGGTTTTTAGCAACCCACGGTGGAAGTACCCTCCAAGGGTTGTAGCAGGGGTTTTAACTCCTGCTACATATACCAAGGGTTACAACCCTTGCTACACTGAAATGTAAAATTCGATAGAATATGTAGGTAGCAAGGATTTGAACCCTTGGAAAATTTGTTGCTAAAACTAGCAAGGGTTAAAACCCTTGCTTAATTCGTGACTAATTAGATTTGCAACCAACTCAGTATGGTCACTAAAATAAATTTTTAAGAATTCAAAACTGTCGCTAATGGGCACCCTAATATGGTTTCTATACGCTGGTTACAAATACTCTGGTTACTATTAGGAAAACCCATAACCAAACTTGTTGCTGGCCCATTTTTGCATATATATTCCATCATTCATACCATGATTCAATATAATATTGTTTACATGGCTAAATGTTAATTACCATAAATATCTAAGCATCATCCAAAGAAAA